>CM055116.1:1097729238-1098929238 GCA_029206835.1 Rana muscosa
AAAAAATCAGTTTAAGAGAAAATATTACAGGATGTGTAGGCAGAAAAAGAAAAACACATTATTATTACAGGTACTTACAGTATCTCACAAAAGTGAGTACACCCCTCATATTTTTGCAAATATTTTATTATATCTTTTAATATGACAACACTGAAGAAACAACACTTTGCTACAATGTAAAGTAGTGAGTGTAAAGCTTGTATAACAGTGTAAATTTCCTGTCCCCTCAAAATAACTCAACACGCCATTAATGTCTAAACTGATGGCAACAAAAGTGAGTACACCGGGCCCTAAGTGAAAATGTCCAGATTGGGCCCAATTAGCCATTTTACCTCCCCGGTGTCATGTGACTCATTAGTGTTAAATTTGGTGGTATCGCTCCCACTCTCTCATATTGGTCAATGGAAGTTCAACATAGTTACATACTTACATAGTAGGTGAGGCTGAAAAAAGTCCATCAAGTCCAACCTATGTGTGTGATTATATGTCAGTATTACCTTGTATATCCCTGTATGTTGTGGTCATTCAGGTGCTTATCTAATAGTTTTTTGAAACTATTGATGCCCCCCCCCCCCCGCGCTGAGACCTGTGGAAGGGAATTCCACATCCTGGCCGCTCTTACAGTAAAGAACCCTCTACGTAGTTTATGGTTAAACCTCTTCTTCTAATTTTAATGAGTGGCCACGTGTCTTGTTAAGCTCCTTAGCGGTAATCCCGAGTCAGGCTCGGGGTGAGTTTTTCATACCAAAAGCGGTAACCCCGAGCCAGACTCGGGCTGCATCGCAGTATGCAGGGAGATTTACTTACCTTGTTCCCTGGATCCTGCGATGCAGCACAGTGGTTTAGCACTTTCACCTAGCAGCAAAAGGGTCGCTGGTTCTGATCCCGACCACAACACCATCTGCCTAGAGTTTGCACGTTCTCCCTGTGTCTGCGTGGGTTTCCTCCGGGTACTCCGGTTTCCTTCCACACTCCAAAGACATGCTGGTAGGTTAATTGAATCTTGTCCAAATTGGCCCTGTATATATGTGTGTATGACTGTGTGTCCCAAGCTTGTCGAGATCCTACGGGGTAAAATGACCGCACCAGCCAAGCAGACACTGGCTGCAAAAAGCGCCTAGAGGCGATTCAGTTCGCATGTGTAGCGCTATACAAGTCATTCATTCATTCTCCCCGCAGTGTGTGCGAGCCGTGTCTCGCTCGATTCACACTGCCGAGTGCCAAGCTCCGTTCCCTGTGACGTTGCGGCGCACGGGGACAGAGTTCGGCGCCAAATTCAAAAAGTGAAAAAGACAGTATAGATACAATATACTGTAATATTATTGATTACAGTAATGTATCAAATAATTAAACATCCCCTTTGTCCCTAGGGGTCTGTCCAATGTCCTGCATGCACTTTTATATTATAAAAACTGTTCTTTCTGCCTGGAAACTGGAGATTGGCCATAGCAACCAAAAAGTGTCCCTTTATGTCAAAAGTGTTTTTAGACCAGCTAGAAAACAGCGATAATAAATTAGAATCACTCGCAGAATTGAGCGATAGCGATTTGTGGGGAAATTCATCATCAAACACTAAATCTAATGACAGCGACAATTCTGCAACTGAGCAAATTTCTGTGTTTTTGATTTGATTACAATATTGAATAATTTTTATTATAATTACATTACTATTTGTTATAATTATTTATAGTTATTTATTATATTATAATTTATGATTTTGTGTTTCAAACTTTATCATACCCAGGATGTCTACTAGACTCTTGTTTGGTCAGGTTTAAGTAAGTAATTACTAAGAATTGCAGGCCTACAATACATAACACCACATTTCCATGCAAAATAATTGTACCAATATAAAGCTGTGTACCCGCGCTTAGGAAAGAAGTGAGTTAATACTTATTAAAAAGTGATAAAGAAAAAGAGCTGCAGCCCCCCTAGTGGGACCCTCAAAGAGAGTCCTATGTGTAAATTGGGCAAGTGAATGGGGTATGGCGCTGCTCACTGGTTCTATCTAGAACCAGTATTGATGCGGTAAATCAAATGTGATAAGACAAATATTAAATCATGTGTGATCGTGCCACCCTTAGTGGTAATTAAAAACAGTGTGTACCTTCTAGGAGAAAGGTACCAAAAAATGTGTAGGGAATATCTCATCTGGTACAAATCAATCCAAATACTTCAAGTGTAACAATAAGTATGTATATAAAATAAATGAATTAACGACATATGCTGCAGGTACAGGCTAGATCATGGTAGTCCAATGTATGGTGCCTCTAGGCAGAATACCAGGTATGTGCCAACAGTCTGACGACTGTGCTAATAGCTCCTATAGAAAGTCTATAATAACAGATATATTAGTGAGCTTGATAGTGATTAGATCAATCTTCTTCATATAAAATGGCAGATGTAACATCAGATGTTCAGCAAGTGCAGACAATTCGGCCCCCACATGTGTCCCCACTCACCAGCTTTCTTCACCCCTACAGGGGTAATCAGCATAAAGAGATGTCCCGTGTCGATATCCAGGAACTCTCACAGGTGCAGGGATAGGTGTCAGCGGTGCCTTCCGTTTTGCCTTCACTTCAGCTTCCCCAGAGGGTTCAAGTGTTGTGGGTAGAGCCTCCGTTTGCCTCAGTGGTATAAACAGAGAGATGCTCCCATAGTGCGGTAAAAAAGGACTTTATTTATAAAAATATATATTCAAAAAAAACAAAACACACGAAAGAAAGGGACAGTCCCTGTATCACGTATGTACCCACGATTGGTATGAGCTGGTGTTAGCATCGCGCGTTCCTGCTGCGTTCCAGCTAGACTTCCGGGTTAGGAGTGGCGTGGTGTGCGTACTGCGTGGCTCCTTCTTACGCGTTTCATCATTGGACTTCGTCTAGAGGCGGTGCCAGCATGCAGCACCTCCACGCTTATAAGAAAAAGAGCGTAATTTTGATCCCACCCCCATCCTATGGACTGTCAAATCAGGCTACAGATTAGATATGGGCGGAAGCCATAACGAAAGCCCTAATGCCTTGAGTACACTGGGTGTGTGGGAGATATATAGAGAGAGAGCCAATTGTGTCCCGGGGCATGCATACTTGGCGTGACGCTCTGTTTCCATACATAAGGTTTACAGGTAAATAATTGTACCGCTTTTGGTACAAAATTCCAGACAGAATCATACCACCAGGGAGGTTAAACTTCCTTCTGCGAAAAAGTTTTATCCCTATTGTGGTGTCACCAGTATGGTATTTGTAAATTGAAATCATATCCCCTCTCAAGCGTCTCTTCTCCAGAGAGAATAAGTTCAGTGCTCGCAACCTTTCATCATAACTAATATCCTCCAGACCCTTTATTAGTTTTGTTGCCCTTAAGTGGAATCGCTCCATTTCCAGTACATCCTTCCTGAGGACTGGTGCCCAGAACTGGACAGCATACTCCAGGTGCAGCCAGACCAGAGTCTTGTAGAGTGGGAGAATTATCGCTTTATCCCTAGAGTTAATCCCTTTTTTAATGCAAGCCAATATTCTGTTTGCTTTCTTAGCAGCAGCTTGGCATTGCATGCCATTGCTGAGCCTATCATCTACTCAGACCCCCAGGTCCTTTTCCATCTTAGATTCCCCCAGAGGTTCTCCCCCTAGTGTATAGATTGCATTCCTACATTAAACCTTTTTTGCCATGTAGTTGCCCACCCCATTAATTTGTTCAGATCTTCTTTCAAGGTTTCCACATCCTGCGGAGAAGTTATTGCCCTGCTTAGCTTAGTATCGTCCGCAAATACAGAGATTCAACTGTTTACCCCATCCTCCAGGTCATTTATGAATAAATTAAATAGGATTGGTCCAGCACAGGGCTCTGTGGGACCCCACTACACACCCCTGACCATTCCGAGTATTCCCCATGTATCACCACCCTCTGAACTCACCCTTGTAGCCAGGTTTTAATCCATGTACTCAACCTATGGTCCATGCCAACTGACCTTTTTTTGTACAGTAAATGTTTATGGGGAACTGTGTCAAACGCATTTGCAAAATCCGGATAGACCACATCTTTTGGCCTTCCTTTATCTAGATGGCAACTCACATCCTCATAGAAGGTTAATAGATTGGTTTGGCAAGAACAATTCTTCATGAATCCATGTTGATTACTGCTAATGATACTGTTTTCATTACTAAAATCTTGTATATAGTCCCTTATCATCCCCTCCAAGAGCTTGCATACTATTGATGTTAGGCTATCTGGTCTGTAATTCCCAGAGATGTATTTTGAGCCCTTTTTCAATATTGGTGCTACATTGGCTTTTCTCCAATCCGCTGGTACCATTCCAGTCGTGCAGATAGGAAAATCATATAATCGTACAACACATTAAAAGCTTTACTAATGTATGTTATCATTTTCCAAGCTGAGGCTGCTGTTTAACTGAGTCTTAAAGCAAAACTATGCTTCATCTGACCACCACAAACCAAACACGCTATTTAATTCATTTTTAATATTTAAAGCAATTGGTTTCTCTAGATTTAAGTTAGGGGTATTAGAATAAAGGGGACTGAATACAAATACACGCCACACTTTTCAGATATTTGTTTGTAAAAGAAATTGAAAACCATTTATCATTTTCCTTCCACTTCACAGCTTTATGCCACTTTGTGTTGGTCTATCACATAAAATCCCAATAAAATACATTTAAGTTTTTGGTTATATCATGACAAAATGTTGAAAATTTCAAGGGGTATGAATACTTTTTCAAGGCACTGTAGATGTGGTGGCTGCAATAGTTTCCTTTTTTTAGGCTTTAATACCCTGTGTTTTCACCTAGTGATCCTGCCAGTAGTAACACATCTCTTGTATTAGAGTACCTCCACTCTGGATGATGGAGCAACAGGGGCACCTTTGGACAGCAGCATTGTCAGTCTGGGGGGAGGGGAGTTTAAGATGTCCACCTCAAGTTCGTACACTTTCACCCTCTTCCAATCCAGGACAATTTTCAGCTTTCAGCACTGTCCCACTTTGAATGATAATTACTCAAGCATGCAACACTGTACCCAAATAAAATTATTATCATTTTTTGAGACAGATAAAGCTGGTATTTCATCACCACTGAGTTTTCATTCATTTTTTGCTATATAAATGAAAAACCACTGAACATTTTGAAAAAATACTTTTTCTTAGTTTTGTTATAAAATGTTGCAAATAAATAATCTTGTTTTAATAAATTTAGGCCAAAATGTATTCTGCTACATTTCTTTGGTAAAAATCACCCAAATCATTGTATGTTATTTAGACTGTGTGAAAGTTATAGAGTCTACAATCTATAGTATATCCAGTATATATTTGAAAATCAATTAGTCCTGATCAGCGATGAGCGGAACACCCCCCAGTTCGGTTCGCACCAGAACCTGCGAACAGACAGAATGTTCGCGTGAACTTTAGAACCCTATTAAATACAATGGACTTGAACGTTCGAAATCTAAAGTGCTAATTATAAAGGCTTATATGCAAGTTATTGTCCTAAAAAGTGTTTGGGGACCCGTGTCCTGCCCCAGGGGACATGTATCAATGCAAAAAAAAGTTTTAAAAACGGCTGTTTTTTCGGGAGCAGTCTTTTTAATAATGGTTAAAATGAAAAAATAAAAGTGAAATATTCCTTTAAATTTTGTACCTAGGGGGTGTGTATGATATGCATGTGAAGTGGCGCATGTTTCCCGTGCTTAGAACTGTCCCTGCATAAAATGTCATTTTTGAAGGAAAAAAAGTCATTTAAAACTCACTCGCGGCTATTAATGAATTGTCGGCTCCCGGCAATACATACAAAAGTCATTGATAAAAAAAAAAAAAAAGCGTGGGGGTCCCCCAGAATTCAATTACCAGGCCCTTCAGGTCTGGTATAGATATTAAGGGGAACCCCGCCGCAAATTTAAAAAAAAATGCGTGCGGTTCCCCCAAATATCCATACCAGGCCCTTCAGATCTGGCATGGATTTTAAGGGGAACTCCACCCCAAATTTTAAAAAAAATGGCGGAGTCCCCCCAAAAATACATACCAGACTCTTATCCGAGCACGCAACCTGGCAGGCCGCAGGAAAAGAGGGCGGGGACGAGAGAGCGCCCCCCCTCCTGAACCATACCAGGCCACATGCCCTCAACATGAGGAGGATGTCCCCATGTTGATGGGGACAAGGGCCTCATCCCCACAACCCTTGCCCGGTGGTTGTGGGGGTCTGCGGGCGGGGGACTTATCAGAATCTGGAAGACCCATTTAACAAAGGGGACCCCCAGATCCTGCCCCCCCATGTGAATTGGTAAGGGGTACATTGTACCCCTACCATTTCACGAAGAAAGTGTAAAAAAAAAACAAAAAAACACACAAACACCTTGGAAAAGTCCTTTATTAAAAAACAAAAAAAAACAAAAAACATTCCAGCGGTGAAATCCAGATCCGATGTCCAGCGCTGTCCGTCATTGGCTGAGCCTGAGCGGACCTGATGGGGAACTTCCTCCGCAGTCTATTACATGTATAGACCCGCCCCTTCTAAAGTTCCCCATCAGGTCCGCTCAGCCAATGACTCGGTGTAAGGCTGAGGACCTGATGCGGAACATGAGAAGGGGCGGGTCTATACATGTATTACACAGTGAGGGAAGTTCCCCATCAGGTCCGCCCCCTCGGTATGTCAGACCGCGCCTACGTCATTGGCCTGAGCGGGGAACTTATTTCACTGTGTAATTTAAATTTACACAGTGAAGGAAGTTCCCCATCAGGTCCGCTCAGGCCAATGACGTAGGCGGGGTCTGACATACCGAGGGGGCGGACCTGATGGGGAACTTCCCTCACTGTGTAATACATGTATAGACCCGCCCCTTCTCATGTTCCGCATGTCACCTGATGGGGAACTTTAGAAGGGGCTTGTCTATACATGTAATAGACTGCGGAGGAAGTTCCCCATCAGGTCCGCTCAGGCTCAGCCAATGACGGACAGCGCTGGACATCGGATCGCCGAGGGACACTGGATTTCACCGCTGGAATGTTTTTTTAAAATGTATTTTTATTTTTTAATAAAGGACTTTTCCAAGGTGTTGGTGTGTTTTTTTTTTACATTTTTTGACACTTTCTTCGTGAAATGGTAGGGGTACAATGTACCCCTTACCAATTCACATTGGGGGGGACGGGATCTGGGGGTCCCCTTTGTTGAAGGGGTCTTCCAGATTCCGATAAGCCCCCCGCCCGCAGACCCCCACAACCACCGGGCAAGGGTTGTCGGGATGAGGCCCTTGTCCCCATCAACATGGGGACATCCTCCTCATGTTGAGGGCATGTGGCCTGGTACGGTTCAGGAGGGGGGGCGCTCTCTCGTCCTCCCCTCTTTTCCTGCGGCCTGCCAGGTTGCGTACTCGGATAAGGGTCTGGTATGGATTTTTGGGGGGACTCCACGCCATTTTTTTTATTTGGGGTGGAGTTCCCCTTAAAATCCATTCCAGATCTGAAGGGCCTGGTATGGATATTTGGGGGAACCGCACGCGATTTTTTTTTTAATTTGCGGCGGGGTTCCCCTAAATATCTATACCAGACCTGAAGGGCCTGGTAATTGAATTCTGGGGGACCCCCACGCTTTTTTTTTATTTTTTTATCATTGACTTTTGTATGTATTGCCGGGAGCCGACAATTCATTAATAGCCGCGAGTGAGTTTTAAATGACTTTTTTTCCTTCAAAAATGACATTTTATGCAGGGACAGTTCTAAGCACGGGAAACATGCGCCACTTTACATGCATATCATACACACCCCCTAGGTACGAAATTTAAAGGAATATTTCACTTTTATTTTTTCATTTTAAGCATTATTAAAATCACTGCTCCCGAAAAAACTGCAGTTTTTAAAACTTTTTTTTGCATTGATACATGTCCCCTGGGGCAGGACCAGGGTCCCCAAACACTTTTTATGACAATAACTTGCATATAAGCCTTTATAATTAGCACTTTAGATTTCTCCCATAGACTTTTCGAATTTGCCGCAAACACCCCAATTTGTGTTCTGATGTTCTGATTGCTTGAGGCCCTAAAATGCCAGGACAGTCCAAACCCCCCCCCCCCCCAAATGACCACTTTTTGGAACCCATAGGTTAAGACATAGGTATTTAGTAAGAGGCATAGTGAGTTTTTTAAGATGTAATATTTTGTCACAATGTTTTGGAAAATTAAAAATAATACATATTTTTTTTAAACAATGTTGTCATTTTAGCAAGTTATTTCTCACATACAACATAGGCACACTTAGAATTGCACCCCAAAAGACATTCTGCTGCTCCTCCTGAGTATGGGGATATCACATATGTGAGACCTTTTCACAGCCTAGCCAAATAGAGAAGCACAAAATCCAAGGAGCACTTTCAGGCTACCTACAGAAATAAATAGCGCATCTATTAATTATCAGGGACACTTTAACTGGTGTGGCAAGGATCAGTGACACTGTAACTGGTGTTGCAGTAATTAGGGGACAAAATGACTGGTGTGGCAGTGATCAGGGACACTAGGACTGGTGTGGCGTGATCAGGGACACTAGGACTGGTGTGGCGGTGATCAGGGACACTAGGACTGGTGTGGCGGTGATCAGGGACACTAGGACTGGTGTGGAGGTGATCAGGGACACTAGGACTGGTGTGGCGGTGATCAGGGACACTAGGACTGGTGTGGCGGTGATCAGGGGCACTTTCAATGTCTGCCATCTCCTTCACTGCAGCAGCAAGGTGGAGGTGCTGGCAGAGTGGCAAGAGAACAGGCATAAGAAGAAGAGCTGCTAGTAGTTCTGGAAATGCACCCATTTTTCTCACCATTTGGCCAGCACAAACAACCCCTATCTTTTACTATAACATCAGCTGGAGCTGGATATAGAGCCACCCATCTGAGTGCTTCTGCAGCTCCTACAAAGCCAGTCTGGTGCTAAATGCACATGCACAACACTAGTGCAAATTTCACTACCGCGCATGTGTGGGATCTGACCACCATGTTGATGACAGCTTTGCATGAGCTTGGAAGTCATAGGTCATCTTGCATGTCAAATCTTGAGATGGTATGTGCACATGTATTAGGATATGTCCATACTATACTGTATATGGGATTTTTTTTGCAAATGGTTAGCAATACAATGTGCATGCTTGGGAGTGACTGAAGTTCATCATAATGATGTATTGACCACCATATTGTTACAAAACTAACAGACAGAACGTTGATGACATCATGGAGAAGCCCGGAGGTGGGGGGGTCATTCTTGTAAGTACACATTTTAATTTTAACTAAACATAGTTTTTCTTAAACCAACTATCCTGTGTTATTCTAATGAACATTCAATCTAAATTTCAACATGAGACAAAGGGGAAAATAAAACCACCATTTTACTTACTGTATTCTTCTCTTATAATAACTATGGAATTATTATTATTATTATAGTTTTGATTGGTATTATTTAGCTATAACTATGCAGTATATTGTTATCATCTTACATTCAGCATTGCACTGAAATTCCTTCCAAACATATAGCTCTTATCTTTGCAGTTTACCATGATCGTGTTATAATTATGTGATTTGAATATCAATAGGTTAATTAAATTTGTCAGATGGATTTATACCTACAAATTGAATTTTCTCCACAGTGCCCTAATGTCAGTGTGAATTCATTACACAAACTAATTGCTGTGCAACCTTACAGAAATGTTTCTGGCTGTAAACCTTATACAGGTGATTGTGCATATCTAATGGGCTAAATTATATATAGAAAATATCTCTTTTGTTGCTTGTGACTTTCAATGTAATTTCAATCATACGTAACCATAATTATGTTTTTCCCAACCCTGTCACCAGACCATTCAACTAAAACCTTCACAGAATCTAAGCCACCTTACTCGTTCCCTTTCTCTACAGCATATTTCTGCTGCTATTTGTTGCAGTTCCAGTGCATATTGCAGAAAGCATTCTCCCACTTTGCTTTCTGCCAATAAAGTGGACCTGAAGGTTCCCTAATGCTGCTGCTTGGCTATACTGTACACTGCTTCTAAGCAGTTGATTATATTGTCAAGGGAATCCTGGTATTCTACCAAGAGGTGCAGAAGCAACCTTCTTTCTTCCCCCTCTAAGGTGTTAATGGCCAGTTCCGCTTGAGCATCGTGATCCCATATGATCAGATAAGGCCCCACAATCAATGGGTCAATATCACAGGGTTTGGAAGTTGGCTGCTTCCCTCTGGAGTAGTACTACCGGGTGCTGCTGTTACCCCACTCCCATCGCCATTGTCTGACATAGCCAATTCTGTTCATATACACCAATTTTGACAGGGTGGGTAATCGGCCAAATGTTACAGCAGGCATTGACCATAACTTGCAGTTTAACCACTTCAATACCGGGCTTTTTATACCACTTCCATACCGGGCCTATTCTAGCACTTCTCTCCTACATGTACAAATCATCATTCTTTTGCTAGAAAATTACTCAGAACCCCAAAACATTTTATATGTTTTTTTAACAGACACCCTAGGGAATAAAATTTCGGTCATTGCAACTTTTTTTCTTGCACGGTATTTGCGCAATAATTTTTCAAACGCCTTTTTTTTTTAAAAATGGTTTCATGAATTAAAAAATAACAAAACTGTAAAGTTAGCCCAATTTTTTGGGAAAATATGAAAGATAATGTTACGCTGAGTAAATAGAAACCTAACATGTCACGCTTTAAAATTGCGCACACTTATGGAATGGCGTCAAACTTCGGTACTTAAAAATCTCCATAGGCGACGCTTTAATTTTTATTTACAGGTTACCAGGTTAGAATTACAGAGGAGGTCTAGTGCTAGAATTGTTGCATGCGCTCTAACGCACGCGGTGATACCTCACATATGTGGTTTGAACGGCGTTTACATATGTGGGCGACTTACGTGTGCATTCGCTTCTGATGGCGAGCTACCGAGGACAGGGGCGTTTTAATTTTTTTTATTATTATTTATTTATTTATTTTACTTATTTATTTATTTTTTTACACTTATTTTACTTTTTTTCTTTGATCACTTTTATTCCTATTACAAGGAATGTAAACATCCCTTGTAATAGGAATGTGGGTGACAGGTCCTCTTTATTGAGAGATGCGGGGTCAATAAGACCCCACATCTCTCCTCCAGGCTGGAAAGCATGAGATCAGTGAATTTTTTTTCACTGATCTCATACTTACTAGCCGCAATGGCGGCTTTGTTTACATTTGAGGACCCGGGTGTGACGTCATCACATCGCGCCCGGGCCTCCGACGATCATAGAGATGACTGGTGACCATCTGGTCACCAGTCATCTCTATGCTCGTCACGTGACCCACCACCGGCGCCGGAAGATTCTCTCCGGGTCCCCGATCGCACGGGAGAGCCCGGAGAAGCACCGGATGGCGGCGGGAGGGGGGGGATGTCCCCTCCCGCCGCCTATAAGAACGATCAAGTGGTGGAACCACCGCTATGATCATTCTTATGGTGCACAGAATCGCCGGCACGTCAAAAGGATATCTGAATGATGCCTCTAGCTGCAGGCATCATTCAGATATCCCCCTTCAAACCCAGGACGTCATATGACGTCCACCCAGGATGGGAGATCCAATCTGTGGACGTCATTTTACTATGGCTGGGTAGGGAAGTGGTTAAATAAAGACATGCAAAGTGAGAAGCAATAATGTAAAACAAGATTCAAGATGACAAAGAATGCATTGGATATAAAATCTGATTACGAAAGTTGCACAAACATAGACTCTTCCCATGAACATCTCTGTGACTAAATCAGGTTAACATGTGACTGCATAGCATAGACTATATAAGACTCTATAACAACAGAGAGTCTAACTGAAAAGCACAACTTCAGAGTTCAGACAAACCACTCAGAACACAGGTACTTGTGATTATGTTTGTAAACAGTGTCCCTCAGACTCCATTCACACAGGGGCAACACGACTTCCAGCGAGACTTTGGGAGGCAACTTGGACATGACATGAGAATGAATCAAAGCGCAACCTGGAGCTACTTACAAGGCAACTTCAAGTTGCCTCCAGGACAGGAGACATTCCAGTGGCCAATAAAACAAGAATCAGCTCTGTGGGAGGGAGGGGGGAGGGAGAGGTTTGCCTGAGAAATGTATGTTCTCTTCCTGGAAAGTTGCTTCTGTTAAGACAGGGGATCCGACTTCTGAGGTGACTTCCATTGAAATCAATGGGTACAGGTCGCCTAGCAGTTGCCTAGAAGTCGGATTGAAGTAGTACAGGAACCTTTTTTGAAGTCGGAGCGACTGCAGTAGTGTGCATTAAGACGGCTCCATTAACTTACATTGATTTTCTCATGCAGCACGACTTGAGGCGACTAGGGGCAACCTGGGGCGACTTGAAGTCGGATCCAAAGTTGCCCCTATGTGAATGGGCTCTCACATCATTAAATCCAAGGTAGCTCTGGTAACAGAGGTGAACTGCTGGTGAGAACCAAGATCCAAGGACAAAGGGCCACCTCACTGATACTGAAGTACTCGGACATCAATAAAGAAGGGGCTTCCTACAATAGATGGGTCTTCGGGGAAGCTGAATGCTATTATGCTTCAGCCCAGCTGTCCAGCATGCCACTTCTGACAGTGGAGGGACTAACACCTGGATGCCCAGCTTGCCCAGCTAAACCTGCTTCTTCAGGTGTGGCCTCTCTGAGCTGATGAGGGAGGGAGGATAATTAATTTATACTCCCTGAGCATGTCCAGGAACCCACAGAGTGGGGAATAGAATTAAAGATATTTGCTCTGGCAGCAAAATGGTTAAACAATATGCACTGCAGCATTAAATTGTAAGTGTATCTGTACCTAATGTTTTCACTTACTCTCCTGAAAAGTCTCACACATACCTGTTGATCCTGCCAGTAAAGTCAACCTCCTGCAGCTTCCTGTGATGTGCTTTCTAGATTGCTTTAACCATCAGGGCTCTCTGATTCCTCCTGTATTGAATTGCATTGTAACTGTACTGTCTGCGCTCATGTTGTAAAGCGCTGCACAAACTGTTGATGCTATATCAATCCTGTATAATATAATAATAATGATGTGCAGACAATGCCTCTGCACTGCTCCTGAATTCAAAGCAACTATCCCTAATGTAGGCTATGTCTGATTGCACTTCAGTGGGATGAGAAGATGTTACAGGGGGTGTGGCTATCAGCATTGTCACTAGTGATTCATAAGCGTGTAGCTTGTCAATCAGCAGCTGTCACATCTAGCCCCGCCCACTGTTTTCTAGATTGGCAGAATTGACTCTGCTAACAAAATCCTCCCACTTTTGAATGCAGTGTCTGCAAGGGGTAGCGTTTGAGTCATAAATGAAGAATGACTTGGCTGACTCAAAGGATTAAAAAGAAAAACAATTTTTGGTTCTTCATCATATATTAAATGTGTGGGTAGGTGCAGTGTGGTGCGGCATCAGTAAACGCTCAAAGTCCAGTTGCATAAAACAGAATTGTATTGAAATTGAAGTTCAGTAATACCCAACAACCAGCCCGATGGGAAGGCAACCTGACCGGGTGCACTTACTTGATGTACATCAATGTGTAGTAGCAGTAGATCTCTGGTGGGCCGTAAGGTCTGTCTCGATGGGCGGAATGTTTTCTGGCCAGTCCGTACTGAAGTGGGGAGGTTTCCAGGATGGATGGCATGTCCCTACACATTCCCTATTTATCTGGCACCTCTCTGTCATGCTAAGCATTGTCCCGAACAGACGATTGACTTGACCCTACTTTAGCCACACGCAAAATGCATGCCAAACCCGGGAGCCAGGGTCTGAAATAGATGGTCACCAAAGTCATATGGGATGATCTGATGGTGTCTCTCTGTGACTAGATTACTCTCATCTTTCTTCTCCACCTGCATTGACGCTGCAGTAGATAAAATAGACTGCGCCTGCCTACAAATGTATTTGGGAGCTGCCTAAACAGAAGCCTTTAGATGCACCTTAATGTGGTCCTATTAAGGAACAGAGAAGCCATAGTAGGTCCTTAGTCCTAGTAAATGACAAGTGGGCAGCCTTAGTTCTTAAAAAGGGAGTGAAATTTGGCAATTGACCTGATGCATTAAGTAAAATATTTATACCTGGAAAGTGTATGTGTGGGTGGGGCCACTCGCCCTGCACGTAGGGGTACCTTTGGGCACTCATCAATGCCCGGGACCAGCTGGGAAGCGTGTTCATGTGAAAATCTCTGGCTTAGAAATGAGCCGTAGATAGTGTCTCTCTGTAGAAGTGCTGTCCTGTGTCACTGCTCACCTTGATTGTTCATGTTGCATTTAGGAGAGACTTCGCTGAACCTATGCACTCTGCACCAGTCCAGTGTACCTCTGCCCCCTCACTCCCAGTGTAAGAATGGGGTCCCACCATGCACCTAGCACGGACCTCATGCCTGCATTTAATTAACTCTTTACACTCTCCTGTACCATGCAGCCAGGTACATGAGTTCTCTGTACCGGTGGTTCAGTCCCAGTTACTTTTGGGAAACCGACTGCTAGGGAGGGAACCAGAACACTGACTCCCTCGCTACTGGAGGAACTGTCACCTATACCAGGTACCATGCTTCATGACTGGCTGCAATGTACTTTGCACTAGTATTGGTTACCCATAGCAAATACATTCCTCATCCTGCTCATATTGTTGAGTAAACCTTTCATAGGGGCCTTGCTTCATACGCCACTGACTCTGTTTGACAACTTTTACTGTACTTTTCACAACAGAACAAACAGCAAGCAAAACAAAGTCCAGAGCCTACACTGACTAATGGAGGTAGTTGCCCGACATACTTTCACAGGTGCTAGTCCAACGTTGAACGATCCCCAAAGATTGATGGTGTCCACCGGAACACTGGCATCCTGTGCTAATGTTGGTTCTTGAGTTTCCGGATTCCATGTCTTGTAGTGTTTCTCCTTTCCCAAGCTCTTGTCTCAAGTACCGTATACTGTATACTCGAGTATAAGCCGACCCGAGTATAAGCCGAGGTACCTAATATTACCCCAATAAACTGGGAAAACTTATTGACTCGAGGATAAGCCTAGGGGGGGAAATGTGCCTATTGCCACCTCACTGTGCCAATTGTCCAACCTTACTGTGCCCATTGCAACCTCACTGTGCCACCTCACTGTGCCCATTGCCACCTCACTGTGCCACCTTACTGTGCCCATTGCCAGCTTACTGTGCCCAACCTCACTGTGTCCATTGCAGCATCCCTGTGCCCGAGTGTACCTGAAAATCTTCTTATACTGCGTCCGGCGTCCATTGTTTAAATATTGCGCCTTTCTCCTGGTCCCTTCCATGATAGGCGTTTCCAGCAAACACTGTGTTGAGTGTTCCGCCTATCACGGAGATCCTCTCATTCTCAGACTCTGTTTCCCAGCAGGCACTGTGTTCAGTGTTCTGCCAATCACGGACGTCCTTTCATCCTCGGACAAGAGAACGTTCATGATAGGCGGAACACTGAACACAGTGTCTGCTGGGAAACAGAGTCTGAGAATGAGAGGACCTCTGTGATAGGCGGAACACTCAACACAGTGTTTGCTGGAAACGCCCATCACGGAAGGGACCAGGAGAAAGCCACAATATTTAAACAATGTACGCCGGCCGCAGTATAAGAAGATTTTCAGGCACTGACTCGAATATAAGCCGAGGGGTGTACTTTCAGTCCTAAAAAAAGGGCTGAAAAACTCAGCTTATACTCGAGTATATACGGTAATGTTTATTTCTTGTGATTGACTTCAGCAGCTTCATTGAACTTCACTATTAAAGCATTGTAAACTGTTACCAATTGCATTGCAAACAAAAATCCTCCAAAATACCAGCTCTTCACTGTCTATTGAATTTCATTACCTGTCAATGATTTTAGCAAACTAAATCAGAAAGCTTATATCAGAGTAGAAATATCTAAAATCACTCCAGCAGCGCTTAACCTAATATAGAAGTTGAAAGGAAACTCTACCTCCCAGAGATAAAAGTGTAAATAGATGAAAAGCAATCGATGTCAATCCAATATTTTATATATATATATATATATATATATATATATATATATATATATATATATATATATATATATAAATCCATAAATATTTGTTTGCAGATCACTTCAAATCACCACTTAGTGCAACAGGTGTGATTTACTCCCCTCATCCCATCTCACTCACCGTCAGTAATTGCCTCTCATCACTGATCAGCAAAACAAGCTTAGTGCTCCAGTCACAATGTAGACTTCTGGTTGGTTCTTTACCATCCTATAATCATCAACAAGTTAGATGATGGACTAGGAGGGAGAACAGTGGGACTTTAGATGAAGCATGCAAGAAAAATGGATACAATTATGTCTGGCCAGTAACTAGTAATGGTATGCAAACTGCTATATAATAGTAAATTGTAAACAAGGAATAATTGTATATAAGGATAAAATATTTATTCCATAATGTAATACATACAAACAAAATAGTATAATAAAGTAGTAATACATGGTATTGCCAGACTCTTTTGATCCCAGGCCTCCCTGGCTCAAATTTGTAAGGCCGCAACATGGTCTTCAGTACACACGTTTACTAGGTTCTACCAGGTGGACGTTAGAAGTCAAGAGGATGTCGCCTTTGGGCGCAGTGTGTTGCAGGCCGCAAAAGATCCTCATGCCTGATGGCGCCCAGCTTATGTATGGTGTATCCCCCCCCTCATTTGGCATTGCTTTGGGACGTCCCACATAGTAATGACTATGCCGCTCTGTGTCCCGTGATGTATGAACAAGAAAGTAGGATTTTTAAAACAGCTTACCTGTAAAATCCTTTTCTTGGAGTACATCACGGGACACAGAGCTCCCACCCCTCTTTTGGGGACACGTATTGCTTTGCTACAAAACTGAGGTACTCCCGGATGGGAGGGGCTTATATAGGGGAGGGTACTTCCTGTTTTGGAAGTTGCCAGTGCCAGCACCTGAAGGTAATTCTATATAACCCACATAGTAATGACTATGCCGCTCTGTGTCCCGTGATGTACTCCAAGAAATGGATTTTACAGGTAAGCTGTTTTAAAAATCCTACTATATTAAACATATAACATCCTTTAGTGAGTCCCAAAGTAAAATGTGAGCTAAACTTTGACAAAAGAATATAAGAAAAAAAGGGGGGTAAAAATAAGTCCAAAAGCAAAAAGATATTTTCTTATATGTGCATCCAAGTGTTTCAACTTAAATCAGCAATCAAAGTCCATAAATCTTGAACAGGAAAATCCTTCCACCAACACCGCTGTGACTGTGATTCCTCTCCCAAAGGTATTGCACTCACCAGAAAAAATGACCTAGCACTCTCATGCATAGACAATCAAGCTTAAACACATCACACACAGTGATTGCAGCTCTTCCGACGGTGTCCACTCAATACTCGATGTGAATATGTAAAAGAATAAATAGTGCTTCCAATAGTGAAATACTTAAATCTCCCCTCCAACTAGACGCTAGAGGGAGCCACCACATGAATCGGCTGCGGCGAGGGTGGGTAGGGTGGGGAGCTTCTCCTAATTTTCTTCTGGTGACTGGCACCGATCCAATGGATTACTGTGTGTGATGTGTTTAACCACTTAAGCCCCGGACCATTTCGGGCCATTAGGACCAAGCCTGTTTTTGGGATTCGGCACTGCGCTGCTTTAACTGTAAATTGTGCGGACATGCAATGTTGTACCCAAATGAAATTTGCGTCCTTTTCTTCCCACAAATAGAGCTTTCTTTTAATGGTATTTGATTGCCTCTGCGATTTTTATTTTTTGCGATATAAACAGAAAAAGACCGAAAATTTTGAAAAAAAATGATATTTTCTACTTTTTGTTATAAGAAAAATCGAATAAACTCAATTTTAGTCATACATTTAGGCCAAAATGTATTCAGCCACATGTCTTTAGTAAAAAAAATGTCAATAAGCGTATATTTATTAGTTTGCGCAAAAGTTATAGCGTTTACAAACTAGGGTACATTTTCTGAAATTTACACAGCTTTAAATTTATGACTGCCTATCTCATTTCTTGAGGTGCTAAAATGGCAGGGCAGTACAAAACCCCCCCAAATGACCCCATTTTGGAAAGTAGACACCCCAAGGAAATTGCTGAGAGGCATGTTGAGCCCATTGAATATTTATTTTTTTTGTCCCAAGTGATTGAATAATGACAAAAAAAAAAATATTTACTGAGAGGCATGTTCAGTCCATGGAATATTTTATATTTTGCCACAAGTTGCGGGAATATGACAAACTTTTTTTTTTTTGCACAAAGTTGTCACTAAATGATATATTGCTCACACATGCCATGGGCATATGTGAAATTACACCCCAAAATACATTCTGCTGCTTCTCCTGAGTACGGGGATACCACATGTGTGGGACTTTTTGGGAGCCTAGCCGCGTACGGGACCCCAAAAACCAAGCACCGCCTTCAAGGTTTCTAAGGGCATAAATTTTTGATTTCACTCCTCACTACCTATCACAGTTTTGAAGGCCATAAAATGCCAAGATGGCACAAAACCCCCCCAAATGACCCCATTTTGGAAAGTAGACACCCCAAGCTATTTGCTGAGAGGCATGTTGACCCCATTGAATATTTTTTTTTTTTTGTCCCAAATGATTGAATAATGACAAAAAGAAAAAAAAAATGTACAAAAAGTTGTCACTAAATGATATATTGCTCACACATGCCATGGTTATATGTGGAATTTCACCCCAAAATACATTCTGCTGCTTTTCCTGAGTACGGGGATACCACATGTGTGGGACTTTTTGGGAGCCTAGCCGCGTACAGGGCCCCAAAAACCAAGCACCGCCTTCAGGATTTCTAAGGGCGTAAATTTTTGATTTCACTCCTCACTACCTATCACAGTTTTGAAGGCCATAAAATGCCAAAATAGCACAAAACCCCCCCAAATTACCCCATTTTGGAAAGTAGACACCCCAAGCTATTTGCTGAGAGGCATGTTGAGTCCATGGAATATTTTATATTTTGCCACAGGTTGCGGGAATATGACAAACTGTTTTTTTTTTGCACAAAGTTGTCACTAAATGATATATTGCTCACACATGCCATGGGCATATGTGAAATTACACCCCAAAATACATTCTGCTGCTTCTCCTGAGTACGGGGATACCACATGTGTGGGACTTTTTGGGAGCCTAGCCGCGTACGGGACCCCAAAAACCAAGCACCGCCTTCAAGGTTTCTAAGGGCATACATTTTTGATTTCACTCCTCACTACCTATCACAGTTTTGAAGGCCATAAAATGTCAAAATAGCCCAAAACCCCCACAAATGACCCCATTTTGGAAAGTAGACACCCCAAGCTATTTGCTGAGAGGCATGGTGAGTATTTTACAGCTCTCATTTGTTTTTGAAAATTAAGAAAGACATTTTTTTTTCTTTTTTTTTTTCTTTTTTTACATTTTCAAAACTTTGTGACAAAAAGCGAGATCTGCAAAATACTCAACATACCTCTCAGCAAATAGCTTGGGGTGTCTACTTTCCAAAATGGGGTCATTTGGGGGGGTTTTGTGCCATCTGGGCATTCCATGGCCTCCGAAACTGTGATAGGCAGTGAGGAGTGAAATCAAAAATTTACACCCATAGAAATCCTGAAGGCGGTGCTTGGTTTTTGGGGTCCCGTACGCGACTAGGCTCCCAAAAAGTCCCACACATGTGGTATCCCCGTACTCAGGAGAAGCAACAGAATGTATTTTGGGGTGTAATTCCACATATGCCCATGGCATGTTTGAGCAATATATAATTTAGTGACAACTTTTTGTACATTTTTTTTTTTTTGGTCATTATTCAATCACTTGGGACAAAAAAAAAAAATATTCAATGGGCTCAACATGCCTCTCAGCAAATAGCTTGAGGTGTCTACTTTACAAAATGGGGTCATTTGGGGGGGGTTTTGAACTGTCCTGGCATTTTATGCACAACATTAGGAAGCTTATGTCACACATCATCCACTCTTCTAACCACTTGAAGACAAAGCCCTTTCTGACACTTTTTGTTTACATGAAAGAAAATTTTTTTTTGCAAGAAAATTATGTTGAACCCCCAAACATTATATATTTTTTTAAAGCAAAGGCCCTACAGATTAAAATAGTGGGTGTTGCATTTTTTTTTTCCACACAGTATTTGCGCAGCGATTTTTCAAACGCATTTTTTGGGGGAAAAACACACTTTTTTTATTTTTAGTGCACTAAAAAACACTATATTGCCCAAATGTTTGATGAAATAAAAAAGATGATCATAGGCCGAGTACATGGATACCAAACACGACATGCTTTAAAATTGCGCACAAACGCGCAGCGGCGACAAAACTACATTCATTTTTAAAAGCATTTAAAAGCCTTTACAGGTTACCACGTTAGATTTACAGAGGAGGTCTACTGCTAAAATGACTGCCCTCGATCTGACCTTCGCGGTGATACCTCACATGCATGATGCAATTGCTGTTTACATATGACGCTAGACCGACGCTTGCGTTCGCCTTTGCGCAATAGCAGGGGGGGACAGCGGTGCTTTTTTTTTTTTTTTTATTATTTATTTGGCTTTTTTATTTTATTTTTAAACTGTGCCTTCCATATTTTATTTTTTTACCATTTTTATCGTTATCTCAGGGAATGTAAATATCCCCTATGATAGCAATAGGTAGTGACAGGTACTCTTTTTTTGAAAAAAATTGGGGGGTTAGACCCTAGATCTTTCCTCTGCCCTCAAAGCATCTGACCACACCAAGATCGGTGTGATAAAATGCTTTCCCAATTTCCCAATGGCGCTTTTTATATCCGGGGGGGGGACATTCCCTCCCACTGCTTGTAAAAGCAGTCTAGAGGCTAATTATCTGCTAGAATTGCTTTTACATGAAAGCCGGCTGCTGGCTGAAAAGAATGATACCAAGATGATACCTAAACCCGCAGGCATCATTCTGGTATAAACATTCAAAGTCCAGCAACATACCAGTACGTTGCTGGTCCTTGTTGGACATGTATTGTAATCTTTTTTTTCATACAGCCTATTGGCTGAACGAAAAAAAGAGATTGATTGGTGGGTATGCCCACCATTAGAATACCTCCCTTCATCCACCCACTTCTAATGATGGGCATATATGCCGAAGCATGGGGGCATCCTCCCGCAAAAAAGTTATGCCGCGTACACACGGTCAAGCCTTCGTCGGAATTTCGACCGTATGTACGCGGCATAAAAGGTTATGCCGCGTACACACGGTCGGACTTTTCCACGGATAAGCCTCCGTTGGAATTTCGACCGTATATACGCGGCATTAGGAGCAAAATCGCTCCTCCGCCCCTGCTGCCCCCATGCTTCGGCATATATGCTCTTTTTTTTAACTGTGGTGGTGAAATCACCTCCTACAGCGTTGGAGTCACGGCTTTATGTATCGTGGGAGCAAACGCTGTTGCTGTCAAGATAAATAGATCCGTGCTGCAACTGAATGGCGTACCTGCTAAGCAAATGGTGGTTAACATTAAAACAAAGTAACATTACAGTACAACAGTAAGACCTTACCATGCCATACCTGCAAAGCAAATACCAAAACAAAACCTAGTAAAAAATAAAAAAATGTTTTAACGCAACCTGTGCCTAAAATATATATATGCCGAAGCATGGGGGCATCCTCCCGCAAAAAAGTTATGCCGCGTACACACGGTCGGAATTTCGACTGTATGTACGCGGCATTAGGAGCAAAATCGCTCCTCCGCCCCTGCTGCCCCCCTGCTTCGGCATATATGCTCTTTTTTTTAACTGTGGTGGTGAAATCACCTCCTACAGCGTTGGAGTCACGGCTTTATGTATCGTGGGAGCAAACGCTGTTGCTGTCAAGATAAATAGATCCGCGCTGCAACTGAATGGCGTACCTGCTAAGCAAATGGTGGTTAACATTAAAACAAAGTAACATTACAGTACAACAGTAAGACCTTACCATGCCATACCTGCAAAGCAAATACCAAAACAAAACCTAGTAAAAAATAAAAAAATGTTTTAACGCAACCTGTGCCTAAAATATATATATGCCGAAGCATGGGGGCATCCTCCCGCAAAAAAGTTATGCCGCGTACACACGGTCGGAATTTCGACCGTATGTACGCGGCATTAGGAGCAAAATCGCTCCTCCGCCCCTGCTGCCCCCATGCTTCGGCATATATGCTCTTTTTTTTAACTGTGGTGGTGAAATCACCTCCTACAGCACTGGAGTCACGGCTTTATGTATCGTGGGAGCAAACGCTGTTGCTGTCAAGATAAATAATTCCGCGCTGCAGTTGAATGGCGCACCTGAAAACAAAAAATTACATACCTGAAAAGCAAGCATGATAAAACATTGCAGAATAGAATACAGTAAAAAAGAGCAGAACAATAGAGAGAAAATAGAGAGAGAGAGAACAATAAAACGACAACTATTTTTGGTTTTTTTATTTTATATTTTTTTTGTGTTTTGTTTTTTACGTTTTTTTTTTCTTTTTTACACTTTTTTTTGTAACTTTACAACTGTAATGGTTCGGGTCTCTCAAAATGTAATGGCATCTTGGGAGACCCTGTGTAAGTGTGTCCTTGTCTGTGAAATGCTGTACCCTACGCTAAAACTTCACTTTTGAGTGGTAGCGTTCAAAACATTCACCTTGGCAAAGACCAGGCTTGTCAGGACAGCGTGGACAAAAACTACGGGTGTCACGCCTAAATCCGCGCTTGCTACAGACACGACATCTTTTTTGGGGGTGGCTTTGGGTAGGGGTACTCGGGAGGACATACGAATAATGCCTCTCATGCAGCCGGCTTACTGCATTTGGTTGGGGATGGTGAGGTGCAGAACCGCCTGGATACAGGAGTTCTGTGACTATCTCATTCTGGAATTTTAGAAGAGATAACGTCCCGCCTGAAGCTCTGTATAGCACATGAGCGTTCAGCAAAGCCAATTGGAATAATGATAGAGACACTTTTTTGTACCAGCGTCTCGCCTTACGGTCAATTAGATACGGCGCCATCAACTGGTCGTTGAGGTCCACCCCTCCCATATTTTGGTTATATTCGTGGACACAGAGGGGTTTCTCCACAACACCAGTCGCCGTAGGAATTTGGACTGTCGTGTCTGCATGAAGGGAGGTAAGAAGGAAAACATTCTTATTGTCCCTCCACTTCATAGCGAGCAAGTTATTACACTTCAAGCAGGCTCTCTCCCCCAGCCTAAGACGGGCATCTACAAGCCGCTGGGGAAAGCCCCGGCGATTAGGTCGCACGGTGCCACATGCTCCAATCTTATGATCAAACAAGTGACTAAACAGTGGCACGCTCGTGTAATAATTGTCCACATACAAGTGGTACCCCTTTCCGAATAAGGGTGACACCAAGTTCCACACTATCTTGCCAGCGCTCCCTATGTAATCCGGGCAGTTGACCGACTCAATCTGACTGTCTTTTCCCTCATAAACCGTAAAGTTCACTACATAGCCTGTTGCCCTGTCACAGAACTTGTAGAGCTTGACCCCGTATCTGGCACGCTTGCTGGGAAGGTACTGCTTGAAAGACAAGCGGCCAGAAAATTTAATCAGGGACTCATCAACGCAGACAACTTGATCGGGAGTAAACAAGGCTGCAAAACGTTCGTTGAAGTGGTTTATGAGGGGCCGAATTTTATAGAGCCGGTCGTATTCAGGGTCCCCACGTGGACGACAAAGTTCATTGTCGTTGAAGTGCATGAACCGCAAAATCTGCTCGTATCGTGCCCTGGACATGCAGGCAGAGAACACGGGCATGTGGTCAATTGGGTGCGTGGACCAATAAGCACGCAATGACGGAAATTTATGTGTGCCCATGTTGAGGGAAAGGCCCAGAAAGGTCTTAAATTCGGAAACCGTAATTGGTTTCCAATTTCTGGCAATTTTAGGCAACTGGGGGTTAGCGGCGATAAATTGACCAGCATATAAATTACTCTGGTCCACAATAGATCTATAGAGATCTTCCGTGAAAAACAGCGAATAAAAATCGATTGGCATAAAATCAGCTGTTTCCACCTGAATACCGGGTTGGGCAGTGAATGGGGGAAGTACGGGTTCTGCAGAAGTGGTGGGGACCCAATCAGGATAGGCGAATTCTGCAGGAAGGGCAGTATGGGCACGACGGGCCTGCCTTTGTCTTCTTGGTGGCAGCGGGACACTACTTGTGCTTGCCACCTCGCCAGCTTGAACTGCACTTATGGGACTCGCCACGTCACCAAGTGTTACTGCAGTGCTGGATGTACGTCCAGGCTGTACTAGGCCGCTGGTGCTTGCCAGTTCACCAGAAGGAATAGCGGCGCTAGTACTACTCTGCTCCATGATACGAGAGACCTGCGGTTCTTGCTCCTCAACAACCTCAGAAGATCGGGATCGGGTACGCCTGACCTTAGCAGGGACCTCAACTTCGTCGTCAGAGCTATCTGACGTGGGGCCGCTGATGTCACTGTCTTCTACGGGAAGATATTCTGAGCCTGAATCTGACAGATACGTGACCTCCTCTTCACTATCTGTCATGCTCAGAATCTCGTAGGCCTCTTTACTAGTGTACCTTCGACTTGCCATTTTGGGCTCTAAATTTAGGGGTACACTAGTAAGATTCACAGGAAAAAAAGCACCTGACTGTCGTCAGCAAATATATCAAACGCTACAAAAAAACTGTTAGCGATCGCAGGGATCAGGCCTGTCTCTGCGAACGCTGCAGTTATGTGTGTTGTGTTTGGTAAGTGACAGTGATCGATCGATACTGCACTTGGGTGGGCTGGGCTGGGCTGGGCGGAGGGGCTAAACGCAGGTACTAGCAGGTATCTGGGCTGATCCCGCTAACACTGCGTTTTTGGGAACCCTAAACCGCTGGGGATGCTAGTATAGATCTGATCAGATACTATACCACTAAGGGGGGTGTATGCTTTGCGCGTGGGTGTTAGCGTTACTGGCACTAACCTAACACTGCCTGGGGCGACGCAGACCCTCTCTGGCGCTAAAACCTAATTGATCTCACCCGCCGGGCGATCAGGGGGGTTAAACCTTTATTGGGTTATATACGGCGGGTGCCCTGATGCTATAAAAAGCAAACTAATCAACCAGCGTCACCCGTAACCTTTATATGGTGATCACTGGTGAAAGGGTTAACTAGGGGCAATCAGGGGGTTAAAACCTTTATTAGGTTAAATATGGGGGTACCTGACACCAATAAAAACCTGCGGCGAACCTAAAAAAAAAATAACTGCCTATCTAAAACACCAGCGACACGAATACAGCGATCGGAAAAACAATCGCTTAGTGACGCTGAAGTTAGGGGGTGAAAGGGTTACCTGGGGGGTGATCAAGGGGTTAAACCTTTATTAGGGGGGGTTAGGGGGCTACCCTGGACCTAAAGGGGCCTAATCCTAACTGCCTTGCAACTTTTTACAATCACAGATGACACTAAATGCAGTGATCAGTAAAATAAATGATCACTGCAATCAGTGACACTGTGATTGGGGGCTTTGGGGTGACCTGGGGGGTGATCTGGGGGTGACTGGGGGGTGATTTGTGTGCCTATGTGTACCTACGTGTCAGTGGACTGTTGGAGCACTAACCTCTGTCTTCACTCCTCGGCGCCGGGAACGAAAAGACCGCGGCGAGGGAGATGACATCACTTCCTCCAGCCTGTGTTTACATCACATGGCGGAGGAAGCAATTTCATTGGCCGGGAGCGATCGCGAGGGGGGGGGGCGGAATCGAGCGGCCGCCCCCTCATGCCTGATCGCTCCCGAACACTTAACGGCCGCTCACTGCAGTGAAGGGGGGTCCGGATGGACCCCCCAACTGCACAAAGGCGATCACGTAGATCTACGTGATTCTGCCTGTCCGTGCCATTCTGCCGACGTAAATCGGCGGTGGGCGGTCGTTAAGTGGTTAAGCTTGATTGCCTATGCATGAGAGTGCTAGGTCATTTTTTCTGGTGAGTGCAATACCTTGCTTTTGGACTTATTTTATTTTTACCCCCCTTTTTTTCTTATATTCTTTTGTCAAAGTTTAGCTCACATTTTACTTTGGGACTCACTAAAGGATGTTATATGTTTAATATATCACTTATGTATGATATTTATGTATATTATTTTTGCACACTATCACGTGGTGTGGGTTTGAGATATATACATTTGTTTAGTTATATACTCATCGTATATGGTTTAGCGCCACAATTTTTTACTTAAAATACGGTTCACAATATTACTTTGTTTAAGTTGGCAGCTGTTAGCTTCATTCATTTCACCTTTTCATGTGCGCAGTGGTGGTTTGATTAATCAGGGTGCGCGTGATTTTTTTGACCTACTTCTAGATAGCAAAACATGTGTTACTGCAATGCTTTTCTGTGAGAAATACTTGATTTTCTGGAAAAATTTCTGCGGTGCCAACAATTTCGAGCATGACTGTATGCTCTGTTATCAACTCCTTTGCATCTGCGCTATAGCCGAATGGCGGGTACAGCACGGACTTACTTTGCCGGGAGGACGTCCTACCCTTTGCACGCTCCCTGCACGCCCCCTGCGGGTCGTGTGCGATGCGCTCTGTGATCACTGAGTCAATGAAACTCGGCTGATCACAGATCGGAGTAAGGGACCGATCACGGCACCTTACCACGTGATCAGCTGTCAGCCAATGACAGCTGATCACGTGATGTAAACCAGATCAGGAATCTTTTTTTTTTCTCCTCACACTGATAGCGTGAGGAGAAAAAAAAGCCGACCACCAGCTTCTGTGAAAGGGACATCGGTCCCGAAGAGCCACAGCCATATCATCTGTGCCCACCAGTGCCGCCTGCCAGTGCCCACCAGTGCATTTCAGTGCCACCAATCAGTGCCCATCAGTGCCACAAATCAGTGCCACCTATCAATGCCCACCATGCCACCTATCAATTCCCACCAGTGGTGCCAATCAGTGCCCATCAGTACCTCATCATCATTGCCACCTAGTAGTGTTGCCTATCAGTGTCACCTACCAGTGCCCATCAGTACCCATCACTGCCACCCATCAGTGCCCATTTCTGCCACCCATCAGTGCCCCCTATCGGTGCCACCTATCAATGCCCTTCAATGCTGCCCATCAGTGCCACTCATCAGTGCCACCTCTCAGTGTCACTTCTCAGTGCCACTTCTCAGTGCACACCAGTGCCACCTATCAGTGCCCACCAGTGCCACCTCATCAGTGTCCACCAGTGCCACCTATCAGTGTCCACCAGTGCTGCCTTATCAGTGTCCATCAGTGCAGCCTATCAGTGCAGCCTATCAGTGCAGCCTCATCAGCGTACATCAATTAAGGAGAAAAATTACCTGTTAGCAAAATTTTATAACAAAAAGACTCTATATTCAGTCAATGCAGGCAGTGTAGTTTATAAAATAAAGTGTATTGAAGTTGTTAAGGGGAACCCTGCACCAAAATTAAAAAAAATGGCATGGGGCCCCCCCCAAAATCCATACCAGGCCCTTCAGGTCTGGTATAGATTTTAAGGGGAACCCTGCGCCATACCAGACCCTTATCCGAGCATGCAAACTGAGAATGCAAGGGGGGAAGACGAGAGAGCAGCCCCCCTTCTCGTGAACCGTACCAGCCCACATGTCCTCAACATCAGGAGGGTGCTTTGGGGTCCCCCCAAAGCACCTTGTCCCCATGTTGATGAGGACAAGGGCCTCATCCCCACAACCCTTGCCAGGTGGTTGTGGGGGTCTGCGGGCGTGGGGCTTATCGTAATCTGGAAGCCCCCTTTACCAAGGGGGCCCCCAGATCCCAGCCCCCCTATGTGAATTGGTATGGGGTACATTGTACCTCTACCCATTCCCCAAAAAAGTGTCAAAAAACTAAAAACAACAGCAACAGTTTTTGACAATTTCCATGTTGATGGGGGCAAGGGCCTCATTCCCACAACCCTTGCCCGGTGGTTGTTGGGGTCTGCGGGCAGGGGGCTTATCTGTTCTGGAAGCCCCCTTTAACAAGGGGGCACCCAAATCACAGCCCCCACTTTGTGAATTGGTATAGGGTACATTGTACCCCTACTCTTTCACCAAAAAAGTGCCAAAATAGTATAAAACGACAGCAGACAGTTTTTAACAATTCCTTTATTTAAAAAAAAGTGTCCCACGATATCTATCCATCTTCCATAACGGTGCAGATGGTCCAGAGAAAAAAACAAAGAAAAACTCTGCCTTCATGAGAGGCATCCCGCCGTCCGCAGCTTTTTCACGGTGACAGCTGTTATATAGCCAAGGGTGGGGTCAACCCCCCCCCCTTCAGGCGTCATGTGATTGACGATGGATTTACATCGCAGGTCACTTTTTTTTTTTAATAAAGGAATTGTCAAAAACTGTCTGCTGTCGTTTTATACTTTTTTGACACTTTTTTGGTGAAAGAGTAGGGGTACAATGTACCCCATACCCATTCACATAGGGGGGGCTGGGATCTGGGGGCCCACTTGTTAAAGGGGGCTTTCAGAAACCAATAAGCCCCCTGCCCGCAGACCCCAACAACCACCGGGCAAGGGTTGTGGGGATGAGGCCCTTGTCCCCATCAACATGGGGACAAGGTGCTTTGGGGGGGCCCCATGTTGAGGGCATGGGGCCTGGTATGATTCAGGAGGGGGGGCGCTCTCGTCCCTCCCCCTTTTTCCTACGGCCTGCTGGGTTGCATGCTCGGATAAGGGCCTGGTATGGATTTTGGGGGGACCCCCACGCCATTTGTTTTTTACATTTTGGCATGGAGTTCCCCTTAATATCCATACTAGACCCGTAGGGCCTGATAATGGACTGGGGGGGACCCACAACATTTTTTTCAATGCTTTTTTATGTATATTGCCGGGATCTGACAATACATTACAACTGCAAGAAATTTATAATTTTATTTTTTTCAGCAGAGAAGAAAGCAGCGGCAGAGGAGACCGGAGGAAGAAGACTGGAGGAATATAACCGGAGGAAGAACACCGGAGGAAGAACGCTGGAGGAAAAACACCGGAGGAAGAACACTGGAGGGAGATGACCGGAGGAAGATTTTTAATAAAGGACTTGTCAAAACCGTCTCTTGTTTTTATTTACACTCATTCACATAGGGGGGGATGGGATTCTGATAAGCCCCCTGCACACAGACCCCCACAACCAACCAGCCGGGGTTGTCAGGAAGAAGCCCTAGTCACCATAAACATGGGGGCAAGGTGCTTTGGGGTGGGAGGAGGCACAGTGCCCCCCCTGCCCCAAAGCACCCCCCCATGTTCAGGGTGTGTGGCCTAGCATGTTCCAGGAGGGGGGTGCTCACTCATCCCCCCTTTCCTGACCTGCGGGCCTGCATGCTCGGAAAACGATCTGGTATGGTCTTGGGAGAACCCCACGCTATTTTTTTTCTTTTTGGCTTGGGGTTCCCCTTCAAGATCCTCAAAGCACAAGTCGCACCACAAGTCGGATCATGATGATCCAACTTGGATGCGACTTCTATTCAAATCAATGGGCTGAAAGTCAGATCAGGGAACTGTCGATTTTGAATAGAGGCAGAGAAATGCTGCTAAAAGCTAACGCTGCTAAACGCGCATTAATGCCAACGAAAAAACAGCTGCTTTTTCCTGGCATTAGTAGTTGCTTTGCAGTTCGTTTTTTCTAATGCCCCGTGTACATGAGGCCTAAGTAGCTGACTGCGTGTAATATTGCCAAAGCAATCAAGAACTACCAATAGAGCCACACATGTCTTTTAAATAAATTCTGTTAGCTCATTTATGAATATTATGTGAAAAGCGCTGCCTGACAAATCAGCTAAAGGTGAGGTGTTCAGTAAACAACTAGATGATAACTGCTGATACATAGTCAACACATCCCTGTAGTGATAGAGAACAAATAATAGAGAGAAGGGGAAAGGTAAGAATTCTCCTCAGACAGTGGGGATGCAATCTTCCATTTCAAAGCTATTAGACATCTGGCAGCAGACAAGATATGGTTAGGTGATTTTGTGGCTGATTTGGTCAGGTTTGGCATGGGCAAATCCAAGAGGTAGTGGGCTGGATCTAATGGAATTGGAGGGGCAAAACGTGATTCCAGAAGAGTTTTAGTAGTTTACCTGAAATGGTACATTTAAAAACATTCCCAATAAATGTGACATAAACACCCCAGAGACATTGGCCAAAAGGAGAAGCGTTCCAATTGGCCTAGGTGGAGGAGGAGACACACGTCAGAAGCCGTCGCCCATCGCCCTGGAGGGAAGTACTGCCTGCGCCATAGATGTGGTAAGTGCCCCCCCAAAAGAATTTACCACCAGCCACCACTGATACCAGTGAAAAAGAATATATTGATTCTCCTTATATAAAGTGTATATAGAACTTTGGTTGGTGTTATCCTAAAAGTCCTCCCAGTCCTCTTCCTGTATATCTAGAGAAATTCATGATCTTAGTCAAAAGGCCTAGAAGCAATGGGGTTGATTTTCCAAAACTGGAGAGTGTAAAATCTGGTGCAGCTTTTCATAGAAACGAGCCAGCTTCCAGATTTTTTTGGCAAAGCTTAATTGAAAAAGCTGAAGTGGGAAGCTGATTGACTACCATACACAGCTGAACCAAATTGCACCCTCCAGTTTTAGTAAATCAACTCCAATGCGTTTTTTTTAAAAAATCCGCAGTGGTTGTAAATTTTTTAGATAAGGGAAAGGGACCATAATAAGCAGAGTTTCAAATGTTAAACCAACTTAAGGACAAGCATCCTTTTAAAGCAAAAAAAAGTTGGCCTCCGGGCAGTTTAAGTCATAATATGCTAAAATGCACTGCATACTAGCACATTATGACAGACTTACAGTACCTGAAAACGAAACCCTCTAGTGGTGTGCTGTCACCACTGTAGGTGCTTCCATCTTCACCCGGTCTTCCTTCCCGGTTCGCGGGCTTTGGTGGTATGATATAAAAATGATCTGTTAATTGAGTGGAAGCGGTTTACCCTTCCAAATTTGATGTAGGAATTTAGAAATTATATCATAGCGACCTCTCTCAGAGTCTGGGAGTTTCAGCTTTTTAACGCAATAGTCAAGGGTTAATGACTTCCCAGATCTAAAGTAGTGTCCTATACGGTATAGTCCCTTGTCCTCCCACCATTGAAATGTTTTTCTATCTAAGCCTGGAGGAAAATCAGGATTATTAAAAAGCTGAAACTCCCAGACTCTGAGAGAGGTCGCTATGATATCATTTCTAAATTCCTACATCAAATTTGGAAGGGTAAACCGCTTCCACTCCAATTCACAAAATTTGAGATATGGTGTGAACAAGCCTTGGAGCAAAAGGGGGGCATTTCTGTTAATTATTCCGCCCTCACTCACCCTACAGCAAAATCTTCTTACAAGGAAGCGTTGGAAAAGGATCTCCAATGTAGCTGGGATCTGGAAACCTGGCATAAAGCCTGCTCTAAATCTTTCAGGGGAATTCTTAATATTTCCCTGATGGAAGCTAATATTAAGGTTCTTACCAGGTGGTATTTGACCCCCACTAAACTTGCAGCCATTTATCCAACTGCAGGTCCAACTTGCTTCAGGGCTTGTCAACTATTAGGGTCGATGGTTCATACCTGGTGGGATTGTCCTTGGATCCGTCCCTTCTGGAACAAAGTTTTTAACATGATATTCAAGGTGACTGGTTGTCAAGTTCCCAGATCCATTTCTGTGGCTCTTCTTAATGCTCATATACCTCCTATTTCTAAATACACACAAAAATTGATCCACTTCATACTTACAGGAGCCAAGCTCACAGTGGCTAAAGCGTGGAAGAAACCTAAGCCCTTCTTATCGGAAGTTAAAAGGAAGATATCCTGGATAATGGTTCAAGAAAAAATAGTCAGCATCTTAAATGACACTTAAATGAAACTTTACTCTCATGTTTTTTTAATTATTATCATATAAGTTATAGATAACATTTTCTTATGTTTCAATCTATTGGGCTGACTATTTTTGACATAAGGACCTCTTAGATCGCGGGTTGAGGTCATCGGAGGGGTGGGGGGTTCTCTCCGCTGGCACAGTGTGTTCCCTTTAGGGGTGCCGGGGGATTAAGACTACTTCTATTGTTTGGATGTTTCTCTCTAAGTTAGTTGCTTTCTTAGTTGAACCTAATAGGGTTATATTACCCTCCTAATTTTTTTTATTTCTACTTATTTAGCTTTTCAGTACTCATTAGTTTAATATTGTCATTGTCCAGGATTTATTATTTATGTGACTTTAAAACAATAATTAATTGTATTTAATTGTATTCTATATACTATGAAAATAAAATATTTTGAAAGAAAAAAATGATATGTTGCAATATATTAGTTCCCAAATATGTTGGATGCATTAGCTTTTTTTTTCAATTTCTCCAGCTTTGTCTTCACCCGGTAATCTTGAGAACAAGTCACTTCCTGTCCTAGAGGGGCTACGTACATTCACTGCACTGTATCTATGAAGGGATCCATTTTTGTCACTAGGCTGCTGTCCTGATATAGACTACTAACTTCTCCTTCACTCATCATCTCCATTACAAAAGGGGCACAATAAACACAGCAACACAATCTCCATCCCTATATATATATATATATATATATATATATATATATATACCGTATATATAATATGTATAAAAAAGGAGAAATGAGCAGTAGGACTTTAGATGAGATTTATTGCTGCAAATAATGTAGATAATAAATAAAGATTAAAGAGCCGAACTGTCTTGGCAACCAAAGTGTCAGAACTCAACGCATTTCATGAATCACATTCACTCATCAGGAGTATGGAGGAAAAAATTCTCAAACACATGGACCTGTTACTCACAGATAAGCTTGAATGTAATGCCGGCCACTGTGGAGAGGCATGTGATCTGTCCTTTCGCCTCCCCCTAGCCCACACAGCATCTGGTATGAGGTTGGCGGGGACTTGCCCTTGGTCTTGGGTCTTTATAGCTGGGTCTGGTCAGGTGATTACTCTGTAATCTTTCCCCAACAGATAGACACTGCATTTCTGGGTACTCATATCCAGCTGCGTATGCACGGTAGGCTTAGGTGTCCTTTGTGACTCTATTTCATTAGTGGCTTTTTCATCCCATACACAAGGGTGCTATATTTTCACACATCCTTTTTCTTGCTATCACATTATATTTTTATTTTCTTATTATTTAAATATTTTTTCACACACATACACTTTTTTATCCTTTTTTTTCTGTTTTTCATATTACATACAGTATATTCATTCATTTTCACTCACGTTCACATACACATTTTTTTCTGAATAATGCTGCTTCCTGCACATACATCACCACCTCCCCAGATTGCTGTCTGCTCACCCGGTCGGTATCCCAGCGGTTCCCTTGATCTGGTTTGGTATATCCTGCCTCAGCTTCAGACCTGGACACATTTTGGGGTGGCGCCCCCTCAGATTCCACCTTCTCCACAGTGGCCGGCATTACATTTGAGCTTATCTGTGAGTAACAGGTCCATGTGTTTGAGAAATATTTCCTCCCTTGGGAAGGGCATATTTCATGTATTTTTTCTGTACTTACAGTACAATATTTTTGCATCCATACTCCTGATGAGTGAATATGAGTCACGAAACGCGTCAAGTTCTGATGCTTAGGATGCCAAGACAGTTTGGCTCTTCAATCTTTATATATTATCTACATATTTGTGTGTATATATACACAACATGTATGAACATTGCATTATATTTGCAAGTCCCTCTGGTATTTTTCTATCAAGATGTCAGCTTTTTATGGTTGTATTTTATATATCTATATATATATTGTGAACTATATCATGCATTTCTAGACTACGGAATATGCGTTCAATGAATAATAGTTTTAACTATATGTATATATACTCCATTATTTGCAGCAACAAATCTCATCTAATGTCCCACTGCTCATTTCTCCTTTTTGTATCCGTTCCAAAGGGGGGCAACTAGGAAAACCAAAAAGATTGTTTGATATACTGTATAAGTTTAGTGCACAAGAAGTTACAAGGACACTTGAATTCTGCCAAGATCAATAGGTATACTTCTGTACTTGCACAAAATGTACTAAGCATGCAAAAATAAAACAAATGCAGCAGCTGCATCTAATGACTGGTAAGCTCCAATATAATAAATTTTTGCTATTGAGTTTAGATATCCTCTAAAGATGGCCAAACTGCACTCCTGGTTTGTAAGACCCAAGTAAATTACCAGCCTAGGGCCGGCCATAGACAGTGCAAATTTCTTTCCTGCAGACACGGAGTACAGGAAAGAAATTTGCAGAATTCCCCCACCAACACAGACAGCGCAGGGGAATCCCTCTTGCGGGGGCCATTGTCTTCTCCCGGCGAGGGGGCGGGAGAGGGCATGGGAAGCCATCCCCGCCCAGGGGAGAAAACAGGGATTATCCCTAGCAGCCACTTGCCATAATTGGAAGCGAATCATGCAGGCTGGTTGTACCCAGGTTGATTGATCGGTCAACTTGGTACATCCAGCTTGCCCATTAATGGTTCCAATCTCGGCCGGTTCCTGCTGAACCAGTCAAGAGACTTGAACCATATATGGCCGCCCTTACTTGTAGGGTCCAGGGAATCACAAGGGCTTCTATCTATCTATCTATCTATCTATCTATCTATCTATCTATCTATCTATCTATCTTTTAAACGTGTTAGAATAAAAAGCTGTATCCTGGAACTGCAGAATGCATGCATTGGTGACGTCATCAGCTGCATGTACTCTGAATATCTCCTAAACGGTGCAAGTTTAGGAGATATTCACATAACCTACAGGTAAGCCTTATTATAGGCTTACCTGTAGGTATAAGTTGTGTAAAAGAGTTTACTACAACTTTAAGATCTTTCCTTCCCATGCTTTATGAGTCAGTCATAATGACGGAACAGGCTAGCTCCCAATGGTCCTCCATAATTCTAAATCAGGAATGTAACAAATTATTCTGGTTTGACAGATCATCTCATTCGTATTATCATAACCCCTTTAGTTTAAACTGGAAAAAATGAAACACTTTATAGTAGTTTATTTTTAGAGATTCAAGCAGTTCTACTATTAGAAACTATAGAAAGTTTTGTGTGCGGTTCTCATTTGATGACTTCATTAATTAATCTTAACTTAAAAATCCCCACCATTGTTCCTGCATGATGTACTTGACTCTTATCTTTTGGGACTGTTTGTTTAAAGAAAAACATTTTCCTTGACTCAATATTATCTGACATTGAAATTTTTTATGTTGTTTATTATTAACTTATTATTGCATTCTGGCCGAAGTTAGTCAAATAATATAAATGATCATGAGCAGCATAAGATAAGATAAATGTCATGCTGGATTTTTCCACCAATTTAATTTTCTGTTTGTTTTTGCTTCTGGCTCCATTATTGTTTGCTTGTTCTTTGTGTCTCTGGGCATGGGAAACAGTATTCATTTAACAGGCTTGTATAATTAAGCCTATGAACTTATGTTACACTGTTGCTTTCCAGAGTTGACAGGCTAAAATATAATTTATGTGTGAAAATAAATTGGCAGAAAGATTTTTATTACGGCAGTCTGGATGTAGATTGCTCTTGGCGGAGTATTCAATAAAACTAGAGTGAAAAAAAGAGGTGTTTAGCTTTAAAGTGGCACTCCAGGAATGATTGTTATTGCCAACTTACATTGGTCCAACTTGGCACAATCTAATTATCCATCCTTTATATCTGGAGGGGCACTTGGGATGCTGAAAACCACTGTAGTTATCTACTCTCATCCAGTCAGAGAATGCCTTTGCATTCATTGAAAAATTACAAGGTGTTCTCTGAATGGTGGTGACCCCTATTAGTGTGCAAAGGGGAAGCTGCTCAAGCAAGACCTGAATGATCAAGGCTATCACTGTGTGTAATTTGGGCCCAGTGTGCATGAGGCCTATAGCAGTCATGACTATAGAGTAATGTGATGATCCTAACCCTGTATAAAAGATAATGTGCTTATACTGTACTGTATTTATGATTTCTGGTAGTTGCACTTCCACTAATGTTCCTGAGCTTGGGGACTCCTCAACCATAAGATACAAGTGGAGAAGCTAAATGTCTAAGGTATGAAATCCCAGGCCACATCCAGCCTCAAAGACCAACAAGTAGCTTCACCATCTGATCCACTGTAATTTTGCTATGGGACCCTCAGTTCAGTTTCTGCTTCTTCTCTTTTTAGGTAGGCATAACATTTGTCTTTTCTCCACTTCCTTGAAGGTTAAATGGATAACTGTGGTATTGAAAATTATTCCACCCAACCATAATGTTTTTACTTTTGGACCTAAAGAAATAAAAAAGCATGGAAAAATATTAAATAGAGAGTGCTCCAGCAAGACAGGATTAAATATAAGCAGCTAAGCAAGACCGGTAGATAGAATTTTGTTCACATGCTCAGACTTTAACCACTTCTGCCCAGACCATTTTTCCGGCCAAAGACCAAGCCACTTTTTGCTATTCGGCACTGCGTCGCTTTACCTGACAATTGCGCTTTCGTGCGACGTGGCTCCCAAACAAAATTGACGTCCTTTTTTTCCCCACAAAGCTTTCTTTTGGTGGTATTTGATCACCTCTACGGTTTTTATTTTTTGCGCTATAAACTTTGAAAAAAATTCAATATTTTTTACCTTTTGCTATAATAAATATCCAGAAAAAATATACAAAATAAAAAAAATTTTCCTCAGTTTAGGCTGATACGTATTCTTCTACATATTTTTGGTAAAAAAAATCGCAAAAAGCAGTTATTTATTGGTTTGCACAAAAGTTATAGCGTCTACAAAATAGGGGGTAGTTTTATGGCATTTTTATTAATATTTTTTTTTTACTAGTAATAGCGGCGATCAGCAATTTTTATTGTGACTGCGACATTATGGCGGACACATCGGACACTTTTGACACCATTTTGGGACCATTGTCATTTTTACAGCGATCAGTGCTGTAAAAATGCACTGATTACTGTAAAAATTACACTGGCAGTGAAGGGGGCGCTGAAGGGGTTAAGTGTGACCTAGGGACTGCTTCTAACTGTTAGCGGGCGTGGCTTGCCATGACACATCACTGATCACTGTTCCCGATGGCAGGGAACAGACTATCAGTGACATGTCACTAGGCAGAACGGGGAGATGTTGCGTTTACACTAACATCTCCCCATTCTTCAGCTCTGTGACCCGATCGCGGGACACCGGCGGACATTGAGTCCGCGGGTCCCGCGGGCACGGTCACGGAGCACACGAAAGGGTCGTGAGCGTGCCGGCGGCGGCGCACGCGCGACCATTAGGCTCGAAAATTAAAGGGGACGTAAATATAAGCACATTTGCGCAGCAGTGCCATTCTGACTACGTATATCCTCGTGCGGCGGTCGGGAAGCGGTTAAAATGTATCTGCAGCCAAAATGTATTTTCTTGTTTTCAATAGAGTACAGAATAGTGAAGACACCTGCCAATATTATTTTTTTTGCCTATGTCCTGTTTAGCAGAATTCTGTTCTCTTTCTTTCCCAAAGGCATGCCTCGAAGTTAGAGAGAGCTCCAACATTACACTAAAGTGTCAGAGCTTTTCCCACTCAGAACACCCAGCACCCAGTGTTACAGAAGGTGAGCTTTATTTTTAGGGTCCATGCAGCACTGGGCTTAAAAAAAAATGCTTCTACAGGAGTTTTGCATTTTGCCCATAGAAGCAGTTTAATGTTATCCTATGTGTTCATGAACATTAGAACATTTAGAGGCATAGACGTGTGCAGGGGGTGTGCCCGGTGTGCCTGGTCACACCTTAATCAACACATATGATGCAGATTGCCCCCGCCCACCAGTTGTACCGATCACTCACTGTATTCATTCATAACTTCAGCATAGTAAACTGTGTTCAGTGTTTCAGTTTGCATAAGAACATGAAGCCGCTCAGCACTATTCATTTACTGTTCAGTGCAGCACAGTCCGATTCTCTTTCCAATTTTTTCCTATTGCAGAGAAAGGGACTAGGGAATCTCTGCTCTCAGTCCCTTTATCTGTCTCAAATGTGAAACATTATGGGCCTGTTTAGACCACTGATAATTTACCAAAGCCTCCCAACAGGGCTCCTATTAAAATGTGTAAAAAACAATATGAAAATAAAATAATAAATATAAAAAAACTACTCACACCATCCACTGCCCTGCTGACACCAATCTCTGCCCTATTGACACTGTTCACTGCTCTACTGACACCGTCCTCTTCCCTACTGACAAAGTCTGCTGCCCTATTTGATATCCTCCACTGTCCTAATCACACTAACCTCTGTCCTACTGACACTATCCACTGCTCAGCTGACATCGTCTACTGCCTTAGGCCCCATTCACACAGGGGCGGCACGACACGGCACGACTTCTGGGGGCGACCTCGGCGGCGCGATCTCAAGACGACTTGAGACGCCCGCCGAGGCGATTTGCATAAAGACTTCTGTATAGAAGTCAATGCCGGTCGCCTTGGGTCGCCCCCAAATGTAGTACAGGAACCTTTTTCTAAGTCGAAGCGACCTGAGTCGCTCCTATTAGAACGGTTCCATTGAACAGCGTGGGACGCGACTCGTCAGGCGACCGAGTCACCTGACGAGTCGCCCCTGTGTGAACTGGGCCTTACTGACATTGTCCACCTTTTAATACATTTTAAAATGTTTGTTTACATTTATTTGTAAGAGTAAATTATTTTATTACAGATCAAGTGATTGTATGAACTGAGGTCCAGTCATGCCTAATTCTGCCCCCTAATGGGTAATCTGGTGTGTTTTAAAATAGTATATGAAAACAAACTGTGTATTTAACCACTTGCTGACCAGTTATACTGCGGCAGGGTGGCTCTATTGTGCGAATCACCGTACCAGTACGTTGCTTCGTGTGATAGATGTCCGCTGGCCACCAGCGAACGCTCCACAGAGAGGCAGAACGGGGATCTGCGGTGTTCACAAAGCAGATCCCCTTTCTGTCAGGGGAGTACAGAATGATCATCTGTTCCTAGTGATTAGGAACAGCGATCTCTCTGTACTCCCAATCAGTCCACTCCCCCCACAGTTAGAAACACCTCCCTAGGATACACTTAACCCCTTCATCGCCCCCTAGTGTTAACCCCTACCAGTGTCATTTATACAGTAATCAGTGCATTTTAATAGCACTGATCACTGCATAAATGTCACTGGTCCCAAAAAAGTATCAAAAGTGTCCGATCTGTCTGCCGCAATGTCACAGTCCTGCTAAAAATCACTGTTCACCACCATTACTAGTAAAAAATGAATAATAATAATAAAAATGCCATAAGTCTATACCCTATTTTGTATATGCTATAACGTTTGTGCAAACCAAACATTATACTCCTTTTGCGCTTTTTTTTACCAAAAATATGTAGCAGAATACGTATCGGCCTAAACTGATGAAAATTCTTTTTTTTTTCATTTTTTGGGGGATATTTATTATAGCAAAAAGTAAAAAATATATATATATTTTAAAAATTGTCGGTCTTTTTTTGTATATAGCGCAAAAAATAAAAACCGCAGAGGTGATCAAATACCACCAAAAAAAAGCTCTATTTGTGGGGAAAAAAGGGCATCAATTTTGTTTGGGTATAACATCGCATGACCGCGCAATTTTCATTTAAAACAACGCAGTGCTGCATCGCAAAAAAGGGCCTGGTCATTAAGGGGGTAAATCCTTCCGGGGCTGAAGTGGTTATGTACCTACTGTGTAAGATCAATTTTCATATTTGTACGCTAAAGTTTTGTTCAAAGTCAGTTTTCATTTTGAGCAGAAAATAGCCATTAGAGAACGACTGGATTATTCTATTATCCCAGCATATCAGTCTGTGTCACACACTTAAGCCGTTCTTGCTGCTCAGTGGAATGAAATAAGTCCCTCTATGCGTTGTCCTTAATAGGCTGCATTGTGTCTCTAACTTTCCCCACTAGATTAATGCAGCACTGAAAAGCAATTGAACAGGAAAAACACTTTTAGTTTAGGAAGATATTTTTGCCATTGTTCTTCTCCCTCTTCATGTTCTCCAAATGGAAATCCTCTGTGCAGGGAGATTAGTGCTAAATCCATTTCCTGATGAATGATCTGCTTGCCAGAGACCACCACTGTTCTTTTGCTCCAATCCATTAAAGTACTGTAAATTCTGCCTTCATGAAGAACAACACTGGACACGGAGAGCTGTTCTCCTATGGTAATTACTTGTCAGACGTATACATCACTGGATGGCATGGCAAATTGATCTGTTCACTGATGTCCCATGTGGTCATACTGATGGATCCTTGCTGACATTTAACAAATACAATCCGCAATGAATGGAATTCTGTACATGCAGAATAGGGACTTCAACAACCTGGATTAGCTTCTGTGGTCACTGGGTTATTGTGCTGTAAGCAATTTTTAATTACACCAGATACAACTGCATCACATAAGCAATCGAATGGCTTGTAAAAACTCAGAATCATAATACCAATGTTATATTTCAAGGACCAACAAGGTTACTGTATGGGCCCCTCACTAAAGAGTGTTTATAAAGATGCATATAAGTTGTGTTATATAGATAATTGCCACTGTATTTATTTGCTATAGCAAAAGCAGCATAGCTATAGCTCAGTGGTTATAATATCATGAAATTATAGACAAGTGCCTTTCTAAATAGCCTGGCTGGATTAGTAAATTTACCATAGTTTTAACCGCTTCCCGACTGCCGCGTGCCGATATACGTCGGCAGAATGGCACGTCCCTTTGAATTTGCTGCTTTGGGAATTTACCCGTGGGTCCCGCAAACTTGATGTTTGCCGGCGGCCCGCGATTGCGGTGAGGAGAGACAGAACGGGGAGATACCTATGTAAACAAGGCATTTCCCTGTTCTGCCTAGTGACATGACAGGGATCTACTGCTCCCTGTCATCGGGAGCACTGATCGCTGTCATGTCAGTGGTAGCCCATCCCCCCCACAGTTAGAATCACTCCCTAGGACACACTTAACCCCTTGATCGTCCCCTAGTGTTAACCCCTTTCCTGCCAGTGTCATTTATACAGTAATCAGTGGCTATTTATAGCACTGATCGCTGTATAAATGACAATGGTCCCAAAATAGTGTCAAAAGTGTCCGATGTGTCCGCCATAATGTTGCAGTCCCGATAAAAATCGCAGATTGCCGCCATTACTAGTAAAAAAAAAATATTAATAAAAATGCCATGAATCTATCCCCTATTATGTGGACGCTATAACTTTTGCGCAAATGAATCAATATACGCTTATTGTGTTTTTTTTTAACAAAAATATGTAGAAGAACACATATCAGGCTAAACTGAGGAAAAAAAATGTTTTTATATGTTTTTTGGGGATATTTGTTATAGCAAAAAGTAAAAAATATTGTTATTTTTTTCAAAATTGTCGCTCCTTTTTTGTTTATAGCGCAAAAAAAAAGAAAAAACGTAGAGGTGATCAAATACCACCAAAAGAAAGCTCTGTTTGTGGAAAAGAAAAAAGGATGTCAATTTTGTTTGGGTACAGCGTCGCACGTCCTTGCAATTGTCAGCTAAAGCGACGCAGTGCCGAATCGCAAAAAATGCTCTGGTCAGGAAGGGGGTAAATTCTTCTGGGGCTGAAGTGGTTAACCATATTGTTTGATAAGGCTATATAGAACACTTGTTCTATAATACAGTTTTTTGCTGTATTGTCTAAGCGTGTGCAGAAATGGAAAAGCCAAGGAAAGTCCTCTCATACTGTCAGTGTTGACCCTTATTTGTCAAAACTAGAGTGCCCTTTGCACTCTTTCCCAGACTAGCCAGTCTTCCTTAGCTTGGAAAATAAAAAAATCTCAATATATCATCGCTATATATCTGCCTGATTTAGATGCCATGGCATGCTGACAAGTTGGATCTTGTAATGTATTGCTGCATTTATATGTTTTACAAATATATTTATTTTTCATAAATGTTTCATATTTCTAAGTTGATTAGAACCATTTTATGTATGTATGATATTAGATCTACCCTAAGCTGTGTTATACTGTGGTATAAAAATGTACAAATACTATGCTAATTAGCTATTAATTTAATGAGCTCCTAGTGAAGAGATAACATAATATGACAATTAGTGTCTCCCTACCTTTTTATTTCAACTAAATTAACGGTGAAACTCACCACCAATGTATGGACACAAGATAGTACAGGAACAATACCATATACATTTATCTTATAGCAGACTGTGATGTGAACCAGTCAGATTATCTACCCATTTACTTTCGTCTTTCCAGACAGCGCAATAGATCTCACAGCAGATATCTGTCTTACCTGACACATTTCATGATAAATGTCGGTCATTTCAGTGAGACTTCTCTTCCTCACCTTCCTTGAATCACAATGTCTCCATTTGTTTCTTTATTCCCTAGCTGTTTGGAAGTAACCTAATGTGGGGTATGATTCAGTCAAAGATCTATTGATAGCAACAAACCGAGTTCTCTCTTTTGTTTGCATAGGATAGGAGCCATTATTGACATACCCTGTTTTTCATATCATAGAATTTGAATATAGAGCTGACAACACTCAAATTTGATCACCAAGAAATGGATAGATGATTGCTAAATACTGCTTAAGGCTGGGTTCCCTCCATTCCGAATTGGATGCGAGTTTTCTGCATCCAATTCGCAATAGCAGGAGATTTTGACCGGCTCTCTATGGAGCCGGTTCACATATCTCCACTGTCGCTCCGGTGCAAATTTGCACAGGAGCCCTGTGCATCATTTGGTCAGTTTCAGGTCTGAATTCAGCCCAAAAAAGGCTGAAATCGGACCTTAAACAGTGAACCAAGACGCACCGGACCCCTCCTGGGAGCCCCATACCGCAATGGTGTGAACCCAGCCTAAAGCTCTCAAATGTATCCAGGTCACTGTTTCTCTTTTTATTTCACAGCGTACATCAAAGTTCGACATTCCATATTTTCTCATGTGCCTGAAGATATTCCATCTAGTCAGCTATTAATTTATCTGATCCAACTCATGGGACTTTTACTGCCCCAAATGTTAAGTGCAATGTAAGCATAGCTGTAAGGACTAGTATGTGTAAAGCGGACTGGCTGGTCACAAATCTAGTATGTGGTTTTTCTACCTATGTTCACAAAAGGAGTAATTGGTAATCTGGCAACTAATATCATACAGAGATGTTCTACACAGCCTACTAGTAGACTATTAGCACTCAATAACGATTATTGACTCGTGGCCTAGGGAATAAAGCCTTTGGCCTTCCTTTAGAAGCAGCAACTTGAGGATGACCAGAAATAGAATGCGTCCCTGTATATTGTATATTCTCTTTGCACACTCTTCAAGTGTATGGTAAAATTAGTATGAATACAATATTTGTAACCTGTTCAACCCATCACATGACCTTCTATTTAATGAAATAAGCTTATTGTTCCCTAAATGACAACAGTCTAGTTAAAACAAGAATTATTAAATTAGACCAGACACATTCCATACAATATGCACTTAGCATAGGATCCCCTCTTCTCAAGAAGGTTTGTGGATGCCTTAAATGGAAATGAGAATATGATGGATTTGTCCAGAAGGTTACCATGCTGCGTTAGGGTTTTGAAAGCGTGGGAGCAACAATGCTTAAGCCCTGTCTATTCCAAGAGCGTTTTGCAACCCTGACCTTTTGTCATAGTGAATGATGGCACAGGCTGTGGCATGACCTTTGTGAGGCAAGGGGGGTATTAAGACCTTCTGCCAATGTGTAGATAATTGCTGCCTTTACTTTATTTAGGGATTAGACCTATTCCTGAGGGATAGCTATATCAAGGCCCACAAAGGTCAAACAGAAGAATATGTTTAAATCCAAAAAAAAGAAAAAACAATATTGCGCATATAAAGGTGACATTTTATATTCAGATGCTGTTTGCAGAGATTTGGAAGAGAGACTCTCAAATACAAATATACAAATATAAATAAACTATTAAATTTATCAGTTTCTTTTTAAACATTTTTCTACTAAAGTGATATCAAAAAACAGCTTTTTGAGTAATGATTTCAAGTTACTTCTAAGCAATTTATTTTGTTTGCCACGTGCAGTATGTACCGGTATATATATATATATATATATATATATATATATATATATATATATTTTTTTTTTTTCTTTCCCTCAGCTATACTGAGTTAAAAATAAAATACAATATTGACAACAGAATATAGTTTTGTGTCAAAATTAGGGTTGGGTAATAGTAAGGTTCATCAAAAGGTTTATCATTTTTTTTTTGCCATCAAACACGCAGAGTGGTGCAATAGATTAAGGTTAAACAACAAGTGCAATAATATTTAATAATGCTGGAAGATACAGTTAAATGTATAGTCAGTCTCTCAGTCTATATATATATGTATAATCCCTCATATCCTTTTATATATATATATATATATATATATATATATTGTGAGGGGGTTAGCTCGGCAGCGGGTGTGTGTGACCCCCGGGATGGGCTCCCCACACAAAAACAGGCCCAGCAAACGGAGGTTGTGGTTTTCAAAATCAAAAAGGTGCGGTTTATTTTCTATTTACAGTGACAAAACACAGCAAAGCAAAAGAAACATAAATAAAATAAATCCTGGTCAACTTGACCTCTGAGTAAACATACAGGTTTCCTAACTAACAACTGGGATCAGCCTAGTGCTGTCCTAGTCCCTAAGTCCCTGGTTTTAAATGTCCAAGCAAATAGCCACACAGGCTTTGTCTCACCGCACAGGGGTTCACTCTCCCTAGACAGTCCACACAGGTCTGGTTCCAGGCATGAGCAAACACCTAATGAATCTGGGAGTTCTTATAGAGGCCTAAATGAGCTGACAAGCTTCAGCTGGTCTCATCAACTCCCTGTCTGCACGACGCCCCACACTCTCCCTAGAGGTATGAGTCATCCATGAGCCCACTAGCCTCAGCTGGGCTTATACAACTCTCCACCTAGTTGTATAAGTCGGCGTAAAGCCTGAATCTGGGCGAAATATATCTACCCCCCTGGATGCAACCAGGTGACCCCACCTTCCTGTTGTCACATACCCCCCCCCCTCTTGTTTTAACCTCGGGGTTGGAACACCAGCAATCAGGCATTCATGTACTCGAGACAAAGCATCCACATTCCCCATTTGAACGCCAGGGTGATGCTTTACTGTGAAGTTGAATTCCTGGAGGGCCAGGAACCACCTATTCACTCTTCTATTTGTTTCCTTGTTTTGAGCCATCCACTTTAACGGAGCGTGATCCGTAACCATGTCAAAGTGCCTACCTAGCAGGTAGTACCGAAGGGAATCTAGAGCCCACTTCACCGCTAAACACTCCTTTTCAACGGTGGCGTAATTTACCTCATGGGACTTCAACTTCCTGCTGAGGTAAATGACTGGGTGCTCTTCCCCGTTCCAGACCTGGGACAATACTGCTCCTAACCCCACATCTGACGCATCACTTTGTACGACAAAGTCTTTAGAGAAGTCGGGTGAGTACAACACTGGCTGGCTACATAAGGCTTGTTTCAAGAATTGGAATGCTGCCTCAGCCTCGGGGGTCCATTTAATCATGACCGACCCTTTCCCCTTCGTCAGGTTGGTTAGGGGCACAGCCTTAGAAGCAAAGTGGGGAATGAATCGCCGATAATACCCAGCGATTCCCAGAAAGGCTCGTACCTGCTTCTTGCTGTTGGGACGTGGCCAACTCTGGATGGCCTCGACTTTGTTGAGTTGGGGTTTTATTACTCCCCTCCCAATGGTGTACCCAAGATATTTGGCCTCCTCCTGCCCAATGGTACACTTCTTGGGGTTAGCCGTAAACCCCGCTTCCCGAACAGAGTCCAGGACTGCTTGCACTTTTGGTAGATGTGAGGCCCAATCTGTGCTATGGACAATTACGTCATCCAGGTAAGCCGCAGCATACTTCCGATGGGGCCTCAGCATCTGGTCCATTTTCCGCTGGAATGTGGCCGGCGCATTCTGTAACCCGAACGGCATTCTTTTATATTGGAACGCCCCGTCTGGGGTTACAAATGCGGTTTTCTCTTTGGCCGACTTGGCCAGGGGGATTTGCCAATACCCTTTTGTGAGGTCAAGAGTCGTCATGTATCGGGCTGTTCCCAGCCGGTCGATCAACTCATCTATACGTGGCATGGGGTAGGTGTCAAATTTTGTAACTTTGTTCAACTGACGAAAATCGTTACAAAATCACCAGCTCCCATCCGGTTTAGGCACCAACACAATGGGACTAGACCAATCACTTTGGGACTCCTCTATCACCCCTAAGTTCAGCATTTTCTGTACTTCTTCCCGTATTGCCTCCCGTCGGGCCTCTGGGATCCGATAGGGTTTTAACTTCACCCTTTCACCGGGCGGGGTAATGATGTCATGCTCTACCCCAGATGTTTGTCCCGGCAGCTCAGAGAATACCTCCTTGTTGCGAAGCACAAACTCCTTAACCTCCTGTTGTTGGGGTTGTGACAAGGTGGCTGCTATTCCAACCTCAGGAATCACGCAACCAGTTTGAGCTGGTGACCAAGTGTCTGCGACTAGGGACTCTCTATCCCTCCAGGCTTTCAACAGATTAACGTGATAGATCTGTTCGGGCTTTCGCCTTCCTGGTTGTCTGACCTTGTAATTCACTTCGCTCACTTTTTCCATTATCTCATAGGGGCCTTGCCATTTGGCAAGGAATTTACTTTCAACCGTAGGGACAAGTACCAGTATCCTATCCCCCGGGGAAAAGGTACGGGTCTTGGCTCCACGGTTGTACACTCTCTGCTGTGCTAACTGCGCTTGGGCCAAATGTTCCTTCACGATGGGCATTACCTGTGCAATTCGGTCTTGCATCAGGGCGACATGCTCAATCACACTCCTGTGGGGAGAACTCTCACTTTCCCAAGTTTCCTTGGTAATATCCAACAGCCCTCTTGGGTGTCTCCCATACAGTAACTCAAAGGGGGAGAATCCCGTAGAGGATTGGGGCACCTCCCTAATAGCAAACATCAGATAAGGAAGTAGACAGTCCCAATCCTTTCCATCTCTATCCACCACTTTCTTCAACATTCGTTTTAGGGTTTTGTTGAATCTTTCAACCAGCCCATCGGTTTGGGGGTGATACACAGATGTACGTAATTGCGTCACTTTGAACAATTTACACAGCTCCTTCATAACCCGGGACATAAAGGGTGTACCTTGGTCCGTAAGCAGTTCTTTACAAATACCCACCCGGCTAAACACAAGAGATAGCTCTTTGGCTATGGTTTTGGCCAAGGTATTTCGGAGAGGGATCGCTTCTGGATAACGGGTGGCATAGTCCATTATAACTAATATGTACTGGTGCCCCCTAGCGGACTTGATTATAGGCCCTACCAAATCCATGGCGATCCTCTCAAACGGGACCTCAATGATGGGTAGAGGGACCAGCGGGCTACGGAAATGTGGCATCGGGGCCGACCTCTGACACACAGGGCAGGAGGAACAATAATTTTCTATGTCCTTCATCACCCCCGGCCAATAGAATCTCTGTAATACCCTCTCTCGGGTTTTCTCTGTCCCCAGATGACCTCCAAGAATGTGCCCATGGGCCAACTCCAACACCAACTTCCTGTAAGGTTTGGGCACCACAAGCTGCTCAACGGTTTCTTCTGCCCTTTTTGCCACCCGATACAGTAGGTCCTTCTCTACGCTGAAGTATGGGTAAGTGCAGGTATTATCTGGGTTCACTAACTCGCCATCTATTTTCACTACGTTTTCCCGTGCCTTTATTAGGGCGGGGTCTTTCAACTGTTCTGTGGCAAAGTTTTCCCTGTGAACCTCAAGATCAGAAAACTCCACAGACGGTAGGTTTTCGTCTGAGGAGGTGGGCTCCTCTCCAGTTTCTTGAGTCTCCCCTGCCAATACTGATAAGGGAAATTCCAGAGAGTCCTCACCACTCTCAGGGGAGTTCTGGCTATCACATTCCTGGTACATAGGGGCACCAGTGGGGGGCTCAGGATCATCCCACAGTTCCCAGAACTTCGGAAAATCCCTTCCCACAATGGCGTCATGCGGTAACTGAGATACTAAGCCCACTGGATGAGAGAGGGTACCTTTGGGGGTCTCGAAACACACTGTAGTCACTGGATACTCTCGGGTGTCCCCATGCACACAAATAACAGCTACCTTGCTATTCCCAAAGACCTCTGTTTTAACTAACTCAGCCTTTATCAGGGTCACAAGGCTACCTGAATCCAGCAATACCACAACATTTCTACCATTAACACCCATTTTGCATAAATGTTTCTCAGTTCCTCGAATGGCAGTGCATGCGACTGTCGCACACAGCGACTGACGTCTGCCCGTCAGAAAGTCACACTGCATGGGTTCCTCCACAACCGGGCAATTGGCTGCAATATGTCCCGCTTGCCGGCAGCGGTAGCAAACGATCCTTCTTGCTGCCTCTTGAGCCGCTGATTTCCCAGGCTGTTCTCGCCAAACTTGGGGTAGAGCTCCCACCCTCTCACTCTCTCCACCCTCACCCCTTGGAATCCTCTTATCCGCCCCTGGGGATGGTCTGGTCTTAGGGTGGAAAGTCCGAGTGTCTCTGGAAGAGGCCGTCAGGTTCTCTGTAGCCAAGTATTTCTCCACACGATCCACAAGACCATCGGCCGTCTCTGGGTCTCCATGGCTTACCCACTTTTGGATGGCAGTAGGAAGAGCTCTCAAAAACCGATCCATTACAACACGTTCCACAATCTTTGGTGCGGACAAAGTCTCTGGCTGTAGCCACTTTCTGCTCAGGTGAATGAGATCATACATTTGAGACCTGGGGGGTTTTCCAAGCTGGAAAGTCCAGTTATGCACACGCTGAGCCCGGACAGCCTGGGTGACACCCAGCCTTGCCAAAATTTCAGCTTTTAGCATCACATAGTCTTTTGCTTGGTTAGGCTCTAGGTCATAGTAAGCTTTCTGCGATTCACCAGTTAACAGAGGAGCCACCAGTCCAGCCCACTGCTCCTCAGGCCACTTTTCTCTTTCAGCGGTCCTTTCAAATGTGGTCAAAAATACCTCTGGATCATCCTCTCCAGTCATTTTTGTCAATAAACGACTCACCCCAAAGGACGCGGTATTAGTGGGACGGCTTTCCTCACTGGTCTGCGGACGTTGCTGCATTACTGCTTCCATTTGTTGTAGTCTCTGCTCTTGCTTCTGTAACAGGTCTATGAAGCGGGCCTCAGATTGCTGCTGGGCTTGTTGCTGAGCTTCCAGACTCTGTTGGTGAGCTTGCTGCTGGGCTGCAAGGCTCTGTTGATGAGCTTGCTGCTGGGCTGCAAGGCTCCTTTGCAAACCTGCATTTGTCTGCTGTTGATTGGCATTTGCTAGAGCCAGCTGTTTCAGTATCTCCTCCATGCTGGCTTAAAAAAAACTGCCACTGGTTCTCCACCAACTGTGAGGGGGTTAGCTCGGCAGCGGGTGTGTGTGACCCCCGGGATGGGCTCCCCACACAAAAACAGGCCCAGCAAACGGAGGTTGTGGTTTTCAAAATCAAAAAGGTGCGGTTTATTTTCTATTTACAGTGACAAAACACAGCAAAGCAAAAGAAACATAAATAAAATAAATCCTGGTCAACTTGACCTCTGAGTAAACATACAGGTTTCCTAACTAACAACTGGGATCAGCCTAGTGCTGTCCTAGTCCCTAAGTCCCTGGTTTTAAATGTCCAAGCAAATAGCCACACAGGCTTTGTCTCACCGCACAGGGGTTCACTCTCCCTAGACAGTCCACACAGGTCTGGTTCCAGGCATGAGCAAACACCTAATGAATCTGGGAGTTCTTATAGAGGCCTAAATGAGCTGACAAGCTTCAGCTGGTCTCATCAACTCCCTGTCTGCACGACGCCCCACACTCTCCCTAGAGGTATGAGTCATCCATGAGCCCACTAGCCTCAGCTGGGCTTATACAACTCTCCACCTAGTTGTATAAGTCGGCGTAAAGCCTGAATCTGGGCGAAATATATCTACCCCCCTGGATGCAACCAGGTGACCCCACCTTCCTGCTGTCACAATATATATATATATATATATATACAGATTGGCTTAGAAGTTACACAAAGAGATATGCCCGCATCCCCAGCTGCACTGTGAATTTTGTTCTCTGCTTACCCCCTTTTCTGACTATAACACTGTAAGATATCCCTTGGCAATTAGGTATATACTTGCTGAATGATATATAGCAATACCCCCAGTTAAGAGGGCTGCTGGTATAATTCTTTTTGGGCCCCTGCAATGCACCCTGCAACCCCCGGCAGTTGGCTCTAACCTCCCCTGGCACAGCTAGTAGGGGATGGTAGGATTTTGTAACCTGCAACTCACGGAGACACAATCCTATAATAGAACACACACAGCAATATAGTTTAACTATCCTTACCCGTCTCCTCTGCAAAATAAATGACACAACACCAGTATAATATACAAAAAATGCAGCGCTATGTGTATGACAATGTGAAAAACCAAGTGCTCCAAAATTAACTGAATCACAGAAAAAATAATAAATAAAAATCCAAATATATTAATGAATAAAAAGTCCAATTATATATAGAACTCCAAATAGATGTGATGAAACATATATTCAAATCAATTCCAAAAGGTGCAAGTGAATCTTCCAAAGTAAATATGTGACTTGTAACATAACCACCACCACGTGAAGGGGAGGCTTACCGGATGTAGTGGACCCAATACTAGGTATGAGCCGAACACCCCCGGGTTCGGTTCGCACCAGAACCTTCGAACGGACCGAAAGTTCGCGCGAATTTTCGAACCCTATTCGTTATAATGGACGCGAACGTTCGAAATCAAAATTGCTAATTACAACGGCCAATATGCATGTTAATGTTATAAAACAGGTTTGGGGACCCGGGTCCTGCCCCAGGGGACATATATCAATGCAAAAAGAAATTTTAAAAACTAAAGTTTTTTCGGGAGCAGTCATTTTAATGATGCATAAAGTGAAAAAAAAAAAGTGAAATTTTCCTTTAAATATGGTACCTGGGGGGTGTCTAAAGTATGCCTGTGAAGTGGCATGTGTTTCCCGTGTTTAGAACTGTCCTTGCACAAAATGACATTTGTAAAGGAAAAAAAGAAGCCATTTAAAACCACTTGCGGCTTTAATGTCATGTCTTGTCCTGGCCGCCATATGGCTGAAAATCCTTGAGAAAAATGGCATGGCTACCCCATCACCCCCCCCCCCCCCCACCCCAGCCCCTTTGGGTCTTGTATGGATACTAAGGGGGACCCCGCACCCAAAATAAAACCCTATACCTACAACCCTATATACTCTGAACAGCAGTATATAGGTGGTGCAAACAAGACATGGACTGTAGGTTTGTTCTTAAGTAGAATCTGAACAGGTACATTATGAAGTGTAGCTACATCCCAAAAAAATCAATTTTTAAGCTTTTTGGAGAACATAGGGAGGGGTTATCACCCCTGTAACATTTGCTGTCTTTGCACATCTGTTCAGAACATGTCACCTCACTTTCCGTCCCAATGACAAATGTTTTTGGAAAAGTGGGGTTTTAATTGAAACAAGGATTGGTGATAAAGCATCAGTAGAGAGGAGATACCTTTTTCCCAAATTAAATCTAACAGGATAGAATTTTCCTTCCTAGGGGTAGATTTCCTCTCACTTCCTGTTTTCTCTTGCCGTTTGCAAGTAGGAGTCGTTTGTAAGTTGGATGTTTGAAAGTAGGGGCCTGCCGTATATACTCTGCAGAAATTTGCCCTATTAGATGTTGGTGTAGCCACAAGACTGGTGGGCACAGGAATGGGCCCTGCTGTGAGTTAATAGATCAAGATTTGTACTTGCATGCACCTGTTGAACCGGGCAGAAAAATTGGGCCTTTGGTGGTGGTGGTGGTGGTGGTGGACGGTGTTGCCACAAGACTGTAAGCCCTCACAGTTACTCTTGGTGGGTGCAGGAATGGGCCCTGCTGTGAGTTATTAGATCAAGATTTGTAATTGCATGCACCTGTTGAACAGGGCAGAAAAATTGGGCCTTTGGTGGTGGTGGTGGTGGTGGACGGTGTTGCCACAAGACTGTAGGCCCTCATAGTTACTCTTGGTGGGCGCAGGAATGGGCCCTGCTGTGAACTATTAGATCAAGATTTGTAATTACACGCCCCTGTTAAACAGGGGCTGAAAAATTGTGCCTTAGGCATTGGTGCTGGTGCCACAACACTGCAACCCCTCACAGATACTGTACTTGGAGCACAGCAGTCACACCTGTTGCGAAGCATCTTTTTAAAAAATTGTAATTACACGCCCCTGTTATACAGGGGCTGAAAAATTGTGCCTTAGGCACTGGTGCTGGTGCCACAACACTGCAACCCCTCACAGATACTGTACTCTGAGCACAGCAATGAGACCTGTTGCAAAGCATTGCCTAAAAATTGTAATTACACGCCCCAACAGGGGCTGAAAAATTGTGCCTTAGGCACTGGTGCTGGTGCCACAACACTGCAACCCCTCACAGATACTGTACTCTGAGCACAGCAGTCACACCTGTTGCGAAGCATCTTTTTAAAAAAAATTAATTACACGCCCCTGTTATACAGGGGCTGAAAAATTGTGCCTTAGGCACTGGTGCTGGTGCCACAACACTGCAACCCCTCACAGATACTGTACTCTGAGCACAGCAATGAGACCTGTTGCAAAGCATTGCCTAAAAATTGTAATTACACGCCCCAACAGGGGCTGAAAAATTGTGCCTTAGGCACTGGTGCTGGTGCCACAACACTGCAACCCCTCACAGATACTGTACTCTGAGCACAGCAGTCACACCTGTTGCGAAGCATCTTTTTAAAAGATTGTAATTACACGCCCCTGTTATACAGGGGCTGAAAAATTGTGCCTTAGGCACTGGTGTGGTGGCATGGATCATTGAGGAGGAGGAAGAGGATAGTCAGTGAACATAACAGGACAGTCACTCAGCATCAGCATAGGCAGTCTTGAAGGGATGTGACATTATAAATTATTCCGTTATATCCGCTTCAGGTGTCTGGTAGCTGGTGGTGATCCAAGACTGATTCATTTTTATGAAGGTCAGTCGATCAACCGAGTCGGTGGACAGGCGCACCCTATGATCGGTGACAAATCCTCCAGCAGCACTGAATGTGCGTTCGGAAAGAACGCTGGATGCAGGACAGGCCAGTAGCTCAATTGCATACTGTGCAAGCTCTGGCCAGTGATCCATCCTCAGGACCCAGTAAGCCAGAGGGTTTTCGGTGGGAAAGGTGTCCAAGTCTGACCTTGCCCCTAGGTATTCCTGCACCATGTATATCAGACGCTGGCGATGGTTGCTGGAACCGATCATACCTTGGGGCTGCGGACTAAAAAATTGTCTGAACGCATCGGTCAGACGTCCACCTTCCCCACCGCTCCTTCTGCTACTGACCGAAGCCTCAGCAACTTGTCGTCCAGGACCAGGAGTTTGTAACCTCCCAGTTTCTGGGAACGCGTTGCACAGACCTTTCTGCAAGGCCTCCCTGAGATGTCTCATCCTCTGCTCCCTCTGCGACGGCAAGATAAGGTCCGCAACCTTACCCTTGTACCGTGGATCAAGGAGAGTGGCCAGCCAGTAATGGTCACTCTCCTTGATCCGAAGAACACGAGGATCCTTCCGCAGGCTTTGCAGGATCAGGGAGGCCATGCAGCGTAGGTTAGCTGAGGCATTCGGTCCGGAGTCTTCTGGGTCACTGAGGATGACATGATCGCCAGCCACCTCCTCCCAGCCACGTACAAGTCCACTGGTTTGTTGGGACTGTACATCATCCCTAAAAGACTGCTGCTGCTGATGCTGAGTGCCAGGCTCCACCTCCATGCTCACACAATCCTCCTCCTCCTCCTCCTCCTCCTCCTCTTCCTGTGTGATGGGTGGGACAGAAGGAACATTGTCTGGATAAAGGGGGCCTTGAGAGACAAGGAAGTCCTCCTCTTCCTGCCTCTGTTCTGCCTCAAGTGCCCTGTCCATTATCCCACGCAGCGTATGCTCCAACAGGTGGACAAGAGGTACAGTGTCACTGATGCATGCACTGTCACTGCTCACCATCCTCGTGGCCTCCTCAAATGGTGAGAGGACAGTGCATGCATCCCTGATCATGCTCCACTGGCGTGGGGAAAAAAAGCCAAGCTCCCCTGACCTGGTGCCGTAGTCGCAAAGGTACTCATTGATGGCCCTCTGCTGCGTGTGCAGTCGCTGCAGCATGGCCAACGTTGAGTTCCACCTGGTGGGCATGTCACATATTAGGCGGTTCTTGGGCAGGTTCAGCTCCTTTTGCAGCTCAGTCAGCCGAGCACTGGCATTATAAGATAGGCGGAAATGCACACAGACTTTCCTGGCCTGCCTCAGGACATCCTGTAAGCCTGGGAACCTGCCCAAGAACCGCTGCACCACCAGGTTGAGGACGTGAGCCATACAGGGCACATGGGTGAGCTGCCCCTGTCGCAGGGCGGAGAGGAGGTTGGTGCCATTATCAGAAACGACCATTCCTGGCTTAAGCTGGCGTGGCGTCAACCACCTCTCGGCCTGCCCCTGCAGAGCTGCCAGAACCTCTGGCCCAGTGTGGCTCCTGTCCCCCAAACACACCAGCGCAAGCACGGCATGGCATCTTTTTGCCTGCGTACTCGCGTAGCCCCTTGTACGCCTACGGAGCACCGCTGGTTCCGAGGACAGAGCACTCGAAGAGGACATGGAGGAAGAAGAAGAGGAGGGGGTGGAGGAGAGAGGTGTGTCACAACCAGTAGTAGCATTTTGGAGGCGTGGTGGCGGAACAACCTCCAACACTACTGCACCTTGTCCTGCATCCCTCCCAGCTACCAATAGAGTGACCCAATGGGCCGTGAAAGAAAGATAACGTCCCTGTCCATGCCTGCTGGACCATGAGTCAGCGGTAATATGCACCTTACCGCTGACCGCCCTGTCCAGCGAGGCATGGACATTGCCTTCCACATGCCAGTAGAGAGACGGAATCGCCTTCCGTGAGAAAAAGTGGCGTTTGGGAACCTGCCACTGAGGAACCGCACATTGAACAAACTCACGGAAGGGGGCCGAGTCTATCAACTGAAAAGGCAGCAGTTGAAGTGCTAGCAATTTAGCCAAGCTAGCATTCAACCGCTGGGCATGTGGATGGCTGGGAGTATACTTCTTTCGACGGTCCAGCAGCTGGGGCAGGGAAATTTGCCTGCTACAATCGGACGTCGGTGTACTGCAAGTACTTGGTTGTGACACACCTAATTCTACACCTTCAGTCCTCTCAGAGCAGCTTTCAGAGAGGACTGAAGATATAGTGGGGATGGAGATCCCAGCTGATGAGGAGCAAGGAGAGGTCCGCTTTGTTCTTTGGTGTGGGTCTTTTATGTGTGCTTGCCAACGAGCTGCATGGCAGGTCGACATATGTCTGCTCATGCTTGTGGTGCCCAAGCGGCTGATGTTTTGGCCACGCGAGATACGCTTGAGACAAATATTGCAAATAGCAGTGGTGCGATCTGATGCACTCGTCTCAAAAAAGGCCCACACCAAAGAACTTTTGTGATAACGTGCAGAGGCAGCGCCCTGCACAGGCGGAGCTCTGCGGTGTGGTACAGTTGCTGTGCTGGCCTCTAGCTGGCCTCCAGGGGGCATCCTGCCTCGTTGGACATGTGACGCTGCATCCTCCTCCTCCTCCTCCTCTCTCCCTTCAGGCACCCACGTGGAGTCAGTGACCTCATCATCCCCTCCCTCTTCACCACTAGAGCAAACCTGGCAGTAAGCTGCAGCTGGTGGAACACTACTGCCAGATTGCTGTCCTTCAGCATCCCCTCTCTCTGCGCGCACACTACTGACTTCCTCAAGCTGGGTATCATCATCCGAGCCTTCGAATCGTTGGGCATCCTCCTGGAGCATGTACCCAACACTGTGCTCAAACAGTTCGGGGGACTCCTCAGGAGGACATGGTGGGTCTAGGGAAGGGGTGGCTGATGATGCCATTGAGTACGCGTTGGCAGCTGCTCTGCCAGTACCCTGAGCCTGGGTGAGAGAGGATGAGGAGGATGAGGAGGGCTTGGTCATCCATTCTACCAAGCCTTCGGCATGATGCGGCTCCACATGTCCAGCTGCCGAAAACAAAGACAAGCGTGTCCCATGGCCACGTGCTGATGACGATGCACGACCACGTCCACGGCCAGCACTGTTGTCTCTAGAAACAGAGCCTGCCTGCCCTGTGTTCTTGCCTCGGCACGCTCTGCCTCTCCTTGGCGGTCTTCCAGCCATTGTAGTCGGTAGTGTATATAGTATAAAAAATAGAACTCCTATGTGTGCTCACAACACACTGTAGGTCCTATGGGTGCTGACACTAACACACTATAGGTACTATGTGTGCTGCTGACAAGAAAATATAGGAGCTCTGTTTGCTGCCACTAACACACTAGAAGTCCTATGGGTGCTGCTGAGAAGAAAATATAGGAGCTCTGTTTGCTGCCACTAACACACTAGAAGTCCTATGGGTGCTGCTGAGAAGAAAATATAGGAGCTCTGTGTGATGCCACTAACACACTAGAAGTCCTATGGGTGCTGCTGAGAAGAAAATATAGGAGCTCTGTTTGCTGCCACTAACACACTAGAAGTCCTATGGGTGCTGCTGAGAAGAAAATATAGGAGCTCTGTTTGCTGCCACTAACACACTAGAAGTCCTATGGGTGCTGCTGAGAAGAAAATATAGGAGCTCTGTTTGCTGCCACTAACACACTAGAAGTCCTATGGGTGCTGCTGAGAAGAAAATATAGGAGCTCTGTTTGCTGCCACTAACACACTAGAAGTCCTATGGGTGCTGCTGAGAAGAAAATATAGGAGCTCTGTGTGATGCCACTAACACACTAGAAGTCCTATGGGTGCTGCTGAGAAGAAAATATAGGAGCTCTGTTTGCTGCCACTAACACACTAGAAGTCCTATGGGTGCTGCTGAGAAGAAAATATAGGAGCTCTGTTTGCTGCCACTAACACACTAGAAGTCCTATGGGTGCTGCTGAGAAGAAAATATAGGAGCTCTGTTTGCTGCCACTAACACACTAGAAGTCCTATGGGTGCTGCTGAGAAGAAAATATAGGAGCTCTGTTTGCTGCCACTAACACACTAGAAGTCCTATGGGTGCTGCTGAGAAGAAAATATAGGAGCTCTGTGTGATGCCACTAACACACTAGAAGTCCTATGGGTGCTGCTGAGAAGAAAATATAGGAGCTCTGTTTGCTGCCACTAACACACTAGAAGTCCTATGGGTGCTGCTGAGAAGAAAATATAGGAGCTCTGTTTGCTGCCACTAACACACTAGAAGTCCTATGGGTGCTGCTGAGAAGAAAATATAGGAGCTCTGTGTGATGCCACTAACACACTAGAAGTCCTATGGGTGCTGCTGAGAAGAAAATATAGGAGCTCTGTTTGCTGCCACTAACACACTAGAAGTCCTATGGGTGCTGCTGAGAAGAAAATATAGGAGCTCTGTTTGCTGCCACTAACACACTAGAAGTCCTATGGGTGCTGCTGAGAAGAAAATATAGGAGCTCTGTGTGATGCCACTAACACACTAGAAGTCCTATGGGTGCTGCTGAGATGAAAATATAGGAACTCTGTGTGATGCCACTAACACATTAGAAGTCCTATGGGTGCTGCTGAGAAGAAAATATAGGAGCTCTGTTTGCTGCCACTAACACACTAGAAGTCCTATGGGTGCTGCTGAGAAGAAAATATAGGAGCTCTGTGTGATGCCACTAACACACTAGAAGTCCTATGGGTGCTGCTGAGAAGAAAATATAGGAGCTCTGTTTGCTGCCACTAACACACTAGAAGTCCTATGGGTGCTGCTGAGAAGAAAATATAGGAGCTCTGTTTGCTGCCACTAACACACTAGAAGTCCTATGGGTGCTGCTGAGAAGAAAATATAGGAGCTCTGTTTGCTGCCACTAACACACTAGAAGTCCTATGGGTGCTGCTGAGAAGAAAATATAGGAGCTCTGTTTGCTGCCACTAACACACTAGAAGTCCTATGGGTGCTGCTGAGAAGAAAATATAGGAGCTCTGTTTGCTGCCACTAACACACTAGAAGTCCTATGGGTGCTGCTGAGAAGAAAACATAGGAGCTCTGTGTGATGCCACTAACACACTAGAAGTCCTATGGGTGCTGCTGAAAAGAAAATATAGGAGCTCTGTTTGCTGCCACTAACACACTAGAAGTCCTATGGGTGCTGTTGGGGTGCAATGCTGTGCTAACAGCACTGCGGTTGGTACTACTGCAATACTGTACTAACAGTAAGCACGCACCAGACTAATCCCCAGCAGCAGCTAATAACACACTAACTGTGCAATCAGCAGCAATGAACAATCAATGACTTAGGTAGCAATGGTTTAGCAAAGAAATAGCCAATGGTTTAGCAAAGAAGAGCAAATCTTTCAGTATCAAGCAAAGACAGAATCAGCAGACTAATCTCTCCTAAAGCCGGAACTCATGAGACCGGGGCCGATGGCGTGGCGGCCTTTTAAATGGTGGGGCGTGTACTAAAGCCCCTGAGCTGTAATTGGCTACAGCCGTCCTGCCTGTAGCCAATTATTGCTCTCCGAGTTTCGGGCGCTGTGATTGGCCAAGCATGCGGGGTCACAGTGCATGCTTGGCCAATCATCAGCCAGCAATGCACTGCGCCGGCCGCGCCGGCCGCAATGCATTGCGGGGCCGCTCGCATCACACGAATGTGATGCGAACGGCCCAAATAGTTCTGGGCTCGACGAGCGAGCGAACGCCCGATGCTCGATTCGAACATGGGTTCGAATCGAGCACCGGGCCCATCCCTACCCAATACACATACGTGTATGGGGTCAAACAGGCTGAATACGTATACGTCCGTGCATATGGAACCAGATAAACACTGTGCACCCTTATATCCAAGGTCCAAGCTCAGGAGGGGATACCAGAAATTCAAGCCAATAGGGAATTTGACTCACATAAAGTTCATGTGGAAAAAGAAGGGAGATGGCACATAGCGTAATAACGCAAAGGATTTTAATGAATATAGGCAAGTACACTTACATTCAATCCATAGATTTGATGCTTTGCAAAGACACTCAGTAGCAGCAGTAGAGTCTCCCAACACCAGTATACTTAACCCTTGCACTTTTACTCAGATGGTTGGGTAAGCATATATTCAACAGTTTACATATCATGTGCAGAGCCCTGCAATAAAAGAGTATCTCAGCAAACAGACATATAACAGTCCCCACTGCAGCTATTCTCCCTCGTGGCAAAAATGGTGCCCAGCAATGTCTACGCTAAGTCAGGCCTGACTGTTTCAGTGTAGGAGTTCTGTAAAGGAAATTCTTCGCTAGCAAAACGGTGGTGCACTTGCTGAAGAAACAACTGTAATCCACAGGGTAAAAGGGGTTTTGATAACTTGGTGAATAAAGGAAATCTCTAAAGCTGCTCTGATGCACTATCCCTCCGGTGCGCAGCGCAGCACTAATGAAACCTCCGGGTAACAGTTATGGGGCCTAGAGATCCTATGTAGTTCTCTGAGCAGGTGCTCTCTCACCCAACCGGACCAGTCTGTGTCCGTATCTTCCGCTGCTGTGTCTTGGTACACAGGTCTCACGACATCCAAGTCTTCGGTCCTCCGGGTAACGATGCAGCAACAGTATGGAGAGACGTCCCTCAGGTTTCTCGGTGAGAGCGGAAGGCTCTTTGGAGAAAGGCCCAGGCTTCAGGCCTTAATAGCACCGCAGGCTCGGAAAGGAGTTCCTCTTGCTGGGCGGGCGATGTCCAAAGAGACTGAATCCGCCTTCTTCTTATAAAGTCCACCCCAGCAGTCTTTGCGCGGGGCTATGCACCCTGGGTGGCCAGTGGGGTTATGGGTACAGTAGTCTCTGAGGCCTTAAAGGAAACCCCCGCTACAGATAGATCATATATTGATTATCTTTTATAGATTAACTATCTGAATGTTATGCCTGTCCCATAATCACTTGGTTCCACTGCTGGACTTGGACTTTGCACCCTGGTGGGATGTGATGTGGGGTAGCTGAGTAGTGATCTGAACACCATCAAAGTAACAATGTTGTATGAATAATGCTATAAATGAATGATAGAAACTTAATTGCAATTCTCTATTCAAAGAACACGCTATAAGCTCCTTAACCACTTAACGACCGCCCACCGCCGATTTACGTCGGCAGAATGGCACCGACAGGCAGAATCACGTAGATCTACGTGATCGCCTTTGTGCAGTTGGGGGGTCCATCCGGACCCCCCTTCACTGCAGTGAGCGGCCGTTAAGTGTTCGGGAGCGATCAGGCATGAGGGGGCGGCCGCTCGATTCCGCCCCCCCTCACGATCGCTCCCGGCCAATGAAAATGCTTCCTCCGCCATGTGATGTAAACACAGGCTGGAGGAAGTGATGTCATCTCCCTCGCCGCGGTCTTTTCGTTCCCGGCGCCGAGGAGAGAAGACAGAGGTTAGTGCTCCAACAGTCCACTGACACGTAGGTACACATAGGCACACAAATCACCCCCCAGTCACCCCCAGATCACCCCCAGATCACCCCCCAGGTCACCCCAAAGCCCCCAATCACAGTGTCACTGATTGCAGTGATCATTTATTTTACTGATCACTGCATTTAGTGTCATCTGTGATTTTAAAAAGTTGCAGGGCAGTTAGGATTAGGCCCCTTTAGGTCCAGGGTAGCCCCCTAACCCCCCCTAATAAAGGTTTAACCCCTTGATCACCCCCCAGGTAACCCTTTCACCCCCTAACTTCAGCGTCACTAAGCGATTGTTTTTCCGATCGCTGTATTCGTGTCGCTGGTGTTTTAGATAGGCAGTTATTTTTTTTTAGGTTCGCCGCAGGTTTTTATTAGTGTCAGGTACCCCCATATATTATTTTAACCCCCTGATTGCCCCTAGAGTTAACCCTTTCACCAGTGATCGCCGTATAAGCGTCACTGGTGTCACTGGTTAGCCAGTAAGTTATTTAGTTATTTAGGTTACCCGTCAGGTTTTTATATAGCGTCGGGTACCCCCATATTTAACCTAATAAAGGTTTTAACCCCCTGATTGCCCCTAGTTAACCCTTTCACCAGTGATCACCATATAAAGGTTACGGGTGACGCTGGTTGATTAGTTTGCTTTTTATAGCATCAGGGCACCCGCCGTATATAACCCAATAAAGGTTTAACCCCCCTGATCGCCCGGCGGGTGAGATCAATTAGGTTTTAGCGCCAGAGAGGGTCTGCGTCGCCCCAGGCAGTGTTAGGTTAGTGCCAGTAACGCTAACACCCACGCGCAAAGCATACACCCCCCTTAGTGGTATAGTATCTAATCAGATCTATACTAGCATCCCCAGCGGTTTAGGGTTCCCAAAAACGCAGTGTTAGCGGGATCAGCCCAGATACCTGCTAGCGCCTGCATTTAGCCCCTCCGCCCAGCCCAGCCCAGCCCACCCAAGTGCAGTATCGATCGATCACTGTCACTTACCAAACACAACACACATAACTGCAGCGTTCGCAGAGACAGGCCTGATCCCTGCGATCGCTAACAGTTTTTTTGTAGCGTTTGATATATTTGCTGACGACAGTCAGGTGCTTTTTTTCCTGTGAATCTTACTAGTGTACCCCTAAATTTAGAGCCCAAAATGGCAAGACGAAGGTACACTAGTAAAGAGGCCTACGAGATTCTGAGCATGACAGATAGTGAAGAGGAGGTCACGTATCTGTCAGATTCAGGCTCAGAATATCTTCCCGTAGAAGACAGTGACGTCAGCGGCCCCACGTCAGATAGCTCTGACGACGAAGTTGAGGTCCCTGCTAAGGTCAGGTGTACCCGATCCCGAGCTTCTGAGGTTGTTGAGGAGCAAGAACCGCAGGTCTCTCGTATCATGGAGCAGAGTAGTACTAGCGCCGCTATTCCTTCTGGTGAACTGGCAAGCACCAGCGGCCTAGTACAGCCTGGACGTACATCCAGCACTGCAGTAACACTTGGTGACGTGGCGAGTCCCATAAGTGCAGTTCAAGCTGGCGAGGTGGCAAGCACAAGTAGTGTCCCGCTGCCACCAAGAAGACAAAGGCAGGCCCGTCGTGCCCATACTGCCCTTCCTGCAGAATTCGCCTATCCTGATTGGGTCCCCACCACTTCTGCAGAACCCGTACTTCCCCCATTCACTGCCCAACCCGGCATTCAGGTGGAAACAGCTGATTTTATTCCAATTGATTTTTATTCGCTGTTTTTCACGGAAGATCTCTATAGATCTATTGTGGACCAGAGTAATTTATATGCTGGTCAATTTATCGCCGCTAACCCCCAGTTGCCTAAAATTGCCAGAAATTGGAAACCAATTACGGTTTCCGAATTTAAGACCTTTCTGGGCCTTTCCCTCAACATGGGCACACATAAATTTCCGTCATTGCATGCTTATTGGTCCACGCACCCAATTGACCACATGCCCGTGTTCTCTGCCTCCATGTCCAGGGCACGATACGAGCAGATTTTGCGGTTCATGCACTTCAACGACAATGAACTTTGTCGTCCACGTGGGGACCCTGAATACGACCGGCTCTATAAAATTCGGCCCCTCATAAACCACTTCAACGAACGTTTTGCAGCCTTGTTTACTCCCGATCAAGTTGTCTGCGTTGATGAGTCCCTGATTAAATTTTCTGGCCGCTTGTCTTTCAAGCAGTACCTTCCCAGCAAGCGTGCCAGATACGGGGTCAAGCTCTACAAGTTCTGTGACAGGGCAACAGGCTATGTAGTGAACTTTACGGTTTATGAGGGAAAAGATAGTCAGATTGAGTCGGTCAACTGCCCGGATTACATAGGGAGCGCTGGCAAGATAGTGTGGAACTTGGTGTCACCCTTATTCGGAAAGGGGTACCACTTGTATGTGGACAATTATTACACGAGCGTGCCACTGTTTAGTCACTTGTTTGATCATCAGATTGGAGCATGTGGCACCGTGCGACCTAATCCCCGGGGCTTTCCCCAGCGGCTTGTAGATGCCCGTCTTAGGCTGGGGGAGAGAGCCTGCTTGAAGTGTAATAACTTGCTCGCTATGAAGTGGAGGGACAATAAGAATGTTTTCCTTCTTACCTCCCTTCATGCAGACACGACAGTCCAAATTCGTACGGCGACTGGTGTTGTGGAGAAACCCCTCTGTGTCCACGAATATAACCAAAATATGGGAGGGGTGGACCTCAACGACCAGTTGATGGCGCCGTATCCAATTGACCGTAAGGTGAGACGCTGGTACAAAAAAGTGTCTCTATCATTATTCCAATTGGCTTTGCTGAACGCTCATGTGCTATACAGAGCTTCAGGCGGGACGTTATCTCTTCTAAAATTCCAGAATGAGATAGTCACAGAACTCCTGTATCCAGGCGGTTCTGCACCTCACCATCCCCAACCAAATGCAGTAAGCCGGCTGCATGAGAGGCATTATTCGTATGTCCTCCCGAGTACCCCTACCCAAAGCCACCCCCAAAAAAGATGTCGTGTCTGTAGCAAGCGCGGATTTAGGCGTGACACCCGTAGTTTTTGTCCACTCTGTCCTGACAAGCCTGGTCTTTGCCAAGGTGAATGTTTTGAACGCTACCACTCAAAAGTGAAGTTTTAGCGTAGGGTACAGCATTTCACAGACAAGGACACACTTACACAGGGTCTCCCAAGATGCCATTACATTTTGAGAGACCCGAACCATTACAGTTGTAAAGTTACAAAAAAAAGTGTAAAAAAGAAAAAAAAACGTAAAAAACAAAACACAAAAAAAATATAAAATAAAAAAACCAAAAATAGTTGTCGTTTTATTGTTCTCTCTCTCTCTATTTTCTCTCTATTGTTCTGCTCTTTTTTACTGTATTCTATTCTGCAATGTTTTATCATGCTTGCTTTTCAGGTATGTAATTTTTTGTTTTCAGGTGCGCCATTCAACTGCAGCGCGGAATTATTTATCTTGACAGCAACAGCGTTTGCTCCCACGATACACAAAGCCGTGACTCCAGTGCTGTAGGAGGTGATTTCACCACCACAGTTAAAAAAAAGAGCATATATGCCGAAGCATGGGGGCAGCAGGGGCGGAGGAGCGATTTTGCTCCTAATGCCGCATACATACGGTCGAAATTCCGACGGAGGCCTGCCCGTGGAAAATTCCGACCGTGTGTACGCGGCATAACTTTTTTGCGGGAGGATGCCCCCATGCTTCGGCATATATATATTTTAGGCACAGGTTGCATTAAAACATTTTTTTATTTTTTACTAGGTTTTGTTTTGGTATTTGCTTTGCAGGTATGGCATGGTAAGGTCTTACTGTTGTACTGTAATGTTACTTTGTTTTAATGTTAACCACCATTTGCTTAGCAGGTACGCCATTCAGTTGCAGCGCGGATCTATTTATCTTTACAGCAACAGCGTTTGCTCCCACGATACATAAAGCCGTGACTCCAACGCTGTAGGAGGTGATTTCACCACCACAGTTAAAAAAAAGAGCATATATGCCAAAGCATGGGGGCAGCAGGGGCGGAGGAGCGATTTTGCTCCTAATGCCGCGTATATACGGTCGAAATTCCAACGGAGGCTTGCCCGTGGAAAAGTCCGACCGTGTGTACGCGGCATAACCTTTTATGCCGCGTACATACGGTCGAAATTCCGACGAAGGCTTGACCGTGTGTACGTGGCATAACTTTTTTGCGGGAGGATGCCCCCATGCTTCGGCATATATGCCCATCATTAGAAGTGGGTGGATGAAGGGAGGTATTCTAATGGTGGGCATACCCACCAATCAATCTCTTTTTTTTCGTTCAGCCAATAGGCTGTATGAAAAAAAAGATTACAATACATGTCCAACAAGGACCAGCAACGTACTGGTATGTTGCTGGACTTTGAATGTTTATACCAGAATGATGCCTGCGGGTTTAGGTATCATCTTGGTATCATTCTTTTCAGCCAGCAGCCGGCTTTCATGTAAAAGCAATTCTAGCAGATAATTAGCCTCTAGACTGCTTTTACAAGCAGTGGGAGGGAATGTCCCCCCCGGATATAAAAAGCGCCATTGGGAAATTGGGAAAGCATTTTATCACACCGATCTTGGTGTGGTCAGATGCTTTGAGGGCAGAGGAAAGATCTAGGGTCTAACCCCCCAATTTTTTTCAAAAAAAGAGTACCTGTCACTACTTATTGCTATCATAGGGGATATTTACATTCCCTGAGATAACGATAAAAATGGTAAAAAAATAAAATATGGAAGGCACAGTTTAAAAATAAAATAAAAAAGCCAAATAAATAATAAAAAAAAAAAAACGCTGTCCCCCCTGCTCTTGCGCAAAGGCAAACGCAAGCGTCGGTCTAGCGTCATATGTAAACAGCAATTGCATCATGCATGTGAGGTATCACCGCGAAGGTCAGATCGAGGGCAGTCATTTTAGCAGTAGACCTCCTCTGTAAATCTAACGTGGTAACCTGTAAAGGCTTTTAAATGCTTTTAAAAATGAATGTAGTTTGTCGCCGCTGCGCGTTTGTGCGCAATTTTAAAGCATGTCGTGTTTGGTATCCATGTACTCGGCCTATGATCATCTTTTTTATTTCATCAAACATTTGGGCAATATAGTGTTTTTTAGTGCATTAAAAATAAAAAAGTTTGTTTTCCCCCCAAAAAATGCGTTTGAAAAATCGCTGCGCAAATACTGTGTGGAAAAAAAAAATGCAACACCCACTATTTTAATCTGTAGGGCCTTTGCTTTAAAAAAATATATAATGTTTGGGGGTTCGCCATAATTTTCTTGCAAAAAAAAAAATTTTTTCATGTTAACAAAAAGTGTCAGAAAGGGCTTTGTCTTCAAGTGGTTAGAAGAGTGGATGATGTGTGACATAAGCTTCCTAATGTTGTGCATAAAATGCCAGGACAGTTCAAAACCCCCCCAAATGACCCCATTTTGTAAAGTAGACACCTCAAGCTATTTGCTGAGAGGCATGTTGAGCCCATTGAATATTTTTTTTTTTTGTCCCAAGTGATTGAATAATGACCAAAAAAAAAAAATGTACAAAAAGTTGTCACTAAATTATATATTGCTCAAACATGCCATGGGCATATGTGGAATTACACCCCAAAATACATTCTGTTGCTTCTCCTGAGTACGGGGATACCACATGTGTGGGACTTTTTGGGAGCCTAGTCGCGTACGGGACCCCAAAAACCAAGCACCGCCTTCAGGATTTCTATGGGTGTAAATTTTTGATTTCACTCCTCACTGCCTATCACAGTATCGGAGGCCATGGAATGCCCAGATGGCACAAAACCCCCCCAAATGACCCCATTTTGGAAAGTAGACACCCCAAGCTATTTGCTGAGAGGTATGTTGAGTATTTTGCAGATCTCGCTTTTTGTCACAAAGTTTTGAAAATGTAAAAAAAGAAAAAAAAAAAGAAAAAAAAATGTCTTTCTTAATTTTCAAAAACAAATGAGAGCTGTAAAATACTCACCATGCCTCTCAGCAAATAGCTTGGGGTGTCTACTTTCCAAAATGGGGTCATTTGTGGGGGTTTTGGGCTATTTTGACATTTTATGGCCTTCAAAACTGTGATAGGTAGTGAGGAGTGAAATCAAAAATGTATGCCCTTAGAAACCTTGAAGGCGGTGCTTGGTTTTTGGGGTCCCGTACGCGGCTAGGCTCCCAAAAAGTCCCACACATGTGGTATCCCCGTACTCAGGAGAAGCAGCAGAATGTATTTTGGGGTGTAATTTCACATATAACCATGGCATGTGTGAGCAATATATCATTTAGTGACAACTTTTTGTACATTTTTTTTTTCTTTTTGTCATTATTCAATCATTTGGGACAAAAAAAAAAAATATTCAATGGGCTCAACATGCCTCTCAGCAAATAGCTTGGGGTGTCTACTTTCCAAAATGGGGTCATTTGGGGGGGTTTTGTGCCATCTTGGCATTTTATGGCCTTCAAAACTGTGATAGGTAGTGAGGAGCGAAATCAAAAATTTATGCCCTTAGAAACCTTGAAGGCGGTGTTTGGTTTTTGGGGTCCCGTACGCGGCTAGGCTCCAAAAAAGTCCCACACATGTGGTATCCCCGTACTCAGGAGAAGCAGCAGAATGTATTTTGGGATGTAATTTCACATATGCCCATGGCATGTGTGAGCAATATATCATTTAGTGACAACTTTGTGCAAAAAAAAAAAAGTTTGTCATATTCCCGCAACTTGTGGCAAAATATAAAATATTCCATGGACTGAACATGCCTCTCAGTAAATAGCTTGGGGTGTCTACTTTCCAAAATGGGGTCATTTGGGGGGGGGGTTTTGTGCTATTTTGGCATTTTATGGCCTTCGAAACTGTGATAGGTAGTGAGGAGTGAAATCAAAAATTTGCGCCCTTAGAAATCCTGAAGGCGGTGCTTGGTTTCCGGGGTCCCGTACGTGGCTAGGCTCCTAAAAAGTCCCACACATGTGGTATCCCCGTACTCAGGAGAAGCAGAAGAATGTATTTTGGGGTGCAATTCCACATATAACTATGGCATGTGTGAGCAATATATCATTTAGTGACAACTTTTTGTAATTTTTTTTTTTTTTTTGTCATTATTCAATCACTTGGGACAAAAAAAAAAATATTCAATGGGCTCAACATGCCTCTCAGCAATTTCCTTGGGGTGTCTACTTTCCAAAATGGGGTCATTTGGGGGGGGTTTTGTACTGTCCTGCCATTTTAGCACCTCAAGAAATGAGATAGGCAGTCATAAATTTAAAGCTGTGTAAATTTCAGAAAATGTACCCTAGTTTGTAAACGCTATAACTTTTGCGCAAACCAATAAATATACGCTTATTGACATTTTTTTACTAAAGACATGTGGCTGAATACATTTTGGCCTAAATGTATGACTAAAATTGAGTTTATTCGATTTTTCTTATAACAAAAAGTAGAAAATATCATTTTTTTTCAAAATTTTCGGTCTTTTTCTGTTTATATCGCAAAAAATAAAAATCGCAGAGGCAATCAAATACCAATAAAAGAAAGCTCTATTTGTGGGAAGAAAAGGACGCAAATTTCATTTGGGTACAAAATTGCATGTCCGCACAATTTACAGTTAAAGCAGCGCAGTGCCGAATCCCAAAAACAGGCCTGGTCCTAATGGCCCGAAATGGTCCGGGGCTTAAGTGGTTAAGAAGCGTCTTTTGAATGCACGCAACATGTAGAGCTGAGCTGCATTACGACTCACCGACTTTTTCACAAATACGCTACTACATCAATCTTTGGAGAGTGACTTATGGGTCCCTCAATTTAAGTATTTTATTGTATATGATATTCAGGTGGTGTGTGGTTCTTGCTTCAAGGCATATTTGTGAATAGCCAATGATTTTAAATGCAATTTGTTTTGTATGTTTTTGTAATGAAATTAATATATATTTTTAAATATACCTGTTATGCCTATAAAGTCCATCATCCGCAAACCTATTTCTCAAAGTCAAATTTATCGGGACGTGGCATTTCTATACCCAATTCTCGTATCCACAGTACCACTCTGTGGTGATACGATCCCTAATTAACTTGGTGGTACTAGATATGACAAGGGCAACACAAGGTCAGGTTATGGGTATGTGGGGTGCCTCAGCCAATGGGCAGGGGTTTTATTGGATCCCTTGGCCTGCTGGGAGAGCCTATATATTCGGGTGAGGTCAGGTGATCGGTGTACTGTGCCACCTGGACGGCTGTCTGGGTGGACGTGTGTTGTACTGCCCGGGCTGCTAGGCCGGAGATTGGGCTGCTAGGCTATCTGAGGGTCTATCCAGAAGCAGGGGAGCAGCGCAGGGTTGGGACTGCGGATTTCAGTTCAACCAAAAGTGACGGTTCTGCCGGCCGGAGAACTTGTCATGGTCAGAGGTAGAGGGGAAGCTGTTGCCACTAAGGGACCAACCACCTTATTACCAGGAAACACAGTGAGTAGCTGAAGCAAGTACTAGAGCAGCATTCTCACCAACCGGGGATGGTGAGGAATCCTGAAACTTCAGGGGGTATCAAGCCAGGGACTGCGGAGCAGCCTTGTGTGTCAAGCCAGGGACTGTAAGAGAACTGTCAGTGCGCTTCGGGCGCACTCGCGCACGCACATGCGCACAAGGAACTCAGCAGATCGCAGATGCGCCAATGCGCGTGCGCAGAGGAGTGTGCACGTCCGCAGGAGCACGTCCACGCTTTCCTTTGGCGGTGCCAGATGGCCTATTTAAGGGGCGCACTGACCCAGTCTAATGCTGATGGATCTTTGGCTATTCCTGTACCTGTAGCCTGTTGTTTTCCTGCCTGTCATCTGTTTCTGAACCTTGGCTTTCACTGACCTTGCTACTGGACTCCGCTACACTTCTGATTATCGGTTCCTGATCTCGGCTTCCTATTTTGACCTTGCTCCTGCCTGATGTCTTTGTACCTTTCTGCCTGTCTGTTACCGATCCCGGCTAATTGTGTGACTACGTTCCTGTCTCCTGTTTGGCTCTACTCTGCTACTGCGACTTTCTACCTTCTAAGAGTCGCATCATCTGCTTCAGGCTTCCAGGGTTACATCTGCAGGCACTCCTGTTCCTCCTGTCCCTTGGTTTCTCCTGTCTCCACTCTGTGCGGGACCAGGGCCGGAGATACAAGAGAGGCTGACCTCGTCATTTGAGACTCCATCCAGGTACGTGACAGGGACCCAGTAGGCCAGTGGGGTGAAGCTTGAGAGGTATCTTGAGTGTCAAGCTAGGGACCCATCAGAGAGGCGGGGTGACGCTTGAGGAAGATATCACTGTGAAGATTGGAGGAGCTCAAGGGATTTAGTGTCAGTGAATCAGTGGGTCTAGTGAGAGACCGGGAGCTCAGTGAGCTGAAGAACTACAAGGAGTGATTGTAGTGGAAGTGAAAGGAACTGTTATGCTTTGTGTTAAGAACTGTCAAAGACTGTCGTTGGCATAGGAGACAGCATTCCTGCACATGCAGACGTGGCGTCTTGCTGGATGTCTTTCCCTGCATGGCTGTCCTCCTATTGAAGTCTCTAAATCTTCCAATTGAACTTGCAACTACCTAAGTGTCCTGGCCCTAACCCTCTCTCCCCCAAGAGAAATAAAATCTATTTTGCATTCAAGAAGTGTCTGGTGCCCAATAACTTTAATCACCTTGCACATCCTATGCCTCACAACCCACCATATACAGAAGGATGTATGCTATCTCTGGCCCTGGAGGTTCTCATTAGACCAAAAGAGGCCTCGGACCTTGCTACAATTTTATCTAACATGTCTCCTTACTGTGGCTGATATAGTCAGTCATTGTAGGGTACTGGGGTGTATATTCAAGTAATCTCCTAAATCTATTTTCCGTATGTATTTTTTGAATGAGGCCCAAGTCTATATAACTTTTTTCCATGTGGTTTCACCTAGTTTTTTTTTTTCAAATTTTCTTTATAAAAATTTTTCAACAACACATAGCATACATATTACAATACATAAAACACATATACAGTCTCAATATATCACAATACAGATAGATAGAAAATAAAAAAAATAATAATAATAGATGGTCTACACATCCCATATAAAAACCTGACCAAGAGACCCTCATCGTCCGTATACCTGAAGATCCATTACCTCCTCCTCTACTGGGTCCATCCTTCTATCTCTCATCTCTCCTTTCTCTGACCCATGTACTCTCTTCTATACGGAAGTTTACTAAAGGTAGACTCGTCTAGAGATGCTATATTTTACCTATACCTCTCTATCTGTCCATCCCCTCTGTCCTCCCCACGTCAACCCTCCCCAGGCGCTGTAACTAGGGGAGTCGGGGCTGGGCGGGAAGGAGGGAGAGAGGTGCATGGAGGAGGAGAAGAGAAGGAGAGAAAGAGATGAGAGAGAGAGAGAAAAAAAAAAGATAAATAAATAAATAAAAAAGAAGGGGGGGGGACGAAGTCCTCCCTACTCTCTCCCAAGTGTAACTAGTTTCATCTAGTTTTAACTGACCCTTTTTTTTTTTACAATGAACAAACTCTCTAATAAAGGGATTTTTATAACAGCTTACCTGTAAAATCCTTTTCTTGGAGTACATCACGGGACACAGAGCGACTTAGTCATTACTAATGGGTTATATAGTTTACCTTCAGGTGTTGGCACTGGCCAATTCCAAACCGGAAGTACCCTCCCCTATATAAGCCCCTCCCACCCGGGAGCACCTCAGTTTTGTAGCCAAGCAATAAGTGTCCCAAAAAGAGGGGTGGGAGCTCTGTGTCCCGTGATGTACTCCAAGAAAAGGATTTTACAGGTAAGCTGTTATAAAAATCCCTTTTTCTTTTTCGTACATCACGGGACACAGAGCGACTTAGTCATTACTAATGGGACGTCCCAAAGCAATGCCAAATGAGGGGGGGGGTACATAAGCTGGGCGCCATCAGGCATGAGGATCTTTTGCGGCCTGCAACACACTGCGCCCAAAGGCGACATCCTCCTGACTTCTAACGTCTACCTGATAGAATCTAGTAAACGTGTGTACCGAAGACCATGTTGCGGCCTTACATACTTGAGCCAGGGAGGCCTGGTGATGCACTGCCCATGAAGTTCCAACCGCTCTTGTGGAGTGCGCCCTAACTTTGAACGGAGGCGGTCTCTTTCTCAAGCCATAGGCTTGTATTATGACCTGTCGAATCCACTTGGCTAAAGTAGATTTTGATGCTGCCTGACCCCTTCTGGGGCCTTCCGGCAGAACAAACAAAGAATCCATTCTGCGAATCTGAGCAGTGGCTTTTAGATAAGCTTTAACTGCTCTTACCACATCCAAAGAATGTAATAACTTTTCCTCTACTGAGCTAGGTTTGGGGAAAAAAGAAGGAAGAACCACATCTTGGTTCAAATGAAACCTCGATACCACCTTAGGAAGAAAGGCTGGATGAGGACGTAATACTACTCTGTCCTTATGGACAACCAGATATGGCTCCTTACAGGACATAGCTGCTAATTCCGACACTCTTTTAGCCGAACAAATGGCTACTAAGAAAACCAATTTCCTGGTGAGAAGAACCAAGGAAATGTGTTGTAATGGTTCAAACGGTTGTTTCTGTAGAACCGACAGAACCAGGTTTAAGTCCCAAGGACATATGGGAATACTAACCGGAGGGCTAATACGCATCACTCCTTGTATAAAGGCTTTGACTAGTGAATGCGAAGCCAAGGGCCTTTGAAAAAAATATTGACAAGGCTGAAATCTGACCCTTGATAGTACTCAAGGCCAGTTTCCTATCTACAGCCCACTGTAGGAAGTCCAGAATCCTCCCTATCATGTACTTACGTGGATGCCATTTCTTGGTCTCACACCACGTAATGTACGCTTTCCAGATCCTATAATAGATCTGCCTGGATACCGGTTTCCTGGCATTGATCATGGTAGATACCACAGAATTAGAGAGCCCTCTCTTTTTCAGAATGTGGGCTTCAATAGCCAGGCCGTCAAACCTAGGGCTGGTAAGGAAGGGTGGTATATCGGTCCCTGCGAAAGCAGGTCCGGACGAAGTGGGAGGGTCCAAGGACTCCTCACTGACATTTTTACCATCTCCGCGTACCATGCCCTTCGGGGCCACGCTGGAGCCACCAGAATCACTGGTTTCTTTTCTACCCTGATTCTGCGGAGTAATCGCGGTAACAATTGTGGCGGTGGGAATGCATATATCAGCTTGAACCGATCCCAAGGGAACACTAGGGCATCCGAGCCGCAAGCTAGGGGATCCCTTGTGCGAGACACAAACCTGTCCACCTTTGCGTTGAATCTGGATGCTAGCAGATCTACATCCGGTGTTCCCCACCGCTGGCATATTGCCTGGAAAACCTCGGGGTGAAGAGACCATTCCCCCGGGCATAATTGTTGGCGACTTAGAAAGTCCGCTCTCCAATTTTCCACTCCTGGGATGAAAACCGCAGATATGGCTGGGACATATCTTTCTGCCCACTCCAGGATGCAATTTGCTTCCTTCTGGGCTGCACGACTTTTGGTGCCACCCTGATGATTGATATATGCCACTGCCGTGGCATTGTCTGATTGAATTCTGACAGGGGACCCCTGGAGTTTGGATGTCCATGCTACTAGGGCATACCGGGCTGCTCGTATCTCTAAGAGATTGATGGGCAGGGCCTTTTCTGCTTCTGACCACCTGCCCTGGAGAGACCATTGCTCCAGCACTGCCCCCCAGCCGATGAGGCTGGCATCTGTAGTGACCACCTTCCAAGAAACCGGACTGAAGGGTTTCCCTCTTTCCAGATTCTGGGGCACCAACCACCAATGGAGGCTCTTGCGAACGGAAGGGGACAGGGACATTGGTAAGTCTAAAGCCTGAACTTTTTTGTTCCAGGCTGACAGTATGGCCCTTTGCAAATTCCTTGAATGGAATTGACCGTAGGGTACCGCTTCGAATGAAGCCACCATCTTTCCCAGCAGCCTCATGCAGAGACCTATGGATGGTTTTCTTTTTGTACCCACTAAGTGGGTCAAATTTCTTAAAGACGACACCTTCTCTGGAGGTAAGAAAATCTTTCTCTGATTTGAATCCAGCCTTAGCCCTAAGTATTCCAGACTTTTGACTGGTCTTAGAGCTGACTTGTCCCGGTTGATAATCCAACCGTGATATTCCAGATACTCGATTGTCTTGTGAATAGCTACTTCCAGCTTTTCCACTGAGTGGTCTATTAGTAGCAGGTCGTCTAGATATGCCATTATCGTTACACCCTGTGTTCTTAGATTGGCCAATAATGGGGCCAGAATTTTTGTGAACACTCGTGGTGCTGTGGCCAGACCGAAAGGTAAGGCTCTGAACTGAAAATGGCGCCCTTCTACTGCAAAGCGTAGAAATTTCTGATGGGCCGGAAAGATGGGAATATGCAGATAAGCATCCCTTATGTCGATCGAGGCTAGCCATTCCTGCCCTTGTAGGGCGGTGGCCACTGATCGGATCGACTCCATCCGAAAGGTCCTGATATTTAGGAACTTGTTTAGCCCTTTTAGATTTAATATGGGCCTCACGTCCCCATTTGGTTTGGGGACTGTGAAAAGGTTCGAGTAAAACCCGAATCCGCTTTCTTCCAGGGGAACCTTCATGATTACCCCTTGGAGCAATAGTTGTTCTAGTGCCAGAAGGAGGGATCCTCTCTTTTGGGGATCTCTTGGCACGTTTGACCTCATAAATTGGGCAGGAGGAGTGCCTTTTAACTCCAGCTTGTATCCCAGACTTACTGCGGAGAGCACCCATCTGTCTCTGATAGTGTCCCGCCAGGTCTCTGTGAACAACTGAAGTCTTCCCCCCACCCGATTGAGCGGGGGCAATACTTCATGCCTTAGGGGGAGGTTTTGTACCTCTCTTGATCCAGGGCTTCTTGTTACCCTGTGATTGTCCCTGATTTCTGCCCCCTGAATTTGACCGCGGAGGCCGTCGGAACTGCTTCACAGCCGATGTGCCCGGGACTGGAGAGGTAGGCCTCTTAAAAGAAGGACTTCTACCCTTGTTCTTAACCGGTAAGAGTGAACTTTTACCGGCAGAAATTTTCTGGATATATTTGTCCAGATCTTCTCCAAATAAGCGTTCTCCATGAAATGGGAAGCTAACCAGCAGTTTTTTACAGGGAGCTTCAGCAGACCAGTTTTTGAGCCACAGAAGCCTACGCATATGTACTATAGACAGCGTAAAGCGGGAGGCCTGTTGGATTGTATCCTTTATGGCGTCCACCGCAAAACACAAGGCTCTAGGCAGGTCAGCTAGGGCATGAGCCTGCTGATCTGGTAAGTCCCTTAAGACTTGTTTCAACTGATCTTTCACTGCTTGGCAGACTCCAATCGCTGCTACCGCAGGTTGTGTCACCATACTTGCTGTAGAGAAAGCAGATTTTAGTAAAGACTCCAATTTTTTATCTATTGGGTCTTTGAACATTGGAACATTATCTACTGGACATGTCAGTGATTTGTTAACAGAAGAGATGGCTGCGTCCACTATAGGGACCCTCCATTTTCTTATGAACTTATCCTCCATGGGATAGATCACCGGAAATCTCTTGGGGGGAGCAAATATTTTATCAGGATGCTCCCAATCCTGGTAAATAAGCCCTTCTAATAAAGGGTGGATTGGGAAGGAACAGACCGCCTGGGGAGCTTTTAGCGACCCCAGCGAGGAAACCGTAGTGGATGGTGGTTCCGCCAGAGGCATTTTAAATGCTGATCGGACCATGTTAGTCAGAGACTGAACCCATAATCTTTCAGCCTGAGAAGCTGAGAAAGGTTCTTCCACTGTTGATTCCTCTATAAGTGAATCAACCTCATCCTGATCCCCTTCAGGTAGGTCGATCTCTGTGTGGGGCTGTTCCTCCACTAACAGGCACTCTGAAGGAGGAGACGGAGATCGGACGCGCTTTTCCTGTGACAGGGAAGCAGCGATCAATGCTGTTAATCTCTCTTCCAATCCTCCCAGAGTTGAGGATAAAACCTCCTCTGTTATATATACAGGAGCAGGTGGACTGGGGACAGCCGCAGCACCAGGCATTCCTGCGGGGTTTCTACGGCTACTGACCTCTGCATTCTCAGGGGAGATTGGTGCAGTGCAAGCATGCCCAATATCCTCAGAGCCCGATGGAGACCCCTTTGGCTTCCTGGAAGATTTATTTCCGGAGCGTCTGGACGACATATCCTTTAAGCACAAAGCTGAGGTATTCCCGTCGTCATACACCAATTTTTGCTGGTAATAGTCTAACACAGGTGCTGCTATATACCAGCTGGTGTCCACTAAAGTGCCTTTCTATGGGGATGCCTGCATCAACCGCCTCTGTGTGCCACTGTTTGTTGCTAGCTCTGTTTGCATGCAGCTGACACTTGTACTGTGTCTTTTAACCATGCTGGGACGCCCGCACATGCGCAGAAGCGCCGCGGTGCGCATCGAGCGTCATCCACCCGCCCCGCCCCTTTTTTTTCATAGGAGGCGCGTGCACGCGCCCGCGCGCGCGCCCGTGCGCCAATGGCGCCCTTTTCGAAAACCAACAGAGGACTAGGAGCCAGGGCCCTTTTTGCCGGAGGGCCTGTGCGGTGGATGAACGCAGCAACAGGGCAGAGGAAGTGGATTCCCTCAGAGAAACTTACCAGCTGCCTGGATCTTTTGAGTTGAGAAAACCAAAGATCCACATTTACAAGAAAAATGGACTACAGCGGCCTCTAGTGGTTTAACACAGGTACCGCGGTCCCTGTTTTTTTTTTTTTTCTTGACTACTATTAAAATTTTACATTTTCAGTAGTTATAGGCAAACACAGATATTTAGCGGGAATACCGTTAGGTAACAGACAGAAAGACAAATTAGGCTTGGGGGTCCCCCAATAGAACCAAGTTCCTGAGGGCCCCCACTTACCTGATCCCCGCCGCAGGACTTTGTTTGGTCCACAAAAGTCCAAACTTCACCTATCACGGCAGGCATTGTAATTAAACCTTCAGGGACCGGGTTCCCAAGGATTCCACTCCCCTGGACCTGTATAGCACCCTGCACAGACAGCGTCTTGGTCGTGGGTATGACCAGAGCTCTGGATCCCAGGGTCCAGCCCTCCTAAGAGAAGCATTACAGGCAAAACCTTGCTCTTCTGCTGCAAGGCCCGGGTACCGACCGTTTAGCTATGAAGCTTTTTTGGTGGGATCCGGAACAGCTTACTAAGGCCCAAAAGAACCTGTACGCAAGCCCAGTGAAAACACATGTTACTCTTTGGCCAACACCTTAGACACTGGCAAAAAACTGAGGTGCTCCCGGGTGGGAGGGGCTTATATAGGGGAGGGTACTTCCGGTTTGGAATTGGCCAGTGCCAACACCTGAAGGTAAACTATATAACCCATTAGTAATGACTAAGTCGCTCTGTGTCCCGTGATGTACGAAAAAGAAATGTAAATGTTTATTTGACCATAAACAGGCAGATATGTCACAAAGACCAACAAGTGGTAATCTCCCCCTGCCTGTACTGATTAATGCACTGATGGTACATGCCTTAGCTAGTCATTACTTTACTCCTCTACTTGGATTAGTTTTAACAGCCCACATCAATAGGCTATTGGTCAATGGCATCAGTTTGACATCAGCTTTTTTTTCTTATTCAAGTCTTTATTTGTACAATACATCCATTAGAATCATACAGATATAATGAAGGGTCTGAGGTCACAAAAGGAAATGTAACATGCAGTTACCTAATGAGAATTGTTTCTGAATTTAAAAAAAATTGATTTAGATCTAAGGAAACGTGTGGAGTTGTGAGAGATAGCTGTGAATGAACTATGAAGAGGGGGTAAGCAGGGAAGGGTAGTAAGCTATGTAAGGGGCAGACAGAGGGGTTCCCTCCTTGTTGGCTAAAAGGTAAGGGGCTAAAATATAGACCATAGACAAAGGCAGGGAAGGGTAGTAAAAAAAAAAGGGGGCCTCCCCTTGGAGTATGGTAACTATGGCATTGGAGAATGGAGATTAAGACTCCCTGCTACAAGAGCTTTACCCACCTCTGAGACTGTAAGTCAATCCAGTATTCTTGTAGATTTCCTGTTTGTTTGAGGACTAGGTCTTCTGTAAGCCTGGTATCCTATATTTTGCATAGTCAGAGGGAGATTGGAGGAGGCTTAGGGTCTTTCCATTTTAAAGGGATACAGCTTTGGCAGCATTCAGGAGAAGGTGGAGTATTGATCTCTTCTAGGGTTTAATGGGGGTTGATGAGTGGTGCAACAGGAAGAATGCTAAGCATCCGGAAAAAATATAGTTTGTGAACTTCTAAGATCTCGTCTGGACTTTGGTCCAAAGAGGTCTCAATGGCGGCGGGCAGGACCAGAACATGTGTAGGGCCGAGCCTTTGTCCCTATTATTGAAATCAGTTTAAGATGTGAAATCATTCAGAATCCATTGACAGGAACTGTTGACTTGCAGTTGACATCCTTTGGACCTGCAATTGACCTGCTTCAAGCTGGATTTGAATTCCCGTAGACTTGTATGGAAATGAAAAACTCACTTAAAGGGGTTGTAAAGGTTTGTTTTTTATTTTCTAAATAGGTTCCTTTAAGCTAGTGCATTGTTGGTTCACTTACCTTTTCCTTTGATTTACCTTCTAAATGTTTTTTTTTCTTTGTTTTCTTTGTCTGAATTTCTCACTTCCTGTTCCTCCTCAATAAGCTGTTCGGTAAGATGTTCTGGCTGACTCCACACCACTCGGATGATGGTGTGAAGTTTAGTGAAGAGAAACAGGAAGTGAGAAATTCAGACAAAGAAAAAAAACATTTAGAAGGTAAATCAAAGGAAAAGGTAAGTGAACCAACAATGCACTAGCTTAAAGGAACCTATTTAGAAAATAAAAAACAAACCTTTACAACCCCTTTAAAGAGAACAAAAGTCCATTGACACAGGCTCTAATACTGCCAATGGCTTGAGCTGTATAATGCATCAGGAGTTCCTACTGACAGATACCAAGCATAAGTTGTAATACAAGCAACATCTGAAGCTGTTGAAAGCTACATGTGACTCACAAGTCAGTGAGGGATCTGTTGAATACAAATACAACAGCAAAGGCAGCTAACAATTATGTGTCTAACATTTTATTTTTATTTTTTTCAATATGCATCTAAGCCCCAAGGTAATTATACTTTTCAGTAGACCATAGAGTTTGCTTATACTGCAAATAGTGATTTTAGAGTAATTTGAGGTCTTGTCAGACTATTATTTAATCTCATTCTGCAGATTCTTTGTGAATAATGTGTCTGATATTTCAGTAAATAAACCAGAACTAGGACGTTCTGTAATTGTGTTTTTGCCCTTTCTAGATAGCCGGTCAGAGAGCAACTCTGGCTCCCATTTAGTAACAATTGGTAACATAATCCATGATGTAATCTTTAATAGGATACTTTTCTAATGTTTGGGTATTCCAGATGTTTAGCACATGCTGACTAATAGACCACCCAAGTTATGACTGTGAAAACCACATATTCTTAAATATTATTTTAATCATTATCTTTTATATTTATATTTTCTATATACTTATTTTTTTAGAACTATTTTGATAAAACTTAAACTGAATTTGATTCTATGGCACAAATGGGTTGATTTAACAAAGGCAAATAGACTTTGAAAGTGCAGTTGCACCCCTAAAAGTGGAATTGCACCAGAACTCCAGAATAACACAGTAAATGTGGAGCGTTTCCGTCATCCAATCAGGTGCAAGCAAAAATGCTGTTTTTTTTTGTTTTTTGTTATTTTCCTTGCATGTGATTGGGTATTCTTTCTGAAGTGAAGCTTTACCTCATTTACTAAGCTCTGGAGCAACTGCACTTGCAAGCTAAATAGTTCATTTGCTTCAGCAAATCAACTCCAATTGCACTAGTATTTAGGAACATGTACAATTTGTGCAGTAAAAATGTAAAAAAATATATGGTAAAATGGTACTAAAACCAAAACCAAAAATTGTATATATTGTAGCTCACCAATTCTTAAAGTGATTGTAAAGTCTTGTTTAAAAAAATAAAATAAAAATAACAAACATGTTATACTTACCTGCTCTGTGCAGTGGACTTGTACAGAGCAGCCTGGATCCTCGCCTTTTTCTCATGTTCCTATTCGCTGCTCCTGGCCCTCCCTCCTGTCAAGTGCCCGCATAGTAAGTGGCTTGCTATGGGGGCACCCAAGCCGAGCCGCAGCTCTGTGTGTCCATTCAGACACAAAGCTGACGTTCGGCCCCGCACCCTCTCTTTCCTGATTGGCCAACTGACTTTGATTGACAATAGCGGGAGCCAATGGCGGCACTCAGCCAATCAGAAGGAAGAGTCCCAGATGGCGAGGGACTCGTGGACATCTCTGGATAAAGAGGGGACTCAGGGAAGTATTACAGGAGCTATGACTATTGTAAGCGTTAAAGTAAAAAAAAAAACATTGCGGACAAGCAGGCTATTTTTTACTTTATTACATAATATCTCTTCTGTAATAAAATAAATTTACCTGCCTGTTTTCAATCTTCTGCAAAATGTACACTGATGCCGCGTACACACGATCATTATTTAAAACCGCCGTGAATAATGACATTTTAATGACATTTTAAACGAGGGAACAGCTTGTTCCCCACACACGGTCATTTTTCTCGTCATTTTTTAAAATGACGAGAAAAACGATCGTCTATGGGCTCCGCGGCAGTGTTTCCCTATGGGAAACACTGCCGCGGAAGAAATGTCAGGAAAAACAACGAGAAAAATTAGAACATGTTCTAATTTTTCTCATCGTGATTAATGCCGGTTTTCCCGTCGGGAAAACGGCAAAAAGCCCACAGACGATCGTTTTTCTCGTCCAAAGGAAAAAATGACATTTTTCCCGACGGGAAAAATGATTGTGTGTACGCGGCATGAGCTTCTCAATGCAGCTCAGTTTACATTCTGGCATGGTTCCAGTGTACCGGGATGAATATCTGCCACACATGCTTGGGAGTGATGTCATCCTTCACCGGTCAACCAAGAGAGCCGAAAAGCGACACCCAGAAGTCAAGAAAATGCCAAATTATTAGAACAGAGGTAAGTATTTTTGCCTTTAATTCTACTTGAAATGGTTAGTCTCAATGCTCTGTCACTTTTGCTAGACAGCTTCATCTATTAGGCTGTGTTCACACTAGAGCACAGAGTGGCTCAGAGCAGGGGGTCCGGTGTGTCTCCATTTACAGGTTCAGGTCCGATTTCAGCCCAAATTTTTGGGAGGTGGATGCGGGGAAACCCACATCCAGTTCGCAATGGTGTGAATCCAGCCTCAAAGGAAGTTAAAAAATAACGGACATACTGGCCAGACGACCAGATGAAAAAGGAAAGGAAACCTTAAAAAAAAAAAGAACTAAGGCTGCCATCACATATAAGAATTGTAAGCTGCAATTTTTTTTTTGTTTGTTTTGGGTTTAATGCTGCTTTAACCACTTAACCTTCGGAAGGGTTTACCCCCTTCATGACCAGGGCATTTTTTTTTCTGTTCAGCACTGCACTAATTTAACTGGCAATTGCTCAGTCATGCAACTCTGTACCCAAATGAAAACTATATAATTTTTCACACAAATAGTGCTTTCTTTTGGTGGTATTTGATCACTACAGGGTTTTTTATTTTTTATTATATAAACAAAAAAAGCCTGAAAATTTGGGGGGGGGGGAAACAACAAAAATAATAGTTTTTACTTTCTGTTATAAAACATATCCAATAAAATAATAATGTAATTTTTTCATTTAGGACAAAATGTATTCTGCTACGTGTCTTTGGCAGAAAAAAAATCCCAATAAGTGTATCTTATTGGTTTGTGTAAAAGTTATAGTGTTCTACAAACTGTGGTATACATACTGACATTTACACAGCTATGGCATTGTACTGGTAATGGCGGTGATAGTGTGGCGGACAATCTGGTGCTAAAAGACCTTCGCTGGAAGGCACACTGACAAACTGACACTGACATCAATAGTGACACTAATAAAAGGATCAGACATAATGCTGTACACTGTCCTAATGTACTATTTGTACTAATGACACTGGCTTGGAAGGAGTTAACTGTAAAGAGGAAATCAAGAGGGTTAACTGTGTGCCTATTATTATTATTATAATACAGGATTTATATAGCGCCAACAGTTTACACAGCACTTTACAATATAAAGGGGGACAGTATAATTATAATACAGTTCAATACAGAAGGAGTAGGAGGGCCCTGCTCATGAAGCTTACAATCTAAAGCAGGGGTAGGTAACCTTAAAGAGGTGGAGATCTACCTGAACAACGTAGGAGCAGTCAAATATCACCGGTCACAGTGTCACCTCCTCACACTTGATTTAAAACCTCTAATTGCCGTACTACTGTGTCACAATCGCGATCAGGGGTTTAAATCAGCTTTATACTGATCTGAAGATCTCTTCTTTCCTGCTGCTGGAACCACTCCGGGGATCGCTAGCCAAGATAAGAGATGGCGTGCAGTTGGTATCACACTGCATGGGACAGGAGTCGGCACTACAGAGGAGGCATCAACTTATGTAGCTCTTGCTCCCTACTGCAGCTCCAACTTTACAAGTAATTTTTCTGCATTACACTCTTGATGCTCTGGGATGGCTGGTCAGCAAGCCCAGACTGTGATCTACCAATCACCTGGCTACGAGCTACTGGTTGCTTACCCCCGATCTAAAGGGAGGGGGAGGTGATACAAAAGGTAATAGCTGCAGGGGATGATTTGATGGAGGTGACTCAAGTACAGTTCTTAGGTGGAGGTGGGGTAGGCTTCCCTGAATAAGTGAGTTTTCTATGATCGTCTAAAGGGGGACATGGTAGGAGCTGACCTACTGGGGCAAGGAGTTCCAGAGGATGGGAGAGGCTCTGGAGAAGTCCTGGAGGCAAGCATGGGAGTAGGTAACAAGGGAGCTAGAGAGCAGGAGATCCTGGGAGGAGCGGAGAGGACGATTTTAACAATATCTACAGATGAGGTTGGTGCTGTAGCTAGGGGCAATGTTGTGGATGGCTTGTATGCCTAAAAGTGTAATGTGTGTAATACTGTATGTGATGCTTTTACTAACAGTTCTGGCAGTTTTTACCTCCCTTCTTTGCAGGGAGAAGAAAAATCCAGATCACTGATCTGTGTACAGAGCCCTGTGTGTATGGCTGAGACCTGCTGACAATATCCCGCTGTAGCCAGTGACAGCGTGGGTTAACAGGGGGCGTGCACATGCGTGCCCCTAACCCAGAACAGGCTGGATGACATACATGTAAGTGATCTAGCCTGCCCATGTTTTCCGCCTGCAGGAAATGTACTGTGGGTGGACAGGAATTGGTTACCGTATATACTCGAGTATAAACCAAGTTTTTCAGCACATTTTTTGTGCTGAAAATGCCCCCCTCGGCTTACACTCGAGTCACCTTTTTGCGCCTGATCTCCCGGACTTTGGGGACCCGGTACTGGCCAGCCGTATGTCCCCTGGACCCCAAGCTTGGCACACATATAGCCCCACTCTTCCTCTACAAGTGTACAAAGTGTGTTGTCCGGGGGACCTACGGCCGGGGAGCACTGATTTTTAAATCCGGGCACTCCTTCCATAGACTCCCATGTTAAACGGTCATTTCTCCGGTAACTTTGGGGACCCGGTACCGGTCGGCCGTAGGTCCCATGGACCCGAAACTTGGCACACATGTAGCCCCAGTTCTCCTCTACAAGTGTGCAAAGCTTTCTGTCTGAGGGACCTACATACAGGGAGCACCGATTTTTCAAAGCCGGGCACCTCTTCCATATACTCCCATGTTAAACGTAAGCCTAGTCATGTGAGGCATGGGCACAGTGAGGTATGGACACAGTGAGGCATGGGCACAGTGAGGCATGGGCACAGTGAGGCATGCACATGGACACAGTGAGGCAAAGTGAGGCATGCAGATGGACACCCTAGGCTTATACTCGAGTCAATACGTTTTCTAATTTTTTTGTGGTAAAATTAGGTGCCTCGGCTTATATTCGGGTCGGCTTATACTCGAGTATATACGGTAAGTAGATATACACTAAATTTTTGGTTTTAGAATTGGGGGCTTATTTAAATGATTTATTAAGGCATAAACAATTTTATTTGTTTTGGTTCCAGTAGGGAAGTGTTGAAACACCTATCAGATTTTTAATACGATCTGTATCCCCGCCAAGGAGAGCACCCCCACAAGACCAGAAAATTATGGGAGATAATTTTTTCTCACAAAATGTTTTCGTCTGTTCCCAGTACAAAAGATGAGGGGGAAGTTTCCAATGGGAACACCTGTCCTGGTGGCAAGTTGCTATAACAGGATTACCCCTCACTATGGAAAGATTTTCTCCATATGTTTAAGCTGTGGAAACATACGGGAGAGTTTTCCATTACTTTGGAAGTGCTGCTAATTTTTTGCAGTCACAGCTAGTAATGAATAAAGTCTTGCACTGAGGCTTTACAAAGCATTGCTTATGACCACAATGATGCTTTGTAGATTTATTTGAATGGCTAAAGTTGATAGCGCACTCCATAAACGTGACCATTACAAAAATAAAAATAAAAATCCAATAACTAGCAAAATGTTAGGAGACTGTACATTTTGTTTTTGTTCCACACTATTTATGAATGAGAATTTCTTTGTTGTTTCTGTGTGTTTTGTATGCAGGAAAAAGACCCATTGATTACTCTAATACTGCAGTCATCTGTCAAGGACACAAGCATAAACCCAATAGTTTTGACACATTAACCAGCTGATACAAGAATGGCCTTTCTTCAACAAGCCTAAAATCAAAAAATGATGAATGACTCTTTGGCACTCTACTTTTGTATACTGTATAATGTGTGGTCCTGACAGAGAAGAGCAGAATTATGCTTTGACATGAGCATACAGCTATACAAGGTACTGGGAATAATCTTCTAATATTATTTTCCTTGCACAATGCTGAAAGATCTATTCAACCGTTCAGGTTATAACAAATGTTCCTATGCTGGGTGCTTTTAATGACAACAGATTGCTGCACAAGCAATTACTTGTGGCTAGGCGCTACACTTTTCCCTCATTATTAATACTAGATTGTTTACATAGCTTTTCTAAGAATTTACGTCATACTATTGTCAGTTACAAATGATGTCTTATTCTAATATTCCTTCTTATGTATAGAATTTTCACAGTTGATGGTTATTATAGCTAATTTTAAGGTGGACTGTTGTTGTTCAGTGACCTGACTGCAGAAAATGACTTGACCTAAAAAATAATCACGGAGCATTGTTATGTAGGGAAAATAATCTTTTACATTAGGAGAGACTTGTTAGAAAGTTGCAATGCATAAAAATGATCCCGTGGAACGGAGCATGGGGCCTTTTGTTACTAATGTTTTCATTTTTCTTCCATTTTCTGTCTAGAAGATGGAATCAGGCTTTAACCACTTGCCCTCAAATCATGTACCTAGTACGTCATTTGACTCATACTTCCCAACATTTTGAAATGGGGATGAGGGTCACCTACTTGAAAATGTATGTAGGCATAGGACACCCCTGCCACACCCCCTGAAAGGAAAATTAACCAAAAAAAAGGTTAATTAAATCCACAAGGACATTTTTTTTACTACTATTCCTTTATATTGGCTTTTAAAATGTACAAATGCAGCAATTTAGAATGGGATGAAAGGTTTAGCACTTGGAAACACTTTTTGAAAGATAAAAAGTGCATTTTATATAAATCTATGTAGATCAGACCAAAATGAGGGACAAATGAGGAGGAAAGAGGAACAGAGGGACATTTCTTCAAATCAGGGACGGTCCCTCAAAATCAGGGACAGTTGGGAGCTTTGACTTGACTTCAAGTGGCTGTACTGGGGTGATGCCTGAGCTACTAGCTGGCACTTCCGCCGGCTAGTCAGAGACCCAAAGAAAGCCGGGATTGGCTTTGATCGGGCTCCCCACTATGGTAACCCGTAAGCAATGACATGACATCACTTCCGGTTTACCCACATCTTATTGGCATCATTTTTTGAAAATCAAAGGTATTCGAAAAGCTGATCTTGGTGTTTTGAATGCTTTCAAGTGCAAAGGAGGGATTTGGGGTCTTATAGATCCCTCCATAATGAATACCTGTCATATCCCTATTACTGTCACAAGGATGTTTACATTCTTTGTGACAGCAATAACAGTGACCAAAAAAATTAATACATTTAAAGCAACAGTGTAAAAAAAATTAAAAAAATTAAATAAAATGAATAATAATGAAAAAAGTGCCACACAAAGGCCAACGCATGTGTCGGTCCCGCTTGCACGCAAACCGCAATCGTCCCACACATGGGAGGTATAGCCACAGGCATTGGATCATGGGCAGTAATTCTAGCACTAGACTAGACTAGACTAGCACTCTGTACATCTAAAGTGGCAACCTGCTTTTAAAGCGTCACCTATGTATAGTAAAATTGATGTCGTTTTTTGTCGCCATTGTTGTTGGCGGGCGCAATTTTAAAGTGTGATATGCTTGGTATCTATTTACCTGATGTGGCATCATCTTTTATATTTTACAAAAAAATTGGGTTATGTATTGTGATTTTGTGCATTAAAATTGAAAAAACAAAATTTTTCCCCCAAAAATTGCATTTGAAAAACCGCTGCGCAAATACAGTGTGACATAAAAAAATTGCAAAACCCACACATTTATTCTCTAGGGCCTCTGCGTTAAAAAAAATATATAATATTTAAGGTTTCTACTTCTAACCAATTTTCTAGCAAAAAAAAAAAATGATTTTCACATGTAAACAAAAAGTTCCAGGAAATGCTTCAAGTGGTTAAAGCAGACCTTCAGTCATTTTTTTCATCTTTCCGTCTATTAAATCTTCTGCCCTTGTTGTTTTAACTTTGGATAGTAAAACATTTTTTTTCTGCCAGTAAATACCTTATACAGCCCACTTTGTGTTTCTTGTCCCGTCATTAGCCTAGGCTTATGACATCATGCACAGCTCTCTCTCTCAGTCTCGTGAGAGTTTGCAAGGGAGGGGGGTGAGTCATAAGAGGGCCAATGAGAGCTGCCCACAGTTGAAATGGATGCAGCCATACTTAGTGGAGGAAGATTTCTGCAACATATTTGGCAAGTACAGAATCACAGTATATATAAAATAATATGCAAAGTGGTTGGAGGTAAGCTTCAGAATGGCAAAGATGTTTTTTTAACAAATTACCGTATTTTTCGGCGTATAACATGCACTTTTCCCCTCTGAAAATAGGGGGAAAATCATGGGTGCGTGTTATACACCGATAGTGTACCTCGGATTTAGAGGGGAAGGAGGGGAAGGAGCGCCGCCAGAATTCACTGAGCCGTCATCTCCTGTTTACTCGGCTCTGATGTCACACACACAGTCCCACCTCCGCCACCGGCATTGGACCAGTGTTCTGTCAATCACAGCAGATGTTTCAATGCCAATCGCGGAGGCGGGACTGTGTATGTGACTGCCGATGCAACTGTAAGCCGAGTGAGCCGAGTGAACAGGAGATGACGGTTGCACGAGATGACGGCTGCACTGCACGAGAGATGGTGAGTCTGCAAATGGGCATCAGGCTGCATTGATGAGAGACAGGCTGCAGATGGGCCCATAGGCTACATATGGGCACATAGGCTGCAGATGGGCCCATAGGCTTCAGATGGACACAGATCAGGCTGCAGATGGACACAGATCAGGCTGCATTGAGGCTGCAGATGGACATTGACCATTATTTTGCTTCAAAGTGGTTTATTTTTTGAAAAAAGTATTTTTTCCTGAAACTTCCCTCTTAAATTGGGGTGCGTGTTATACACCGGCGCGTGTTATATGCCGATAAATACGGTATGTGAGCAGACTGCAGTTCCTCTTTAATTTTGCCTTCCCCATTGACTCTCATGTATTTATGCAAAATTGCAACATTTTTCCAAAATATCGCTGAAATGTCATGGAAAAGAAAACTCTTTAGTCCTTAGGGATGGCTTAGCAAGATAGAAAACTATAGAATATCAAAAGCATTCTGCCCACATCTACATATGGCAGTGAAGGTTGCTGATTGGGGAGCTTGATTAGGAGGAGGAAAACAGCCCTCCTCTCCCACCTTTCATTCTTTTTGCAGGTCCTGCAGTTTAGCTGTGTCAAACATTTATGCCGTGTACACACGATCGGCTTTACCAATGAAAACAGTCCGATGGACTTTTCTCATCAGACAAACCGATCGTGTATGGGCCCCATCGGTCTTTTTTCCATCGGTGAGAAAAAATAGAACATGTTTTAAATTTATCCGATGGGAAGAAAATGATAGCAAATTCCGATCGTCTGTGTGGAACTCAATCGGACAAAATACCCATGCATGCTCAGAATCAAGTCAACGCATGCTCAGAAGCCTTGAACTTCATTTTCTCGGCTTGTCGGAGTGTTTTACGTCACAGCGTTTGGGACAGTCAGATTTTTGACTGATGGTGTGTAGGCAAGACTGATGGAAGTCAGCTTCATCGGATTAGAATCCATAGGAAATCCGATCGTGTGTACAGGGCTTAAGGCTGAGTTCACACTTGTGCGTGCGAATTCCAGCTCTCTTATCTCTGCAAAAATATAAGAGAACTGTTCAGCAGATCATCTCCGTTTTAGCTGCAAATTTGGTGACCTGGGAGAGAGGAGGGGGAGGGGGGAAGTGTAGTGAGGTGAAGGAGAGAAATCCTGATGAGAACTGAACACATCTGCGAATCAAATGCGTGCCTATAGAAGATAATGGGCCTGAATTCGCACTTAAGCAGCACCGCAATGCCTAGAAAACGCACACTTTTTTGGGCAATGCGCAGTGCGAATGCATCACACATATGTGAACCAGCTTCATTAAAATCAATGTATTTTATAATGTTATGCGAATTGGATGCAGTTTAATACCAATTTGCATAGGTGTGAACGGGGCCTTAAAGTAGGGTGACCAGACATCCCCAGTTTCCGGGGACAGTCCCCGGATTGAGGACACTGTCCCCGGACCAAGACTGTCCCCAGTTTTGTCCCCAGATTGTATTTGAACAGGGGTTTGGGCAATTTTTAAGACAGTCAGTGCAGAATAAAACAAAATAAATCTGAATTACACCCCCCTCCCCCGCTGCACCGCTCCTACTAGTTTAGGGGGGTCTATTTTTTTCCATTATCTGTGCCCCTTTCTGATGATCATGTGCTGGTCGGAGCGGAGGGAATATTTCTTCAGTTTCGGGTGCATACCCATTCAGCTCCGCTCGCATGTTCTTCTGCCTTGGCTCAAATTCCAGCCAGCCACCTGCCTGCTTATCTCCTTGCCTTCCCTGGTGGAGTGATCTTCCTCCACTCCCCACCCAGTAGTATCCGGGGCCCGGAGAGTGAGACTTGAGAGGCTGTGAGGCGGGCGGCGGCGACGGGCAGAGAGTCACTGATTGCCGCCATTACTAGTATAAAAAAAACGGAGTTAGACTTACTGGTAACTCTTTTTCTAGGAGTCTTCCAGGACAGCCTCTGAGACATAGGGCTCCTCCCTCCGGGACAGGAAACACACACACCCATCTTCTTTAAAGGTGGTCCTCCAGGCTTCCCTCTTCAGTTTACCAAAGAACTACGGGAAGGCTCTGAAAGACATAACACACTAACACATCGTTAGTACATAACTCCAACACCTAGTTAATAGTAAACACCGGGTGGGAAAACCAGGCTGTCCTGGAAGACTATTAGAAAAAGAGTTACCGGTAAGTCTAACTCCGGTTTTCTCCTTTCGTCTTCCAGGACAGCCTCTGAGATGATAAGCAAGGAACTTACTTTGTCAGGGCGGGACCACTTCCTGGAGGACCTTTCGTCCAAATGTCTGTTCCTTGTCAGACAACAAATCCAGACGGTAATGTATTGCAAAAGTCGAATATGATGACCATGTTGCTGCCTTGCAGATGTCCTCCGGGGAGGCTCCGGCCCTCTCTGCCCAAGATGCTGAGACTGCCCTGGTAGAATGTGCCTTAACCAATGGTGCTTGTCTACCTTCTAACTGATAAGTTTCTAAAATCGCCATCCTTATCCATCTGGCAATGGTCGATTTAGATGCTCTATAACCTTTGCGGACCCCCGCAAAATTAACAAAAAGTAAATCAGAGATTCTGAAGCTCTTAGTGACTTCTAAATAAATGAAAAGACATCTTTTGACGTCTAACAAACTTAGAGATTCCTCCTCATCTTCCTCTGAGGTGGGGTGAAACGTAGGTAGGACAATGTCCTGCGTTCTATGAAACATAGATGCCACTTTGGGGAGGAAACTAGGATCTGTCTTAAGTATGATCCTGTCCTCCAAAATTAACAAAAAAGGCTCTTGTATGGACAGAGCCTGTAGATCACTCACTCGTCTGGCTGATGTGATCGCTATCAAAAAAAACGTTTTGAGTACAATCCATTTCAGTAATGATTTCTCCAGGGGTTCAAAAGGACTACCCGTAAGAGCCCTGAGAACCAAAGACAAATCCCAAGTGGGGCAGGTTGTAACCTTCACGGCCTAGATCTCGCTAGAGCCTTGAAAAAATTTCTAATGAATTGATTTTGCTGTAGTGAAGTCTGGAGGAAAATACTTAAGGCTGCGGTCTGAACCTTAAGGGTACTGATAGACAGGCCTAGTTCCACACCTGCCTGGAGGAAATCCAGTACCTCTGGAATCCCAGGATGATCTAGTCCTTGCTCTCCCAGCTAGGTAAGAAATCTCTTCCATACCTTGGCATAAATAGCCCTGGTTACTGGCTTACGGCACTCCAGCAGAGTTTTAATCACTCTGTCTGAAAAGCCCTGAGCTTTTAGCAGTTGTTCCTCAGATACCAGGCCGTTAATTTTAGGTTTTTTATCTGTGGGTAGAGAACAGGACCTTGGGAGATCAGATCTTCCCTGACCGGCAGAGTCAATGGGGGACAAATGGCCAGTTTCTTTAGGTTGGCAAACCACGGCCTCTTTGGCCAGTATGGAGTAATTAGGATCAGGTCCGTAGATTCTGACAGGAATCTTTGAAAAACCGTGGCCATCAGCCTCACTGGAGGGAAGGCATAACACAGGTTGAACTGCCAAGGATTGGCGAAGGCATCTATTCCTATTGGCTTGGTCCAATGGGTGGATAGAAAAGAACTGAGGCACCTTTTTGTTGTCATCCGAGGCGAAGAGGTCCACCTCTGGCTGTCCCCAATGCTGCACAATCTCCATGAATTCCTCCCTGTTGAGGGACCATTCGTCTTGCCCTATGTGCTGACGACTGAGGAAGTCCACTAGAGAATTCTGCGAGCCTTTTAGGTGAACTGCTGACAGAGGACAGGTTCACCTCGGCCCAACATAGGATTTTGTTCGCTATGGCCTGCAGAGCTGGGCTCCTTGTGCCCCCCTGTCTGTTTACGTACGCGACAGCTGCTGCATTGTCGGTTCGCACCTGAAGGTGCTGGCCAACTATCTGGGACTAAAAGGTCTCTATAGCTCTGAGGATCGCCAGAAGTTCCCTCTGGTTCGAGGATCGATGAGCCTCTACAAGAGACCAGGACCCCATGGCTAGGTTTTCTTCCAGATGGGCCCCCCAACCCAATGAACTGGCATTGGTAGTTATCACTATGGCCATATGCCTGGCCCATGACTGTCCCTTCTCCAGGTTGTGATGGGCTCGCCACCATCATAAAGTCCTTTTGACCTTGGTGGAAAGGGGCATAGGAGAATCCGGTCTCTCTTTTTTGCCATCCCAGTGGCTCAACATGAGACCCTGTAGAGGGCGCTCCATCAATATGCCTCCCTGACCCACACCACCACTGTGCTCGAGTCAGCCTAGGAAGTGCCCACCCCTCACCAGAGGTTCTCCACCCAGGGAGGGGAATATAGGGTCCAATACCCTGACCCCCCAGTGTAAGGAATGGTCCACCCTCACCACCTTACCTGAGAGGCACCGGAGCCTGATGAACCGGAGTCTACAACCTGAAGAGGTGTCTCCATGGTCCCGGGTGTTTGCGCGGCCTCGCCGAGCCTTTCACCGCTCCGGTAATGCCTGGCTATCCTCCGCTGCACCTAAGAGACTTTATGGAACCATGTCTCCGGGCGCCCCTTGATGACGCGGTTCCACCGGAAGTCTCGTCACTTCTGCCCGCTGGAACGCAGAAGCCCCGCGTGCTGTACCCGGAAGTGTCGGCCGAATCGGCATGGCCAGCCGAGCGTCTCTCGCCCGCCAGCCAGGACACAACCTCAATCACAGGTACAGGCAGACAGGGGGACTGGGTCCAAGACACCAAAGGTCCTGCTCTCTCCGAGCTAGCGGCAGCGGTGGAGCCGGCAACCTCACTCTTCCCCGATAGGACAGAGGGGTGCCCAGGCAGAGGAGAGCCATTGCCAGGGGCTCTTCCCAGGACAGTCCTGAGACATGGAGCTCCCTTTAGGTTCCTATGCGTGCTCCTTCCCGTCCGGCAGGAAACACAATAACTGAAGAGGGAGGCCTGGAGGACCACCTTTAAAGATGATGGGTGTGTGTGTTTCCTGTCCCGGAGGGAGGAGCCCTATGTCTCAGAGGCTGTCCTGGAAGACGAAAGGAGAAATATATGTCCCCGGATTTAATTTTAAAAATCTGGTCAACTTACCTTAAAGTACTATAAAGGTAGTTTTGGATAGAGGGAGAAGTATTAGAACACTTGTCAGTTTTTATTGCTGTCTGTGCTCCTGTTTGGGAGATCCTCCCTCTCTATTTGTCCTGTTTACCATTATCATTGAAAGTGAAAGTAAAAGAAAATCCCACATTTTGGGTTGTCCCCAGAAAAGTAATAGAGAGGAGGGGGGTGGGTACACTAGTTCTGGTGACCTGGGGGGCCCAAGGAATTCCCTTAATATGCAGGGATTTCCTCTCACTTCCTGTTTGGCTATGGGACAGAACCTGAAGGGAAATTTCTGCAATGGGACGCACATAGCAAAAAATAAAAATAAATAAACTGACAGGGTTTGACAGGCCTTGCTCTTTTCAAAATGAAAAAATAAATAAAGTTTTGCCTATAGTTATACTTTAATTTAACCACTAGCCGCCCGCCCACCATCATATGACGGCGGGACGATGCAGCTCTCGTTCTGGACGGACGTCATATGATGTCTTCGCCTTCTCGGGCCACTAGGGGGGCGCACATGTGCCAGCCGCGTCACTGAGGACCTGATGCGCGTGCCCAGTGTCCGCGATGTCCGCCGGGCACCCGCAATTGCCTAGTAACTGAGCAGGACCGTAGATCTGTGTGTGTAAACACACAGATCCACGTCCTGTCAAAGGAGAGGAGACCGATGGTGTGTCCCTTATGCATAGGGACACCAATCGGTCATCTCCCCCATTCAGTCCACTCCCCCCACAGTTAGAATCACTCCCTAGGACACACATTTAACCCCTTGAGCGCCCCTTAGTGTTAACCCCTTCCCTGCCAGTCACATTTACACAGTAATCAACGCATTTTTATAGCACGGATCACTGTATAAATGTGAATGATCCCAAAAATGTGTCAAAAGTGTCCGATATGTCCGCTGCAATATCGCAGTCACGATAAAAATCGCAGATTGCCACCATTACTAGTAAAAAAAAAAAATGCTATAAATCTATCACCTATTTTGTAGACACTATAACTTTTTGCGCAAACCAATCAACATACGCTTCTTGCGATTTTTTTTTTTCAAAAATATGTAGAAGAATACATATCGGCCTAAACTGAGGAAAAAATTTGTTTAAAAAAAAACAAAAATTGGATATTTATTATAGCAAAAAGTAAAAAAATATTGTGTTTTTTCAAACTTGTCCCTCTTCTTTTGTTTATAGCGCAAGAAATAAAAAACGCAAAAATTATAAAAATTTAATTTGGGTACAGTGTTGCATGACCGTGCAATTGTCATTCAAAGTGTGACAGTGCTGAAATCTGAAAAATGGCTTGGGCAGGAAGGGGGTGAAAGTGCCCTGTATTGAGGTGGTTAAAGCGGAGCTCCATCCTAAAGTGGAACTTCCGCTCATTGGAACCCTCCCCCCCTCCGGTGTCACAATTGACACCTTTCAGGGGGGAGGTGGGTGAAGATACCTGTCTAAGACAGGTATTTTTACGCACTTCCGGGAGTCCTCTCTGCGGGAAATCTGCGGGAAGCACGTCACTTCCTGCAGAGTACCCGTTGTGTTCTGGGAGATACTCGGCTCCCAGAACACACGGGGACCAGTCAGAACGGCGCAGCGCGACTCTCGCATGTGCCGTAGGGAACCGGGCAGTGAAGCCGCAAGGCTTCACTTCCTGGTTTCCTCACCGAGGATGGCGGTGGGGGCAGCAGAGTGACGAGCGATTGCTCGTCCTCTACTGCGGACGTCGCTGGACTCCAGGACGGGTAAGTGTCCTAATATTAAAAGTCAGCAGCTGCTGTAGCTGTAGCTGCTGGCTTTTAATATTTTATTTTTGGTGGAGCTTCACTTTAATCCCTAAATTTGATAATATTAAAATGTTCAAACATTTAAATCATAGATTTATGTTTACTTTCTTGTTTTAGACAACGGCGCAGGCGCACTTTAGAAACGGCGATTGTGCCGTTTCTAAAGGAAGGGCATGCCATGACTGGCGGCAGTGACGTAACGCGACTCCGGACAGTCACAGAGCCGGAGTTCGCGGCCCTGGAAGGAAGAGGGGTGAAGAATGGACGCTTCCTACAACAGGGGACAGCGGTGACATCGCATGCTTTGGTTTCATGTAAGTGACACATAATGGGCTACTATGCGATGCATAGTAGCCCATTATGCTTTATCTTTGCAGGGAAATAAAGAGGAAGTAAAACTCATCAGGGTTTACTTCCTCTTTAATTGAGTGGTTATTTTATATGTGTTTTTTTTTCTTTTATTTATATATTTGTTTATATCTGTATTATTTGTGCGCTGTTACTTTACTTATTTTAGTTTACTTTTTTTTTTTGTTGTCTGTTTTTTTCTTTCTGTGAAAAGATATTAAACAAGGAAGCTAATGAGGAATCTATTTTGTGGTACAAGAACAGATCTAGAATAGTTGTAACAAGCTTTCATAGCCCACATTTAAAATCTGTTGCAATATTAAAAGCCACCAAAAACCACCTTAAAGCCATATTCCTTATCCCCAATCTTTTCAGTACGATGTAAAAAAAAATGTTGGCTAAGCAATACCTGACCTCTCCACATTCTAGAGTTGCCCCCTGAATCCTCCTCTGTAGTCCACCTCCAGTCCTCTTCTGGGTTGAAAACACTATGCATTCCATACCATTACAAGGTACCTACTATACCTCTTATTTTAGGCTACAGGTTAGTAGATCATAGAAACTGGCGTATCTTGGTATAATTAATTTTTTTTTTATTTGTATGCTTTTTCTCTCTTTTTTTGTGCTCACTAATTGCACCTCTTTTTCAGGTCGAGGGTTTGTAGGTCAAAGAAAGTATTGCATCTCATATATTATATTGAAAGGCTCACAGTTAGAGCTACAAGTGCTTGAATTAGCTCCAATTTGTTAGCTGTTGAAAGTGTTTCTACCAGGGAACAATGCATGGGGACCTCATTTTTTTTTTTTTATTCAGTCTGTTTTAATTGAAAATTACAATAAAAAGCTGGGTACAGAAATGAAAAGTGGGGCAAAATATATGGTAGTTACATACTTTAGTTAATTTTAAGCGTAACCTTGTATTAGTGTGGAACAATTAATATTAGACTCCATTGTTCATTTCAAAGTCAAGCAAGAAGATCCCTTGAGTCCTAATTCACCACCATCTAATATAAATGTTGACAAAATGTAAGTGTCCTTATAAACAGTGTGGAAGCAAATTATTTGATTTAAGGCATCTATTTGCTGTGGGCCACATGGTATCGCTGTGAATAAAATTGCATAAAATGGCCCTGTCACTAAGCTATTCCTAACTTGTCACCCATATTAATTTGGAGCTGTAGATCTACAGTATTTGTAGTTTATTATCTGTAAATTATTTCAACAGGTATACTTTTGTTTCTGTCAAATATTTATTTAAAAACGAAGGTCAGACTTGCAATAGGGGAACACAGGGCATGGAAAAGGTTGAATGCTACCTTTTAATTATATAGGACTTCATAACATATATGGTTTTGCAGGACTACTAATTATCTCAATTATCTGCTTGTGTGTTTTATTTACACATTTGTTGGTACTATAAAGGATCCCCTGAAAACAGTCAAAAACTATACATAAAGGTATCTCCCTTGCTCTAATTAACCAATACTGGGCACTTTTACTCCCTTCCTGCTCAGGCCAATTTTTGGTTTTCAGCACTGTCATATTTTGAATGATAATTGGGTGGTCATGCAACACTGTACCCATAAATCATTTTTTCACACAAATAACGCTTTCTTTTGGTGGTATTTAATTTACCACTGGGTTTTTTAATTTTTGGCTAAATAAACAAAAATAGACTGAAACTTTTGGAAAACAAATGTGTTTTTCTTTGATTCTGTTATAACAGTTTAAAAACATTCTTCATATATTCTGCTACATTTCTTTGGTGACAGTAACCCAAAGCAGTGTATATTATTTAGTCTGTAGGAAAGTTATAGAGTCTACAAACTATGGTATATATGTCTGAAAATCGATCATTCCTGATGTATCGACGACATATCTAATTTCTTGAGGCCCCAAAAAGCCAGGACAGTACATATATCTCCAAAATTACCCATTTTTGGAAAGTAGACAGACCAAGGTATTTAGTAAGAGGCATGGCAAATTTTTTGAATTTTTTGTCACAATTTCGTTGAAAATTAAGACATTTAAAAAAAAAAAAAAAAATCACATATAACGAATGTGGTGGTGAGCAAGGACACTAACTGGTGACAGTCAGTGAAAAAATAAATAAATAATAATATATATGTAGCACTACCCCCGTAGGAGCTGCTGGTTTAGATTTGGGCCTTGCACGTTACCTCACCATTTGTTGTCTAGGGGATGAGTGTCTATAGAAACATCAATGTCCACACAAGTTATAAATCCTTTTCGTTAGGTTTTATTTCACACAAACTTGCATAGGTAGAGGGATGGAGGGTCAGGGGAAGGTTCAGGCACACGATGCAGATCACTGGGGAAACTTCTAAGCTTCAAAAGTCACACTTGCCACTCTCCTTCAAGTAGGTGTTGCTCACCCGGCTAGGCCCCTCTCACTTGGCCTAGCAGCCGGGATGATGCACGAACAGAATGAAGAAATAACAGTCTCTGCCACAGACTTTAGGACGATAAGGATGAACTGTTAAATAATCCTCTGCCACAGGATTTTAGTACCCGGATATTCAGCCTTACAGTTTTAGAGCCTTTAAGCCGACCCGGCACACTGTAAGGTAACATAAGCTACAGTGCATCCTCCAATAAGGTCACCAGGCCTTCCCCAAGACACCAAACTTCCGCTTGGTCCTCTCCAGGACAGGTCCTCCCCTGGTTTCCTCCATTGAGTGGCTTCCTCCCACAGGACAGACAGCACAGGATCACCTTCATAGTGCAGGCCCCAGTCAGGACAACTGGGCCTACCTGGCAGAGATGCAGCCTCGGGCCAACATGGCTCCGCGGCTGAAATTTCACTACCACATACCTTGAGCCAGAAGGGCCACGAGGCGAAGGAGCGCCGTAAAATGGCGTCTGCTCCTTAAGTACCCTTCCCCAGCATGCCCAGTGGGGAGACCACTACCACTGGGCTGTCCCCGGGGAAAAATACCCAATACACTCTGGCCTGCCTGTGTTCCAACATTGGCCTGTGGTGGTAACGCCACCTTCAGGCAAACAATGGGAAATCCCTCCAAGCACAGCCATAGCCAGAACAGAGACTGATTTAGCCTTAATCATCAAAGTCTGAGCTAACTACCAGCTCAGACACCCACTAAATTTAAACATAGCGCCTGGTCATCAGGAGCAGGGCGTTACATAAATTATTTTATTTACGATTTTTTTTAACACACTGTGACCAGAGCAATACAGTGTTACCATAGTAACACTGTACTACTATGGGGAAATGATCAAGACTTCCTGATTTTTTTTACACATTATGCTTGCTTATATCATGGTATAAGCATCCATTTTTACTGAATAAAATTGATTCCTAAAGTGAGTATTGTTGTGATTAGCTGTAATTGGCCACAGCTAATCACATGGTACAGATGGGCTGTGTTTGGCCCTGTCTGTACCATGTGATCAATGTGACCGATCACAGCTGGCAACACAATTGTACACAAAGAATGGCATGAAAGGAAGTATACCATTATTTACAATAAACAATGACTGCTTTCCCTCCCTGCATCTCTGAAATGCACTGGGGAAGTGGAACCATCACCTTCTCACCTCAGGCCCCTGAAACTGCCACGGGTGTAGAGCAGGGGTCTGTAGTACTCTGTCCTGCTGCCAGTACTTCTGCTGGGGGTTCGCTAGGTTGTTCCTCCTCTTTAGAAAAGTAGATTAAATTGCTAGTCTCTGTAATTGCTGAAAATCCAGGGCATGGGCTGGTGACACTTGGGCCTAGTGCCAGCACTTGAGCAAGTGACGCGTAATCTATAACATCCTCTGATGAACAGTCCATACATTCTGTAATCTGTGGCTGGAGAGATGAGCCGACTGCTCCATCTACTGTATCCTCATCCGGCTGCTGAACAGACGTATTCCTCCATCCAATATCACTCCGTTCAGAAACAGGATTGTCAAGGTCAGTCAGCACTTGCTTCATCTGCCCTAAGACCTCCGAGTCTATAGCTGCGGGTGCAGGTGAGCAAAGCACACTGTTACTCTGCCACATTGCCGATTCTTCAGCCAGGATTTCAGGGCTGTCTGCTGGTACTTCTGGATAGTCCCAGGTGATGGGAGCCCAGCCCTGGTGCTGAGCAGAGTCTAGCAGCCGTCTGTAGGCGATCTCCAGCTCCCATTCATGCATGGCCAGAAAGTCTATATCTTCCAGTGCCCAGTGCACTTCCGACACGTTCAGTATCTCTTTTCTGAAATCCATGATTTTGTCCAACCGCCACTCCAAATCACTCCCAAAGTTATGGTCCCCTGTCAGCTTCACGTACAACAGTCCCAGGCCGCCATAGCCAAAGCCTTCTGTTGGGCTCTCATCCGCTATCCAGGGACATGCTTGAGATACATACCACCGCAGGGCTTTGTAGCTCTCATCCAGCCGCATTTCTGCCCAGACCAGCCTGCTTAACTCAGCTGTCTGGTTCTTGTGCGTTTTTTCGCCCCAAAAACAGCACCTGCAATCCATACTGCGACCAGTACCTTTCCTGGGTGGAGGGGAGAGTTTTTCCCTGGTGGTGGTGCTCATGGTCTAGCGTTTCCTTCCAGAGTTCGCAGCGGATAGAATCATACCATCCCAGCAGGAGATGCTCTGATACTGGTCCCCTGTGCTGTATCTGTATCTCTCGCAACCTCCTTCTGAATTCCTCCTTCATGGCAACTGGTATCTGTACCTCTCTTCTGCTATCCGGAACTTGTTTTCAGGTGGAGATTTGGATGTCCCAGACTGCAGGAAGCATCCCACTGCTTGCCACCAATGTAACAAAACATCCCACACTCTGCTTGAGTGCTTTCGTCATATACCGCTTCCTTCTAGTTTGAATATAGATATCAGATATTCCAACCGCTGAGAACCATAGACAAGACAAAACTCGTTTGGTTGTTCACCATGAACTGTGTATTAGAACAAGAATACAGTCTTATATACAGTTGAAGAGGAGGTTCCCCCCTCCTGCTCATATTACTCTAACAATACACCTGTAACCAGAAACATAAATAACATGAGCTAATTAACTAATCCCTTAAAGCAGCCGATGTGACTTTGTGCCCACCTGGCAATTGTTGTAATGAATCAGGATTTCACTACAGATCAGACTTGTTGTCACTGAGTTTCACACAGTAGATTATACATTATCATAAGTATAAACACAGGACGCTTTCTCACAATAGCAGGCCCGTCTCCTACATTGTATAGAGGCCAATGTGATCAGCTCTTTCAATTAACATGTTGAGTATAGAATTAAAAAAAACAAGAATAGTCTTTATATATATCCTGGGAGATATTGTGGATAAATATTACAGTCCCATTTTAAGTAATCCAAGCCATATTTTCTCAGTCACCCTGTGCCCCTAATGGACACAGGGTGACTTAGACATATGAGGTGCATGGGGAGCTGAAAGAAGGGTTTCCCAACCTTTCCAAGGGATTCTGGGTTTCCAAAGGCCCTCTCGTCACAAGCTGTATTTATACTGCAATTAAATTACACACAGGTGAACTGTATTTACTAATTAGGTGACTTCTAAAGGCAATTGGTTCCACTCGAATTTAGTTTGGGGTATCAGAGTAAAGGCGTCTGAATACATATGCACGCCACACCTCTCAGATATTTATCTGTAAAAAAAATGGAAAATCATTTATTCTTTTCCTTCCACTGCACAATTATGTGCCACTTTGTGTTGGTCTATCACATAAAGTCCCAATAAAATACATTTACAATTTTGGTTGTAGCATTACAAAATAAGGACATTTTCAAGAGGTATGAATACTTTTTCAAGGCACTTTATATGTATATATATATATATATATATTGTGACAGCAGGAAGGTAAAGTCACCTGGTTGCATCCAGGGGGGTAGATATATTTCGCCCAGATTCAGGCTTTACGCCGACTTATACAACTAGGTGGAGAGTTGTATAAGCCCAGCTGAGGCTAGTGGGCTCATGGATGACTCATACCTCTAGGGAGAGTGTGGGGCGTCGTGCAGACAGGGAGTTGATGAGACCAGCTGAAGCTTGTCAGCTCATTTAGGCCTCTATAAGAACTCCCAGATTCATTAGGTGTTTGCTCATGCCTGGAACCAGACCTGTGTGGACTGTCTAGGGAGAGTGAACCCCTGTGCGGTGAGACAAAGCCTGTGTGGCTATTTGCTTGGACATTTAAAACCAGGGACTTAGGGACTAGGACAGCACTAGGCTGATCCCAGTTGTTAGTTAGGAAACCTGTATATTTACTCAGAGGTCAAGTTGACCAGGATTTATTTTATTTATGTTTCTTTTGCTTTGCTGTGTTTTGTCACTGTAAATAGAAAATAAACCGCACCTTTTTGATTTTGAAAACCACAACCTCCGTTTGCTGGGCCTGTTTTTGTGTGGGGAGCCCATCCCGGGGGTCACACACACCCGCTGCCGAGCTAACCCCCTCACAGTTGGTGGAGAACCAGTGGCAGTTTTTTTTTAAGCCAGCATGGAGGAGATACTGAAACAGCTGGCTCTAGCAAATGCCAATCAACAGCAGACAAATGCAGGTTTGCAAAGGAGCCTTGCAGCCCAGCAGCAAGCTCATCAACAGAGCCTTGCAGCCCAGCAGCAAGCTCACCAACAGAGTCTGGAAGCTCAGCAACAAGCCCAGCAGCAATCTGAGGCCCGCTTCATAGACCTGTTACAGAAGCAAGAGCAGAGACTACAACAAATGGAAGCAGTAATGCAGCAACGTCCGCAGACCAGTGAGGAAAGCCGTCCCACTAATACCGCGTCCTTTGGGGTGAGTCGTTTATTGACAAAAATGACTGGAGAGGATGATCCAGAGGTATTTTTGACCACATTTGAAAGGACCGCTGAAAGAGAAAAGTGGCCTGAGGAGCAGTGGGCTGGACTGGTGGCTCCTCTGTTAACTGGTGAATCGCAGAAAGCTTACTATGACCTAGAGCCTAACCAAGCAAAAGACTATGTGATGCTAAAAGCTGAAATATTGGCAAGGCTGGGTGTCACCCAGGCTGTCCGGGCTCAGCGTGTGCATAACTGGACTTTCCAGCTTGGAAAACCCCCCAGGTCTCAAATGTATGATCTCATTCACCTGAGCAGAAAGTGGCTACAGCCAGAGACTTTGTCCGCACCAAAGATTGTGGAACGTGTTGTAATGGATCGGTTTTTGAGAGCTCTTCCTACTGCCATCCAAAAGTGGGTAAGCCATGGAGACCCAGAGACGGCCGATGGTCTTGTGGATCGTGTGGAGAAATACTTGGCTACAGAGAACCTGACGGCCTCTTCCAGAGACACTCGGACTTTCCACCCTAAGACCAGACCATCCCCAGGGGCGGATAAGAGGATTCCAAGGGGTGAGGGTGGAGAGAGTGAGAGGGTGGGAGCTCTACCCCAAGTTTGGCGAGAACAGCCTGGGAAATCAGCGGCTCAAGAGGCGGCAAGAAGGATCGTTTGCTACCGCTGCCGGCAAGCGGGACATATTGCAGCCAATTGCCCGGTTGTGGAGGAACCCATGCAGTGTGACTTTCTGACGGGCAGACGTCAGTCGCTGTGTGCGACAGTCGCATGCACTGCCATTCGAGGAACTGAGAAACATTTATGCAAAATGTGTGTTAATGGTAGAAATGTTGTGGTATTGCTGGATTCAGGTAGCCTTGTGACCCTGATAAAGGCTGAGTTAGTTAAAACAGAGGTCTTTGGGAATAGCAAGGTAGCTGTTATTTGTGTGCATGGGGACACCCGAGAGTATCCAGTGACTACAGTGTATTTCGAGACCCCCAAAGGTACCCTCTCTCATCCAGTGGGCTTAGTATCTCAATTACCGCATGATGCCATTGTGGGAAGGGATTTTCCGAAGTTCTGGGAACTGTGGGATGATCCTGAGCCCCCCACTGGTGCCCCTATGTACCAGGAATGTGATAGCCAGAACTCCCCTGAGAGTGGTGAGGACTCTCCGGAATTTCCCTTATCAGTATTGGCAGGGGAGACTCAAGAAACTGGAGAGGAGCCCACCTCCTCAGACAAAAACCTACCGTCTGTGGAGTTTTCTGATCTTGAGGTTCACAGGGAAAACTTTGCCACAGAACAGTTGAAAGACCCCGCCCTAATAAAGGCACGGGAAAACGTAGTGAAAATAGATGGCGAGTTAGTGAACCCAGATAATACCTGCACTTACCCATACTTCAGCGTAGAGAAGGACCTACTGTATCGGGTGGCAAAAAGGGCAGAAGAAACCGTTGAGCAGCTTGTGGTGCCCAAACCTTACAGGAAGTTGGTGTTGGAGTTGGCCCATGGGCACATTCTTGGAGGTCATCTGGGGACAGAGAAAACCCGAGAGAGGGTATTACAGAGATTCTATTGGCCGGGGGTGATGAAGGACATAGAAAATTATTGTTCCTCCTGCCCTGTGTGTCAGAGGTCGGCCCCGATGCCACATTTCCGTAGCCCGCTGGTCCCTCTACCCATCATTGAGGTCCCGTTTGAGAGGATCGCCATGGATTTGGTAGGGCCTATAATCAAGTCCGCTAGGGGGCACCAGTACATATTAGTTATAATGGACTATGCCACCCGTTATCCAGAAGCGATCCCTCTCCGAAATACCTTGGCCAAAACCATAGCCAAAGAGCTATCTCTTGTGTTTAGCCGGGTGGGTATTTGTAAAGAACTGCTTACGGACCAAGGTACACCCTTTATGTCCCGGGTTATGAAGGAGCTGTGTAAATTGTTCAAAGTGACGCAATTACGTACATCTGTGTATCACCCCCAAACCGATGGGCTGGTTGAAAGTTTCAACAAAACCCTAAAACAAATGTTGAAGAAAGTGGTGGATAGAGATGGAAAGGATTGGGACTGTCTACTTCCTTATTTGATGTTTGCTATTAGGGAGGTGCCCCAATCCTCTACGGGATTCTCCCCCTTTGAGTTACTGTATGGGAGACACCCAAGAGGGCTGTTGGATATTGCCAAGGAGACTTGGGAAAGTGAGAGTTCTCCCCACAGGAGTTTGATTGAGCATGTCGCCCTGATGCAAGATCGAATTGCACAGGTAATGCCCATCGTGAAGGAACATTTGGCCCAAGCGCAGTTGGCACAGCAGAGAGTGTACAACCGTGGAGCCAAGACCCGTACCTTTTCCCCGGGGGATAGGATATTGGTACTTGTCCCTACGGTTGAAAGTAAATTCCTTGCCAAATGGCAAGGCCCCTATGAGATAATGGAAAAAGTGAGCAAAGTGAATTACAAGGTCAGACAACCAGGAAGGCGAAAGCCCGAACAGATCTATCACGTTAATCTGTTGAAAGCCTGGAGGGATAGAGAGTCCCTAGTCGCAGACACTTGGTCACCAGCTCAAACTGGTTGCGTGATTCCTGAGGTTGGAATAGCAGCCACCTTGTCACAACCCCAACAACAGGAGGTTAAGGAGTTTGTGCTTCGCAACAAGGAGGTATTCTCTGAGCTGCCGGGACAAACATCTGGGGTAGAGCATGACATCATTACCCCGCCCGGTGAAAGGGTGAAGTTAAAACCCTATCGGATCCCAGAGGCCCGACGGGAGGCAATACGGGAGGAAGTACAGAAAATGCTGAACTTAGGGGTGATAGAGGAGTCCCAAAGTGATTGGTCTAGTCCCATTGTGTTGGTGCCTAAACCGGATGGGAGCTGGCGATTTTGTAACGATTTTCGTCAGTTGAACAAAGTTACAAAATTTGACACCTACCCCATGCCACGTATAGATGAGTTGATCGACCGGCTGGGAACAGCCCGATACATGACGACTCTTGACCTCACAAAAGGGTATTGGCAAATCCCCCTGGCCAAGTCGGCCAAAGAGAAAACCGCATTTGTAACCCCAGACGGGGCGTTCCAATATAAAAGAATGCCGTTCGGGTTACAGAATGCGCCGGCCACATTCCAGCGGAAAATGGACCAGATGCTGAGGCCCCATCGGAAGTATGCTGCGGCTTACCTGGATGACGTAATTGTCCATAGCACAGATTGGGCCTCACATCTGCCAAAAGTGCAAGCAGTCCTGGACTCTGTTCGGGAAGCGGGGTTTACGGCTAACCCCAAGAAGTGTACCATTGGGCAGGAGGAGGCCAAATATCTTGGGTACACCATTGGGAGGGGAGTAATAAAACCCCAACTCAACAAAGTCGAGGCCATCCAGAGTTGGCCACGTCCCAACAGCAAGAAGCAGGTACGAGCCTTTCTGGGAATTGCTGGGTATTATCGGCGATTCATTCCCCACTTTGCTTCTAAGGCTGTGCCCCTAACCAACCTGACGAAGGGGAAAGGGTCGGTCATGATTAAATGGACCCCCGAGGCTGAGGCAGCATTCCAATTCTTGAAACAAGCCTTATGTAGCCAGCCAGTGTTGTACTCACCCGACTTCTCTAAAGACTTTGTCGTACAAAGTGATGCGTCAGATGTGGGGTTAGGAGCAGTATTGTCCCAGGTCTGGAACGGGGAAGAGCACCCAGTCATTTACCTCAGCAGGAAGTTGAAGTCCCATGAGGTAAATTACGCCACCGTTGAAAAGGAGTGTTTAGCGGTGAAGTGGGCTCTAGATTCCCTTCGGTACTACCTGCTAGGTAGGCACTTTGACATGGTTACGGATCACGCTCCGTTAAAGTGGATGGCTCAAAACAAGGAAACAAATAGAAGAGTGAATAGGTGGTTCCTGGCCCTCCAGGAATTCAACTTCACAGTAAAGCATCGCCCTGGCGTTCAAATGGGGAATGTGGATGCTTTGTCTCGAGTACATGAATGCCTGATTGCTGGTGTTCCAACCCCGAGGTTAAAACAAGAGGGGGGGGGGTATGTGACAGCAGGAAGGTAAAGTCACCTGGTTGCATCCAGGGGGGTAGATATATTTCGCCCAGATTCAGGCTTTACGCCGACTTATACAACTAGGTGGAGAGTTGTATAAGCCCAGCTGAGGCTAGTGGGCTCATGGATGACTCATACCTCTAGGGAGAGTGTGGGGCGTCGTGCAGACAGGGAGTTGATGAGACCAGCTGAAGCTTGTCAGCTCATTTAGGCCTCTATAAGAACTCCCAGATTCATTAGGTGTTTGCTCATGCCTGGAACCAGACCTGTGTGGACTGTCTAGGGAGAGTGAACCCCTGTGCGGTGAGACAAAGCCTGTGTGGCTATTTGCTTGGACATTTAAAACCAGGGACTTAGGGACTAGGACAGCACTAGGCTGATCCCAGTTGTTAGTTAGGAAACCTGTATGTTTACTCAGAGGTCAAGTTGACCAGGATTTATTTTATTTATGTTTCTTTTGCTTTGCTGTGTTTTGTCACTGTAAATAGAAAATAAACCGCACCTTTTTGATTTTGAAAACCACAACCTCCGTTTGCTGGGCCTGTTTTTGTGTGGGGAGCCCATCCCGGGGGTCACACACACCCGCTGCCGAGCTAACCCCCTCACAATATATATATTGTGACAGCATGCAGGTAAAATCACCAGGTTACATCCAGGATGGAAGGTATATATGTCCTAGATTCAGGCTTTATGACGATTTATACCACTAGGGGGAGTGCGGGGAGTCTTGCAGGGGAAGAGTTAATGAGCCCAGCTGAAGTAAGTGGGCTCGTTAGGGCCTCTACAAGAACTCCCAGCATGCTAAGGGAGATGCTCAAACCTGGAACCAGATCTGTGTGGATAGTCTGGGGAGTGTGATCTCTGTGCGGTGAGCCAAAGCCTGTGTGGTTATTGCTAAGAACTTCAAAAAAACAGGGAGCTAGGGACTGGGACAGCACAAGGCTGTACCCAGTTGTTAGTTAGGGACACCAACGTGTGTAGTGAGCGGTCAAGTTGACCAGGATTTCTTTTCATGTTTCTTTTGTTTTTGCTGTATTTTTTTGTCTGTCTATAGTTCAAATAAAACCACACCCTTTTGTTTTCTCCTTTGTCTGCTGTGGCCTGTTTTTGTGTGGTGAACCCATCCAGGGGGTCACACACACCCGCTGCTAAGCTAACCCCCTCACAGTATATATATATATATATATATATATACACAGTAAATAATTCATTTTTTATTTGTATCTTTTAGTATTTCTACTAGTATGCAAGAAAATAACCATTAAAAATAACTAAGATAGAGAAAAGTAATGGGTATAAACATATCAGTGCCTGAAAGGTATACTGAATAACTGGAATTATACTACTGGTAAGTTATTAGAAAAAAGTAATCAGTTGTGTTTATAATCAGGAGATTTGGCAGTGTTTTTGATTCACCTATTACTATTATATATTATTACTTATTATACTGATCTGCATTTCACGAATCAAGGCAATTATGATTACTGAGCTATATGATTCTCCATAGAATGTATATTCTGTATACTCAGGCAAAAAAATATATTTGCAGCTCACCTGCTTGGGAAATTGATTTACTCATCACTAATTTTCAATAGACTGTGACTTTGCTGGCCACTCTCACTCTGGCTACAAATTTAAATTGATATGTTGTTTCCATAGTCATTGATGAAAATGACAGGGTATTCTGGGAGCATGGTCATCCATGCTCCCAGAATCCTTACTACATGACATTCTTTGGGAAAGGCTTTGCCTATAGCCTTTTTCAATTAACACCAGTATAGAAAATGCCTTATCAAACCTTTTAGATAATCACTTCTTCCCTCACTGAGTGCCACTGTAACCACTAGGGATGAGCTTCGAGTTTGAGTCAAACTCGTGTTCGACTCTAACATTGCCTGTTTGCACGTTCGCCGAACAGCGAACAATTTGGGGTGTTCGCGGCAAATCAGAAAAGCCGCAGAACACCCTGTAAAAGTCTATGGGAGAAACCTAAAGTGCAAATTTTAAAGGCTTATATGCAAGTTATTGTCATAAAAAGTGTTTGGTGACCCGGGTCCTGCCCCAGGGGACATGTATCAATGCAAAAAAAAGTTTTAAAAACTGCAGCTTTTTCGGGAGCAGTGATTTTAATAATGCTTAAAGTGAAACAATAAAAGTAAGTATTCCTTTAAATGTTGTACCTGGGGGGGTGTATAGTATGCCTGTAAAGCAGCGCTTGTTTCCCTTGCTTAGAACTGTACCTGCACAAAGTGTCATTTCTGAAGGAAAAAAAGTAATTTAAAAGCACTCGCGGCTATAATGAATTGTCGGCTCCCAGCAATACAGAGAAAAGTCATTGATAAAAAAACAAATGCGTGGGGGTCCCCCCAAATTCAATTACCAGGCCTTTCAGGTGTGATATGGATATTAAGGGGAACCCTGCGTCAATTTTTTTAAAAAAATTCAATTACCAGACTCTTCAGGTCCGGTATGGATTTAAAGGGGAACTCCACCCCAATTTAAAAAAAAATGGCGTGGAGTTCCCCCAAAAATCCATACCAGACCCTTTATCCGAGCACGCAACCTGGCAGGCCGCAGGAAAAGCGCCCCCTCCTGAACCGTACCAGGCCACATGCCCTCAACATGGGGAGGATGTCCCCATGTTGATGGGGACAAGGGCCTCATCCTCCACGGCATTTTTTTTTTTAGTTTGGGGTGGAGTTCCCCTTAAAATCCATACCAGACCTGAAGGGTCTAGTATGGATATTTGGGGGGAACCCCACATCATTTTTTTTTTATTTGACGCAGGATTCCCCTTAATATCCATACCAGACCTGAAGGGCCTGGTAATTGAATTTGGGGGGACCCCCACACATTTTTATTTATTTTTATCAATGACTTCACTGTATTGCCGGGAGCCAACAATTCATTATAGCCGCGAGTGCTTTTAAATTACTTTTTTCCCTCAGAAATGACACTTTGTGCAGGGACAGTTCTAAGCAAGGGAAACAAGCGCTGTTGCTTTACAGGCATACTATACACCCCCCCCCCCCCGGTACGAAATTTAAAAGAATATTTCACTTTTATTGTTTCACTTTAAGCATTATTAAAATCACTGCTCCTGAAAAAACTGACGTTTTTAAAACTTTTTTTTGCATTGATACATGTCCCCTGGGGCTGGACCCGGGTACCCAAACACTTTTTAGGACAATAACTTGCATATTAGCCTTTATAATTAGCACTTTTGATTTCGAACGTTCGAGTCCATTATATTTAATAGGGTTCTAAAGTTCACGCATTTGCAGGTTCTGGTGCGAACCGAACAAGGGGGTGTTCGTCTCATCCCTAGTAACCACCCTAAAATAACTTAAAAAGAAAAATAACTGCACTTTAATCTACAAAATCCCTAAAATGCAGCAGCTCTGCTGTGTGATATACACAGAAAGATTGTACAGCGGTAAAAGGAGCTGCGCTCTTGCACCAACAAACTAATAAATGTGCCAATATATGAACTATTACATTCATAACAATATATAAACAAAAGTGCAAAACAATAAGTGAATCAAAAAATGTAGATATTGATATTGATAGTCCCGAAGAACTAGTGAAGATGCTCGGAAGGGTATATCCTTAGAAAATAGCATAGAAAGGCAGCGCACCACCCATGCAGACAAAGGATGTATAAATTATACTAGAAAGTCCTCCTCCTCATGTTGATAGTTAGTCACACTGACACACAAAGGGTAAATCCACCACCACATAAAATTTGCGCTTACCAGCTTACACAAACTGAATCGCTTGTGGCTAATACCCAGCCAGGGCCTTTGTCTCCAGGAATGGCAAGCAAATGGGATATCAGACCAGATGAAATTCCATCACACTGGCAAAACAGATGGTCATATCCTTCCACAGGGCTCAAGGATCCAAAGTCCTCACGCGGATGCCGTGCTCATAGGAATCCAAAAAAAAGAAATGCTCGCCATAGTGTAAAAACAAACTAGATATTTAATGGATAAAACAGTAATGCACTTACATCTAGGTCAAGTACAAAAACATGGATGAAAAAGCTGGCCAGCAATGATACAAACGACCGTCTTTCCATGATGTTTTAAGCGTGGAGTTGAAGCTGGTGTTAGCTTTTTAAAATTTCTCGTAGAAAGGAAAACCAATAAATTATCGCATCTAGATGAAGAGATTACATTTATTAAAGAGAAGTTGGTACCTTCAAAAGACAGTGGTGAGTATAGGGAAAGATCTCAGAATCTCCTAAAACTTCTTGAGAAGGAGGAAAGGGAACAGAAAATTAAAAAGAAGAAAAAATATAACAGGAATGTGTCCGATCACCAAATGGGGACTGTTTTTAAATGGCAGAAAAAAATTGTGGCAGAACAAGCAGCCAATGAGAACCCTATGAAGGACACAACACCTCAGATCACTGATCGAGATGTAGGAGGCATGGGACACAACCGGACCCCAATAACATCCAGAAGGACCCTTACAGGTGCCCTTTTAGAGGGCCATCTGCTAACTAGCCTCATAAAAAGGGGAGGCATTTCTCCCATCAGTCCCCTTTTGGGGGATTAATAGATTTGGTCCCTATTATAATTAGGGACAGCCCCCCCACCATATGGACAGGGACGTCATCAACAGTAGAGCCAAAGTTCTCCCCATGTCCAAGGAGAGGGTCCTTTACTTGTACAAGGTACGGGCTAGGCCACCAACCGTAGACCCCCTCCTTCCAATCATGCCCAGGGACAAATGAATCATTGGGGATATGGCCCTACCCACATGTATGGACAGGAATATAATCAATATGGTCCCCCTTGTCATTATGATGGGGAGGAGGAATTGAGTATCAATATAATATCACTACTGGGCAGAATTTTTTCAGACCCAATTATAACAGTTAACTGCATTTAAAAAAGAAAAAAGACATACCATATATACTCGAGTATAAGCCGACCCGAATATAAGCCGAGGCACCTAATTTTACCACAAAAACTGGGAAAACGTATTGACTCGAGTATAAGCCTAGGGTGTCCATCTGCATGCCTCACTGTGCCTCACTTTGCCTCACTTTGCCTCACTGTGCCCATGCCTCACTGTGCTCATGCCTCACTGTGTCCATGACTAGACTGACGTTTAACATGGGAGTCTATGGAAGGGGTGCCCGGGTTTGAAAAATCGGTGCTCCCCGGCCGTAGGTCTCCCAGACAAAAAACTTTGTACACTTATTGAGGAGAAATGGGGCTATATATGTGCCAAGTTTCGGGTCCAGGGGACCTAAGACCGGCTGGTACCGGGTCCCCAAATTCACCGGAGAAATCACCGTTTAACATGGGAGTCTATGGAAGGGGTGCCCGGCTTTGAAAAACCGGTGCTCCCCGGCGGTAGGTCCCCTGGACAAAAAACTTTGCACACTTGTAGAGGAAGAGTGGGGCTACATGTGTGCTAAGTTTTCCAGTACCGGGTCCCCAAAGTCCTGGAGATCAGGCACAAAAAGTTGACTCGAGTATAAGCCGAGGGGGGCATTTTCAGAACAAAAAAATGTGCTGAAAAACTCGGCTTATACTCGAGTATATACGGTAAATGGAACTGGTATTCATAATCCCAGTTCTAAGGTGCTGACTGACTCTGAAAAGATTGTTTTGGACAAGGGACTGAAATTTGTCCCACCCAGGAGGTTGAGAAAGTTTCAGACTTACATGGATGTTGCACAAATACGTGCACAAACTGAATATTAAACGATATTTGATTACCAATCCCATTAAATAAAATAGGCTAACTTCTGTGGAGTTTCAACACTCTGGCCTTTCAAATGCCTCCTTAGTTAATCCCCCGGTGCTTTCCCTCCCACTTTGAAGGTTTTTCAAGATGTGGTTTTGAGACACCTAGACCGAATGAAAATCCAGAGTGTCAGAATTAAAAAGGATCTTGAGATGGTCATAGACTCTATGTGTATTAACAGGGAATTGGTCATTCGACCAGCCGATAAAGGAGGAGGGATTGTGATATTGGATAAAAGTGACTGTATGACTGAGATGCACAAACTTGTAGGGGATCGTGATACATACACCCCTCTACCTTTTGATCCAGGAGACAAATATAAGGAGAAACTTGAGAGGATTGTTACCAGGGGTTTTAAACGAAACATTTTAAATAAAAAAGAAAAGGCTTTTTTGGTGCCCAAAGCACCACGTACGCCTATCATTTATTATTTGCCAAAAATCCATAAAAGTCTTACCTGCCCCCCAGGTCATCCGATAGTCAGTGGGATTGACTCGGTTACATCCCGAGTGGGCAGGTATATTGACTTTTATTTACAGCCTTTGGTGCAAAAGATGCCCTCTTACATAAAAGATACCTGACGTGTTACCAACTTATTATCAGAATTGAAACCTTGTGAAGGGATGTGGCGGGTGACAGATGATGTCAACTCATTGTACATGATGATTCCCCATGATCAGGGTTTGGCCGCTGTCAATTATTATCTGGAGCGAGACTCTGATCTTCCTAGTGGCCAGACTTCTTTCATTTCGGAACTTCTTGAGTTTGCTGCCACGCATAACTATTTTTGGTTTAATGACCAATTTTGTTTGTCAGGATAGAGGTGTAGCTATGGGTGCTAAATATGCCCCTAGTTTAGCGAACCTCTTTATGGCCCAGTGGGAGGAGGATGTCTATGCCCAAAAGAGACCAGAGGGTCCTGTGGGCAATATATATAGATGACATCCTCCTCCTTTGGGATGGTAGTGATGCAGAACTTTTGGAGTTCATGTGCTCACTGAATACCAATACCAGGGGGATCCACCTGAGCCACGAGGCGAATCGTGGGGAGATTAATTTCTTGGATCTCAAAATTCCTCTGACAAATTTTCCACCTCCACATATTTCAAACCTGACAGAAATTCCTACATCCCGGTGGACAGTTGCCACCATGCTTCCTGGCTCAGGTCGGTTCCTAAGAACCAATATATGAGGCTTAAGCGCAATTGCACGAGTTTCTGGTACAGGCAGAAGTTTTAACTAGAGATTTGTAGAGTAAGATTATACCATACAGTCTTTAGGGGACACTTTGACTCAGGTCATACAGATGAACAGGCTGGACCTGTTAAAATAGAAACCCTAAGATGAGAGGAAGGATTTATTTAATATTTTTACTAATTTCTCTATTTAGCACCGGAACATCAAACATCTTATACAGAAACACTGGCAAGTTTTGGGTAACGATAGGGTTTTAAATACCATTTTGCCCAACAAACGCCAGGTGGTTTATAGAGGTTCTCCCTCTCTCAGAGACGGGTTAGCCCGTAGTGTTTTGGATCCCCCACTGAAAAGACTCAGTTTTTTTCATCACTTTACTGGCTACTATTAGTGTAGAAAATGCCAAGTGTGTTCCACAAATGAGTGTAAGAGTAGGAGGATGAACAGTTTTGTTTCCAATAGTACCTCTGCTGAGTTTGAGATAGAGCCCTTTGTTACGTGCTCTACTGTAGGAGTAGTCTATTTATTGCAGTGCCCTTGTAGACTGCAATATGTGGGCAGGACTAAGCATCCCCTTCAGGTTCAAATCAATGAGCACATAAACAATATCAGAAAGGGCTTTACCAAACACTCTGTCTCCAAGCACTATCTGACAGTACACAATAGAGATCCTACTAATACTATATTTTTGGGGATAGATAAATATAGCCCTCACTGGAGGGGTAGCTCTTTAATAGAAGGCATCTCTAAGCTTGAATTTGGGCTGAATGTTGACGTGGATGTCAACGCTTTTATTGATGATTCCTAAATGATAATATGTGTGTTAACAGTGCTTTGTAAACTTGATCTGAGTCTCTGGCATTGTTTGACTAAATTGGGGTAATATGAACTTTATTTTTTTTATGTTCGGTTTTTGAGTTAGCTATTAGCATAACTAATATTTACAAGTATGTCCTTGAGGTAAGTTAATAGTTTCATTGTTTGAAGCTGAAGTTTTTCAAGTTTAAACTAATATTGACCTCCTCATAATAGGATGTTTTTGTTATTGCTATGTAAGATCTCATGGTGGACTATTAACCTTAACATTTGAAGTTCAGGTAATTTCTGGTCACACCACTAGGGGCCGCCTTATAGTGGAACCTCTGAATCACCCCCTTCAGATTTTGGTGACATCTCCTGTTACCAAAACATCAATTGATGTACACCATTCGTTTTTTTTCTAGCACTTAGCTGTAAGTTTTTACACTCATATGAAATATGATGTCGACCCCTTCTTTTGGGTACAGACATGCATTTTTAAGATGTGTTTAATCATACCTTGTCAGTTATATTTAGCTTTTTATGCGATTTATATTTTTTACTTTTGGGTAATTATTATATCAGACTTGGTAGTGAGATTTTTAGGTTAGGCTGTTACCAGCAGAGTTTTGTCTGTTGGTGAGATTAGCAACATTCCCTATTTAAAGATGGCGAATGTTGTTTTGACTGCCCGAGGCTCAGACCGAGGCGTGGTCTTTGTGCTATTTATAGTGGTGACCAAGGAAGATGTCAGTTTGTGACGAAACGTGTTGGTAGGAGCAACGTGCTAAAGTTCGTTCAACATCCCGGAAGGACGTTCAACACCCTGGAAGGACCGGTATTTGTATCGTAGCCGGCCGGCTTTTTTATCTATGCTTTTGTACTTGACCTAGATGTAAGTGCATTACTGTTTTATACATTAAATATCTAGTTTGTTTTTACACTATGGCGAGCATTTCTTTTTTTGGGTTGCCATGAGCACGGAATCCGAGTGAGGACTTTGGATGCTTGAGCCCTGGGGAAGGATATGACCATCTGTTTTGCCAGTGTGTTGGAATTTCATCTGGTCTGATATCCCATTTTGCTTGACATCCCTGAAGACAAAAGCCCTGGCTGGGTATTAGCCACAAGCGATTCAGACTGTGTAAGCTGGGAAGCGCGCACTTTATGTGGTGGTGGATTTACCCTTTGTGCGTTAGTGTGACTAACTATCAACACGAGGAGGACTTTCTATTAGAATTTATACATCCTTTGTCTGCATGGGTAATGCGCTGCCTTTCTATGCTATTTGCTAAGGATATACCCTTCCAAGCCTATTAACTAGATCCTTGGGACCAATCTCTAAAATGTTTTGATTCACTTATTGTTTTGCACTTTTGTTTATATAATGTTATGAATGTAATAGTTCATATATTGGCACATTTATTAGTTGGTTGGTGCGAGCGCACATCTCCATTTACCACTGTACAACCACCCTAAAAACCTGCATTTCTGGAAAGGAAGAATGCAACAAAGCCAAGCCCCAGCACCATCAATTAAGAATGCGTACCTAAGCCTATACAAATTCTGACTTTCAATCCAGTCCAGCCAAAACTACTTTTTTTCTGGTATTTTTTGGATAGAGAAGGGAAATGTATTGCTGCTATCTGTGGCTCTGCAACACAGATACAAACCACAATTAAAAGTTTAGAGGGATCTTAACATTTCACTATTCTATTAAGAAAAATCTTTTTTATTTCTGTCTGTGTTTCTCTTTGAAATGTTTCTATTTGGTAAAACTGTTCTCAGCAGGATACGAAGTGGGATTACATTTCCTAAAGTAGTCCCAGATAGCAGTAAAACCTGACACAGTTCTAAACGTTTCCTACTCTATCCCCCCAAAAAATGTAACATTTGGCTGAACATACACTTTTAAATAGTTGACATTTGCAAAGGACTTTTTGGGTGCCTGTCAGAGCCCTACAAGGGAAGAGGTGACCCTGTTTTTTTCTTGTTTTTTTCTTAGTAGAATAGAGGAAGGCTAGGACCACTGTAAGGGAAGATGTTACCCCTGTAATGTTTTTCTTAGTATAATAGGGGAAGGCTAGGCCACTGTAAGGGGAGAGGTGACCCCTGTAATGTTTTTTCTTAGAAAATAAGGGAAGGCTAGGACCCCTGTAAGGGAAGATGTAAACCCTGTAATGCTTTTTCTTAGTAGAATAGTGTAGTAGACTATGGGGATGCTAGGGTCCCCTAGTCTTCCCCTATTCTGCTAAGAAACACATTTTTTTCTCTAGTTTGCAGGTTTATCCTTCAAATGGCAACTTTGGCCAAAAAGGTAAAATCCCAGTTGAAACATATAACTGTTAACTATTTTAATTTTAGATGCCACAAAGAACATCAGTATAATGCAGTTTTCTATTGCAATCTTTATATTGATAATTTTCAAAAGAATACTTGTAGTTTAATGAAGTTTGTGTTTTCAGTTATATAATGCAGTTTTTAAGTAAATATACTAATAAAACAGAAAAAAAATCAATACTTTTTTAGGATTATGAAAATAAACCAAAGAGTGTTTTCTTAGATTTACCTAAAGTATTCCCTGCTTGGAAAAATGTCCCTTCCCTATTTAATTTGTAAACATACTTGAAAGCATCTAAGTTGGCACAGAAATGATTAATGGTGTTAATTACACTGGAGCAGTGTATATCATGTTTGTGTGCCTTTCAGTTAGAGAAGGATAATGTACCCTCTCTGAATTGTTACCGTTAATCTGTTTGATGAACTGGATCCAAGCTGCTGAGATAGAGCCGTAGAGAAGTAGATACTATGTCAGCCAAATAGGCCAATACAGATAGGTTACACATAGGAGCAGTGGAGATAGTGAATTTCTTATCCTGTTTAGACAAACCATGGGAAAAGATACTCCTGCCATCAATCTCATTATATTATATTTGCTGAAGCAGCACAAGTTGTGAGACGACCACCACTGTGTTTATACACATGTGTAAACTGTTTTATGTTAATCTATGATGTTTACTTTGCTGTTGAAGAACATGCTGTAATATTCAGCTGAAACCAGTTTCATCAAAGCACTTAGACCTTTCTCATGATTTGACTTTTACAAGTTAAACTATGCGCAGACATCAGAGTGCTTCGATTGTGCAGACACGATCCAACTACCCTCAAGGCAAACTCTTGCAAGAGGACTGCAAAGAGCTCTATGTAATTGTACGTTTGACTCAGTTTGACTGAGTTTAGGAATATTACGTAAGGGGGAAATCCGAACCTTGCATATCAATGAGGGAATAATGGGGATTGAGACAAATTTTCTAAATCTGCTAGATGACTGCTTTCTCCAGGCCACAACCAACTGCAGCTTGGGGATTGCCCACAGACATGAGACTGCCACAAAATGGCTGGATAAACCACTTATTGATGTGTTTAGACAAAAAAGAACCAACAGTGGTCGTTACATTATAAATTAATTTTTTTGGAAAATATAATAGTGTTAAAAGCAGATATTTTCTAGAAATGGAGTAGGAACATGCTCGACCCATTTTTGTTTTTTTATAAATCATAGCCAGCACTGAGAAGGATAGTCAGCATTCACTGCAAATCTGCAGCCCTTCATTAGCCTTTGTCCTGTTTGGGGCACTATCCCTCCAACTCACACCAACAGTAGGTCATAATTCCTGCCACTGATACAGCTCTATTCCTTCCACTGACACCAACAGTGGGGCATAATTCCTGAGGATTTCCCCTGAGGAAGACACACGACCCTGTGTCGACACGCATAGGGGAGGCGCACGGATGATCACGCTACCAGCACCCAGCGTGGAGTTGGTTGCTTTCTGTGAGTGTTTGCAAGGTTTGTGTGAGAGGGAGAGGTTTTTCCTACTACGGATCTTTTTAAGCTGTTTATAGACTGGTGCGCTGGAAGCACCAGCAATAGGTAAGCATATATCCTTTTGTAATAAATACAATTTTTAAACAATATAAGCACTATCAGTTTCTTTCTATTTAACATTTTGGCTGCCACAAGCCATCTGGGAGCAAGAAAAGGAGAGGAGATCTGGAGCTGCCATGGTGTAGCCCTGGAGAGGCTAAAAAGATTTAACTGACCCTACTTAGTTGTGGTGGCTGCATTACTTCAGGTGAGAATACACCTGGAGGGGGGGAGCACCTGCAGTGATTTATATCTGCACTATTTATGAGCATTAAAGGAGTGGATTGAATTCAAGCACTATTGTGGCATACAAAAGTGTGAGACACTTTCTTGGATCAACATTTCATTTTTATTTTTATTTAATTTTTTGCATGGACATCATTTTACATTTCCTAATGATTTTATTATTTTGCATTTTGTAAAAATTAATTATTGAATATTGATTTGTATGATTGTTTGGTATAATTTCACAGCACTGATGCACTTTATATTTGGATTATGTTGTGTTTTAGGTTAATATAGCACTGCACATTTTGTATTTTTGTTTTTTACACATATCGGATTGTGATTAGTGTTAGCAGTTTTGGTACACTCATTATTAAGTAGTGGCGCGTAGGTTTAATTCATATTTTTTTATTGCCCAAGTTAATCTGTTTTTTTCTGCTGGGAACTGTTATGCTTTTTTCAAGAGCCCCAACTTTATCGGCCAACATTTTTACTTTCTTTCATTAACTAGTTACGGACTGCTCGCCACAGTTGCACTGTGGCAGGTTAGCTCCCCTGCGCGAATCGTCATCATTGTACGTCGGGCGCGTACATGGCGATTTGTGGGCATGCGCGAGCCAACCAGCGGGTCCAGCGGACTGGATGTCTGCCAGCCACCAGCGATAGTTCCAGAAACAGGCAGAAAAGGGATCTGTCAGTTTAAACAAACAGATCCCCATTCTGTCAGGGGAGGAGAGAGAGATTGTCTGCTCTTTGTGATTAGGAACAGCGATCTCTCCCCTCCTCCAGTCAGCCCAGCCCCCATACAGTTAGCAACACCTCCCAGGGAATACACCTAACTCCTTGATTGCCCCCTAGTGTTAACCCCTTCTCTGTCAGTGGGAAGTTACCTGTCACAGTTGCAGTTACCTGTCAGTTGAGAACGGACGTGTGTTGCAGGAGCTCCTGCCGTCTGCCTTCCAGGGCACATTCCGCGGTTCTTCCTCCCATACAGGGGCTGCCTAACAGGCCACGGCCCCTGGCACCTGGCCCTATCCTTCCACAGCTGCTCCCAGAGCGGAGCACTGCTCGTCCACTCGCCATCGGAAGACGCCATCCAGGCCGCCATTCGCCATTGACCGGCAACTGCCGGCAAGATAGTCCGTGGCTGAGGCCTAGTTCCGGCCTCCTCCAGCCCAGCATCGTCCCCCCTCTCCCCCATCCTTAGCGGGCAAGCCGTGTCTCCCGCATCGGAGCTCCCCCAAGCGGCCCGAAGCCGCAACCACCACCGCCTGTCCTTTTTAGGACAGTCCGCGGCTCCGGCCTAACTTCCAGCCGCGGCGGCCATCTTGGTACACCCGCCCGGCCTCAGCACTTCCTGACTCAATCTAGGCACCAGTGGCCATCTTGGTACACCTGGGCCCATATCTATCAGGACCCTGACAGTACCAAGAAAAGTATAGCAGGAAATATACTCTGCAAATACCATCATCTTCATCCTTATCCTCATTCTCATGACAATACTCATTCTCAGCACCATCATCTTCACCCTCATCATCATCATCCTCATCGGTATCCTCATCAGCAGCATCTTCCTCATCATCATCCTCATCCTCATTCACATCATCATCCTCATCTTCCTCTCAGCATCACCACCAGTTGTCCTGGCAAACCTGACAACTAGGTAAGTATACCGGGCTCCCCCATTAGCTAGCTGATCCAGGGGAGACCCGATCGCCTCTAGAGGGATCAGGAAGGAATTTTTTCCCCCGCTCTAGCACTATTGGCCCGTGCTTGGCTGGGGTTTTTCGCCTTCCTCTGGATCAACGGGGGGATTAGATAGTTGGGGAGCAGCGCCGTCTACACCAGGATCACCATCATCATCATCATCAGTCGTCCATCAAACCTGATAACCAGGTAAGTATATCGGACTCCTTCCATTAGCGGGAAGGTTAGGGTAGCTCCAACCGCCTCCAGGGATTAGGAAGGAATCATCATCACTAGGATCATCATCAGCATTGGATCATCATCAGCATTGGATCATCATCACTATCGGATCATCATCACTATCGGATCATCATCACTATCGGATCATCATCACTATCGGATCATCATCACTATCGGATCATCATCACCATCGGATCATCATCACCATCGGATCATTCATCACTATCGGATCATCATCCTTGTCAACATCAAACACCAACTTCAAGCATTAGCACACCTCAGCAGCTCTCTCATCGCATCGCTCATCATCATAATCATCAACATCAGGATCATCATCGTTATCAACATCATCTCATCGCCTCATCATTATCAGCACTTTTTCAACATGGTTAACATTATATACTCAGCCGACACCATCCAAAGCCTAAAGAACTTTGCCACAACACTACCAACACCCATCCAAAAAAAATTACAAAAAGAACGAATCGTAAGAATCAGTCGACGATCAACAGGAAAAAACAGAGCACCATGGCATCTACAAAATCTATCAAGTGCCCTAATCAACACCAGATCTGCAGTCAAACACAGACAGGAAATCCATGATTTCATAACCCAACACAACATAGACTGTCTCTTCATCACGGAAAGCTGGCTAACACCCGACTGCAATACCATCCTAGCAGAACTAGTGCCGGAGAACTACCGCATCCTAACGGAGCATAGAACAGGACAAAGAGGAGGGGGCCTAGCAGTAATTTACAAAGACCACCTTACGTTCATCAAACCAACTCTACAGAACTCATTGCCTTTCATGGAAACACTCACTCTGCAACTGCAAACTACACCCCAGGATACCATCCACATACTGCTCTGCTACAGACCACCGGGACCCAAGACACACCTCCTCACACATTTAAATGAATTTTTCTCGACATACACCATGAAAACCAAAAATCTGCTGCTACTTGGAGACTTCAACCTTTGGGCCAACTCCCCCGAAGACCCTATCGCCACTGCCTGCATCGACCAACTAGAAATACTAGGCTTGCAACAATTGATAAATACTCCTACTCATGTATCAGGTCACACTCTTGACCTAATCTTCAAACAAGATATGGACATCAACACACTGGACAACCAGCCTCTACCATGGACAGACCATCATGCCATCAAGTTTACTATAACGACCAACACGGCCCTCCAAAAATCAATACAATCAGCAACAACACACTGGACAAGATCACAGAAGAAACTATACTCGGACCTTTTCAAAACCACGCTATTGAACAATATGGAAATGCTAAACCAAAACCACTCAACAGAAGAAACACTCAACTTCCTGAACAATGCTTTGCTACAGACAGCAGATACGGTTGCTCCAAGACGCAGAGCACTCATCCGCAAAAACAATGCAGGCTGGTTCAATGACACTCTTACTCTACTGAAACAAGAACGCAGAAGAGCAGAAGGAGCCTGGAGAAGAAATGCAACAAAGGAGAACTACACAATCTACAAAGCACTCACTAGGAAATATCATAAAGCAATCTTCAAAGCAAAAAGAGACCATTTCGCAAACACCATCGCAAAAGCCCTAAACCGCCCCCGCGAACTCTTCAAACTAGTAGCTCAGACCATGAATCCCACCTGTTTGGAGTCTTCAGCAAACGAAACTCAGGAATTCTGCAATGAACTATCCAATTTTTTTATCGACAAAATTGATAACATTAGGAAAATAATTCAGCAGGAAAAATCAAACAACCCCACACAGCCAAAGGAAGAAAAGAACCAGATAAATATTCTGCAATCAAAGAAATTTACTCTGGTCCCAATTACAATCGACACTACTAAAAACATCATCAGAAGCCTCCGAGATAGCACTTCACCGAACGACATCATTCCGGCAAAACTGCTGAAAGAATGTACCGACATCTTGGCACCCCACATAACACACTTCATCAACCAATCGTTCAAAGAAGGTATTGTGCCGACTTCCCTTAAACAAGGAATAATCAAACCCCTCCTAAAGAAACCTAACCTTGACCCGAATGACCCAAATTTTAGAAGACCGGTAACAAGCCTGAACACCATCTCCAAGATTATCGAGAAAGTTGTAACACAACAGCTACAACTTCATTTGGATACCCACAATCTCCTGGACCCACTTCAATCGGGGTTCCGCCCGGGCCATGGGACGGAAACGGCACTTCTCAAAATATGGGACGACGTACTAGAAGCAGCAGATGACGTAGAATCATGTCTCCTGGTGCTGCTGGACCTCAGTGCAGCCTTTGACACAGTAGATCACAAAATCCTACTTACGCGTCTCACCGAAGTAGCAGGAGTCGCAGACACGGACCTACCATGGTTCGCATCCTTCTTAGAAAACCGATCCCAGACAGTGAAACTGGGAGCCTTTACCTCGGCACCACGCACAAATACATGCGGAGTACCTCAAGGATCACCCCTGTCACCGGTACTCTTCAACATCTACCTTCGGCCACTCCTCAAAATCATCAGTGAACAGGACATGCGTTATCACTCTTAAGCAGATGACACTCAACTATACTTTCGCATCAACAACAAAAAATATCAATATTACGGACTGGAAAAATGCCTTACATTGATCAACAATTGGATGACAGAGAGCTCCCTCAAGCTTAATGGATCCAAAACAGAACTGCTTATTTTCCACGCTAACCGAAAGAAAAACGCCAGGACCACATGGACGCCACCCACCATCCTGGGACAAAACATAACCCCAAGCACCAAAGTTAAAAGCCTGGGAGTTATCTTTGACTCAGACATGACTATGGACGCACAAATAGGATCAGTAGTCAGTGGATCCCACCACCTTCTCCGCCTGCTACGAAGACTCATCCCGTTCATCCCGGAAAAAGACAGAGCAGTAGTAGTCGGAACCATTATCAATTCACGGCTTGACTACGCTAACTCACTTTACCTAGGACTACCCAAATACCAAGTTGCACGTCTACAAGTCGTCCAAAACACAGCGGCCAGACTGGTAACAGGGAAAAAACCCTGGGAATCAATCGCACCATCCCTGAAAAGCCTCCATTGGCTAGCCGTAAAGGATCGGATCACATTCAAGACCCTCTGCCTCACCCACAAATGCGCACAAGGAAACGCTCCTGAATACTTATGCGAGAAAATAAAACACTACACCACTACTCGTGACCTTCGATCAACTAACCAAAACCTCCTCCACATCCCCAAGACCCGCTACAAAGCCAAGGGAGAACGAAGGTTTGCTGTCCAAGGACCAAGGCTATGGAATGCGCTACCCACGAATATCCGCATGGAAGAAAACCATCGGGCCTTCCGGAAAATACTAAAGACCCATCTCTTCTAACGATCTCAACGACACTGGATGCAAAGCGCCTTGAGGCGATTTAGTTCGCAATTGCAGCGCTATACAAGTTACTCACTCACTCACTCACTCACTCACTCTGTCAGTGACATTTATACAGTAATCAGTGGCTATTTTTAGCTCTGATCGCTGTATAAATGTCAATGGTCCAAAAAAATTGTCAAAAGTATTTGATCTGTTCTCCACAATGCCGCAGTCCCACAAAAAATCGCAGATGACCGACATTACTAGTAAAAAAAATAATAATATAACTTTTGCGCAAACCAATCAATATACGCTTATTGCGTTTTTTTTTAACAAAAATATGTAACGGAATACATATTGGCCTAAACTGAGGAAGAAATTTGTTATTTTTTTTTATTTTTTAGGGGAATATTTATTATAGCAAAAAGTAAAAAAACATTGTTTTTTTGTTTTTTTTAAATTGTAGCTGTTTTTTTGTTTATAGCGCAAAAAATAAAAACCGCACAGGTGATCAAATACAACCAAAAGAAAGCTCTATTTGTAGGAAAAAAATGACATAAAATTTGTTTCGGTACAGCATTGCACGACCGCGCAATTGTCAGTTAAAGCAATGCAGTTGTCTGGGACATACTGCCCGCTTCAGAAGGCGCACGCCTATGCGCATGCGCGAATCACGGACTTCACACGTGAATGTGCGCATGCACGCGCAATAGACACGCTTTGGTGCCCAACGGCCTATAAAAGACACTCTAGTGATGTTGCCCCTTGCGGTTTGATCTGCTTCTGTTCCCTGTGTTCCTGATTCTGTGCCTGTATCTTGTTCCTGTGTATAACCCGGCTTCCTGACCTTGCTTCTGTCTCCAGTCCAGACTTCTGCTTGTTTGACCCTGCTCAGCTACCTGCCTGATTTCCTGTTGCCAAGACCCAGCCTGGACTCTGACTACTCTCTGCCTGCCGTTTATTTTGCCTTACCCTGATGTGTATGACTCGGCTTGTCTGACTCCGCTTCTGTTTGCAAACCTGCATCTGCTGACCTGCATCCGCTGCTCTGCAAACCTGCATCTGCTGACCTGCATCCGCTGCTCTGCAAACCTGCAGCTGCTGACCTGTATCCGCTGCTCTGCAAACCTGCATCTGCTGACCTGCATCCGCTGCTCTGCAAACCTGCACCTGCTGACCTGCATTCCCTACTCCCTGCACCAGCCTTGCCAGCTACCTCTTGGCTCCACTACTCCAAGCAGTAAGGACCAAACAGGCAGCCTTACCTCACCGTGCTCTTACCACTACTGTCTCCACTCCAGTGGTCTCCGAGCCGGGGTTGTACGGGAGGTCTCCCTCCGCACGTCAGGCTCACACCCCAGGTCATTAAGTGATTAAACACTGGACAGTGGAATAAAACTGTTATAACAAGTTAGGGCTGTCTTTATATACTGTGGCTAGGTAAATGCTAATCTGTACGTCGCAATTTGAATGAAAAGGGATGGTAGGAGACCCAGGAGGACCCCACTGCTGACACAGAAACTTAAGTTTGCCAAAACTTACCTGAGGAAGCCAAAATCCTTTTTGGGAGAATGTGCTGTGGACAGACAAAACAAAATTACAGCTTTTTGGTAAAGCCCATTATTCTGCTATTTTTTTTAAAAGAATTGAGGCCTTTAAAGTGGAGTTCCCGCCACATATTTTTTTTAATGTATCCTAGCACAATGCATTATTAAATTAAACAACGATTTAATATGTTTAAAAGTGGATGTTGGTAACATATTTATTTTGTACTCACAATTTTGTACATCCTCTTCTGGCCGTTGCCATGATGATTGTGGGCATGTGAAGCCCAATCGATTCCTCTTCCGGGATAAGCACTGGAGAGGTGCATGCTTGTCAACCAGCATGCACCTCTCGATTTTGCGCATCCACGATTCACCGGCGGCCGTAGCGCCGATTGTTTCTAAAGTTGCCATAACACTGGACGGCGAAGGAGGAAGGTCCCGCCCCGTTGTTCTGTCAACTGCCTTAAATCGCGTTATTTCCTGTTGAGAAATAATGCAATTTTTAATCACAGACTCCTGGGAAATGATGACTCACATTTCCCAGGAGTCAAGATGAGGGAAGAAGTGACGAGGAGCGCCGCAAGACAAGGAAGTGGCAGATTAGGAGGGCTACATAGCAACAGGGCGTTTCTGGTAAGTATAAAAAAACATTCCTCCAAATGTTTCTTTATAGGTTTAAAGGTGTGTGAAAATGTAAAAAAACTATTCAGGGTGGAACTCCGATTTAAGAAAAATAATACAGTCCCTACAGTCAAACATGGTGGAGGTTCACTGATTTTTTTTGGGTTGCTTTGCTGCTTCAGACACTGGATGTCTTGACATGTGCATCACATTATGAAATCTGAAGACTACCAAAGAATTCTGGGGTGCAATGTAGGGCCCAGTGTCAGAAAGTTGGGTCTCCGTCAGAGGTCATGGTTCTTACAGCAGGACAATGACCCAAAGCATACGTCAAAAAGCACCCAGAAATGGTTTATGACAAAGTGCTGGAGAGTACTGAACTGGCCAGCAATAAGTCCAGTCTCAAAACAACAGTTGGGAAAAGGAACCTTTCCAATCTGAGAGATCTGGAGCAGTTGGCGAAAGAGGAGTGGTCCAAAATTACAGTAGAGAGGTGTAAGAAACTCATTGATGGTAACAGGAAGCAATTGATTTCAGATATTTTTTCCAAGGGGTGTGCTACCAAATATTAAATTGTGGGTGCCAATAATTTTGTCCAGTCTGAATTTAAAGCTTTGCGTGGAATGTGTCAGATTTGACTTTTTGTTTTGCCACTTTTTTGTGTCATAACAATACAAATAAAAAAAAAAACATGAGAATGCCTAAAGAGTTGTAATTCCAAGAGTTTTCTGGACAAGATGGTGCATTATCTGACAGAAATTTAGGGGTGCCAATATTTTTGGCCATGACTATATATATATATATATGAAAATGAGGTAAACAATAAACAAAGTAGTAAGCTTGGTTATTAAAATTACACCAAACAACGCTAAAATATTAAAATACTCAAATAAGACTTGTGGTCAGAAACCACTAGTAAAGTCCAAGACGTAGATTTGTGGCAAAGTCAGTCCAGAAAAAAATAGTGAGTAACAGCAATTGTCCATGTGAACACCTTCCTCCACCAGAGACATGTATTGCAATCCACCACGTGATGTAACTTTCCCCTTAGGGGTTCACACTCACCAGAAACACATAATAAATATGCCTTGTATGTAAAGTGGATACATCCGTTAATCTGTTATGGCTTGTCACTTCTTATCAAGGGTCACCAGAATGAAAATAGGCTCCACAGCAGGTCATAAAATAACAGAGAAATAACAGCAAATAGCGTAATCCTGTTTAATTAAAAGAACTGATTCCCATACATTTAGGAGACCCCTTTAACTAGCTACGTACAATAATGCAGAATAAAACAAGCATTGAGTGGCCCCAGAGGGCGCTATCACCGTATATGGCCGTCACTCGGAGCGTGTGTGTATCCTGCAGACACTTCCGATTCAGGAGATGGGCGGTGGAGCGCAACGATGGAGCGCACTCGTCACTTCCGGGTCGCGTGTTGTCGTAGTTACGCCCTGACGCGTTTCGTCATCTGACTTCGACAGAGGGCGTAACGTAACGACACACACGGGATCCTTAAATTACCATGCTCATAGAGTAACCGCCAATCAGCGTACCTGGCAACAGATGACAGGTGCTAGATGCTGTTGCCTCATAGGACGCTGACGGCGCCCTCATACAGTTTGAAGCACGGATGTAAACATTACAATATAATTCAATGGTAATGATAAATTAAAGATAAAAACAGGTATATAATTGCTATGAATTGATAAACCACATAAAAGGGATATAATGATAAAGAATATGTGCAATTAATCGATAAACTATTATGGCCATGCAGCACAACCATACACATTATATGGGATCATAACATAATCTCCCCCACAGAGAGAACTTGAAGGTGAACAATAATGTGGTGCATACTTTATCCCTTGTGGACAAACAGTACATTATATTTGTGAATATATCATATTTTTTGTATGTTGTATAGCCAACAATGCAAATGATATGGACTGGAAAACGCACATCTGAACAGTCCTATCACCAACATGTAGCTCATAGACTATTTGTAACCAAGTTGTATTTGTCTGCTGCTGGGCTGCAAGGCTCTGTTGATAAGCTTGCTGCTGGGATGCAAAGCTCTGTTGTTGAGCTGCAAGGCTCTTTTGCAAACCTGCATTTGTCTGCTGCTGACTGGCATTTGCTAGAGCCAGCTGTTTCAGTATCTCCTCCATGCTGGCCTTAAAAAAACTGCCACTGGTTCTCCACCAACTGTGAGGGGGTTAACTCGGCAGCGGGTGTGTGTGACCCCCTGGATGGGTTCACCACACAAAAACAGGCACAGCAGACAGTGGTAGGAGAAAACAAAAGGGTGTGGTTTTATTTGAACTATATACAGACAAAAAAAATACAGCAAAAACAAAAGAAACAGGAAAAGAAATCCTGGTCAACTTGACCGCTCACTACACACGTTGGTGTCCCTAACTAACAACTGGGTACAGCCTTGTGCTGTCCCAGTCCCTAACTCCCTGCTTTTAAAAGTTCTTAGCACTAACCACACAGGTTTTGGCTCACCGCACAGAGATCACACTCCCCAGACTATCCACACAGATCTGGTTCCAGGTTGGAGCATCTCCCTTAGCATGCTGGGAGTTCTTGTAGAGGCCTCAATGAGCCACTTGATTCAGCTGGGCTCATTAACTCTTCCCCTGCAAGACTCCCAGCACTCCCCCTAGTGGTATAAATCGGCATAAAGCCTGAATCTAGGACATATATACCTCCCATCCTGGATGCAACCTGGTGACTTTACCTGCCTGCTGTCACATACCCCCCCTCTTGTTTTAACCTTGGGGTTGGAACACAAGCAATCAGGCATGCATGTACTCGAGACAAAGCATCCACATTCCCTATTTGAACGCCAGGGCGATGCTTTACTGTAAAGTTGAATTCCTGTAGGGCCAGGAACCACCTATTCACTCTTCTATTTGTCTCTTTGTTTTGAGCCATCCACTTTAAAGGAGCGTGATCAGTAATCATGTCAAAGTGCCTACCTAGCAGATAGTACCGAAAGGAATCTAGAGCCCACTTCACCGCTAAACACTCCTTCTCAATCGTGGCGTAATTTACCTCATGGGACTTCAATTTCCTGCTGAGGTAAATGACTGGGTGCTCTTCCCCGTTCCAGACCTGGGACAATACTGCTCCTAACCCAACGTCTGATGCATCACTTTGTACGACAAAGTCCCTAGAGAAGTCTGGTGAGTACAACACTGGCTGGCTACATAAGGCTTTTTTTAAGAATTGGAATGCTGCCTCAGCCTCTGGGGTCCATTTAACCATGACCGACTCTTTCCCTTTTGTCAGGTTGGTTAGGGGCACAGTATGAGAAGCAAAGTGCGGAATGAATCGCCGATAATAACCAGCGATTCCCAGAAAGGCTCGTACCTGCTTCTTGCTGTTGGGACGTGGCCTCGACTTTGTTGACTTGGGGTTTTATTACTCCCCTCCCAATGGTGTAACCAAGATATTTGGCCTCCTCCTGCCCAATGGTACATTTCTTGGGTTTGGCCGTAAACCCAGCTTCCGGGATAGAGTCTAGGACTGCTTGCACTTTTGGCAGATGTGAGGCCCAATCTGTGCTGTAGATAATTACATCATCCAGGTAAGCCGTGGCATACTTCTGATGGGGCCTCAGTATCTGGTCCATTTTCCGCTGGAATGTGGCCGGTGCATTCTGTAACCCAAACGGCATTCTTTTATATTGGAACGCCCCGTCTGGGGTTACAAATGCGTTTTTATCCTTGGCCGACTTAGCCAGGGGAATTTGCCAATACGCTTTTGTGAGATCAAGAGTTGTCATGTATCGGGCTGTTCCCAGCCGGTCAATCAACTCATCTATACGTGGCATGGGGTAGGTGTCAAATTTTGTAACTTTGTTCAGTTGTTGAAAATCGTTACAAAATCGCCAGCTCCCATCCGGTTTAGGCACTAACACAATGGGACTTGACCAATCACTTTGGGACTCCTCTATCACCCCTAACTTAAGCATTTTCTGTACTTCCTCACGTATTGCCTGCCGTCGGGCCTCTGGGATCCGATAGGGTTTTAGTTTCACCCTTTCACCGGGCGGGGTAATAATATCATGCTCTAAGCCAGATGTTTGTCCCGGCAGCTCAGAGAAAACCTCCTTGTTGCCAAGCACAAACTCCTTAACCTCCTGTTGTTGGGGGTTTGACAAGGTGACTGCTATTCCAACCTCAGGAATCCCGCAATCAGAGTGAGCTGGTGACAAAGTTTCCACGACTAGGGATTCCCTATCCCTCCAGGCTTTCAACAGATTAACGTGATAGATCTGTTCGGGCTTTCGCCTTCCTGGTTGTCTGACCTTGTAATTCACTTCGCTCACTTTTTCCATTATCTCATAGGGGCCTTGACATTTGGCGAGGAATTTGCTTTCAACCGTAGGGACAAGTACCAATACCCTATCCCCCGGGGAAAAGGTACGGGTCCTGGTTCCACGGTTGTACACTCTCTGCTGTGCCAACTGCGCTTGGGCCAAATGTTCCTTTACGATTGGCATTACCTGTGCAATTCTATCTTAATCAGGGCGACATGCTCAATCACACTCCTGTGGGGAGAACTCTCACTTTCCCAGGTTTCCTTGGCGATATCCAACAGCCCTCTGGGGTGTCTCTCATAAAGTAACTCAAAGGGTGAGAAACCCGTAGAGGATTGGGGTACCTCCCTAATAGCAAACATTAAATAGGGAATTAGACAGTCCCAATACTTTCCATCTCTATCCACCACTTTCTTTAACATTTGTTTTAGGGTTTTGTTGAATCTTTCAACCAACCCATCTGTTTGGGGGTGATACACAGATGTACGCAATTGTGTCACTTTGAACAACTTACACAGCTCTTTCATAACCCGGGACATAAAGGGTGTACCTTGGTCCGTAAGCAGTTCTTTACAAATACCCACACGGCTAAAAACAAGAGACAACTCTTTGGCTATGGTTTTGGCCGAGGTATTTTGGAGAGGAATCGCTTCCGGATAACGGGTGGCATAGTCCATTATAACCAAGATGTACTGGTGCCCCCTAGCGGACTTCATTATCGGACCTACCAAATCCATTGCGATCCTCTCAAAGGGGACCTCAATGATGGGAAGAGGTACCAGCGGGTTACGGAAATGTGGAATCGGTGCCGACCTCTGACACACAGGGCAGGAGGAACAATAATTTTCTGTTTCCTTCATGACCCCAGGCCAATAGAACCTCTGCAATACTCTCTCTCGGGTTTTCTCTGTCCCCAGATGACCTCCAAGAATGTGCCCATGGGCCAACTCTAACACCAACTTCCTGTAAGGTTTGGGCACCACAGGCTGCTCAATGGTTTCTTCTGCCCTTTTAGCCACCCGATATAGTAGGTCCTTTTCCACGATGAAGTATGGGTAAGTGCAGGTCTCATCTGGGTTCACTAACTTGCCATCTATTTCCACTACGTTTTCCCGTGCCTTTATTAGGGTGGGGTCTTTTAACTGTTCTGTGGCAAAATTTTCCTTGTGAACCTCGAGATCAGAAAACTCCACAGACGGCATGTTTTCGTCTGAGGATGTTGGCTCCTCCCCAGTTTCTCGAGTCTCCCCTGCCAATACCGACAAGGGAAATTCTGGAGAGTCCTCACCACTCTCAGAGGAATTCTGGCTATCACATTCCTGGTATATAGGGGCACCAGTGGGGGGCTCAGGACAATCCCATAGTTCCCAGAACTTTGGAAAATCCCTTCCCACAATGGCATCATGAGGCAAGTGAGACACTAAACCCACCCGATGAGAGAGGGTACCTTTGGGGGTCTCAAAACACACTGTAGTCACCGGATACTCTCGAGTGTCCCCATGCACACAAATAACAGCTACCTTGTTATTCGCAGAGACCTCTGTAGTAACTAATTCAGCCTTTATCAGTGTCACCAGGCTACCTGAATCCAGCAATACAACAACATTTCTACCATTAAAACACATTTTGCATAAATGTTTCTCAGTTCCCCGAATGGCAGTGCATGTGACTGTCGCAAACAGCGACTGACGTCTGTCCCTTAGAAAGTCACATTGCATGGGTTCATTCACAGCCGGGGCAATTTGCTGCAATATGTCCCTCTTGTCGGCAGCGGTAACAAACAATCCTTCTTGCTGCCTCTTGAGCCCCTGACTTCCCAGGCTGTTCTCGCCAAACCTTGGGTAGAACTCCCACCCTCTCACTCTCTCCACCCTCACCCCTTGGAATCATCTTACCCGCCACTGGGGATGGTCTGGTCTTAGGGTGGAAAGTCCGTGAGTCTCTGGAAGAGGCAGTCAGGTTCTCTGTAGCCAAGTACTTCTCTACTCGATCCACAAGATTATCGGCCGTTTCTGAGTCTCCATGGCTTACCCACTTTTGGATGGCAGTAGGAAGAGCTCTCAAGAAATGATCCATCACAACACGTTCCACAATCTTTGGTGCGGACAAAGTCTCTGGCTGTAGCCACTTCCTGCTCAGGTGAATGAGATCATACATTTGAGACCTGGGTGGTTTTCCAAGCCGGAAAGTCCAGTTATGCACACGCTGAGCCCGGACAGCCAGGGTGACACCCAGCCGTGCCAATATTTCAGTTTTCAGCATCACATAGTCTTTTGCTTGGTCAGGCTCTAGGTCATAGTAAGCTTTCTGCGATTCACCAGTTAACAGAGGAGCCACCAGTCCAGCCCACTGCTCCTTAGGCCACTTTTCTCCTTCAGCAGTCCTTTCAAATGTGGTCAAAAACACCTCTGGATCATCCTCTCCAGTCATTTTTGTCAATAAACGACTCACCCCAAAGGACGCGGTATTAGTGGAACAACTTGCCTCACTGGTCTGCGGATGTTGCATTAAAGTTTCCATTTGTTGTAGTCTCTGCTCTTGCTTCTGTAACAGGTCTATGAAGCGGGCCTCAGATTGCTGCTGGGCTTGTTGCTGAGCTTGCTGCTGGGCTGCGAGGCTCTGTTGCAAAGTTGTATTTGTCTGCTGCTGGGCTGCAAGGCTCTGTTGATAAGCTTGCTGCTGGGATGCAAAGCTCTGTTGTTGAGCTGCAAGGCTCTTTTGCAAACCTGCATTTGTCTGCTGCTGACTGGCATTTGCTAGAGCCAGCTGTTTCAGTATCTCCTCCATGCTGGCCTTAAAAAACTGCCACTGGTTCTCCACCAACTGTGAGGGGGTTAACTCGGCAGCGGGTGTGTGTGACCCCCTGGATGGGTTCACCACACAAAAACAGGCACAGCAGACAGTGGTAGGAGAAAACAAAAGGGTGTGGTTTTATTTGAACTATATACAGACAAAAAAAATACAGCAAAAACAAAAGAAACAGGAAAAGAAATCCTGGTCAACTTGACCGCTCACTACACACGTTGGTGTCCCTAACTAACAACTGGGTACAGCCTTGTGCTGTCCCAGTCCCTAACTCCCTGCTTTTCAAAGTTCTTAGCACTAACCACACAGGCTTTGGCTCACCGCACAGAGATCACACTCCCCAGACTATCCACACAGATCTGGTTCCAGGTTGGAGCATCTCCCTTAGCATGCTGGGAGTTCTTGTAGAGGCCTCAATGAGCCACTTGATTCAGCTGGGCTCATTAACTCTTCCCCTGCAAGACTCCCAGCACTCCCCCTAGTGGTATAAATCGGCATAAAGCCTGAATCTAGGACATATATACCTTCCATCCTGGATGCAACCTGGTGACTTTACCTGCCTGCTGTCACAATATATATATATTATGCTACATTTGTTTCAATCATAAGTAAATAACATTCACAAGCAAATAAAATGCCTCTGCCCATTGGAATGAATGGGCAGCGCTTTCAAAGCGCATTAAAAGCGTTTTGAAAGCGCTGCAAAACTGTATTTTTTAACCCCTTTTTTGGGGTTAAATGTGCCCAGCTAGCAGCCGAAAAGCGGTGCAAAAGCGCTGCTTAAACAGCGGTAAAGCGCTGCTAAAACGAGCGGCGCTTTAGCGCTAACGCGGCCCCAGTGTGAAAGGGGTCTTAAGATTGACAGAAACATCCTGGCATTGTAAGTGTTGATATTTCATTGAATTTTCCCACATGAATATAACTTGCTCTTTTCCTCTACCGTTCTCTCCAGATGGTGAATGACTGTGTGATAAGCCAGGAAAAAGACATTAGCAAACATATTGCTACACTGTTTCTGTGCAGTTAAGAAAAGATATTGCAGCACAGGGAGATGGTATCAGTGCCATGAAAGTAAAATTTCACTAAGATAAGTCTGTAGGCAATGTCTGCTCTAGATTAAATTTGTCTCTAAACCTTAAGCCTTTTATTGATTGAAATTAAAGCAGACACTTTATTCCTAAACTTGGGAGAAATCTATTTAATCTACATTCAAAAGAAGAAGAAATGTTTGTGTGTGTAAAATGTTAGTCAATTAATGTGCAAATAAAAACCATAAAAAAGGAATTACGTTAAAAATTCATATATAACCCATTTTATCTACAAATCATTTTCCTATAGCTGAAGTAGTTTGTCTTCAAAGTTATAAAACCTGTAAAATTGCCATCCAGTCGGAAACTAGTAAAATATGTAAATCTCATAAATTTGAACTGACTTTTTTAGAATAGCATCATACAAGCATCATAGAATGTTCTAAGTAGATTAGTCAGGGTTACCAAACACTGCCTGATCCTACACCTAATTGAATAATCTGGCAGTAGGGGAGCCACAATATGCATTGAGCAATTTGTACACCACTCTTGCCTTTCATCATTATGGACTGCCTGGGATTGCACCACCCTTCTAACTCAGCTCAGGTTTAGTTATAATATTTTTTGTTACAATTTGTAGGCGTTTCTGTGTTTTACTTTTCGCAAGTATTATAGGTTTGGACTCCAAACCTATAATACTTACGAAAAGTAAAACACAGAAACGCCTACAAATTGTGGAGGTGGACCCTCTGTGTTTCTCGAAGATGGTGTGAGCTTGCCTAAGGGCTGGAGAACCAAGGGAGGAAACCCCAGGCTGTATTTGGTGGAGATGGCTGGCAGTGAGCACAAATTGAAGGCACTGAGTCCTCAGTCAAATATGTAGTCAGGGACAGGCCAAATGCTAGGGCTCTGGGCAGGCAAATGTAGTCAGTAGACAAAGCAGGGTCATACCATGCAAGATTTAGGGGTGAGTGCAGCAGAAGATGATTACTGGACACAAGATGCAAAAATTGAATATTGGAAGCAAAGAGGGTACACAAGTAAATGCCAAGGCTCAGGGACAGTATGAACCTTTTTGCTCAGGCATTTTGCTGAAGCTGAGCACTTACAGTACAGTATATTTATCCATATTTCGTTATATGTTATTTAGGGAAATTGTCCACAGGTGTACAACGGACGGAGAAAAAACTGTAAGTGAATATCCACTTAGTGCTGCAGCACATATTCAGGTGCATCTCAAAAAAATGTTGTCATCATCATCAAAAAGTTAATTTATTTCAGTGATTCAATTCAAAAAGTGAAACTCGTATATTCTATAGATTCATTACACACAGAGTGATATATTTCAAGCATTTCTTTATTTGAATATTGATATTGATGATTATGGCTCACAGCTAGTGAAAACCCAAAATTCAGTATCTGTATAGTGGTAGAAAAAGGTGCACAAGTAACAAGGATAACCTCAGCCTCGGGAGGATTGTGAAGCAAAGGCCATTCAAGAATTTGGGGGAGATTCACAAGGAGTGGACTACGGCTGGTGTCAGTGCTTCAAGTGCCACCACACACAGACGTATCCAGGACATGGGCTACAACTGTTGCATTCCTTGTGTCAAGTCAATCCGGAACCGAAGACAACGTCAGAAGCATCTTACCTGGGCTAAGCAGAAAAAGGACTGGACTGTTGCTCAGTGGTCCAAAGTCCTCTTTTCGGATGAAAGTCAATTTTGCATTTCATTTGGAAATCAAGGTCCCAGAGTCTGGAGAAAGAGTGGAGAGGCACAGAATCCAAGTTGCACGAGGTCCAGTGTTTGGGGAGCCATGTCATCTGCTGGTGTTGGTCCACTGTGTTTTATCAAGTTCAAAGTTAGCGCAACCCTCTACCAGGAAATTCTAGAGCACCTCACGCTTCTCTCTGCTGACAAGTTTTATGGAGATGCTGATTTCATTTTCCAGTAGGACTTGGCACCTGCCCACACTGCCTAAAGTACCAATACCTGATTTTATGATCATGATATCACTGTGCTTGATTGGCCAGCAAACTCGCCTGACCTAAACCCCATAGAGAATCTGTGGGGTATTGTCAAGAGGAAGACGAGAAACACCAGATCCAACAATGCAGACAAGCTGAAGGGCTTCCATAGCCCCTCAGCAATGTCCCAGGCTGATCGCCTCCATGCAATGCTGCATTGATGCAGTACTTCATGCAAAAGGAACCCCGACCAAGTATTTCCCTTTGCCTTTCCCTACCCCCAATCTTTACTCTCAAGTATTGAGTGCATACTATACTGTACACGGACATACTTTTCAGTAAGCCAACATTTCTGTAATAAAAATCTTTTTTTTTTTTTTATCAGGCTTATGTAATATGCAAATGTTATTAGATACTGAATTTTTGGTTTTCACTAGCTGTAAAGCATAATCATCAAAATTAAGAGAAAGAAATGATTGAAATATATCACACTGTGTGTAATGAATCTATATAATATGTGAGTTTCACTTTTAAAATTGAATTACTAAAATAATAATTTGTGATGATATTCTAATTTTTGGAGATACACCTGTGTGTGTGTGTGTGTATATATATATATATCTATATATATATAGATATATATATATATTGTGTGACAGCAGGAAGGTAAAGTCACCTGGTTGCATCCAGGGGGGTAGATATATTTCTCCCAGATTCAGGCTTTATGCCGACTTATACAACTAGGGAGTTGATGAAGCCCAGCTGAGGCTAGTGGGCTCATGAATGACTCATACCTCTAGGGAGAGTGCTGGGCGTCGTGAGGCAGGGAGTTGATGAGACCAGCTGAAGCCTGTCAGTTCGTTTAAGGCCTCTATAAAAACTCCCAGCTTCATTAGATGTTAGCTCATGCCTGGAACCAGACCTGTGTGGACTGTCTAGGGAGAGTGAACCCCTGTGCGGTGAGGCAAAGCCTGTGTGGCTATTTGTTTGGACTTTTACTAAACCAGGGACTTAGGGACTAGGACAGCACCAGGCTGATCCCAGTTGTTAGTTTAGGAAACCTGCATGTTTAGTCAGAGGTCAAACTGACCAGGATTTATTTTGTTTGTTTCTTTTTGGCTTTGCTGTGTTTTTGTCACTGTACATAGAGAAATAAACCGCACCTTTTGATTTTGAAAACCACAACCTCCGTCTGCTGGCCCTGTTTTTGTGTGGGGAGCCCAACCAGGGGGTCACACACACCCGCTACCGAGTTAACCCCCCTCACAGTTGGTGGAGAACCAGTGGCAGTTTTTTTTAAGCCAGCATGGAGGAGATACTGAAACAGCTGGCTCTAGCAAATGCCAATCAACAGCAGACAAATGCAGGTTTGCAAAGGAGCCTTGCAGCCCAGCAGCAAGCTCATCAACAAGCCCAGCAGCAATCTGAGGCCCGCTTCATAGACCTGTTACAGAAGCAAGAGCAGAGACTACAACAAATGGAAGCAGTAATGCAGCAACGTCCGCAGACCAGTGAGGAAAGCCGTCCCACTAATACCGCGTCCTTTGGGGTGAGTCGTTTATTGACAAAAATGACTGGAGAGGATGATCCAGAGGTATTTTTGACCACATTTGAAAGGACTGCTGAAAGAGAAAAGTGGCCTGAGGAGCAGTGGGCTGGACTGGTGGCTCCTCTGTTAACTGGTGAATCGCAGAAGGCTTACTATGACCTAGAGCCTGACCAAGCAAAAGACTATGTGATGCTAAAAGCTGAAATATTGGCAAGGCTGGGTGTCACCCTGGCTGTCCGGGCTCAGCGTGTGCATAACTGGACTTTCCAGCTTGGAAAACCCCCCAGGTCTCAAATGTATGATCTCATTCACCTGAGCAGGAAGTGGCTACAGCCAGAGACTTTGTCCGCACCGGAGATTGTGGAACGTGTTGTGATGGATCGTTTCTTGAGAGCTCTTCCTACCGCCATTCAAAAGTGGGTAAGCCATGGAGACCCAGAAACGGCCGGTAAACTTGTGGATCGTGTAGAGAGATACTTGGCTACAGAGAACCTGACGGCCTCTTCCAGAGACTCTCGGACTTTCCACCCTAAGACCAGACCATCCCCAGGGGCGGATAAGAGGATTCCAAGGGGTGAGGGTGGAGAGAGTGAGAGGGTGGGAGCTCTACCCCAAGTTTGGCGAGAACAGCCTGGGAAATCAGCGGCTCAAGAGGCCGCAAGAAGGATCGTTTGCTACCGCTGCCGGCAAGCGGGACATATTGCAGCAAATTGCCCGGTTGTGGAGGAACCCATGCAATGTGACTTTCTGATGGACAGACGTCAGTCGCTGTGTGCGACAGTCGCATGCACTGCCATTCGGGGAACTGAGAAACATTTATGCAAAATGTGTATTAATGGTAGAAATGTTGTGGTATTACTGGATTCAGGTAGCCTTGTGACCCTGATAAAGGCTGAATTAGTTAAAACAGAGGTCTCTGGGAATAGCAAGGTAGCTGTTATTTGTGTGCATGGGGACACCCGAGAGTATCCAGTGACTACAGTGTGTTTCGAGACCCCCAAAGGTACCCTCTCTCATCCAGTGGGGTTAGTATCTCAATTACCGCATGATGCCATTGTGGGAAGGGATTTTCCGAAGTTCTGGGAACTGTGGGATGATCCTGAGCGCCCCACTGGTGCCCCTATGTACCAGGAATGTGATAGCCAGAACTCCTCTGAGAGTGGTGAGGACTCTCCAGAATTTCCCTTGTCAGTATTGGCAGGGGAGACTCAAGAAACTGGAGAGGAGCCCACCTCCTCAGACGAAAACCTACCGTCTGTGGAGTTTTCTGATCTGGAGGTTCACAGGGAAAATTTTGCCACAGAACAGTTAAAAGACCCCGCCCTAATAAAGGCACGGGAAAACGTAGTGGAAATAGATGGCGAGTTAGTGAACCCAGATAATACCTGCACTTACCCATACTTCAGCGTAGAGAAGGACCTACTGTATCGGGTGGCAAAAAGGGCAGAAGAAACCGTTGAGCAGCTGGTGGTGCCCAAACCTTACAGGAAGTTGGTGTTGGAGTTGGCCCATGGGCACATTCTTGGAGGTCATCTGGGGACAGAGAAAACCCGAGAGAGGGTATTACAGAGATTCTATTGGCCTGGGGTGATGAAGGACATAGAAAATTATTGTTCCTCCTGCCCTGTGTGTCAGAGGTCGGCCCCGATGCCACATTTCCGTAGCCCGCTGGTCCCTCTACCCATCATTGAGGTCCCGTTTGAGAGAATCGCAATGGATTTGGTAGGTCCTATAATCAAGTCCGCTAGGGGGCACCAGTACATATTGGTTATAATGGACTATGCCACCCGTTATCCAGAAGCGATCCCTCTCAGAAATACCTCGGCCAAAACCATAGCCAAAGAGCTATCTCTTGTTTTTAGCCGGGTGGGTATTTGTAAAGAACTGCTTACGGACCAAGGTACACCCTTTATGTCCCGGGTTATGAAAGAGCTGTGTAAATTGTTCAAAGTGACGCAATTGCGTACATCTGTGTATCACCCCCAAACCGATGGGCTGGTTGAAAGATTCAACAAAACCCTAAAACAAATGTTGAAGAAAGTGGTGGATAGAGATGGAAAGGATTGGGACTGTCTACTTCCTTATTTGATGTTTGCTATTAGGGAGGTGCCCCAATCCTCTACGGGATTCTCCCCCTTTGAGTTACTGTATGGGAGACACCCAAGAGGGCTGTTGGATATTGCCAAGGAAACTTGGGAAAGTGAGAGTTCTCCCCACAGGAGTGTGATTGAGCATGTCGCCCTGATGCAAGATCGAATTGCACAGGTAATGCCCATCGTGAAGGAACATTTGGCCCAAGCGCAGTTGGCACAGCAGAGAGTGTACAACCGTGGAGCAAAGACCCGTACCTTTTCCCCGGGGGATAGGATATTGGTACTTGTCCCTACGGTTGAAAGTAAATTCCTTGCCAAATGGCAAGGCCCCTACGAGATAATGGAAAAAGTGAGCGAAGTGAATTACAAGGTCAGACAACCAGGAAGGCGAAAGCCCGAACAGATATATCACGTTAATCTGTTGAAAGCCTGGAGGGATAGAGAGTCCCTAGTCGCAGAAACTTGGTCACCAGCTCAAACTGGTTGCGTGATTCCGGAGGTTGGAATAGCAGCCACCTTGTCACAACCCCAACAACAGGAGGTTAAGGAGTTTGTGCTTCGCAACAAGGAGGTGTTCTCTGAGCTGCCGGGACAAACATCTGGGGTAGAGCATGATATTATTACCCCGCCCGGTGAAAGGGTGAAGTTAAAACCCTATCGGATCCCAGAGGCCCGACGGGAGGCAATACGGGAGGAAGTACAGAAAATGCTGAACTTAGGGGTGATAGAGGAGTCCCAAAGTGATTGGTCTAGTCCCATTGTGTTGGTGCCTAAACCGGATGGGAGCTGGCGATTTTGTAACGATTTTCGTCAGTTGAACAAAGTTACAAAATTTGACACCTACCCCATGCCACGTATAGATGAGTTGATCGACCGGCTGGGAACAGCCCGATACATGACGACTCTTGACCTCACAAAAGGGTATTGGCAAATTCCCCTGGCCAAGTCGGCCAAAGAGAAAACCGCATTTGTAACCCCAGACGGGGCGTTCCAATATAAGAGAATGCCGTTCGGGTTACAGAATGCGCCGGCCACATTCCAGCGGAAAATGGACCAGATGCTGAGGCCCCATCGGAAGTATGCTGCGGCTTACCTGGATGACGTAATTGTCCATAGCACAGATTGGGCCTCACATCTGCCAAAAGTGCAAGCAGTCCTGGACTCTGTTCGGGAAGCGGGGTTTACGGCTAACCCCAAGAAGTGTACCATTGGGCAGGAGGAGGCCAAATATCTTGGGTACACCATTGGCAGGGGAGTAATAAAACCCCAACTCAACAAAGTCGAGGCCATCCAGAGTTGGCCACGTCCCAACAGCAAGAAGCAGGTACGAGCCTTTCTGGGAATCGCGGGTTATTATCGGCGCTTCATTCCCCACTTTGCTTCTAAGGCTGTGCCCCTAACCAACCTGACGAAAGGGAAAGGGTCGGTCATGATTAAATGGACCCCCGAGGCTGAGGCAGCATTCCAATTCTTGAAACAAGCCTTATGTAGCCAGCCAGTGTTGTACTCACCCGACTTCTCTAAAGACTTTGTCGTACAAAGTGATGCGTCAGATGTGGGGTTAGGAGCAGTATTGTCCCAGGTCTGGAACGGGGAAGAGCACCCAGTCATTTACCTCAGCAGGAAGTTGAAGTCCCATGAGGTAAATTACGCCACGGTTGAAAAGGAGTGTTTAGCGGTGAAGTGGGCTCTAGATTCCCTTCGGTACTACCTGCTAGGTAGGCACTTTGACATGGTTACGGATCACGCTCCGTTAAAGTGGATGGCTCAAAACAAGGAAACAAATAGAAGAGTGAATAGGTGGTTCCTGGCCCTCCAGGAATTCAACTTCACAGTAAAGCATCGCCCTGGCGTTCAAATGGGGAATGTGGATGCTTTGTCTCGAGTACATGAATGCCTGATTGCTGGTGTTCCAACCCCGAGGTTAAAACAAGAGGGGGGGTATGTGACAGCAGGAAGGTAAAGTCACCTGGTTGCATCCAGGGGGGTAGATATATTTCTCCCAGATTCAGGCTTTATGCCGACTTATACAACTAGGGAGTTGATGAAGCCCAGCTGAGGCTAGTGGGCTCATGAATGACTCATACCTCTAGGGAGAGTGCTGGGCGTCGTGAGGCAGGGAGTTGATGAGACCAGCTGAAGCCTGTCAGTTCGTTTAAGGCCTCTATAAAAACTCCCAGCTTCATTAGATGTTAGCTCATGCCTGGAACCAGACCTGTGTGGACTGTCTAGGGAGAGTGAACCCCTGTGCGGTGAGGCAAAGCCTGTGTGGCTATTTGTTTGGACTTTTACTAAACCAGGGACTTAGGGACTAGGACAGCACCAGGCTGATCCCAGTTGTTAGTTTAGGAAACCTGCATGTTTAGTCAGAGGTCAAACTGACCAGGATTTATTTTGTTTGTTTCTTTTTGGCTTTGCTGTGTTTTTGTCACTGTACATAGAGAAATAAACCGCACCTTTTGATTTTGAAAACCACAACCTCCGTCTGCTGGCCCTGTTTTTGTGTGGGGAGCCCAACCAGGGGGTCACACACACCCGCTACCGAGTTAACCCCCCTCACAATTGTGACAGCAGGAAGGTAAAGTCACCTGGTTGCATCCAGGGGGGTTGATATATTTCGCCCAGATTCAGGCTTTACGCCGACTTATACAACTAGGTGGAGAGTTGTATAAGCCCAGCTGAGGCTAGTGGGCTCATGGATGACTCATACCTCTAGGGAGAGTGTGGGGCGTCGTGCAGACAGGGAGTTGATGAGACCAGCTGAAGCTTGTCAGCTCATTTAGGCCTCTATAAGAACTCCCAGATTCATTAGGTGTTTGCTCATGCCTGGAACCAGACCTGTGTGGACTGTCTAGGGAGAGTGAACCCCTGTGCGGTGAGACAAAGCCTGTGTGGCTATTTGCTTGGACATTTAAAACCAGGGACTTAGGGACTAGGACAGCACTAGGCTGATCCCAGTTGTTAGTTAGGAAACCTGTATGTTTAGTCAGAGGTCAAGTTGACCAGGATTTATTTTGTTTATGTTTCTTTTGCTTTGCTGTGTTTTGTCACTGTAAATAGAAAATAAACCGCACCTTTTTGATTTTGAAAACCACAACCTCCGTTTGCTGGGCCTGTTTTTGTGTGGGGAGCCCATCCCGGGGGTCACACACACCCGCTGCCGAGCTAACCCCCTCACAGTTGGTGGAGAACCAGTGGCAGTTTTTTTTTAAGCCAGCATGGAGGAGATACTGAAGCAGCTGGCTCTAGCAAATGCCAATCAACAGCAGACAAATGCAGGTTTACAAAAGAGCCTTGCAGCTCATCAACAGAGCTTCGCAGCCCAGCAGCAAGCTCATCAACAGAGCCTTGCAGCTCAACAACAGAACTTCGCAGCCCAGCAGCAAGCTCATCAACAGAGCCTTGCAGCCCAGCAGCAGACAAACGCAACTTTGCAACAGAGTCTGGAGGCTCAGCAACAAGCCCAGCAGCAATCTGAGGCCCGCTTCATAGACCTGTTGCAGAAGCAAGAGCAGAGACTACAACAACAGATGGAAGCAGTAATGCAGCAACGTCCGCAGACCAGTGAGGAAAGCCGTCCCACTAATACCGCGTCCTTTGGGGTGAGTCGTTTATTGACAAAAATGACTGGAGAGGATGATCCAGAGGTATTTTTGACCACATTTGAAAGGACCGCTGAAAGAGAAAAGTGGCCTGAGGAGCAGTGGGCTGGACTGGTGGCTCCTCTGTTAACTGGTGAATCGCAGAAAGCTTACTATGACCTAGAGCCTAACCAAGCAAAAGACTATGTGATGCTAAAAGCTGAAATATTGGCAAGGCTGGGTGTCACCCAGGCTGTCCGGGCTCAGCGTGTGCATAACTGGACTTTCCAGCTTGGAAAACCCCCCAGGTCTCAAATGTATGATCTCATTCACCTGAGCAGAAAGTGGCTACAGCCAGAGACTTTGTCCGCACCAAAGATTGTGGAACGTGTTGTAATGGATCGATTTTTGAGAGCTCTTCCTACTGCCATCCAAAAGTGGGTAAGCCATGGAGACCCAGAGACGGCCGATGGTCTTGTGGATCGTGTGGAGAAATACTTGGCTACAGAGAACCTGACGGCCTCTTCCAGAGACTCTCGGACTTTCCACCCTAAGACCAGACCATCCCCAGGGGCGGATAAGAGGATTCCAAGGGGTGAGGGTGGAGAGAGTGAGAGGGTGGGAGCTCTACCCCAAGTTTGGCGAGAACAGCCTGGGAAATCAGCGGCTCAAGAGGCGGCAAGAAGGATCGTTTGCTACCGCTGCCGGCAAGCGGGACATATTGCAGCCAATTGCCCAGTTGTGGAGGAACCCATGCAGTGTGACTTTCTGACGGGCAGACGTCAGTCGCTGTGTGCGACAGTCGCATGCACTGCCATTCGAGGAACTGAGAAACATTTATGCAAAATGTGTGTTAATGGTAGAAATGTTGTGGTATTGCTGGATTCAGGTAGCCTTGTGACCCTGATAAAGGCTGAGTTAGTTAAAACAGAGGTCTCTGGGAATAGCAAGGTAGCTGTTATTTGTGTGCATGGGGACACCCGAGAGTATCCAGTGACTACAGTGTGTTTTGAGACCCCCAAAGGTACCCTCTCTCATCCAGTGGGCTTAGTATCTCAGTTACCGCATGACGCCATTGTGGGAAGGGATTTTCCGAAGTTCTGGGAACTGTGGGATGATCCTGAGCCCCCCACTGGTGCCCCTATGTACCAGGAATGTGATAGCCAGAACTCCCCTGAGAGTGGTGAGGACTCTCCGGAATTTCCCTTATCAGTATTGGCAGGGGAGACTCAAGAAACTGGAGAGGAGCCCACCTCCTCAGACGAAAACCTACCGTCTGTGGAGTTTTCTGATCTTGAGGTTCACAGGGAAAACTTTGCCACAGAACAGTTGAGAGACCCCGCCCTAATAAAGGCATGGGAAAACGTAGTGAAAATAGATGGCGAGTTAGTGAACCCAGATAATACCTGCACTTACCCATACTTCAGCGTAGAGAAGGACCTACTGTATCGGGTGGCAAAAAGGGCAGAAGAAACCGTTGAGCAGCTTGTGGTGCCCAAACCTTACAGGAAGTTGGTGTTGGAGTTGGCCCATGGGCACATTCTTGGAGGTCATCTGGGGACAGAGAAAACCCGAGAGAGGGTATTACAGAGATTCTATTGGCCGGGGGTGATGAAGGACATAGAAAATTATTGTTCCTCCTGCCCTGTGTGTCAGAGGTTGGCCCCGATGCCACATTTCCGTAGCCCGCTGGTCCCTCTACCCATCATTGAGGTCCCGTTTGAGAGGATCGCCATGGATTTGGTAGGTCCTATAATCAAGTCCGCTAGGGGGCACCAGTACATATTAGTTATAATGGACTATGCCACCCGTTATCCAGAAGCGATCCCTCTCCGAATACCTCGGCCAAAACCATAGCCAAAGAGCTATCTCTTGTGTTTAGCCGGGTGGGTATTTGTAAAGAACTGCTTACGGACCAAGGTACACCCTTTATGTCCCGGGTTATGAAGGAGCTGTGTAAATTGTTCAAAGTGACGCAATTACGTACATCTGTGTATCACCCCCAAACCGATGGGCTGGTTGAAAGATTCAACAAAACCCTAAAACAAATGTTGAAGAAAGTGGTGGATAGAGATGGAAAGGATTGGGACTGTCTACTTCCTTATCTGATGTTTGCTATTAGGGAGGTGCCCCAATCCTCTACGGGATTCTCCCCCTTTGAGTTACTGTATGGGAGACACCCAAGAGGGGCTGTTGGATATTGCCAAGGAAACTTGGGAAAGTGAGAGTTCTCCCCACAGGAGTGTGATTGAGCATGTCGCCCTGATGCAAGACCGAATTGCACAGGTAATGCCCATCGTGAAGGAACAGTTGGCCCAAGCGCAGTTAGCACAGCAGAGAGTGTACAACCGTGGAGCCAAGACCCGTACCTTTTCCCCGGGGGATAGGATACTGGTACTTGTCCCTACGGTTGAAAGTAAATTCCTTGCCAAATGGCAAGGCCCCTATGAGATAATGGAAAAAGTGAGCGAAGTGAATTACAAGGTCAGACAACCAGGAAGGCGAAAGCCCGAACAGATCTATCACGTTAATCTGTTGAAAGCCTGGAGGGATAGAGAGTCCCTAGTCGCAGACACTTGGTCACCAGCTCAAACTGGTTGCGTGATTCCTGAGGTTGGAATAGCAGCCACCTTGTCACAACCCCAACAACAGGAGGTTAAGGAGTTTGTGCTTCGCAACAAGGAGGTATTCTCTGAGCTGCCGGGACAAACATCTGGGGTAGAGCATGACATCATTACCCCACCCGGTGAAAGGGTGAAGTTAAAACCCTATCGGATCCCAGAGGCCCGACGGGAGGCAATACGGGAGGAAGTACAGAAAATGCTGAACTTAGGGGTGATAGAGGAGTCCCAAAGTGATTGGTCTAGTCCCATTGTGTTGGTGCCTAAACCGGATGGGAGCTGGCGATTTTGTAACGATTTTCGTCAGTTGAACAAAGTTACAAAATTTGACACCTACCCCATGCCACGTATTGATGAGTTGATCGACCGGCTGGGAACAGCCCGATACATGACGACTCTTGACCTCACAAAAGGGTATTGGCAAATCCCCCTGGCCAAGTCGGCCAAAGAGAAAACCGCATTTGTAACCCCAGACGGGGCGTTCCAATATAAAAGAATGCCGTTCGGGTTACAGAATGCGCCGGCCACATTCCAGCGGAAAATGGACCAGATGCTGAGGCCCCATCGGAAGTATGCTGCGGCTTACCTGGATGACGTAATTGTCCATAGCACAGATTGGGCCTCACATCTGCCAAAAGTGCAAGCAGTCCTGGACTCTGTTCGGGAAGCGGGGTTTACGGCTAACCCCAAGAAGTGTACCATTGGGCAGGAGGAGGCCAAATATCTTGGGTACACCATTGGGAGGGGAGTAATAAAACCCCAACTCAACAAAATCGAGGCCATCCAGAGTTGGCCACGTCCCAACAGCAAGAAGCAGGTACGAGCCTTTCTGGGAATCGCTGGGTATTATCGGCGATTCATTCCCCACTTTGCTTCTAAGGCTGTGCCCCTAACCAACCTGACGAAGGGGAAAGGGTCGGTCATGATTAAATGGACCCCCGAGGCTGAGGCAGCATTCCAATTCTTGAAACAAGCCTTATGTAGCCAGCCAGTGTTGTACTCACCCGACTTCTCTAAAGACTTTGTCGTACAAAGTGATGCGTCAGATGTGGGGTTAGGAGCAGTATTGTCCCAGGTCTGGAACGGGGAAGAGCACCCAGTCATTTACCTCAGCAGGAAGTTGAAGTCCCATGAGGTAAATTACGCCACCGTTGAAAAGGAGTGTTTAGCGGTGAAGTGGGCTCTAGATTCCCTTCGGTACTACCTGCTAGGTAGGCACTTTGACATGGTTACGGATCACGCTCCGTTAAAGTGGATGGCTCAAAACAAGGAAACAAATAGAAGAGTGAATAGGTGGTTCCTGGCCCTCCAGGAATTCAACTTCACAGTAAAGCATCGCCCTGGCGTTCAAATGGGGAATGTGGATGCTTTGTCTCGAGTACATGAATGCCTGATTGCTGGTGTTCCAACCCCGAGGTTAAAACAAGAGGGGGGGTATGTGACAGCAGGAAGGTAAAGTCACCTGGTTGCATCCAGGGGGGTAGATATATTTCGCCCAGATTCAGGCTTTACGCCGACTTATACAACTAGGTGGAGAGTTGTATAAGCCCAGCTGAGGCTAGTGGGCTCATGGATGACTCATACCTCTAGGGAGAGTGTGGGGCGTCGTGCAGACAGGGAGTTGATGAGACCAGCTGAAGCTTGTCAGCTCATTTAGGCCTCTATAAGAACTCCCAGATTCATTAGGTGTTTGCTCATGCCTGGAACCAGACCTGTGTGGACTGTCTAGGGAGAGTGAACCCCTGTGCGGTGAGACAAAGCCTGTGTGGCTATTTGCTTGGACATTTAAAACCAGGGACTTAGGGACTAGGACAGCACTAGGCTGATCCCAGTTGTTAGTTAGGAAACCTGTATGTTTAGTCAGAGGTCAAGTTGACCAGGATTTATTTTGTTTATGTTTCTTTTGCTTTGCTGTGTTTTGTCACTGTAAATAGAAAATAAACCGCACCTTTTTGATTTTGAAAACCACAACCTCCGTTTGCTGGGCCTGTTTTTGTGTGGGGAGCCCATCCCGGGGGTCACACACACCCGCTGCCGAGCTAACCCCCTCACAGTATATATATATATATATATATATATATATATAGATAGATATAGATATAGATATAGATATATATATAAAATGATTTATTTATTTTTAATTTGAGGCAATGTTTTTTGTTTTTTATTCTTTATTTGTGAAAAGGCAAAGATTAACAAGTCAAGTCACAGAACAGGACAACTCAGGTGCAGGTGGGGAATGCATATGCACCAGATTAACAGAACCAATGTTTACAGTGTTGTCATAAGAGCCAGTGGCCTCAGGTCACAACCACAAGAGTATTGGATAGAAGGTGTCACGTACCTGGTGGGTAGAGCCTGGTTTGTGCAGAGGAAAGCCTCTCTTGCACCTCTGACTCTGAGCCCCTGGTAGAGTATACAGGTAGCCCAGGAGTGCAGAGTTGCATGAGTGCCGGTAAACGTGCTTGCTGTTGGGCTGCTGATCCAGTATTCCGCCAGATGGCAGCGGGTCACTGTGGGCAGGAACAGGCTGGTACTTAGCCGAAGAGCAGGTCCCAAAGGTAGCTGGACAGGTGCTAGCAACTTGGTAGCTCTGGAGGGGCTGGAACGTAAGCAGAATCAGACAAGCCGGGTCATATAAAAACAGATGTGGAGTAGTGATGAGCCGAACACCCCCGGGTTCGGTTCGCACCAGAACCCGCGAACGGACCGAAAGTTCGAACGAACATTAGAACCCTATTAAATACAATGGATGCGAACGTTCGAATTCTAAAGTGCTAATTATAACAACTATTATGCATGTTATTGTCATAAATAGGGTTTGGGAACCCGGGTTCTGCACCAGGGGACATGTATCAATGCAAAAAGAAGTTTTAAAAACGGTCGTTTTTCGGGAGCAGTCATTTTAATGATGCATAAAGTGAAAAAAAAAAGTCAAATATTCCTTTAAATATCGTACCTGGGGGGTGTCTAAAGTATGCCTGTGAAGTGCCACGTGTTTCCCGTGTTTAGAACTGTCCCTGCACAAAATGACACTTCTAAATGAAAAAAAAGCCATTTAAAACTGCTTGCGGCTTTAATGTAATGTCTGGTCCCGGTAATATGGATGAAATTCTTTAAGAAAAATGGCATAGCTACCCCATGACCCCCCCCCTACCCCAGCCCATTACCAGCCCCTTTGGGTCTTGTATGGATATTAAGGGGAACCCCGCACATAAAATAAAAAAGGCCCTATATACTCTGAACAGCCGTATACAGGCGGTGCATACAAGACAGGGACTGTAGGTTTGTTCTTATGTAGAATCTGTTTGTAATTTTGAACAGGTACATTGTTGAAGTGTAGCTCCAGCCCAAAAATCTATTTTTAAACTTTTTGGGAAACATAGGTAAGGGTTATCACCCCTGTAACATTTGTTTTGCTGTCTGTGCCCCTGTTCAGAACATTTCACCTCACTTTCCGTCCCAATGACAACTGTTTTTGAAATGTGGTGTTTTTCTTGAAACAAGGATTGCTGATAAAGCATCAGTACAGATGAGACCCCTTTCTCCCATATTTATTCTTACAGGAGAGAATTTTCCTTTCTAGGGGTAGATTTCCTCTCACTTCCTGTTGTCTTCTTTCGTTTGCAAGTAGGAGTCGTTTGTAAGTTGGATGTTTGAAAGTAGGGACCTGCCGTATATACTCTGCAGAAATAGGCCCCTTAGTTGTTGGTGTTGGCACAACACTGTAAGCACTCAGTTACTCTTGGTTGGTGCTGGAACGCCCTGCTGTCAACTATTATATCAGGAATTTTAATTACATATAATTGTTGAACAGTGGTAGTAAAAATTGGGGCTTTGATGGTGGTGCTGGTGCCACAACACTGTAAGCCCTGACAGTTACTCTTGGTGGGTGCAGCAATGGGCCCTGCTGTGAATTATTAGATCAAGAATTGTAATTACATGCCCCTTTTGAACAGGGGCTGAAAAATTGGGCCTTTCGTGGTGGTGGTGGTGGTGGCGTTGCCACAAGACTGTAAGCCCTCAGAGTTACTCTTGGTGGGTGCAGCAATGGACCCTGCTGTGAATTATTAGATCAAGAATTGTAATTGCATGCCCCTGTTGAACAGGGGCTGAAAAATTGGGCCTTAGGCACTGGTGGCACAACACTACAACCCCTCACAGATACTGTACTTGGAGCACAGCAATGAGCCCTGTTGCAAAGTATTGCTTCAAAAATTGTAATGACACGCCCCTGTTAAACAGGGGCTGAAAAATTGGGACCTTAGGCACTGGTGCCACAACACTCCAACCCCTCACAGATACTGTACTTGGAGCACAGCAATGAGCCCTATGGCAAATTATTGCTAAAAAAATTGTAATTACACGCCCCTGTAAAACAGGGGCTGAAAAATTGGGCCTTAGCCACTGGTGGCGGCACCCATAAACAAAAATGATCTTCCAAGCTATCATCATCAATCGTATCATTGAGGACTCGGAGGAGGAGGATAGCCAGTCAACATAACAGCACAGGCACTCAGCATCAGCATCAGTCTTGAAGGGATGTGACATGTTAAAATCAATTAGTCTGTTATATCAGCATCAGGTGTGTGGTAGCTGGTGGTGATCCAAGACTGGTTCATCTTGATGAAAGTCAGTCGATCAACCGAGTCGGTGGACAGGCGCACCCTGTGATCCGTGACAAATCCTCCAGCAGCACTGAATGTGCGTTCCGAAAGAACGCTGGATGCAGGACAGGCCAGTAGCTCAATTGCATACTGTGCAAGCTCTGGCCAGTGATCCATCCTCAAGACCCAGTAAGCCAGAGGATTTTCGGTGGGGAAGGTGTCCAAGTCTGACCTTGCCCCTAGATATTCCTGCACCATGTTTATCAGACGCTGGCGATGGTTGCTGGAACCGATCATACTTTGGGGCTGCGGACTAAAGAATTGTCTGAACGCATCGGTCAGACGGCCACCTTCCCCACCGCTCCTTCTTTGACTGGCCGAAGCCTCAGCAACTCGTTGTCCAGGACCAGGAGTTTGTAACCTCCCAGTCTCTGGGAACGCGTTGCACAGACCTTTCTGCAAGGCCTCCCGGAGTTGTCTCATCCTCTGCTCCCTCTGCGACGGTAACATAAGGTCCGCAACCTTACCCTTGTACCGTGGATCAAGGAGAGTGGCCAGCCAGTAATGGTCCCTCTCCTTGATCCGAAGAATACGAGGATCCTTCCGCAGACTTTGCAGGATCAGGGAGGCCATGCAGCGTAGGTTTGCTGAGGCATTCGCTCCGTAGTCCTCTGGGTCACTAAGGACGACATGATCCGCAGCCACCTTCTCCCAGCCACGTACAAGTCCACTGGTTTCTTGGGACTGTAAATCATCCCTAAAAGACTGCTGCTGATGATGCTGAGTGCCAGCCTCCACCTCCATGCTGACACAATCCTCCTCCTCCTCCTCCTCCTCCTCCTCCTCCTCTTCCTGTGCGATGGGTGGGACAGAAGGAACACTGTCTGGGTAAAGGGGGCCTTGAGAGGCAAGGAAGTCCTCCTCTTCCTGCCTCTGTTCTGCCTCAAGTGCCCTGTCCATTATTCCACGCAGCGTGTGCTCCAACAGGTGGACAAGAGGTACAGTGTCACTGATGCATGCACTGTCACTGCTCACCATCCTCGTGGCCTCCTCAAATGGTGCCAGGACAGTGCATGCATCCCTGATCATGCCCCACTGGCGTGGAGAAAAAAAACCAAGCTCCCCTGACCCTGTCCTGGTGCCGTAGTCGCACAGGTACTCATTGATGGCCCTCTGCTGCGTGTGCAGCCGCTGCAGCATGGCCAACGTTGAGTTCCACCTGGTGGGCATGTCACATATAAGGCGGTTCTTGGGCAGGTTCAACTCCTTTTGCAGCTCAGCCAGGCGAGCACTGGCATTATAAGATCTGCGGAAATGCACACAGACTTTCCTGGCCTGCCTCAGGACATCCTGTAAGCCCGGGTACCTGCCCAAGAACCGCTGCACCACCAGGTTAAGGACGTGAGCCACACAGGGCACATGGGTCAGTTGTCCCTGTCGGAGGGCGGAGAGGAGGTTGGTGCCATTGTCGCAAACCACCATTCCTGGCTTAAGCTGGCGTGGCGTCAACCACCTCTCGGCCTGGCCCTGCAGAGCAGACAGGACCTCTGCCCCAGTGTGGCTTCTGTCCCCCAAACACACCAGCGCAAGCACGGCATGGCATCTTTTTGCCTGCGTACTTGCGTAGCCCCGTGAACGGCTACGGAGCACCGCTGGTTCATAGGACAAACCACAGGAAGAGGCCATGGAGGAAGAAGAAGAGGAGGGGTGGAGGAGAGAGGTGTGTCACAACCAGTAGTAGCATTTTGGAGGCGTGGCGGTGGGACAACCTCCAACACTACTGCACCTTGTCCTGCATCCTTCCCAGCTGCCAAAAGAGTGACCCAATGGGCCGTGAAAGAAAGGTAACGTCCCTGTCCATGCCTGCTGGACCATGAGTCAGCGGTAATATGCACCTTACCGCTGACCGCCCTGTCCAGCGAGGCCAAGACATTGCCTTCCACATGCCGGTAGAGAGCCGGAATAGCCTTCCGTGAGAAAAAGTGGCGTTTGGGAACCTGCCACTGAGGAACCGCACATTGCACAAACTCACGGAAGGGGGCCGAGTCTACCAACTGAAAAGGCAGCAGTTGAAGCGCTAGCAATTTAGCCAAGCTAGCATTCAACCGCTGGGCATGTGGATGGCTGGGAGTGAACTTCTTTCGACGGTCCAGCAGCTGGGGCAGGGAAATTTGCCTGCTAGAATCGGACGTCGGTGTACTGCTAGCAGAGTGGCCGCAAGTACTTGGCTGTGACACACCTAATTCTACACCTTCATTCCTCTCAGTGCATGTTTCAGAGAGGACTGAAGTTATAGTGGGGTTGGAGATCCCAGCTGATGCGGTGCAAGGAGAGGTCCGCTTTGTTCTTTGGTGTGGGTCTTTGAGGTAGGCTTGCCAACGAGCTGCATGGCAGGTCAACATATGTCTGGTCAGGCATGTGGTACCCAAGCGGCTGATGTTTTGGCCACGCGATATACGCTTGAGACATATGTTGCAAACAGCAGCTGTGCGATCTGATGCACTAGCCTCAAAAAAGGCCCACACCAAAGAACTTTTTGAATGACGGGCAGAGGCAGCGCCCTGCACAGGCGGAGCTCTGCGGTGTGATTCCGTCGGTGTACTGCCCTTACGCTGGCCACCAAAGGGCATCCTGCCTCGTTGGAGATGTGCCTCCTCCTCATCCTCCTCCTCCTCCTCTCTCCTATTAGGCACCCACGTGGAGTCAGTGACCTCATCATCACCTCCCTCCTCATCACTGGAGCCAATCTGGCAGTATGCTGCAGCTGCTGGAACATGACTGCCAGATTGGTGTCCTTCTTGAGCATCCCCTCTGTCTGCTCTCACGCTACTGCCTTCCTCTAGCTGGGTTTCATCATCAGACCCTTCGAAACGCTGGGCATCCTCCTGGAGCATGTACCCAACACTGTGCTCAAACAGTTCGGGGGACTCCTCAGGAGGAGGACATGGTGGGTCTAGGGAAGGAGTGACTGATGATGAGTCTGACATTGATACCAGGGAAGAGGACGCTTTGGCAGCTGCTTTTCCAGTACCCTGAGCCTGGGTGAGAGAGGATGAGGAGGAGGAGGAGGGCTTGGTCATCCACTCTACCAAGTCTTCGGCATGATGTGGCTCAACATGTCCAGCTGCCGAAAAGAAGGACAAGCGTGTCCCATGGCCATGTGCTGATGACAATGCACCGCATCCACGACCAGCACTGTTGCCCCCAGACACAGAGCCTGCTTGCCCTCTTTTATTGCCTCCTGACTGTCTGCCTCTCCTTGTTTGCCTTCCAGACATTCTAATAGATGGCCTGCAGGGAGATGGGAAAAAAGCAATAAGGGCTACCTTCAGGTGTCCTTCTCTGTCCCTTGAAACAAGGACTTTGACAGTGAAAGAAACTGACACACTCTCCCTACCTACAGTTTTCTGTCCCTAGAAAAAATGTTTTTTTTAAGCACAATTTAGCACAAGGAGAATTCACTCACTGTCCTTCCATGTCCCTGGAAACAAGGACTTTGACAGTGAAAGAAACTGACACACTCTCCCTACCTACAGTTTTCTGTCCCTAGAAAAAATGTTTTTTTTAAGCACAATTTAGCACAAGGAGAATTCACTCACTGTCCTTCCAGGTCCCTGGAAACAAGGACTTTGACAGTGAAAGAAACTGACACACTCTCCCTACCTACAGTTTTCTGTCCCTAGAAAAAATGTTTTTTTTAAGCACAATTTAGCACAAGGAGAATTCACTCACTGTCCTTCCAGGTCCCTGGAAACAAGGACTTTGACAGTGAAAGAAACTGACACACTCTCCCTACCTACAGTTTTCTGTCCCTAGAAAAAATGTTTTTTTTAAGCACAATTTAGCACAAGGAGAATTCACTCACTGTCCTTCCAGGTCCCTGGAAACAAGGACTTTGACAGTGAAAGAAACTGACACACTCTCCCTACCTACAGTTTTCTGTCCCTAGAAAAAATGTTTTTTTTAAGCACAATTTAGCACAAGGAGAATTCACTCACTGTCCTTCCAGGTCCCTGGAAACAAGGACTTTGACAGTGAAAGAAACTGACACACTCTCCCTACCTACAGTTTTCTGTCCCTAGAAAAAATGTTTTTTTTAAGCACAATTTAGCACAAGGAGAATTCACTCACTGTCCTTCCAGGTCCCTGGAAACAAGGACTTTGACAGTGAAAGAAACTGACACACTCTCCCTACCTACAGTTTTCTGTCCCTAGAAAAAATGTTTTTTTTAAGCACAATTTAGCACAAGGAGAATTCACTCACTGTCCTTCCAGGTCCCTGGAAACAAGGACTTTGACAGTGAAAGAAACTGACACACTCTCCCTACCTACAGTTTTCTGTCCCTAGAAAAAATGTTTTTTTTAAGCACAATTTAGCACAAGGAGAATTCACTCACTGTCCTTCCAGGTCCCTGGAAACAAGGACTTTGACAGTGAAAGAAACTGACACACTCTCCCTACCTACAGTTTTCTGTCCCTAGAAAAAATGTTTTTTTAAGCACAATTTAGCACAAGGAGAATTCACTCACTGTCCTTCCAGGTCCCTGGAAACAAGGACTTTGACAGTGAAAGAAACTGACACACTCTCCCTACCTACAGTTTTCTGTCCCTAGAAAAAATGTTTTTTTTAAGCACAATTTAGCACAAGGAGAATTCACTCACTGTCCTTCCAGGTCCCTGGAAACAAGGACTTTGACAGTGAAAGAAACTGACACACTCTCCCTACCTACAGTTTTCTGTCCCTAGAAAAAATGTTTTTTTTAAGCACAATTTAGCACAAGGAGAATTCACTCACTGTCCTTCCAGGTCCCTGGAAACAAGGACTTTGACAGTGAAAGAAACTGACACACTCTCCCTACCTACAGTTTTCTGTCCCTAGAAAAAATGTTTTTTTTAAGCACAATTTAGCACAAGGAGAATTCACTCACTGTCCTTCCAGGTCCCTGGAAACAAGGACTTTGACAGTGAAAGAAACTGACACACTCTCCCTACCTACAGTTTTCTGTCCCTAGAAAAAATGTTTTTTTTAAGCACAATTTAGCACAAGGAGAATTCACTCACTGTCCTTCCAGGTCCCTGGAAACAAGGACTTTGACAGTGAAAGAAACTGACACACTCTCCCTACCTACAGTTTTCTGTCCCTAGAAAAAATGTTTTTTTTAAGCACAATTTAGCACAAGGAGAATTCACTCACTGTCCTTCCAGGTCCCTGGAAACAAGGACTTTGACAGTGAAAGAAACTGACACACTCTCCCTACCTACAGTTTTCTGTCCCTAGAAAAAATGTTTTTTTTAAGCACAATTTAGCACAAGGAGAATTCACTCACTGTCCTTCCAGGTCCCTGGAAACAAGGACTTTGACAGTGAAAGAAACTGACACACTCTCCCTACCTACAGTTTTCTGTCCCTAGAAAAAATGTTTTTTTTAAGCACAATTTAGCACAAGGAGAATTCACTCACTGTCCTTCCAGGTCCCTGGAAACAAGGACTTTGACAGTGAAAGAAACTGACACACTCTCCCTACCTACAGTTTTCTGTCCCTAGAAAAAATGTTTTTTTTAAGCACAATTTAGCACAAGGAGAATTCACTCACTGTCCTTCCAGGTCCCTGGAAACAAGGACTTTGACAGTGAAAGAAACTGACACACTCTCCCTACCTACAGTTTTCTGTCCCTAGAAAAAATGTTTTTTTAAGCACAATTTAGCACAAGGAGAATTCACTCACTGTCCTTCCAGGTCCCTGGAAACAAGGACTTTGACAGTGAAAGAAACTGACACACTCTCCCTACCTACAGTTTTCTGTCCCTAGAAAAAATGTTTTTTTTAAGCACAATTTAGCACAAGGAGAATTCACTCACTGTCCTTCCAGGTCCCTGGAAACAAGGACTTTGACAGTGAAAGAAACTGACACACTCTCCCTACCTACAGTTTTCTGTCCCTAGAAAAAATGTTTTTTTTAAGCACAATTTAGCACAAGGAGAATTCACTCACTGTCCTTCCAGGTCCCTGGAAACAAGGACTTTGACAGTGAAAGAAACTGACACACTCTCCCTACCTACAGTTTTCTGTCCCTAGAAAAAATGTTTTTTTTAAGCACAATTTAGCACAAGGAGAATTCACTCACTGTCCTTCCAGGTCCCTGGAAACAAGGACTTTGACAGTGAAAGAAACTGACACACTCTCCCTACCTACAGTTTTCTGTCCCTAGAAAAAATGTTTTTTTTAAGCACAATTTAGCACAAGGAGAATTCACTCACTGTCCTTCCAGGTCCCTGGAAACAAGGACTTTGACAGTGAAAGAAACTGACACACTCTCCCTACCTACAGTTTTCTGTCCCTAGAAAAAATGTTTTTTTTAAGCACAATTTAGCACAAGGAGAATTCACTCACTGTCCTTCCAGGTCCCTGGAAACAAGGACTTTGACAGTGAAAGAAACTGACACACTCTCCCTACCTACAGTTTTCTGTCCCTAGAAAAAATGTTTTTTTTAAGCACAATTTAGCACAAGGAGAATTCACTCACTGTCCTTCCAGGTCCCTGGAAACAAGGACTTTGACAGTGAAAGAAACTGACACACTCTCCCTACCTACAGTTTTCTGTCCCTAGAAAAAATGTTTTTTTTAAGCACAATTTAGCACAAGGAGAATTCACTCACTGTCCTTCCAGGTCCCTGGAAACAAGGACTTTGACAGTGAAAGAAACTGACACACTCTCCCTACCTACAGTTTTCTGTCCCTAGAAAAAATGTTTTTTTTAAGCACAATTTAGCACAAGGAGAATTCACTCACTGTCCTTCCAGGTCCCTGGAAACAAGGACTTTGACAGTGAAAGAAACTGACACACTCTCCCTACCTACAGTTTTCTGTCCCTAGAAAAAATGTTTTTTTTAAGCACAATTTAGCACAAGGAGAATTCACTCACTGTCCTTCCAGGTCCCTGGAAACAAGGACTTTGACAGTGAAAGAAACTGACACACTCTCCCTACCTACAGTTTTCTGTCCCTAGAAAAAATGTTTTTTTTAAGCACAATTTAGCACAAGGAGAATTCACTCACTGTCCTTCCAGGTCCCTGGAAACAAGGACTTTGACAGTGAAAGAAACTGACACACTCTCCCTACCTACAGTTTTCTGTCCCTAGAAAAAATGTTTTTTTTAAGCACAATTTAGCACAAGGAGAATTCACTCACTGTCCTTCCAGGTCCCTGGAAACAAGGACTTTGACAGTGAAAGAAACTGACACACTCTCCCTACCTACAGTTTTCTGTCCCTAGAAAAAATGTTTTTTTTAAGCACAATTTAGCACAAGGAGAATTCACTCACTGTCCTTCCAGGTCCCTGGAAACAAGGACTTTGACAGTGAAAGAAACTGACACACTCTCCCTACCTACAGTTTTCTGTCCCTAGAAAAAATGTTTTTTTTAAGCACAATTTAGCACAAGGAGAATTCACTCACTGTCCTTCCAGGTCCCTGGAAACAAGGACTTTGACAGTGAAAGAAACTGACACACTCTCCCTACCTACAGTTTTCTGTCCCTAGAAAAAATGTTTTTTTTAAGCACAATTTAGCACAAGGAGAATTCACTCACTGTCCTTCCAGGTCCCTGGAAACAAGGACTTTGACAGTGAAAGAAACTGACACACTCTCCCTACCTACAGTTTTCTGTCCCTAGAAAAAATGTTTTTTTTAAGCACAATTTAGCACAAGGAGAATTCACTCACTGTCCTTCCAGGTCCCTGGAAACAAGGACTTTGACAGTGAAAGAAACTGACACACTCTCCCTACCTACAGTTTTCTGTCCCTAGAAAAAATGTTTTTTTTAAGCACAATTTAGCACAAGGAGAATTCACTCACTGTCCTTCCAGGTCCCTGGAAACAAGGACTTTGACAGTGAAAGAAACTGACACACTCTCCCTACCTACAGTTTTCTGTCCCTAGAAAAAATGTTTTTTTTAAGCACAATTTAGCACAAGGAGAATTCACTCACTGTCCTTCCAGGTCCCTGGAAACAAGGACTTTGACAGTGAAAGAAACTGACACACTCTCCCTACCTACAGTTTTCTGTCCCTAGAAAAAATGTTTTTTTTAAGCACAATTTAGCACAAGGAGAATTCACTCACTGTCCTTCCAGGTCCCTGGAAACAAGGACTTTGACAGTGAAAGAAACTGACACACTCTCCCTACCTACAGTTTTCTGTCCCTAGAAAAAATGTTTTTTTTAAGCACAATTTAGCACAAGGAGAATTCACTCACTGTCCTTCCAGGTCCCTGGAAACAAGGACTTTGACAGTGAAAGAAACTGACACACTCTCCCTACCTACAGTTTTCTGTCCCTAGAAAAAATGTTTTATTTAAGCACAATTTAGCACAAGGAGAATTCACTCACTGTCCTTCCAGGTCCCTGGAAACAAGGACTTTGACAGTGAAAGAAACTGACACACTCTCCCTACCTACAGTTTTCTGTCCCTAGAAAAAATGTTTTTTTTAAGCACAATTTAGCACAAGGAGAATTCACTCACTGTCCTTCCAGGTCCCTGGAAACAAGGACTTTGACAGTGAAAGAAACTGACACACTCTCCCTACCTACAGTTTTCTGTCCCTAGAAAAAATGTTTTTTTTAAGCACAATTTAGCACAAGGAGAATTCACTCACTGTCCTTCCAGGTCCCTGGAAACAAGGACTTTGACAGTGAAAGAAACTGACACACTCTCCCTACCTACAGTTTTCTGTCCCTAGAAAAAATGTTTTTTTTTAAGCACAATTTAGCACAAGGAGAATTCACTCACTGTCCTTCCAGGTCCCTGGAAACAAGGACTTTGACAGTGAAAGAAACTGACACACTCTCCCTACCTACAGTTTTCTGTCCCTAGAAAAAATGTTTTTTTTAAGCACAATTTAGCACAAGGAGAATTCACTCACTGTCCTTCCAGGTCCCTGGAAACAAGGACTTTGACAGTGAAAGAAACTGACACACTCTCCCTACCTACAGTTTTCTGTCCCTAGAAAAAATGTTTTTTTTAAGCACAATTTAGCACAAGGAGAATTCACTCACTGTCCTTCCAGGTCCCTGGAAACAAGGACTTTGACAGTGAAAGAAACTGACACACTCTCCCTACCTACAGTTTTCTGTCCCTAGAAAAAATGTTTTTTTTAAGCACAATTTAGCACAAGGAGAATTCACTCACTGTCCTTCCAGGTCCCTGGAAACAAGGACTTTGGCAGTGAAAGAAACTGACACACTCTCCCTACCTACAGTTTTCTGTCCCTAGAAAAAATGTTTTTTTTAAGCACAATTTAGCACAAGGAGAATTCACTCACTGTCCTTCCAGGTCCCTGGAAACAAGGACTTTGACAGTGAAAGAAACTGACACACTCTCCCTACCTACAGTTTTCTGTCCCTAGAAAAAATGTTTTTTTTAAGCACAATTTAGCACAAGGAGAATTCACTCACTGTCCTTCCAGGTCCCTGGAAACAAGGACTTTGACAGTGAAAGAAACTGACACACTCTCCCTACCTACAGTTTTCTGTCCCTAGAAAAAATGTTTTTTTTAAGCACAATTTAGCACAAGGAGAATTCAATCACTGTCCTTCCAGGTCCCTGGAAACAAGGACTTTGACAGTGAAAGAAACTGACACACTCTCCCTACCTACAGTTTTCTGTCCCTAGAAAAAATGTTTTTTTTAAGCACAATTTAGCACAAGGAGAATTCACTCACTGTCCTTCCAGGTCCCTGGAAACAAGGACTTTGACAGTGAAAGAAACTGACACACTCTCCCTACCTACAGTTTTCTGTCCCTAGAAAAAATGATTTTTTTAAGCACAATATAGCACAAGCACAAAACACACTGACACTCTCCCTACCTATCCTTCTCTTTCCCTAAACTAAAGGAATCCAGGTTAAGCAAGAAAGAAATAAAAGTCACTGTCCCTGCCTATGCTGCTCTATCCCTGCTCCGGAACACACTACACTAGGCCGCCGTGCTGGCGGCCTTTTATAGTGTGGGGCGTGTACTAAACACCCTCAGCAATAATTGGCCACAGGCATCCTGCCTGTGGCCAATCATTGCTCTCCTCGCTGCCGGCGCTGTGATTGGCCAAGCATGCGGGGTCACAGTGCATGCTTGGCCAATCACAGCGCCTGGATGACACTGCGATGGCGTAGTGCATTGTGGGCCGTTCGCGTCACTCGAATTTGGCGCGAACGGCCCAAATCGTTCGATCTTCGTCGAACGATCGAACAGCCGATGTTCGAGTCGAACTTATGTTCGACTCGAACACGAAGCTCATCCCTAATGTGGAGGCAGGAGAATGGTGAGGCAAACATGACACAGAAGAGAGTATGTTTATTCCTGTGGTGAAATCTCCTTCTAGGTTTTAAGCTTACTGCTGTCAGTGTACATTTTCATAGAGGTGTATAAGCAAATCAACACAGTTGGTCACATTAATATCTTTACATGTTGTATATAAATACAGTATGTCATTATAGTACTACAAATCAATGACAACTGTGCATTCATTGGCTGATTGTAGAAACAGAACATTGGCACTAACATGCTAAAATTCTGGCACGGTTTCTTAGTAAAAGGTGATTCTTTCCAGAGCTAGTGTCATGCTGGAATTATTGTACAATAAGGTGTCTCACAAGAACTGCAGTTTGTTTGAACACAAATCATTGGAGGAACAAAGTAGAATGATTCATCGTTCCATGATTGTTTTTTTTTTTTTGTATAAATCTGAAGCTGACTATATGTGATGAGTTAAGAGGGTGATTAAACTTTTGCTTCCACTTTTTGTTAAATTGCAAAGCATTCTAAGGCGTAAAATGGTGCCTTCAGAGGACTATGAGGATATAGGATTTTAATGGCCCCAATCAAAAAATCGGATCACTTTAAAAAAAAAAACGCAGTACTTTTTGGTACAATCTTTCAATAAACTGTATTAAAGTGGTAAATCTATTGTCCAGTTATGACTTCACAATACAATTTTGGTGCTATCAAACTTTTGTGTGGTAGATTTCTTAGTTTCTGGCAATTACCGTATTTATCGGCGTATAACACGCACCGGCGTATAACACGCACCCCAAGTTTAGGAGGGAATTTTAAGGAAAAAAACTTTTAGGAGGGAAATTCGAGGAAAAAAAACTTACATTTAAATGCAGCATGCAGCCTTGCCCAGTGTCCATCTGCAGCCTTGCCCAGTGTCCATCTGTCCATCTGCAGCCTTGCCCAGTGTCCATCTGCAGCCTTGCCCAGTGTCCATCTGTCCATCTGCAGCCTTGCCCAGTGTCCATCTGTCCATCTGCAGCCTTGCCCAGTGCCTTTGCGATCTTGTCAGTCTCGGCGTTTTTTTAAATTTGGCGCAGATTTCTGTGGAGAGGAGCGAGCGGGGCCGAGTGTACTTCGGCTAGACTCGGCTCCTCTCGCAGTCCCGCCCATCTCCACTGACTGCGCCGCTGACGGAAAAAGCCGAGTGTACTTCGGCTAGACTCGGCTCTGCTCACAGTCAGGGGCAGGACTGCGAGAGGAGCCGAGACTAGCCGAAGTACACTCGGCTTTCTCTATGTCAGCGGCGCAGTCAGAGATGGGCGGGACTGCGAGAGGAGCCGAGTAAAGCCGAGTGTACGTCGGCTTCGGCTCCGCTCGCTCTTTCGCTCGTTTCAGCAGGGGAATTCTACAGAGTATCGGCGTATAACACGCACCCACGATTTCCCCCTGATTTTAAGGGGAAAAAAGTGCGTGTTATACGCCGATAAATACGGTACTTTCAAATAGACTTGCGATAACTGATGGATGGAAAGTGGACATGCATGACCAGCTTTACGGAGAGTTAAACTGTAGTATAGTGGTGAAACAATTGCATAGCAACAGTGTTTTGCCTAGCTCTTATTTTCTGAATTGGATGTAAGTTATGCAGTAAAGATTTGCAAAGACAGTGGGATAAAGACTTGCAGAAAAAATGCACTTTGAGTATAAAACAGTTCAATAATGTCTGCAGATAAGATTAGAGAAGTCAAAGACATCAATACTTTCAGCAAAGTAATGGAAGGTGAGCACAGAACAGTTCAATAGCATTGGCTGACAGGATCAGTGTAGTCATTGACATCAACACTCAAAGCTGCTTGTATGCAGAGCATTACTGTAGCAGCTAAAGGATATTCTGGAGGGACAACTTATACAAGATTGGATTGAACATAAAGTGGTTCTACTGCTGCATAATAATTATCTGAGATCACGCACTATTTAAAAATATTTTCTGTCTATTTGAGCCCTGAAAAAAAAATGTTCAGTCCCAGTGCCCTGCTAAGATTACCCCCTACATTTTAAAATGTATTTTTTTTTAAGTGTCTTGGTGGCCATAGCTCAGCTCAACCATTTTTAAACTAGAGGAACCCTTAAAGAAAATGTAAGGTCTCCGGGAACCCTTGATTAAACCAGTTACTTTGGGGGTCAGTGTAAAGAATGCCATTCACATTGGTAGTAAGTAAAAAGAATGCCCCACTACCTATACAGTTGTGGTTCAGATCACCACCCTTACAGACAGCTAAAAAGATGACTGATGTCATGCTACAAGCTCTTCCAGGTGATTTTGGTCCCAGAACTATGCAACCACCATCAAATTGGATGTCAATTAACAACAGCAGGAACCCTTAGCGACCTCTGTAGGAACACTAGGGGTCCATGGAACCTTGATTGAAAATGGCTGATGTAGCTGATGACTTTCTGCAATGCCTTTTCCATATGTGTTTTTCTACCGCTAGTCTGTATGCATTTGGCAGTCTCTTATCCAACATAAGAGAGGAAAGAGTGGACTGATTTAAAAAAATAAATGATTTTGCAGCAAAATAATTGATTTTATGTTTGGCATAATTTTGATAAAAACAGAAACTCGGTTTTGCTCAACATGCTTGAGCAATTTTTTTAATCCACCTTTTTTCTTTTTCAGAGGGTGACTTTTTTTTGGAGCAGGATATATTTAATAAAGCCTATTATTTCGTTTTCTTTGTGTTTGTGTTTTTCCTTTATTTTTTCATTCCCTTTTTTTAAAATATGGGTCTTTATGAACATTTTTAAAGCTGTTTAGTTTTATTTAATTGATTGATTGATTTTTGTTTTTGCAGCTTTCCTTTCATTTTGTGCTTTCATATTTGTGTACTGCCACTTAAAAAACATTTATTTGCTTTTTTTTTCATCTGTGTTAAGTAACGAGTCTAATAGTTCCAGGGGGCGTGATGCCGTGCGGACGTGCGAACGTACGGAGTGAGTGAGTTTCCCTCTTTCTGAGAACCCCGGGCAGCAAGGAGCGGCATACGAGCAGACTATAGCCTAAGCAGACTGGACTAATTACCCCCAGGCGGGACAGGCATGGTACTGGCGTACGGCGCACGGGAGAAGGCATAGAGACTGAGAACCGCCGCTCCTCCTCCCCCTCCAACTAGCGGCTCGCCGCGGGCCCCACTGCCGCCTCTTCCAGGACTGCAGATACTGCGGGTTGGACACGCTGTCGGCGTGAGTGAGAGGAGGTGAGAAGCAGCCACCATGAAGTCGGGCTGAGGAGTTCTTGTAGAGGCACAAGCAGGGAAAACAGGATGGACTGAGTAAATAATGCAGAGGAGCAGATAAAGAGGTACTTTAATACGTAAAAAGAACTACAACAGAGCCTGTCTTTTCCCACACGCTTGTTTGCAATCCCAGATTACCCGCACCACCCCCAATCAATAATAACAAGCTGAACCTGAACTTTACTATCTATGGGGGGCTCTCATACTTACTATCCCCTGGAGCCGCAGGAGTAGCCATTGTTTGGTCTAAATAGCCACCTACCTTCATACAGGGTGGTCTGTATACTGTATACTGAAAGGACTGTCTTTTTATTTTTATTGGGGGGCTTGGACGGAAAGCAGGGATGGCTACTCGTGGGCGAGAGGCACTCCAGCCGGTTGGAGGGGGCAGGAGTGCGGCTGGAGGTATAAAAGCTTATATGACACCGCCGCCGCCACCACGACCACCGAGAGGAGACAGAGGAGATAACACTGGATGAGAAGTAGGTCGGAACCGGGGGGTAAAGTACACAAGGTATGGGAGTCCAGAGATTGTAGGACTGCATGAGAGAACAGGACGTGGCTCACCAATCCCACTGTATAATGCCCGCGGACAGGACTCTCAAAGCAGAAACCCCCTGTGGGGGGCTGAGGTAATAGGATGTTGGGGGGGAGTGATGTGAATGTTGAAAGAGGGGATGGACTAATGGACCTGGAATGGTGGGGATGCCTGCAGGACCCCAAAGAGGGGGGAAAAACCGGAGGGGAGCAAGGAGGGTCTCCAATTGGTAGGGGGCACCCCCCCACAGAGCAGGGGGGGAATAACTAAAGACCCCAAGAGACAGAGGGAACGGTAATAGTAAAGACCCCATAAAACCTGCGGACATAAAAGGAGTAAACGGAATACCGGAAATTTTCTCCCCTCCAACAGGCACAACAGACCTAACAGATCCAGCAGACCTAATAGACCCAATGACAGCAAAGTTAAGATCTATGGAAACGTGGGACAGAACTCCAAAGACAGAGTATATGTCAAAAGCACAGACGTTACAGATCCCACCCGCACCCCCAACTGAGTTGGAGGGGGCAGGGTCAGAAGAACAAAATATATACTGCTTTGATAATACAGAGATAGAGACAGAGCCTGTAACAATCCGGGAGGTCCAGGATGTCCGAGAACTTATAAGAGCATTACCAACAAAAGCTGACATTCAACAATTAATTGCCATAGTTGAAAGATCGTGTAATCAAGCAGTGGAAAACCTCAGGGGAGAGGTAGATGCAGTGGGAAATAGAGTGGAAGCATTGGAAAACAGCCAAGAGGAAATAATATATCCTGTGGGAGAGGCCCAAGAAATTATTAAATATCAAGAAGATCAGATGAATACGTATAGGGACCTATTAGACGATTTGGAAAATAGGGATCGACGCCAAAATATATGGATACGGGACCTATATGAAAATTACAAGGACAATGATTTGGTAGAAACTGCACAAAAGCTTTTTTCTCAAATCATGGGCTCCGCCTTGACCAAGCCTGTGGAAATAGACTGAATCCATCGCATCACCTCTTTCCTTGGAAGGAATGGGGAAAGACCAAGGGATGTGACGTGATATGTAAAATCCATAAATTTTCTGAGAAGGAAGCTATAATGCGGTCTGCAAGGAATATAGCCATTATTGATTTTGAAGGGTCCCAGATCTCATTATTCCCGGATATATCTCGTCGCACTTTAATGCAACGGAGAATGGTGCGTCCTCTGTTGGAAGTAATGCGACAGGAAGATGTAAGATATAGATGGGGGTTCCCTTTTAAATTATTAGCATCACGAAATGGCAAAACAGCAGCTCTTAGAACCAAAGATGATCTAAAAAAGTTTTTGGAGATATTGGATCTACCTACAACGGACTTCCCAGACTGGAGACTAACAAGTGAAAATATTATAAAACAACAGCGTGAACCCTGGTCTCAAGTGCCAAGAAAAAACTGATAAAAAAAACAAAGGAAATGAAAGTTGAAATGTATTGGGATGCTAGGGGGGGGGGGGGCGTTGAGGACTGGGGGGAGAGAGCTGAGGAGAGGAGAAGAGGGAAGTTTTCCCCTTTTTTTCCCCCCTCTCTCTCGGCCCTGCACTCCCCCCCTCCCCTCCCTGATACTGAATGCTGAAAACTGTAAGAAAGGTAATGAGATAGAATAGTCAAGGGAAAGGGGGAGAGGAGAGAAACTCCTCTAGTTACCATTAGGATGACCCCGATGAGGAATTGGACAAACTGCAATAAGCAGAAAGGGGGGAGGGTTCGGGGGTCAAGGTGAACCCACACGGGCCACTCTTCCTGATAGTTGGTACACCCAAGGTAAGTAGGGTGTTAAGCTGTAGAAAGTTCAGATATCGGAAATTGGATATAGGTTCCACAGTAGAGGCAGAAAAAAGAATAGAAGGCAAAAAGGTTAAAATGCGTAGAATATTGGTAGCTAATAACAAAAGAAGGAATGGCTAATTCATTAAAAATTATGACATATAATGTAAGGGGTCTGAACTCAAAAAAGGGGTCGTTTATGGCAGGAAGTGCAACATCATGCAGTGGATATTCTTTTTTTGCAGGAGACGCACTTCCTGACAGATTCCATACCAAAATTACCAAAGTCCCCCTATAACCCATGGTTTCATGTAGAGGTCGACCGATATATCGGCTGGCCGATATATCGGCCGATATTTAGGCATTTTTGATAAATCGGCTTTGGCCAATTATTATCAAAACTGTGCCGATATATTTCACTGGCTGCCCTTCCTCCTCCCTCCTCCTCCCTCCTCCACACTCCTCCACACTCAGCAGCATCAAGCGCCGTGCTGTGTGTGTGTGAAACTGAAAGTAAGAGGAGAGAGAGAGAGGAGCTGTCAGCTTGATGTCGGGGGTGGGCGGGACCCAGCAGATATATTACACTAGCCAATGGGATGGTATCTGGGTGGGCCACTACATCTAAAGCAGCCCAATCATTGGCTGGTGTAATTTAGCTGCTGGGTCCCGCCCACCCCCACATCGAGCACATCAAGCTCAATTCTAACAGCTCTCTCTCTCTCCTCTGTCAGTTTCACACTTTACACTCGGCTTAGTGTGAAACCTGCCAGTGCCACTGCAAATCAGTGCCACCTGTCAGTGCCCCCAGCCAGTGCCACCTGTCAGTGCCCCAGCCAGTGCCATCTGTCAGTGCCCCAGCCAGTGCCATCTGTCAGTGCCCCCAGCCAGTGCCAATCAGTGCCACCTGTCAGTGCCACAAGCCAGTGCCAATCAGTGCCACCGCCAATCGGTGCCATCTGTTAGTGCCACCAGCCAGTGCCAATCAGTGCCACCCAAATCAGTGCCACCAGCCAGTATCAGTGCCATCTGTCAGTGCCCCAGCCAGTGCCAGTGCCATCTGTCAGTGCCCCAGCCAGTGCCATCTGCCAGTGCCCCCAGCCAGTGCCACCTGTCAGTGCCCCAGCCAGTGCCACCTGTCAGTGGCCCCAGCCAGTGCCAATCAGTGCCATCTGTCAGTGCCACCAGCCAGTGCCAATCAGTGCCACCCAAATCAATGCCACCAGTCAGTATCAGTGCCATCTGTCAGTGCCCCCAGCCAGTGCCATCTGTCAGTGCCCCAGCCAGTGCCTTCTGTCAGTGCCACCAGCCAGTGTCAATCAGTGCCATCTGTCAGTGCCACCAGCCAGTGTCAATCAGTGCCATCTGTCAGTGCCACCAGCCAGTGTCAATCGGTGCCATCTGTCAGTGCCAATCAGTGTCACCGCCAATCGGTGCCATCTGTCAGTGCCACCAGCCAGTGTCAATAAGTGCCATCTGTCAGTGCCACCCAAATCAGTGCCACCGCCAATCGGTGCCACCAGCCAGTGCCATCTGTCAGTGCCCCCAGCCAGTACCAATCAGTGCCACCAGCCAGTGCCATCTGTCAGTGCCACAAGCCAGTGCCAATCGGTGCCATCTGTCAGTGCCACCACCAATCGGTGCCATCTGTCAGTGCCACCGCCAATCGGTGCCATCTGTCAGTGCCACCACCAATTGGTGCCACCAGCCAGTGCCATCTGTCAGTGCCACCAGCCAGTGCCAACCAGTGTCACCCGCCAGTGCCAACCAGTTCCAATTGCAAGTGCCACTGCCAATCAGTGCCATCTGTTCCAAACTAGTGCCATCTGTCAGTTCCAAACCAGTGCCCCCTGCTGCCAATCGGTGCCATCTGTCAGTTCCAAACCAGTACCACCTGCCAATGCCAGCCAGTGCCACCTGCCAGTTCCATCTGTCAGTTCCAAACCAGTGCCATCTGTCAGTTCCAAACCAGTGCCACCTGCCAGTGCAAATAGTGCCATCTGTGAGTTCCAAACCAGTACCACCTGCCAATGCCAACCAGTGCCAGCCAGTGCCACCTGCCAGTGCCACCTGCCAGTGCCAAACCAGTGCCACCTGCCAGTGCCAATAGTGCCACCTGCCAGTGCCAATAGTGCCACCTGCCAGTGCCATCTGTCAGTTACAAACCAGTGGCACCTGCCAGTTCCAAACCAGTGCCACCAACCAGTGCCATCTGTACTGAGGACATCAAGTGTGTGCTAGAGTGACAGGAGTAAGCAGGAAGGAATGGAGTGGGTGAGGTGTTTTTTTTTTTTTAAATCGGCCTAAAATATCGGCCACAAAAATCGGCATCATATATCGGCCATCGGCCGCCCCAATTTCTAAATATCGGCATCGGCATCGGCCAGAGAAAAACCCATATCGGTCGACCTCTAGTTTCATGCACCATCACCAGTGGCAAGAGCAAGAGGAGTCACTATAGCCATTTGGAAAACGTGCCCCCTAACTTCAATAGAGGTACAAGTGGATCCTGAGGGGAGGTATTTTTGTTTGTCAAAGGTACACTATATGGGCAGGGGTATACGTTTGCTTCCATATACGCTCCCAATACATGCACAGTAGATTTTATAGCGAAAACGTTGAGAAGGCTGAATAAGTTTGGGGAAGGATTTGTAATTTTAGGGGGGAATTTAGTATTATTTTAGACCCCAAACTAGACACAACAGCAGGGAAGACAGCATTATCCTACAAGGTGCTCAAATATGTGAAGAAACTATGTCAAACTCATCACTTAGTAAATACCAGGCGAGCCTTAAACGAGGGACGGAAGGACTATAGCTACTATTCAAAAACACACAAAGTATACTCAAGGTTGGACTTGTTCTTTGTAGACCAGTATTATTTAGAACATGTAAATGCAGTTAATAATAATAGAACCAATAACAATATCTGATCATGCACCAGTAGTGTTAACGTTTGCGCCAGTCTCGGTGGGATACCGGGAGAAAACTTGGCGACTAAATGAAACACTGCTGGATGATGAACAGATAGCGCAGGATATACGACATAAAATGATAGAATACTTTGAAATAAATACAACAGGAGAGATATCAGAGCAAATGGTATGGGAAGCCCACAAGGTAGTTATACGGGGAGAATTATTAGCCCATGGGTCCCGAGTAAAAAAAAAAAGAAAGACATAAAAACAACTTAGACCCTAGAGAGGCGAAGCAATTGGAAACATTTAGAATGGAGACAGAAAAGTAAAAGATACATATAGATTTTTTGAAAATAGATCTTATGAACATGGGAACAAATGTGGCAAACTATTAGCCAGACAGTTAAAAAACAACAGGAATTATCCCATGTCCATAACATCCAAGTAAATAATAAACAGGTAAAAGACACTAAAAACATAGCCACGGAATTCCAACGTTTTTATACTGGTCTATATAATATACAAGTGTGGGGGGTTCGCTCGGCAGCGGGTGTGTGTGATCCCCTGGATGGGCTCCCCACACAAAAACAGGCCCAGCAGACGGAGGTTGTGGTTTTCAAGATCAAAAAGGTGCGGTTTATTTCTCTATTTACAGTGACAAAAAAAAAACACAGCAAAGCAAAAAGAAACATAAACAAAATAAACCCTGGTCAGCTTGACCTCTGACTAAACATGCAGGTTTCCTAACTAACAACTGGGATCAGCCTGGTGCTGTCCTAGTCCCTAAGTCCCTGGGTTAGTAAATGTCCAAACAAATAGCCACACAGGCTTTGTCTCACCGCACAGGGGTTCACTCTCCCTAGACAGTCCACACAGGTCTGGTTCCAGGCATGAGCAAACACCTAATGAAGCTGGGAGTTTTTATAGAGGCCTTAAACGAGCTGACAAGCTTCAGCTGGTCTCATCAACTCCCTGCCTGCACGACGCCCAGCACTCTCCCTAGAGGTATGAATCATCCATGAGCCCACTAGCCTCAGCTGGGCTTCATCAACTCCCTCCCTAGTTGTATAAGTCGGCATAAAGCCTGAATCTGGGAGAAATATATCTACCCCCCTGGATGCAACCAGGTGACTTTACCTTCCTGCTGTCACATACCCCCCCCTCTTGTTTTAACCTTGGGGTTGGAACACCAGCAATCAGGCATTCATGTACTCGAGACAAAGCATCCACATTCCCCATTTGAACGCCAGGGCGATGCTTTACTGTGAAGTTGAATTCCTGTAGGGCCAGGAACCACCTATTCACTCTTCTATTTGTCTCCTTGTTTTGAGCCATCCACTTTAACGGAGCGTGATCCGTAACCATGTCAAAGTGCCTACCTAGCAGATAGTACCGAAGGGAATCTAGAGCCCACTTCACCGCTAAACACTCCCTTTCAACCGTGGCGTAATTTACCTCATGGGACTTCAACTTCCTGCTGAGGTAAATGACTGGGTGCTCTTCCCCGTTCCAGACCTGGGACAATACTGCTCCTAACCCCACATCTGACGCATCACTTTGTACGACAAAGTCTTTAGAGAAGTCGGGTGAGTACAACACTGGCTGGCTACATAAGGCTTGTTTCAAGAATTGGAATGCTGCCTCAGCCTCGGGGGTCCATTTAATCATGACCGACCCTTTCCCTTTCGTCAGGTTGGTTAGGGGCACAGCCTTAGAAGCAAAGTGGGGAATGAAGCGCCGATAATAACCCGCGATTCCCAGAAAGGCCCGTACCTGCTTCTTGCTGTTGGGACGTGGCCAACTCTGGATGGCCTCGACTTTGTTGAGTTGGGGTTTTATTACTCCCCTGCCAATGGTGTACCCAAGATATTTGGCCTCCTCCTGCCCAATGGTACACTTCTTGGGGTTAGCCGTAAACCCCGCTTCCCGGATAGAGTCTAGGACTGCTTGCACTTTTGGCAGATGTGAGGCCCAATCTGTGCTATGGACAATTACGTCATCCAGGTAAGCCGCAGCATACTTCCGATGGGGCATCAGTATCTGGTCCATTTTCCGCTGGAATGTGGCCGGCGCATTCTGTAACCCGAACGGCATTCTCTTATATTGGAACGCCCCGTCTGGGGTTACAAATGCGGTTTTCTCTTTGGCCGACTTGGCCAGGGGAATTTGCCAATACCCTTTTGTGAGGTCAAGAGTCGTCATGTATCGGGCTGTTCCCAGCCGGTCGATCAACTCATCTATACGTGGCATGGGGTAGGTGTCAAATTTTGTAACTTTGTTCAACTGACGAAAATCGTTACAAAATCGCCAGCTCCCATCCGGTTTAGGCACCAACACAATGGGACTAGACCAATCACTTTGGGACTCCTCTATCACCCCTAAGTTCAGCATTTTCTGTACTTCCTCCCGTATTGCCTCCCGTCGGGCCTCTGGGATCCGATAGGGTTTTAACTTCACCCTTTCACCGGGCGGGGTAATAATATCATGCTCTACCCCAGATGTTTGTCCCGGCAGCTCAGAGAACACCTCCTTGTTGCGAAGCACAAACTCCTTAACCTCCTGTTGTTGGGGTTGTGACAAGGTGGCTGCTATTCCAACCTCCGGAATCACGCAACCAGTTTGAGCTGGTGACCAAGTTTCTGCGACTAGGGACTCTCTATCCCTCCAGGCTTTCAACAGATTAACGTGATAGATCTGTTCGGGCTTTCGCCTTCCTGGTTGTCTGACCTTGTAATTCACTTCGCTCACTTTTTCCATTATCTCGTAGGGGCCTTGCCATTTGGCAAGGAATTTACTTTCAACCGTAGGGACAAGTACCAATATCCTATCCCCCGGGGAAAAGGTACGGGTCTTGGCTCCACGGTTGTACACTCTCTGCTGTGCCAACTGCGCTTGGGCCAAATGTTCCTTCACGATGGGCATTACCTGTGCAATTCGATCTTGCATCAGGGCGACATGCTCAATCACACTCCTGTGGGGAGAACTCTCACTTTCCCAAGTTTCCTTGGCAATATCCAACAGCCCTCTTGGGTGTCTCCCATACAGTAACTCAAAGGGGGAGAATCCCGTAGAGGATTGGGGCACCTCCCTAATAGCAAACATCAAATAAGGAAGTAGACAGTCCCAATCCTTTCCATCTCTATCCACCACTTTCTTCAACATTTGTTTTAGGGTTTTGTTGAATCTTTCAACCAGCCCATCGGTTTGGGGGTGATACACAGATGTACGCAATTGCTTCACTTTGAACAATTTACACAGCTCTTTCATAACCCGGGACATAAAGGGTGTACCTTGGTCCGTAAGCAGTTCTTTACAAATACCCACCCGGCTAAAAACAAGAGATAGCTCTTTGGCTATGGTTTTGGCCGAGGTATTTCTGAGAGGGATCGCTTCTGGATAACGGGTGGCATAGTCCATTATAACCAATATGTACTGGTGCCCCCTAGCGGACTTGATTATAGGACCTACCAAATCCATTGCGATTCTCTCAAACGGGACCTCAATGATGGGTAGAGGGACCAGCGGGCTACGGAAATGTGGCATCGGGGCCGACCTCTGACACACAGGGCAGGAGGAACAATAATTTTCTATGTCCTTCATCACCCCAGGCCAATAGAATCTCTGTAATACCCTCTCTCGGGTTTTCTCTGTCCCCAGATGACCTCCAAGAATGTGCCCATGGGCCAACTCCAACACCAACTTCCTGTAAGTTTTGGGCACCACAAGCTGCTCAACGGTTTCTTCTGCCCTTTTTGCCACCCGATACAGTAGGTCCTTCTCTACGCTGAAGTATGGGTAAGTGCAGGTATTATCTGGGTTCACTAACTCGCCATCTATTTCCACTACGTTTTCCCGTGCCTTTATTAGGGCGGGGTCTTTTAACTGTTCTGTGGCAAAATTTTCCCTGTGAACCTCAAGATCAGAAAACTCCACAGACGGTAGGTTTTCGTCTGAGGAGGTGGGCTCCTCTCCAGTTTCTTGAGTCTCCCCTGCCAATACTGACAAGGGAAATTCTGGAGAGTCCTCACCACTCTCAGAGGAGTTCTGGCTATCACATTCCTGGTACATAGGGGCACCAGTGGGGGGCTCAGGATCATCCCACAGTTCCCAGAACTTCGGAAAATCCCTTCCCACAATGGCATCATGCGGTAATTGAGATACTAACCCCACTGGATGAGAGAGGGTACCTTTGGGGGTCTCGAAACACACTGTAGTCACTGGATACTCTCGGGTGTCCCCATGCACACAAATAACAGCTACCTTGCTATTCCCAGAGACCTCTGTTTTAACTAATTCAGCCTTTATCAGGGTCACAAGGCTACCTGAATCCAGCAATACCACAACATTTCTACCATTAATACACATTTTGCATAAATGTTTCTCAGTTCCCCGAATGGCAGTGCATGCGACTGTCGCACACAGCGGCTGACGTTGGTCCGTCAGAAAGTCACATTGCATGGGTTCCTCCACAACCGGGCAATTTGCTGCAATATGTCCCGCTTGCCGGCAGCGGTAGCAAACAATCCTTTTGGCTGCCTCTTGAGCCCCTGACTTCCCAGGCTGTTCTCGCCAAACTTTGGGTAGAGCTCCCACCCTCTCACTCTCTCCACCCTCACCCCTTGGAATCCTCTTATCCGCCCCTGGGGATGGTCTGGTCTTAGGGTGGAAAGTCCGAGAGTCTCTGGAAGAGGCCGTCAGGTTCTCTGTAGCCAAGTATTTCTCTACACGATCCACAAGACCACCGGCCGTCTCTGGGTCTCCATGGCTTACCCACTTTTGGATGGCAGTAGGAAGAGCTCTCAAAAACCGATCCATTACAACACGTTCCACAATCTCTGGTGTGGACAAAGTCTCTGGCTGTAGCCACTTCCTGCTCAGGTGAATGAGATCATACATTTGAGACCTGGGGGGTTTTTCAAGCTGGAAAGTCCAGTTATGCACACGCTGAGCCCGGACAGCCAGGGTGACACCCAGCCTTGCCAATATTTCAGCTTTTAGCATCACATAGTCTTTTGCTTGGTCAGGCTCTAGGTCAAAGTAAGCCTTCTGCGATTCACCAGTTAACAGAGGAGCCACCAGTCCAGCCCACTGCTCCTCAGGCCACTTTTCTCTTTCAGCAGTCCTTTCAAATGTGGTCAAAAATACCTCTGGATCATCCTCTCCAGTCATTTTTGTCAATAAACGACTCACCCCAAAGGACGCGGTATTAGTGGGACGGCTTTCCTCACTGGTCTGCGGACGTTGCTGCATTACTGCTTCCATTTGTTGTAGTCTCTGCTCTTGCTTCTGTAACAGGTCTATGAAGCGGGCCTCAGATTGCTGCTGGGCTTGTTGCTGAGCTTCCAGACTCTGTTGGTGAGCTTGCTGCTGGGCTGCAAGGCTCTGTTGATGAGCTTGCTGCTGGGCTGCGAAGCTCTGTTGTTGAGCTGCAAGGCTCTTTTGCAAACCTGCATTTGTCTGCTGTTGATTGGCATTTGCTAGAGCCAGCTGTTTCAGTATCTCCTCCATGCTGGCTTAAAAAAAACTGCCACTGGTTCTCCACCAACTGTGGGGGGGTTCGCTCGGCAGCGGGTGTGTGTGATCCCCTGGATGGGCTCCCCACACAAAAACAGGCCCAGCAGACGGAGGTTGTGGTTTTCAAGATCAAAAAGGTGCGGTTTATTTCTCTATTTACAGTGACAAAAAAAAACACAGCAAAGCAAAAAGAAACATAAACAAAATAAACCCTGGTCAGCTTGACCTCTGACTAAACATGCAGGTTTCCTAACTAACAACTGGGATCAGCCTGGTGCTGTCCTAGTCCCTAAGTCCCTGGGTTAGTAAATGTCCAAACAAATAGCCACACAGGCTTTGTCTCACCGCACAGGGGTTCACTCTCCCTAGACAGTCCACACAGGTCTGGTTCCAGGCATGAGCAAACACCTAATGAAGCTGGGAGTTTTTATAGAGGCCTTAAACGAGCTGACAAGCTTCAGCTGGTCTCATCAACTCCCTGCCTGCACGACGCCCAGCACTCTCCCTAGAGGTATGAATCATCCATGAGCCCACTAGCCTCAGCTGGGCTTCATCAACTCCCTCCCTAGTTGTATAAGTCGGCATAAAGCCTGAATCTGGGAGAAATATATCTACCCCCCTGGATGCAACCAGGTGACTTTACCTTCCTGCTGTCACACAAGGGACAATGTCGAAAGTGAAGGAAGAGAAAGAAGTAAGAGAATATATCAGGGAGTCTACACTGCCATCCCTTTCAGTGGATGTGGTGGAGAAATTGGAAGAACAGATCACTAGAGAAGAAATAAAAAAGGCAGTAGAAGATCTCCCGAGCGGGAAAAGCCCAGGACTAGATGGCCTAACCAATGCATATTATAAAAAATTTATAGACATATTAATTACACCACTTTATAATTATTTTAATAAGATCACAGCTGCTAACCCACTACCCTCAGAAGCATTACTGGCATTCGTGACAGTTATACCCAAACCCAGGAAGGACCCACAATACTGCTCAAATTATAGACCTATATCCCTTTTAAATTCAGATACAAAATTACTATCAAAGATAATAGCAACTAGATTAAAGGATAAGGTAACAAAGATAGTACATCTGGACCAAACAGGGTTCATGATGGGGAGGGAAACAAAAGATAACACAATACGGGCTCTTAACATAATCCATTGGATGCAAAAGGGACCTGATGAAACACCAAGAGTTACTCTATCGATGGATGCCGAAAAGGCATTTGATAGGGTGAACTGGGTTTATATGATGGAAGTATTAAAAGGAATAGGTATGGGGGAACGGATGAGGGGGTGCATTATATGCAGGACCCAAAGCTAAAGTTAAGGTTAACGGAACACTGTCAGGGTGCTTTGACATATGTAATGGTACAAGGCAGGGCTGCCCCTTATCCCCGATTTTTTTCGCTCTCACCCTGGAACCATTTTTATGCAGAGTGAGAGGGAATAAGGGAATAGCGGGAGTGGAAATTGGTTTAAGAGAGCATAAAGTGGCAGCATATGCCGATGACTTATTATTTTTTCTCTCAAAATCACAAGAATTTATACAAGCACTGATGCAAGAGGTGACAAGACATGGAGAGATATCCAATTTTAAAATAAACATAGAGAAATCGGTAATACTACCCAGCCATGTACCACTACCAGTAGCTACATTATTACAGGATAAATATTCGTTTATATGGAACAAGGAATCACTGTATTATTTGGGAGTGCACATAACGGTCGATAAAAAAATATTATATGAACGTAATTATGGATCAAAAATCACGAAAATAATAAAAGACCTGCATAGATGGAAAGAAGACACATTAACATGGTTTGATAGAATTAATACCCTGAAAATGAATGTAGTATCTAGATTGCTATATATCCTGTACACAGTTCCCATACCACTTCCCCAAGTATTTTTCAAGAAGATACGAAAAGTATTTGTGTCATTTATATGGAAGGAGGGAAACGCCAGAATAGCATATGACATCTTATGTAAAAGTAAGGGAGAAGGAGGGGTAGGGCTCCCAGACATCGCATCCTACTACAAAGCGATGGCCCTGGTACGCATATTACACTGGTGTCATGATGCAGTAAATAGAGCATGGGTCCCAATTGAAGCAAATATGGCAGGAAGAAACTTAGCGGGAGCACCATGGATACCAGCTAAGGCCAGAGGATTATCAAAATGGACATCCCCACTAACCCGGAATACACTGGCAGTGTGGGATAGAATAAATAAATCTGGCAAATATGCCCCTAGAACATCCCCACTAGCCCCATTGGGGGGCTACCCATGGTTCCCCCCAGGAGAGGAAAAAGGAGCGCTGGGCCCATGGGAATCAGAAGGGAATACAATGTGCCTGAGGTACGCACCACTGGGGGCTTTGATGCCTCAAGCAGACTTGGTATTATTGCAAGGAGACATGGTAAGGGTAGGATGGAGATATAGTCAGATGCAAAGTTTCTTCAGCGGACTAGACCCCCAAGTAAGAACTCTTAATTCCCTAACTACATTCGAGAAAATATGTAGGAAGATATCAAAACCGGACCATTTATTGTCCCAAATGTATAAATTAATACGTAGTGAACAAAATGATGGTACCAGACTGCGGCACATATATACCCAACAGCAGATGACCGATGTTGGAGGGGATGTGGAGACAGGGGCACCTATCTCCACATGTGGTGGGCATGCCCAAAGATAAGAGTATTCTGGGAGGAAGTGGCTCCATGGATCGGGAAAATGTCTAAGGAAACTATACAGTTTGCACCATTGTACTTCCTGTTCCATGGAACCACAAGATCTATAAAAGCCACATTTATTAAACGCCGCCAAAAGGTTGATACCTAGGTACTGGAAGTAAGTAAGTAAGTACCATGTCCCACCCTTAAAGAATGGAAAAGGGAAGTGGTTATAATAATGGAGGCAGAAAGGTGGATACATGATATCAGGAATAAACAGGAGAAATTTTGAAATAATTGGGAAATCTGGGAAAAATATGGCCAAGAAATAGATGGATAATAAAAATGTATTGGAGAACCAAAAAGCCTTAAGAATTACTGTAAGGGATACCGGAACTTTAGATAGACAGATGGAGAACAATCTACAGCTTTGTTTTTAAGATGTGTATGTATTTTTTTTTCTTGGTAGTTTGTTAGATACAAGCACGAGGTTTTAGAAGGATATGGGAGGATCAGGGCAAGGGGTGGGCAGGAGGGGCGGCTGCCCTGGGCGCAATGGTTTATTGCAGGGATAGGGGGTGCCCTGACCCTAACCCTAAGGGAAGGGAGGGGGGGCGCAGTTTGGCATTCTTGCCCTGGGCGCTGGATTCCCTTGTCCCGGCACTGGGGAGGATCCACCTCACTTACCCTCCTTTCTCTTCCTCCCCCTTTTTTTTTATGAGAGGGATAGGGCCAGAGGGAGATATGGTGGAGAGGGAAAGATAAGGAAGAAAATACATTTAAATACACACAGTTTAAAAAAGTACACGTAAAGGAGAAATTAGAAGACACATGTAAATACACACATTATTTTTTATTTATTTTTATATAAAAAGTAAATGGAAGAAATTATTAAACACAATTAGAAGATTAGAAAAGGACACATATAAGGAGAGGGATAATATGAAGAAGAAAGGAAACACTAAAACACAATACACTTAAATATCACAAGAAGACACACACTTTATTATACCCCCTCTCTACCCCCTATCCCCCTCCTTCCCTATCCTCCCTCCCCCTCCCTCTTTTTGTCTTTTTTTTTCGAGGAGGAAATCGGAGAAGCCACCACCTATAATATGAATGACTATATAAATGTATCATTGATGTGTGTTGTTAGTAAATGTAAAAAAAATGTTATATGTAAAGAAAAAATGTAATAAAGAAAGATTAAATAAAAAAAGTAACAAGGCTAATGCTAATTTTTGCCATATGAAAACACCTAGGATAGTTGAAAGTAGGCTCCCAATCTTTTGGAGCCATTTAAAATCCATTGGGCTACTTAAAACCACCAAAATTACCTAATTTTGCCTTCCCAATTATGGTTAAAGTGAAAATTTAAATGTCAGTGCAAAAAATGTAATAAAACGTTATGGACAGTGTTAGTGCATTTCTTCAAAATCTGTCAGATTTTCTATGAAACAATAAACTACAATTTTATTAATCTCAGGTGTTCAGTGAAAACGAAGGGGGCGTTACTATGTTGAATGGATGAAATTCATTACAAACACCCTCTTAATAAATGCAGAGAGAGAGGACATTCAATCTTCCTGGACAACTAACCCTGACAAATTGGGATTATCTCTGATGGTTAAATTCTACCAGTTGCTATTGGGTAAGCTGTGGCTGAGCACTGCTCTTTCAACTTTTACAGACATAACATGCGTGGGCCATTCAAGTGTGCATGTTTATTTAAGGACTGAACAAAGAAAACCTTAGGTGGTTGCTATGTGCCTACACATCTGACTACCTTTTAATGGCTTTGTCAACCCTTGTAAATGTAGAATGATTGGCAATCATTATTACCAGTTACACTTTCCTTCTTGTATAAACTACTGTTACACAATACAGTTCAGTTTTTTTTTTCTTGGCAGTGTACTATAATGTATTTTCCTGTTCATGATGTCAACTTGCTTGACCTCCCAGAACAATCTCCACCTAATCTATGCCACAGAAGCTGCACTTCCTTTCACCTCACCTGTCATATACTTTTCTCACCACTTAAGTTCACTGCCTCCCCTACAATAACTAGTGACTAGCATTAAAGCCAATGAGGGACCACCAGCTTCCTGTACTGGCTATGTGCCAACTCAAAATCTTTCTGCTCAGCACCTACCATATCTGGCTGATTGGTTGCCCAAATACCTTTTGATTCATTCATCAATAGCCCTTAGAACCTTTTCTATTAAACAAAAATGCTTTTAAATTAGATTAGTACAAATGGAAAAATACCTAGGATGGCCATACAATTATCTGTTATTCCCACACAGCATTGCAAAACATCAAATCCATTGAACACACATTCTCCAGTAAAATCAAACTGTATGGTGACACATAAAGTTCTCACAACATAGATGATTAGGCATTTGTTTTTTATGCTGGTCAGATTTAAAGCAGAGCAAAACTATGCAAAATGTTTATATAGATTGAGCCCAAGGAGCTTTTAGCCATACTGTACTAGTATGCACAGAATAATAGAACATTAATACTAGCTAGTGATTCTCTCCAGCGCTGTGCTGTCAGCGCTCCCATCGATCACAGGTGCTCCTGTCTTCTCCTGGTCTTGCTTCTGTGTTCCAACTCTACATCCACTTGATTGGCCTACCTGTAAAGGTGGTAGGGCAGTGGTTGTTGGTCACATCCTCCTTCTTTTCCCATTAACTTGCTGGGCTCCAAGAACTGGGTCACATGGAAGGCCTATGTGGGTTTTTCTGTGCTATGTTAGGCACATTGTTACAGGGTCACTTTACACACACATATAGGGTACCTATACTTTTAGAGATGAATGTACACCATGCACACAGCAATGCAACTGTTCTGCAGCCAACTCTTGGTTCTCTGTGCCGATGTACACCATGTCCACAACCACCTGTCCAGAGTTTTTCACTATCCCACAACGATTTCCACAACCCCTAGCGGTGGAGTTGGTCCCACTGTGCACTCAACTCTTGAACCTTCTGTACAGGATGGGGAACCTCTGCACTGCAATCCGCTCCTGTTGCTGTGGGAGACAGACCGCTGGTGGAAGGAATGCCAACAATATCTCCCTTGCTGCTTGAGACCGTTCCACCTATAACAGGTACATGCTATCGAGAGGCTGCTCATTAAGCTTCAGTTTCTCTAGGTAACCACATGTGTCTTCATATTACTCCATTCTACACCGATGTCTTCATACACCCCAATGTGTAAGACCCACTGGTTAACTGTGTGTGTGTCAGTTACGTACGATACCCCTCTTTAGTAACTTCAGACAAGGCATGGACAACGTTTCAATACTTTACTTTGCAAAAGCACAAAAATAGACATTTCACAGTCAAACAAGCAAAACATGATACTTCTTAGTTCCTTAGCTATAGCTACAGGCTTGTGTGCTGTCCTGGCATACCTGCAAATGCATAGTCCAGTAATTACAGTCCTTATGAAGCATTATCCAGCACTGGTGTCTTCAGGCCGAATCCAGAGTTAAGAGTCTCCATGAGCAGGCCATGATGAGCGACATCCTCCAGAAGAGAGTAATAGAGTCACCTCTGTCATAAAAATCCTACCTGTCAGTATTTTTTGGGGGGGAGGGGGGGTTCAATAGACTTTAAAGAGACCCTATTATTTCAATAACAAATTTCAATTAGATTATATGTGCATTTAACATTTTTTAAGCATAATATTCACCTGTAAATGCCTCCCTTGTGAAGACATACAAAAAGCCCTGAGACTGCTGCTGGTTGCCACCATCTTGGATGCAATGTCATGTCAACCACCCCAGCAGACTCAGAGGTGTCACTCAAGGGACACTGGGGTTGATTTACTAAAGGTAAATCCACTTTGCACTACAAGTGCACTGCAAGTGCAGTCGCTGTAGATCTGAAGGGAAGATCTGAAATGAGGGGAAGCTCTGCTGATTTTATCATCCAATCATGTACAAGCAAAAATGCTGTTTTTTTTTTCTTGCATGTCCCCCTCAGATCTACTGCAACTGTACTTCCAAGTGCACATCCAAGTGCAAAGTGGATTTGCCTTTAGTAAATAAACCCCACTGTATAGTATTCATCTTCACTCCTCACTTGCCTGCTACATGAAAGAATGTTTAGGGAGCAGAGGGAAGGAGTGAAGGAGCAGGGCCCGCAAAAACAGACAATTAGAAGAGCAAAGGGCTATGATATGCAAAGATGGAGGTGAAAGGAATTGAATTTCCTGAAGTAGTTAAAGCGGAGCTCCACTCTAGAGTGGAACTTCCGCTCATCGGAACCCTCCCCCCCTCCGGTGTCACATTTGGCACCTTTCAGGGGGGTGGGGGGTTCAGATACCTGTCTAGGACAGGTATTTGCACCCACTTCCGGGAGTCCTCTCTGAGGGTATTCAGCGGGTAGTACGTCACTTCCTGCAGAATACCCGTTGTGTTCTGGGAAACACTCGGCTCCCAGAACACAACGGTGACCGGCACGACTGGCGCATGCGCCATAGGGAACCGGGCAGTGAAGCCGCAAGGCTTCGCTCCCTGGTTCCCTCACCGAGGATGGCGGTGGGGGCAGCAGAGTGATGAGCGATTGCTCGTCTTCTGCTGCCGACGTCGCTGGACTCCAGGACAGGTAAGTGTCCTAATATTAATAGTCAGCAGCTGCAGTATTTGTAGCTGCTGGCTTTTAATATTTTTTTTTCAGGGAAGCTCCGCTTTAAGTTTTCTAGCAAGTTCAAAGGCACATAGCAAATTAATGGGAAAAAAAACACAAAAAAATTATAAATATATATATATATATATATATATATATATATATATATTTGTATGCAAACAAAAAGGCTGCAAAAAGGAAAAACAGATGGTGACAAGGTCACTTTAGGTACACCAGTCCATGGTGCTACATTAGGCTGAGGGAAATTTGTCAAATGTACCTGCAGTTTTTATCAATGCCACTGAGCATTAAAAAATATAAAAAAATGGTTGTCACACACCTATACTGTGGTCCACAGAAAGTATGAGAAAATTACATTAAACTCAAATTAAAAAAATAATTCAAATCCATACAAAAATACTTTATAGTTTAAATGGTAACGGTAATATTTAAATATAACATATTAACAAATTAAGCTCCGTTTCTGAAAATGGGGGAGAAGTTTATACACAAACTACCTAAATCCTTGCCAGGCACATTTAGTCTGAACAGAGGAATAGCCAATTTGGGGGAGATTCTAGGATTCTACAAAAGAAAATTCAAACAATGTGACATCACATCCTCCTAAGTACAAAAAGAATGATTTAAGACAAACAAAATGGGAGAGATCTATTAATGCTGAAAGATCATTCTAGGTAGAAAATATCTTTTAGCCCAATCATTTTAATACTCAGGGGCAATATAGTTTACAAGATATATGTAGGGTAGAAGCACAGGAAATTAAAAAACAATGACCAATTACCAAGGGTGGCATAAAATGTGGCAGCAAAAATATGTAACCATATTTTATTAATTTAAAACCATTTTGTTAATAAGTCATTCCAAAATTGTTTCCTCAATGATCAGCCTTGAAGGACAGTTGTACATTTAATGTAATGTTCAATAATCTACCCACCCCAAAGCTAAACTATGCCAACTCCACTCCAGCTGCTTACTTACCTTAATGAAAAAATAAAAACAACACTTGCTATGATCCTCCATACATAACATCATGCATGTGCTTGTAACAATTCAGTGCCGAAAATACCATAAAATATTTGAATATAATATAATCCCAAATATTGATCACTTGTGCAACAAACAGAATCCACACATAACACATAACAGAAAAACAAAAAAAAGTCTTAAAAATTTGAAGAGGACATCACGTTTTGATGACAAAATGCATCAAGTGAAACTTCTGGTGCGTCATTTTCGGTCTGTAGGGGGAACGCACACCAGGGAACAGGCAACATCCATCTTGCTCAGTACGCAGCAGACTGATGTTATATACTCATTTGATTTTTTGCAGCAATTTTAATCCTATTTTTTAAATAAAAATAGGAAGCTTTTCACTATGAGAGGACTCCTCTCCTTTCTTATTTCATAACCCACTCCTGCCCATTGAGCAAAGAGGACAAAGACAAGAACTTACAGAAGGAGGGGACAACATCCAGGACAGAGATCATTGGAGAAAAATCCAGATAGGTCCCATAGTGACCACAAAGTGCTATTGACTCCTCTTGCTGTATAACAAGAAGGTCATTGGAATCTGGTGAATGCGAATAATATCACATAAGCACAACGAGGAATAGCATTAAGAGGGTTGTTTTAGCACAAGCACTTTTTCTTCATATTTGTAAGGATTTCGTTTTTTCTTCACATTTTTACAAAAGTTTTTTTTTTTTTCTGTTTTGTGTGGATTTGATTTATTGCACAAGTGATCAATATTTGGGGTTATATTATATTCATTTTTTTTTTAATGCTATTTTTAAAGGCACTGAAATGTTACAAGCACATGCATGATACTGGTTGATATGTATGGAGGATCATAGCAAGCGCTGGTTTCGTTTTTTTCGTTATTTTAACCTTTTTGCAGAGGATATAGACAGCAGCTGCAAGTTTGTTAAAAATAATTTTAATTTCATTTAACTTATTTCACACGAGACACAGGGGTGCGGGTGTTTATTTTGTATATTTACTTACCTTAATGCCAGAATTGCAGCTCACATGATATATGGCTCCATTCAAGCCCATGGTAGAGGAATTTTCACAGCTAAGGATGTACACGAGGGGGTCAAGACTCTGAAACTGATGCCGTGTACACACGGCCGTTTTTAATGTAATTGAAAAAAACAACGTTTTTCTCGACGTGATTCTTCTCAAGCCTGCCTTGACTACACACTATCGTTAAGAAAAAATGCTTGAGCAAAGCACGGTGACGTACATCACGTACGACAACAAGTACAACGGCACTATAAAGGGGAAGCTCCATTCGGATGGCACCACCCTTTGGGCTGCTTTTGCTGATTTCGTGTTACCAATGTGTTAGTAAAAGTTTGGTGTTAGCCGATTCGCGCTTTTCAGTCTCTGTGCTTTTCAGTCCGTTACAGCATGACGAATGTGCTCTCTCCATTATGAACGCTAGTTTTACCAGAACGAGCGCTCCCATCTCATAACTTGCTTCTGAGCATGGGCATTTTTTCACGTCATTAAAGCCTACACACGGCCGTTTTTCACGATGAGAAAAACGACGATGTGAAAAATGACAAGAAAAAATAGAGCAGGTTCTAAATTTTAGATGGCCATTTTTCTCGTCGAGAAAAATGCTCTGGAGACTTACACACGACCATTTATCACGACTAATTTAAAAAATGGCATGTTTCTCGTTATGAAAAACGGTCGTGTGTACACGGCATCAGTTAAGTAAGCATCTAGGGAGGGGTGGAACTTTTTTAATGTTTTACTTTAAACATTACTAAAATCGCTGCTCCCTGCCAAGCTAAATTTAAAAAAATGTTTTTGCTTTGATACATGTTACTCAGGGTAGTAAGCACTCCCCATGCCCAATGTTATTTGTTTGACAATTCCTAGCATATTCATTTAGAGAATGACCTTAAGCCCAGGTTCACACTGGGCTGCGGGAGTGAAGCCGTGCGAGTTCAGCTGAACTCGCACGATTTCACTCTCGCTGGTCAGTCCCAATTTCGGCCGCAATTACAGAGACATCTGTGCAGATTTCTTTTTTAAATCGGTGCAGCGCCGCAGATACAGTGTCACAGATGCGACGTTGCACCGATTAGGACGGTGCCATTGCCGGCAACTGCCAGCAAATGTCAAATCGCACCAGTGTCAACCAGGGCTTACTCTTTTTTAACATTCAATGGGGTTCAGATTCAGGACCCCAAACTTTAATCATGCTCGATGCACCTGCCTCAAGCTGATCTCAGGTATGTTCACCACTAACAAGCTGGGCCCTCCTAACCCTCTTGTTTTTAGCTGTATTGTAGCTGTACTGTTTAGCTTTATTTTGTAAAGTGCTGCACACACTGTTGGCGCTATGTAAATTCTGTATGATAATAATAATAATACGTTTTGGCAATGGACAACTCAATATGTTGGAATATTTGATGCAGCCATGTATATTTCTCCAATTATTTTTTCATAAACACATTTTTTTTTTGCAAACTTTCTTTCCCGCTCATTCTCTTGTTTCTTTTATCTGTTTGAGTTCTTTAGTTCTTTCTGTGTATGATATGGATACATGAGACAATAGGATGGTGCTGCTTTTTCCATTTTACTTGACACTATAAAGTGAAAATCTTTTTATGCATGATATGGTCATAAAATGATGTTAAAGTCTTGTCTTTGTAAACCATTTACATTGTACTGTTATGTTACTGTATATTTATCCATCACTTGTCCTTGTATAAAAAATGCAAAATACTTTAAAGAATGATAAATGTAAAAAAAATAATAATAATTTATGGGAAAAATATTTACTTCAATCTGTTTGTAGATTGTGCACGGTCTCCAGACTCATATATAGTAAGCAATATGCACAGCACTATAAAAGGAATTGTATTACTTTTTAGTTTCCTCTATCTGGATGTCGTCGCCTTTTCCATTTATAATAATCAATATTTGTTCCAACAACTCCCCCTCCCTTGGTATATCAATGTTAATATTTTGGTTTGTGGCCCCTGTTGCTTTCTACCTTTGTCAGCTCTTTACTTTTTTACATGAAGATGGAGATGACTCCCACGCATTGTTCTTTCTTAGCTGGATCATGACTTGTTTCCATGACAACCGTGCTCCGGGAACATTGTCTGTGTACTGCTAAAGCTACTGATTTGTGCAGCAGCTATATAACAATCTTGCAATCTGTAGTTGCGGTAATACGTAATGTATCTAGACACGCTGGACAAGTCTCTGCAAATAGGAAGTGCCCAGGTCGTAGAGTTTGTGCCTAAAGTCTTATTTTTCCTTGTTGTTTTTGTACATTGATGGCAGAAAGTATTTTTTGCCTTTATAGTAGACTGCTTTAGAGTGGTTATCAGTACAGTAAAACCTTGGATTGCAAGCATAAATCGTTCCGGAAACATGCTTGTAATCCAAAGCACTTGTAAATTAAAGCAAATTTCCCCATAAGAAATAATGGAAACTCAGATGATTTGTTTCACAACCATTTATTCATAAGTCCTTCAGTCTATAGTCCATATAAAAAGATTATAGCAATGTGACCAGGTTGTGTAACCATAAAATGTCCATCCACAAATGGAAGCCTCCACAAGGGGATTAGAAGCAAAATCCAGCAGGAGCTACAGAGTATACAAGAGAAGAGAGGTGCCTCTAAGTGTAGCAATGATGCAGATACACCATGAATCATGTTGAACAATGTTGATTCATTGAAATAAAAAACTCATCGGCCGTGTACATCTATGTTCTTCTGACAGACTCCTTGCCAAGAATGATAGCTCCTGGCCCCACAGTTTAATGGAAACTAAGGGGCTGTCAAAACCCAAGATGAGTTTGGGATACCTAAACAATGGTTCTTTCAATATTTACAACTATGATATGCCCTTTTAACACAGTTGAAAATAAGTATATGGAAATATACAAACACTGCTCTACTTATCCAGGTAATAACCACAGAAACCAAGCAAGGCTTGCTTTGCGCATGATGCAGCAGCAACAGGACATTTCCTTGGGTAAACAGCCCAAATAGTTTTCCTAGGCCATGAACCAAGAACAGGTAGGGTTTGATGCCAAACCTGCACTGCCGTGAACCCCATCCCTAGTCAGGAGTATGTAATGTATCATATAACATAAATTATGTAGGGGTTAAGAGTGTATAATATAGAGTACAGTAGTCAGGCATATAAAATATACTTAAGCTGGCCATACATTATACAATTTTCTTATTTAATTTCCTTTAGTTTTACCTTCAACTATGTAGTACAAGGGCCTGCCTGACTGCACACAAATTGAAAGTGTTTACATTTGACCTCATATTATAAGGTTTTGGTAAATCTAAAGGAAAACTATAGAAGAAAATTGTATAATGTATGGCCAGCCTTAGAGTGCAGTGGCCAGGAGTATGAAATGAACGACATTGTATTTATAGTGCACGGCTCAGGAGTGTATAAGGCACAAAGAATGGGGGTCAGAGTTTGAAATAAATTAAACAAAATACACTTGCATCTGTTATGTATGCTTTATTAAAAGCACTTAAACAAAAAAGCTTGTTTTGGTGATAGGGTCTTTTGAATTACTGTGCCACAATTAAGGGTTCCACAGGCCCATATAAATCCCAGCATAATCATTTTTTTAAACAATTTTAATGCACATTATTTTTTGTACACAAAATATAGACAGAGTGCTAACACTTTGTGTGAACCTATCTTAAAAAAGAGCATCATTAAAAGAGTCAGAGACTGTTAAGCAACAGTAGAGACAGTGAACACTTTGGCCAAGAATACAACTATTTACTATTGGCAAATAGAGTGCAGGGTTCAGTAATATATAATGTACAGAGTGCAGTATGCAACATACAACCCGGCATACAAAGTGCAAAAGTCATAAGTATGTACATACACATACAATGCACCCCCATGCCACACACACATATATACACCGCAGCCCTCGATTCCTCACACAGTCATACAAAATACCTTCCACACATAAATAACCTGCACACCATTTGTAACAAATACATACCATGCAGCCCCCTCACATACATACACAAAATGCTGCCCCCTACCCTCACACATAAATATAATTCAGCCCTCCTCATACATACATATAATGAAGCCCCCCTTCTTCTAACACATACATACAGTGTACAATACAGACCCCCTCCCCTTCATACATACATACAATACAGACCCCCCTCACACATACATACAATAGACCCCCGCCCCTTCACACATACATATGATACAGACCCCCCCTCACACATACATACAATACAGACCCCCCATACATACATACATACAATACAGACTCCTCCCCTTCTCACATACATATGATACAGACCCCCCCTCACACATACATACAATGCAGACCCCCTCCCCTTCACACATACATACAATACAGACCCCCCCCCTCACAATACAATACAGACCCCCTCCCCTTCTCACATACATATGATACAGACCCTCCCCCCCTCACACATACATACAATACAGACTCCCTCCCCTTCACACATACAAACAAAGCAGCCCCTGCCCCCCTCACACATACAAACAATACAGCCCCCTCCTCTTCACCCATGCAACAAATACAACAATGCAACCCTCCACCACACTAAAGACAGCCATAGACGGATTAAAACTGGCTAAATTTAAATCCATGTGTGGGCAGGCTGGTTGTACTAAAGTCAATCTATCGATCAAATTCAGTACAACCAGCCTGTCTTTTTTTTCATTTGATCACTACCGGCAGCTTTAGCCGCAAGAGGTAATGATTAAATTCTGATGGCGGGGAAACCTCCCACTGCCAAAATACAATAGCCCTGCGGGAAGGATTCCCTCATCAACACTGGCTGTGTTGATGGGGAATTAAGCAATTTACTTTGCGTCAACATGTGGTTGAAGGAAAGAAAATTGCACAATGTATGGCCTGTCTAGCTCACCATAGTCCTCCTGAAGATGCTGGCAGCCATGGTTGGGCATGGCCATATGCTTAGCAGGAACAAGCAGGGTTCATGTATAGGACTCGTGTTCCCTGCCAGTGGGGATTGCACAGCTTCTGCCCACATGAAAAGACTGTGCCTGACAGTGGTTCCAATCCCTCACTACTCAATTACTAACAGGTAAGCATGCCAGTTTACTTAGTATGTGTTATTTTAAGCTTCTTTAAATAATATTGAAAAATGACTTAAGCCTCATACACAGGATCGGATTTTCATCTGACAAAGCGTAGGAACTTTTGTCCGAAGGACGTTCGCCAGGAACTCATATTGCATACAAACGGCAAAGAATTGTCGGCCAACAAACACGAAATGACATGGTTTTTCAGCTCTTTAGCGCCACCCTTTGGGCAACTTCTGCTAATGTTGTGTTATGGTGAGCATTGCTTCCGAGCATGCGTGTTTGTACTTTGGAGTTTTGTCCGAAGGACTTGTGTACACACGCTCAGATAATCCGACAACACACATTTGTTGGCAGACAATTTTAAAGCATGCTATCCAACATTTGTTGGCGGAAAATCCAGCAACAATTGTCCGATGGAGCATACAAACGGTCAGATTTTCCGACAACAGCCTGTCATCACACAATTCCCGTCGGATAATCCGATCGTGTGTATGAGGCTTTACTATATTGAGTTGCCACATGCCATCCAAGAGCAGCCATGACCAATGCAGTGGCATCCTCTACAGGTGATACTCGAAAAATTTGAATATCGTGCAAAAGTTAATTTATTTCCAGTGCCGGGACAAGGTCATCAAGCGCCCAGGGCAAAGATGCCAAACTGCGCCCCCTTTCCTTTAGGGTTAGGGTCTGGGTGCCCCCCCATCCCTGCGATAAACCATTGCGCTAGGGGCAGCTGCCTCTCCTGCCCACCCCTTGTCCCGGCCCTGTTTATTTCACTAATGCAACTTAAAATGTGAAACTAATATATGAGTGAGACTCATTACATGCAAAGCAAGATAGTTCAGTTTGTCATAATTGTGATGATTATGGCTTACAGCTCATGAAAACCCCAAATCCACAATCTCAGAAAATTTGAATATTGTGAAAAGGTGCAATATTCTAGGCTTAAAGTGTCCCACTCTAATTAGCTAATTAAGTCATAACACCTGCAAATGGTTCCTGAGCCTTTAAATGGTCTCTCAGTCTGGTTCAGTAGGAATCACAATCATGGGAAAGACTTCTGACCTGACAGTTGCGCAGAAAACCATCATTGACACTCTCCATAAGGAGGGAAAGCCTCAAAAGGTTATTGCAAAATAAGTTGGATGTTCCCAAAGTGCTGTATCAAAGCACATTAATAGAAAGTTATGTGGAAGGGAAAAGTGTGGAAGAAAAAGGTGCACAAGCAGCAGGGATGACCGCAGCCTGAAGAGGATTGTCAGGAAAAGGCCATTCAAAAGTGTTGGAGACTTTCCCAAGGAGTGGACTGAGGCTGGAGTCAGTGCATCAAGAGCCACCACACACAGACGGATCCTGGACATGGGCTTCAAATGTCGTATTCCTCTTGTCAATCCACTCCTGAACAACAAACAACGTCAGAAGCCTCTTACCTGGGCTAAAGAAAAACACACCTGGTCTGTTGCTCAGTGGTCCAAAGTCCTCTTTTCTGATGAGAGCAAATTTTGCATCTCATTTGGAAACCAAGGACCCAGAGTATGGAGGAAGAATGGAGAGGCACACACTGCAAGATGCTTGAAGTCCAGTGTGAAGTTTCCACAGTCGGTGTTGATTTGGGGAGCCATGTCATCTGCTGGTGTTGGTCCCCTGTGCTTCATTAAGTCCAGGGTCAACGCAGCCGTCTACCAGGAGATTATGGAGCACTTCATGCTTCCTTCCGCAGACGAGCTCTATGGGGATGCTGACTTCATTTTCCAGCAGGACTTGGCACCTGCCCACACTGCCAAAAGCACCAAAACCTGGTTCAATGACCGTGGGATTACTGTGCTTGATTGGCCAGCAAACTCGCCTGACCTGAACCCCATAAAGAATCTATGGGGCATTGCCAAGAGAAAGATGAGAGACATGAGACCGAACAATGCAGAAGAGCTGAAGGCCGCTATTGAAGCATCCTGGTCTTCCATAACACCTCAGCAGTGCCACAGGCTGGTAGCTTCCATGCCACCCCGCATTGAGGCAGTAATTGCTGCAAAAGGTGCACAAACCAAGTACTGAGTACGTATGCATGCTTATACTTTTCAGATGTCCGATATTGTTCCTTGTTTTATTGACTGCATGTAGGGATGAGCTCAGTGTTCGAGTCGAATGCATCTTCGACTCGAACATCGCTTGTTCAGCGAAACCAGAACTTTGTGGGGCGTTCGCGCCAAATTCGTGTGACGCGAACGGCCCACAATGCACTGCGCCATCGCACTGCATTGCTGGCGCTGTGATTGGCCAAGCATGCACTGTGACCCCGCATGCTTGGCCAATCACAGCGCCGGCAGCGAGGAGAGCCATAATTGGCCACAGGCAGGATGCCTGTGGCCAATTATAGCTATGGGGGTTTAGTACACGCCCCACAGTATATAAGCCAGCCAGCGCGGCGGCCTTGTGTAGTGTGTTCCGGAATGCAGGGAAAGAGCTAGATAGGCAGGGACAGTGTGTTCTACAGTGTGTTCTTTTCTCAGGCATCTGCAGGAGTTAGTGGGTGTTGTGTGCCTCCAGCACAGTATACACCTGTATCTACCCTTTATTGCTGTTCTCTAAGCTAGATAGGCAGGGACAGTGTGTTCTTTTCTCAGGCATCTGCAGGAGTTAGTCGGTGTTGTGTGCCTCCAGCACAGTATACACCTGTATCTACCCTTTATTGCTGTTCTCTAAGCTAGATAGGCAGGGACAGTGTGTTCTTTTCTCAGGCATCTGCAGGAGTTAGTGGGTGTTGTGTGCCTCCAGCACAGTATACACCTGTATCTACCCTTTATTGCTGTTCTCTAAGCTAGATAGGCAGGGACAGTGTGTTCTTTTCTCAGGCATCTGCAGCAGTTAGTGGGTGTTGTGTGCCCCAGCACAGTATGCACCTGTATCTACACTTTATTGCTCTTCTCTAATACAGGCATCTGCAGGAGTTAGTGGGTGTTGTGTGCCCCAGCACAGTATACACCTATATATACCCGTTATTGCTGTTCTCTAATACAGGCATCTGCAGGAGTTAGTGGGTGTTGTGTGCCCCAGCACAGTATACACCTGTATCTACACTTTATTGCTGTTCTCTAATACAGGCATCTGCAGGAGTTAGTGGGTGTTGTGTGCCCCGGCACAGTATACACCTGTATCTACACTTTTTTGCTGTTCTCTAATACCGGCATCTGCAGGAGTTAGTGGGTGTTGTGTGGCCCAGCACAGTATACACCTGTATCTACCTTTTATTGCTGTTCTCTAATACAAGCATCTGCAGGAGTTAGTGGGTGTTGTGTGCCTCCAGCACAGCACAGTATACACCTGTATCTACCCTTTATTGCTGTTGTTCTCTAATACAGGCATCTGCAGGAGTTAGTGGGTGTTGTGTGCCTCCAGCACAGCACAGTATACACCTGTATCTACCCTTTATTGCTGGTGTTCTCTAATAAAGGCATCTGCAGGAGTTAGTGGGTGTTGTGTGCCTCCAGCACAGCACAGTATACACCTGTATCTACCCTTTATTGCTGTTGTTCTCTAATACAGGCATCTGCAGGAGTTAGTGGGTGTTGTGTGCCTCCAGCACAATATACACTACCCAATTGCTTGTTTCCCCCTGCAGGCCATTACTATGTCTGGAAGGCCAACAAGGAGAGGCAGACAGTCACGAGCCAATAAAAGAGGGCAAGCAGGCTCTGTGTCTAGAGACAACAGTGCTGGTCGTGGACGCGGTGCATCGTCATCAGCACGTGGCCATGGGACACGCTTGTCCTTATTTTCGGCAGCTGGACGTGTTGAGCCGCATCATGCCAAAGACTTGGTAGAGTGGATGACCAAGCCCTCCTCATCCTCTCTCACCCAGGCTCAGGGTACTGGCAAAGCAGCTGCCAAAGCGTCCTCTTCCCTCGTATCAATGTCATCATCAGTCACTCCTTCCCTAGACCCACCATGTCCTCCTGAGGTGTCCCCCGAACTGTTTGAGCACAGTGTTGGGTACATGCTCCAGGAGGATGCCCAGCGTTTTGAAGGGTCTGATGATGATTCCCAGCTAGAGGAAGGCAGTAGCGTGAGCGCAGAGAGAGGGGATGCTCAAGAAGGACAGCAATCTGGCAGTCATGTTCCAGCAGCTGCAGCATACTGCCAGATTGGCTCCAGTGATGAGGAGGGAGTGGATGATGAGGTCACTGACTCCACGTGGGTGCCTGATAGGAGAGAGGAGGAGGAGGAGGATGAGGAGGAGGCACATATCCAACGAGGCAGGATGCCCTCCGGGGGCCAGCGTAAGGGCAGCACACCGACTGAATCACACCTCAGAGCTCCACCTGTGCAGGGCGCTGCCTCTGCCCGTTATTCCAAAAGTTCTTTGGTGTGGCCCTTTTTTGAGTCGAGTGCATCAGATCGCACCGCTGCTATTTGAAACATATGTCTCAAGCATATCTCGCGTGGCCAAAACATCAGCCGCTTGGGCACCACATGCTTGACCAGACATATGTTGACCTGCCATGCAGCTCGTTGGCAAACGTACCTTAAAGACTCACACCAAAGAACAAAGCTGACCTCTCCTTGCTCCTCATCAGCTGGGATCTCCAACCCCACTATACCTTCAGTCCTCTCTGAAACCTGCACTGAGAGGAATGAAGGTGTAGAATTAGGTGTGTCACAGCCAAGTACTTGCGGGCACTCTGCTAGCAGTACACTGACGTCCGATTGTAGCAGGCAAATTTCCCTGCCCCAGCTGCTGGACCGTCAAAAGAAGTTCACTCCCAGCCATCCACATGCCCAGCCATTGAATGCTAGCTTGGCTAAATTGCTAGCACTTCAACTGCTGCCTTTTCAGTTGGTAGACTCGGCCCCCTTCCGTGAGTTTGTGCAATGTGTGGTTCCTCAGTGGCAGGTTCCCAAACGCCACTTTTTCTCACGGAAGGCGATTCCGGCTCTCTACCAGCATGTGGAAGGCAATGTCCATGCCTCGCTGGACAGGGCGGTCAGTGGTAAGGTGCATATTACCGCTGACTCATGGTCCAGCAGGCATGGACAGGGACGTTACCTTTCTTTCACGGCCCATTGGGTCACTCTTTTGGCAGCTGGGAAGGATGAAGGACAAGGTGCAGTAGTGGTGGAGGTTGTTCCGCCACCACGCCTCCAAAACCAGCGGTGCTCCGTAGGCGTTCAAGGGGTTACGCAAGTACGCAGGCAAAAAGATGGCATGTCGTGCTTGCGCTGGTGTGTTTGGGGGACAGGAGGCACACTGGGGCAGAGGTTCTGTCAGCTCTGCAGGGGCAGGCCGAGAGGTGGTTGACGCCACGCCAGCTTAAGCCAGGAATGGTGGTTTGCGACAATGGCACCAACCTCCTCTCCGCCCTCCGACAGGGACAACTGACCCATGTGCCCTGTGTGGCTCATGTCCTTAACCTGGTGGTGCAGCGGTTCTTGGGCAGGTACCCGGGCTTACAGGATGTCCTAAGGGAAGGCCAGGAAAGTCTGTGTGCATTTCCACAGATCATATAATGCCAGTGCTCGGCTGGCAGAGCTGCGAAAGGAGTTGAACCTGCCCTAGAACCACCTTATATGTGACATGCCCACCAGGTGGAACTCAACGTTGGCCATGCTGCAGCAGCTGCACATGCAGCAGAGGGCCATCAATGAGTACCTGTGCGACTACGGCACCAGGACAGGGTCAGGGGAGCTCGGTTTTTTTTCGCCACGCCAGTGGGGCATGATCAGGGATGCATGAACTGTCCTGGCACCATTTGAGGAGGCCACGAGGATGGTGAGCAGTGACAGCGCATGCATCAGTGACACTGTACCTCTTGTCCACCTGTTGGAGCATACGCTGCATGGAATAATGGACAGGGCACTTGAGGCAGAACAGAGGCAGGAAGAGGAGGACTTGCTTGCCTCTCAAGGCCCCCTTTACCCAGACAGTGTTCCTTCTGTCCCACCCATCACACAGGAAGAGGATGAGGATGAGGGGGAGGAGGAGGAGGAGGATTGTGTCAGCATGTGGAGGTGGAGCATGGCACTCAGCATCAACAGCAGCAGTCTTTTAGGGATGATTCACAGTCCCAAGAAACCCGTGGACTTGTAAGTGGCTGGGAGGAGGTGGCTGCGGATCATGTCGTCCTTGGTGACCCAGAGGACTCCGGACCGAATGCCTCAGCTAACCTACGCTGCATGGCCTCCCTGATCCTGCAAAGTCTGCGGAAGGATCCTCGTATTCTTCGGATCAAGAAGAGGGACCATTACTGGCTGGCCACTCTCCTTGATCCATGGTACAAGGGTAAGGTTGTGGACCTTATCTTGCCGTCGCAGAGGGAGCAGAGGATGAGACATCTCTGGGAGGCCTTGCAGAAAGGTCTGTGCAACGCGTTCCCAGAGACTGGGAGGTTACAAATTCCTGGTCCTGGACAACGAGTTGCTGAGGCTTCGGTCAGTAGCAGAAGGAGCGGTGGAGAAGGTGGCCATCTGACCAATGCATTCAGACAATATTTTAGTCCGCAGCCCCAAGGTATGATCAGTTCCAACAACCATCGCCAGCGTCTGATATACATGGTGCAGGAATACCTAGGGGCAAGGTCAGACTTGGACACCTTTCCCACCAAAAATCCTCTGGCTTACTGGGTCTTGAGGATGGATCAATGGCCAGAGCTTGCACAGTATGCAATTGAGCTACTGGCCTGTCCTGCATCCAGCGTTCCTTCGGAACGCACATTCAGTGCTGCTGGAGGCTTTGTCACGGATCACAGGGTGTGCCTGTCCACCGACTCGGTTGATCGACTGACCTTCATAAAGATGAACCAGTCTTGGATCACCACCAGCTACCAAGCACCTGAAGCTGATGTAACAGAATAATTTATTTTGAAATGTCACATCCCTTCAAGACTGCCTATGCTGATGCTGAGTGACTGTCCCTTTATGTTGACTGACTATCCTCTTCCGCCTCAATGATCCGATTCCTGATGATAGCTTGGAAGAACATTTTTGTTTCTGGGTGCCGCCACCAGTGGCTAAGGCCCAATTTTTCAGCCCCTGTTTAACAGGGGCATGTAATTACAATTTTTTATGCAATGCTTTGCAGCAGGGCTCATTCCTGCACTCCAACTAGAGTATCTGGGAGAGGTTGCAGTGTCGTGGCACCAGCACCAGTGCCTAAGGCCCAATTTTTCAGCCCCTGTTCAACAGGGGCGTGTAATTAAAAGTTTTGATGCAATACTTTGCAACAGGGCTCATTGTTGTGCTCCAAGTACAGAATCTGTGAGGGGTTGCAGTGTTGTGGCACCAGTGCCTAAGGCCCAATTTTTCTGCCCCTGTTCAACAGGGGCATGTAATTACAATTCTTGATCTAATAATTCACAGCAGGGCCCATTCCTGCGCCCACCAAGAGTAACTGTGAGGGATTACAGTGTTGTGGCAACACCACCACCACCACCACCAAAGGCCCAATTTTTCTGCCCCTGTTCAACAGGGGCATGTAATTACAATTCTTGATCTAATAATTTACAGCAGGGGTCATTCCTGCGCCCACCAAGAGTAACTGTGAGGGCTTACAGTGTTGTGGCAACACCACCACCACCACCAAAGGCCCAATTTGTCCGCCCCTCTTCAACAGGGGCATGCAATTACAATTCTTGATCTAATAATTTACAGTAGGGCCCATTCATGCGCCCACCAAGAGTAACTGTGAGGGCTGACAGTGTTGTAGCACCAGCACCCCCACCAAAGGCCCAATTTTTCCTACCACTGTTCAACAATGGCATGTAAATACAATTCCTGATATAATAGTTCACAGCAGGGCATTCCAGCGCCCACCAAGAGTAACTGTGAGGGCTCACAGTGTTGTGGCAACACCAACATCTAAGGGGCAAATTTCAGCAGAGTATATACGGCAGGCCCCTACTTTCAAACATCCAACTTACAAACGACTCCTACTTGCAAACGGAAGGAGACAACAGGAAGTGAGAGGAAATCTACCCCTAGGAAGGGAAATTCTCTCCTGTAAGAGTTAATATGGGAAAAAGTTGTCTCCTCTCTACTGATGCTTTATCACCAATCCTTGTTTCAATAAAAACCCCACTTTTCCAAAAACATTTGTCATTGGGACGGAAAGTGAGGTGAAATGTTCTGAACAGGTGCACAGACAGCAAAACAAATGTTACAGTGATAACCCTTCCCTATGTTTTCCAAAAAGCTTAAAAATATATTTTTTGGCTGGAGCTACAGTTAAACAATGTACCTGTTCAAAATGACAAACAGATTCTACTTAAGAACAAACCTACAGTCCCTGTTTTGTTTGCACCGCCTGTATACTGCTGTTCAGAGTATATAGGGCCTTTTTTTATTTTGGGTGCGGGGTTCCCCTTAATATCCATACAAGACCCAAAGGGGCTGGTAATGGGCTGGGGTAGGGGGGGGGGGGTGATGGGGTAGCCATGCCATTTTTCTCAAAGATTTTCATCCATATTGTCAGGACAAGACATGACATTAAAGCCGCAAGCAGTTTTAAATGGCTTTTTTTCCTTTAGAAATGTCATTTTGTGCAGGGACAGTTCTAAACACGGGAAACACATGCCACTTCACAGGCATACTTTAGACACCCCCCAGGTACGATATTTAAAGGAATATTTCACTTTTTTTTTTCACTTTATGCATCATTAAAATGACTGCTCCCGAAAAAACGGCCATCCCCAAACCCTTTTTAGGACAATAACATGCATATTAGCCGTTATAATTAGCACTTTAGATTTCGAACATTCGCGTCCATTGTATTTAATAGGGTTCTAACGTGCGCGCGAACTTTCGGTCCGTTCACAGGTTCTGGTGCGAACCGAACTGGGGGGTGTTTGGCTCATCCCTAATTGCATGTAATATTCTAATTTTCTGATATTGTGGATTTGGGGTTTTCATGAGCTGTAAGCCATAATCATCACAATTATGACAAATCACGGCTTGAACTATCTTGCTTTGCATGTAATGAGTCTATCTCATATATTATGCCCCGTACACACGATCGTTTTTCATGCCGTTAAAACTGCCATTTTAAAAAATGGCCCTGAAAAATGATCGTGTGTATGCTCCAGAGCATTTTTAACGACGTGAAAAACGGCCATTAAAAATTCCGGACATGCTCTCTTTTTTCAGGTCGTTTTTCATGTCGTTTTTTTTAACGACGTGAAAAACGATAGTGTGTATGCTTTAACGACGTGAAAAAAAACACGCATGCTCAGAATCAAGTATGAGACGGGAGCGCTCGTTCTGGTAAAACTAGCGTTCGTAATGGAGATAGCACATTCATTACACAGTAACGGACTGAAAAGCGTGAATCGTCGCTCAACAAACTTTACTAACATGAAGGGTGGCGCCATTCGAACGGAACTTTCCCTTTATAGTGCCGTCGTACGTGTTGAACGTCACTGCGCTTTGCTTGATCGTTTTTTTTAATGATGGTGTGTACGCAAGGCAGGCTTGAGAGGAAACATGAAAAAAAACGAGGAGAAAAACGTTGGTTTAAAAAAATGACATTAAAAACGATCGTGTGTACGGGGCATTAGTTTCACCTTTTAAGTTGCATTGGTGAAATAAATGAACTTTTGCACGATATTCAAATTTTTCGAGTATCACCTGTATGTATCCAAAAGCAGGAATGCTATCTATGACAAGAGTATGCAGAACTGCAGCCTGTAAGAATGTTTTTCAAACTATGTAATTTTTTTGCGGTTCTCATTATCTTTAGTTACTTAAGAGATGGATGGTCAATCAAACATATATGTGACTACAATATTTTTCAAGTACCGTACAAAGAACATTGATGAAACCAACATAACCGGGGACATTTTGTTTACAAACATATTTGGTAAGGCTTTTAAAATAAAATTTTCCAACCATTCATATTACCTTTAATAAAACATCAATAACCTTTATGTATCTCGGTCAATATAACTGGGCTTTCATTTATCTGCTGACAGAACTGCTCTTGATAAAACATCATCATTAAATTACTTTTAGTGCTACTCTGTTTGGGATAAAGAAAATGCATCTGGCAGCAAAATTTCCTGTTGTTAGGTTGTCTTTTAAATTGCTGTCCCGCGGTGCCTCATGACTCATATTTATATATTACTGCAGTTCTGAACAGCGCAAAACTGGCGGGAGCCTAAGACTGTCACAAGGCTTCTGATCACATTAGTACTTGGCCAGGGGATATTTTAGTATAATTTGAGATATAATCCATTGCTATGCAATTTTAAGTAGGCAAATTTTATAGAATCATTGAGGGAAAACTCCATATGAAACACATTTTTATCCAATTGTTATTTTAAATGTTTTTTTAGAGGTAGTAAATAATAGTTTTTTTTAACCACTTGCCACCCAGGCCAATTCTGACAATTCTCTCCTTATGTAAAAATCATATTTTATTTTGCTAGAAAATTACATATAACCCCAAAACATTATATATGTTTTTTTAGCAGACACCCTAGAGAATAAGATAGCGCAGCAATTTTTCAAACACATTTTTTTCATTTCGTGCTTTAATAATGTAAAAGATGATGTTACCTAACATGTCATGTTCGTGAAATGGCACCAAAATTCGGTACTTAAAAATCCCCAAAGGTGACATTTTAATTTTTTTTACTGGTTACATGTTTTGAGTTACAGAGAAGATCTAGAGCTAGAATTATTGCTCTTGCTCTAACGTTTGCGACGATACCTCACATGTGTGATTTGAACATAGTTTACATATGTGGGTATGACTTATGTATGCATTCGCTTCTGCGTGCGAGCACACGTGGACAGGGGCACTTTAAATTTTTTGTTTTTATTGTTAATTTTACTTTTATTTTTCAGTTTAAAAAAAAAAAAATGTATCACTTTTATTCTAATTACAAGGAATGTAAACATCCCTTGTAATAAAAATAAGCATGACAGGTGCTCTTTACAATGAGATATGGGGTCAATAAGACCTCACCTCTCACCTCTAGGCTGGGAAGCCTGAAATAAAAAAATAAACGAAAAAACAATCTCAACTTCCCAGCCGAGGCGGCGCTGTTTTTTTTTAATGCAGAGGCTAGGCATGACGTCATAACATCGCGCCCGGCCTCCAAACGATCATAGAGACTCAGACGACCACCTGGTCTGCCGGAAATCTCTATGGTTAACATCCAGGGCCGACGGATCTGTTCTCTGACTCACCAATGGCAGGGGTGAGTCGGTAGAAGCACCGGAGGGTGGCGGGAGGGGGGGACGTCCCCTCTTGCCACTCGTAAGAACAAACAAGCGGCTGAACACCCGCTATGATAACTCTTATGGTGTAGGGAATCGCCTGCTCTAAAAGACGATATCTGAATGATGCCTGTAAAGACATGGGGGAGATTTACGAAAACTGGTATACTCAGAATCTGGGCATGGCAGCCAATCAGCTTCTAGCTCAAGCTTGTTCAATTAAAGGAGTTGTAAAGGCAGATGTTTTTTTTTTATCTTAATGCATTCTATGCATTAAGATAAAAAAACTTTTGTGTGTAGCAGCCGCCCCAGCACCCCCCTAATTACCTACCTGAGCCTCTTCTCCCTCCAGTGATGACCACAAGCCCCTCAGCCATCCAGGACACAGCAGCTGCGCCATTGGCTCCCGCGGCTGTCAATCAAAGTCAGTCAGTCAATCAGGGGGGGAGGGGGCGGGGCCAGGTCGGGCTCCGTGTCTGAATTTTTTTGTTTTTTTAAAACGAGCCTTTACAATCACTTTAAGATTTGGCAATAAAACCTGAAGAACTGGAGTGCCTGCCTCTCCGCTGTGCCACTGGATTCTGACAGCAGGACTCCTCCGCTGTCAGAAAACAATGATCAGTGACCACTGCACAGTGATCAACAAAGCCTTTCCAACATTCCCATTCCTCAGAAGTCGATTGTTAGATGGAGCAGGAATGGCCATACATTGATCATCTTCCCATAAAGCCAGGTCTATAAAGACATGGTTTGTTGAGTTTGGTGTTGAGAACAGTCCAACAGTTTAGTATGTTTGTAAGGTCAATTCACTAAGTCATGGGTCTTCAAACTATGGCCCTCCAGTTGTTCAGGAACTACAATTCCCATCATGCCTAGTCATGTCTGTGAATGTCAGAGTTTTACAATGCCCCATGGGATGTGTAGTTCCGCAACAGCTGGAGGGCCGTAGTTTGAGGATCCCTGCTAAGTGGTTACCTCTTCCAGTTCCTTCAACATGACATTCTATAGTCTTCCCATAAAGCCAGGTCTATAGGGATATGGTTTATTGAGTTTGGTGTTGAGGAACTCCACTGCACAAACCCCTGACCTCAAACCTGCTGAACCCTTTTGGGATTAATTGGAACACTGATTGCAAGCCAGATCATCTTTTTTCAAGTACAGTTTTCCTATAACATGAACCTTTCCAGGATTCGTGGGGTGAGCATGTATGGAACTTGCTGCAATACCTGAAGAAAATCTGCAACCCAAATAAAAGGGGTTCTATAGCACTGTTGTTCCTTTTTGCTTAGGGTCAGGCTGTAAATAAAATTAAACAACTCAGTATGGAGTGCAATAAAGCAACTGTTAAAGTGGTTGTAAACCCACTTTATAAACAAAGACCTACAGGTAAGCCTAGATTAAGGCTTACCTGTAGGTGCATGAAATATCTCCTTAACCTACACGGTTAAGGAGATATTTGCATTTAAAAGCGGCGACGCTGACGTCACGCGCATGCGCATGGGGTTAACCCCATTCACAAATTCGGCTAGGTCGCAACATTCGACGACGTAGCCGAATTCGACGGCTCACGCGCGCATGCGCGGAGTCACGTCTTCGCCGCTCCGGCCAATCACAGCGCCGGAGCGGCGCTGTGATTGGCTGCAGCGGCGATACCCGGAAGTAACATTCCGGCTATCGCCGCAGCGATGGATGCGGCTAGAGGAGGGACACGGACGACTTCAGGGGCCCCGAGCTAAGGTAAGTGGTACATAATGAGCTAGTATGCTAGTCATACTAGCTCATTATAGCTTTGGCTTGCAGGTTAGTTAAAAAAAAAAAACTCAACAGGGTTTACAACCACTTTAAAACATCAAATCATTTTTTATGAAGTGTTTTTGGTTTCCTGGCTCTCAAACTGCTAACCATTTGATCCTCTCCCTGACAGATTTACTGTCTGTGCTGCTCGGTCTATGTGTCAAGATGACCAATGGAACTACAGGGAAGCACAACAGATGGCAGGGAAGCCTGCATTTTGTGAAATTTGGCATTGCCAGTATCCCTCTTATACATAATACATCTGTTTATATCCAATGGAGTTTGAACTGTCAAAGCTGTAAAATAAACAATCAGTCACTGAAATGGATATAAATGAGATATCTTCAGCTGGCACATGGAGTCTTGTGGAAGTGATGGAGAATGACTGCTGTGGAGATTCCAAAACTGAAACTCGTTCACTGTTCCTTTGTGCTGGAAGCACTGACATCCTATAGGAAAAATACATTTTAAATAGGGAAAATATTATTACCCAGAAATGACTATGGTGTGTTATTCTTCCATTTGATATACATTCACTGGCCACTTTTTTAGGGTACACCTGTTCAATTGCTTGGTAACACAAATTGCTAATCAGCCAATCACATGGCAGCAACTTAATGCATTTAGGCATCTAGACGTGGTAAAGATGATTTGCTGAAGTTCAAACCGAGCATCAGAATAGGGAAGAAGGGGGATTTAAGTGACTTTAAACGTGGCATGGTTGTTGGTGCCAGACAGGCTGGCAGGCTGGTCTGAGTATTTCAAAAACAGCTGATCTACTGGGATTTTCATGCACTACCATCTCTTGGATTTACAGAGAATGACCCAAAAAACAGAAAATATCCAGTGTGGATGAATATGCCTTGTTGATATCAGAGGAGAATGGGCAGGTTTGAGATGATAGAAAGACAACAGGAACTCAAAAAAACACTCAAATAACCAAGGTATGCAGAATATCATCTCTGAATGCACAGCACATTGAACCTTGAAGCAGATAGACTACAGCAGCAGAAGACCACACCGGGTGCCACTGTCAGCTAACAACAGGAAACTGATGCTACAATTCACACAAGTTCCCCAAAATTGGACAATAGAAGATTAGAATAACGTTACCTGGTCTGATGAGTCTTGATTTCAGCTGTGACATTCAGCTGGTAGGGTCATAATTTGGCGTAAACAACATGAAAGCATGGATCTATCCTGCCTTGTATCAATGGTTCAGGCTGGTGATAATAGTGTAATGGTGTGGGGGGTATTTTCTTGGCACACTCTGGGCTCCTTAGTACCAATTGAGCAACGTTTAAATGCCTCGGCCTACCCAAGTATTCTTACTGACCATGTCCATCCCTTTATGACTGCATTGTACCCATCTTCTGATGGCTACTTTCAGCAGGATAATGCACCATGCCACAAAGCTCAAATCATCTCAAACTGGTTTCTATAACATGACAATGAGGTCACTGTACTACAATGACCTCCACAGTCACCAGATCTCAGTCCAATAGAGCACCTTTGGGATGTGGTGGAAAGGGAGATTTGCATCATGGATGTGCAGCCGACAAATCTGCAGCAACTGTGTGATGTTATCGTGTCAATATGGACCAAAATCCAAAATGTAACACTAGGTATGTAGTGTATGTAGTCACCTGTGAACAATGTTCTGTCCAATACGTGGGGCACACGACCCGCAGGCTAAGGGATAGGTTATACGATCATCTTTATGATACAGTGGGGCAATAAAGTATTTAGTCAGCCACCAATTGTGCAAGTTCTCCGACTTAAAAAGATGAGAGATTCCTGTAATTGTCATCATAGGTAAACCTCAACTATGAGAGACAAAATGTGGAAACAAATCCAGACAATCACATTGTCTGATTTGAAAAGAATTTATTTGCAAATTATGGTGGAAAATAAGTATTTGGTCACCTACAAACAAGCAAGATTTCTGGCTCTCACAGACCTGTATCTTCTTCTTTAAGAGGCTCATCTGTCCTCCACTCATTACCTGTATTAATGGCACCTGTTTGAACTTGTTATCAGTGTAGCGGGGCTTTAAATTTAGGGGAATGTTTGAGTGGTAGTTGTACTCAGACACACTATTTGATAGGGTCCTGTAAAACCCTCTTTTGTGTTACAGGTGGGATGCTGGTGTATAGTTCCCTGTGGCCTGTTGATGGCGCTGCCATCAGAGGCTAGGGTTGAACCGCTGGTACAGTGCTGCACCTTGAATGTCCCCTCTCGGCGGTGGTGTGGTGGGCGTGTCGGCCTGCTGTGCATGCCAGGAGAGGATATAAAAGGGGCAGACCCTGTCTGTAAGGTGTGAGTTCCCGGGGGGCTGACCCAGCTAGCGTGTGATTCTGTTCGTGGCCACCCCAGGCACCTTTAGCCCTGGGGTGGAAGTCCTGGTCCGGTACACTGGTGGATCAGTCCCAGGCACCTTTAGCCCTGGGGCTGCAACTGGAGGCCCTGGGTCCAGCACCTTCGGCTGGAGCCCACAGAGGGAGGAGGATTCCTAGGGTGCTGCCTTGCGAGGAGACCCGTATCTAGAAGAGGAGGCCGGGGGAGGACCGTTCCGAGGGACTGTTGAGAGATCACAGTGAAGGAAGGGGCCCGGTAACTCTCTGGAGGGATGTCATCTACCTGTTAGAGAGAAATACAAAAGAGGCGCCACTTAGTTAAAAACGGTCACACTTTAATATAACAATAGTTTTAAAGCACTCACTATTAGATAAACTGTAACAGGCACATAACGGTCCGGTCTACGATCGTACTCCGCTTGTTGGCAATCTCAGTGAGAAAAGACATCCGTGCGTGCTGAGCGAGGAGCCGGTGTAATGTCCATATGGATGTATCCGGATGATCTCTCAATGAGCCAGGAGGAGGGCTCAAACGCAAGCTGGAAGTCTAACTGGGACGCGGCATTCAGCGGAGTGACGTCACGACCAGCATGCAACGCGTTTCGACGTTAGAGCAGAGAGACGATCTGAATCACTGTACGCATCTTTATCAAGCAGGTGTGTGAATGGCTGGACGTAGCCTTTTTATATGCCTGAGGTGATGTTGCCACCTTATGGGACTAGTTGTAAGTACACCCATGAAAATTTGGTGTTATGCACTAGTACTGGCAAAAATTTAAAAGAGAAAACAAATACTAGATAATGTAACATTACTAGATCGGACATATACAAACACAACATATTAATCCCATAATATAATATGGTTTACAATTTTTATAAAAAACTTTTTCACTTTTTCCTTTTTAATATATAAGAAAGCTTTTTAGTCATAATAAAATAAAATTAAAAACATCAACTTAAATCATTGGAAATGATTAAAAATGATTAATATGTGATATATTATATATAAAAAAATATGTTAAATCTTAACCATAATGAGTACCTGATAATGAAAAATATATGGGAATAAAAATGTGTGAAGGTAATTGGTCTATTATACTGAAAGGTTACAATAGGCAAACACTCCAATAATCAATATTGTGGCATGTCAAAAATGACTGTTAAAAGGGGGGGGGGGGGGGGTTTGCAAAAGAACCTTAATTATAAGAAAATAATTAAATAATTGCACTAATTGGATTATTTTTACAGATAATTTTATGATGCAGGAAGGATATATTTAGGGAAAAACAATTATGCAAAATACAATGTGTGGATGTGAATATATACTGCATGACCAGATAGGAAGAATGGAAATATAAAAGGAAAGAAGAATATATTAATATTCATAATATGGTAGAAATTTCCAATTCTTCATTGATGCCACCAGGGTTGAGGGTATCCAAAGAATAAATCCAGAAGGTTTCGCGTTCACAGAGTTTGTGAAATCTTTCTGCCTCTGGTAATGTATTAATAATTTGTTCTACAATCCATACTCTGAGGCCTTCTGTGGATTTATGATGACAACCAGCAAAATGGCGGGGCACACTGTGCTTGTCTTTTCCACCTTCTATTTTACGTCTATGCTCACCAAAACTTTGGCGTAAAGGTCTTATAGTGCGGCCTACATACAACAATTTGCAAGGGCAAGTTAACACATAAACAACTAAATCTGAACTACAATTATAAAATGCCCCCAGAGAATGTGTTTTCCAAGAGTTCAAGAAATATAGTATACTGGATTCACTCTATACCAAATTGCCTCCCTCATTATTTTTGGATGATGTCATTCTAACCAAAAATAATAGATATAAATTATGTGGTAAATTTAAGAAATTAGAACGTCTGGTACACTCCACCAATTCACAATGGTGGGATAAATATTTCTTGGAGAAATATTTAGATAGTAGAATAACACCTAAAGGCCTAAGAATTTAAAAAAATTGTTCATTTTTGGAGCTTGATGATGTTAGAGCAGTGATTCTCAACCAGGGTTCCTCCAGAGGTTGCTAGGGGTTCCTTCAGCATTGGGCAATTTCTGCCTCTCAGGTAAGTTCCCACTGACACCATTGATCTTTTTAGCTATCTGTAAGGAGGTAATTCTTCCCAATGACCACAAGTGTAAGGACCATTCTTCCCACTGAGCATCACACTAATCATAGGCGTGCGCACAGGGTGTGCCAGGTGTGCCCAGGCACACCCTAATCACCCTGTGCAGCACAGATTCTCCCTACTGCCCTGGGACCCTTCCTCTGCTGCGGGCACACACGGGGATGTTTTACAATATGTGGGAGAAGGGGATGGTAAATACAGGCATGTCATTTAACGGCCCCTTCCCTTTCTGAATGAACACAGTGAGTGATCGGTAGCATGTGTTTAAGCTTTGGGGTGCACACCCTAATGCAATAGGCTGCGCACACCTATGACACTAATGTATCATGAGTTGTAGATTTCAAATTTTTAGCAGGGGTTCCCCCGAGACCGGAGAACTATTTCAAGGGTTCCTCTGTGTTGAAAAGGTTGAGAAAGGCTGTGTTAGAGAGTGGAATAGTTTGGCTGAATTTTGTACAACAAAGTGGATGAATATTCTACTAAAACATAGAGCCAACAAATTTGACCAGCTAGAAAAAGCGGTTCAATCCCTGTGCACTGAAATCTTAGATTTTGGGCACAAGGTCCCTCTCTCTTGGTTGGACATCCTCAAAAAGAAAACCAAAAAAATGGAGGGTGATCTTATATATAGTAAGTTGGGTAAATTTAGAAGGGATATAAAAGACTATTCCAACAACAAGGTGTTCACTCGGATGGATAAAACGAAAATTCCAATCCCCCCCACTTCATTATGTCTCTCCAATACTGCTTCAATATTCCAGCCCTTTAACAACTCCATGCCTAATATCCTTCCTACTTCTCTTCCTCATCCCCCACAGCTTATGTCCCTAGTACCTATAAATAAATATCCTCCAAAAAACAATATCCCGCAGTCTTCAAAAAAATCCACTAATCCAACCACCATTATAAAAAAACCTTCTCAAACTAAACTTTTGCAAAACTTGAGTGCTTTTTATAATCGCACCAATTCATCAACTATGTCACAAAATTGTGTTAACCCTGACACTCTAGAACTAGCCTGCAACAACCAAAAGATCTATGCGGCAAGTTCTATGATGGAACTAGAGATTAATGGTTCTTCCAATTCACAAGATATCCCTGACCCTATGATTAGTTTATCTATACCTGTCCCTAATAATATAAATTCGAATTCACGTTTTTCCGTGTGTCCAAACAAACCTACACCCATTCTTTTTGGTGTTTCGGAAAATTTGGCTACTTTACCAAGTCCTTCTGGCCTTACTAATATTGTGGATAATTTGACATCTTTATCCAATCCCTCTTTTTTAGTACAGAACCCCTCTCCGGCCTTGTCAAGCAAAAGAAAATTTGCAGAAGAGGCTGCAGAGGGGGCAGAAATAGAACCAAAAGGAAAAAATGCACCAAAAACCCGGAAACTGTAAAAATATACAATTTGTCTAAACATAATTTAACACAAGCCGAAACTTCTCTCCTTGGTCGAGGCCTCAATTTTGCGCCTTCTAACAAACATGATCCGTTCTTATTATTTAAGGATCTCAACAGATTTGTCAGGAATCTAACTCTCAAAAGATTCTTTCAGATTCAAAAATCCAAGCACACATTGCATTCCGATATTCTTGATGTTTCAGGTATCTTGGAATCTCAGAGCCAGATATTAGTGAATTTAACTTTGACATTGATGTTATTGAAACTCTTGAACAACTATGGCATGATGAGTCTCACACTAGACTTGACCTCTTCACTCAACATCTTTGTACTTCCCCACCTATTATACACACTGCATTTAAACCAAAGTGAACATTTTTTCCATACCAGTCCAGGAGTCCCCACCTTATAACCTTCTACAATATGGTTTTCACTGATCTTAAAAGAATGTGTTCTCATCCGACTTCCAATACCTCTATACTTGGCCAATTAACCCCAGAAGAAAATATCGCCCTGTCTTGTCTTACTAAGAATGAGAACATCATTATAAAAACCGCAGATAAAGGCGGTGGCATAGTTATACAGGACCGAGATAAGTATATCTTGGAGGCTGAACGTCTTTTAGGAGACAAACAGACATATTTAAAGCTAAGGAGTGATCCCTTGTTGGCCTATAAAACAGAAATTGAAACATTGATTAAGTCAGCTCTATCTAAAAATATAATCAGCAAAAATGAGGCCATATTTCTACGTAGAGATTATTATAACACTACTTACTTCTATCATACAGGTCCTTCTCAAAAAATTAGCATATTGTGATAAAGTTCATTATTTTCTGTAATGTACTGATAAACATTAGACTTTCATATATTTTAGATTCATTACACACAACTGAAGTAGTTCAAGCCTTTTCTTGTTTTAATATTGATGATTTTGGCATACAGCTCATGAAAACCCCAAAATCCTATCTCAAAAAATTAGCATATTTCATCCGACCAATAAAAGAAGTGTTTTTAATACAAAAAAAGTCAACCTTCAAATAATTATGTTTAGTTATGCACTCAATACTTGGTCGGGAATCCTTTTGCAGAAATGACTGCTTCAATGCGGCGTGGCATGGAGGCAACCAGCCTGTGGCACTGCTGAGGTGTTATGGAGGCCCAGGATGCTTCGATAGCGGCCTTAAGCTCATCCAGAGTGTTGGGTCTTGCGTCTCTCAACTTTCTCTTCCCAATATCCCACAGATTCTCTATGGGGTTCAGGTCAGGAGAGTTGGCAGGCCAATTGAGCACAGTAATACCATGGTCAGTAAACCATTTACCAGTGGTTTTGGCACTGTGAGCAGGTGCCAGGTCGTGCTGAAAAATGAAATCTTCATCTCCATAAAGCTTTTCAGCAGATGGAAGCCTGAAGTGCTCCAAAATCTCCTGATAGCTAGCTGCATTGACCCTGCCCTTGATAAAACACAGTGGACCAACACCAGCAGCTGACATGGCACCCCAGACCATCACTGACTGTGGGTACTTGACACTGGACTTCAGGCATTTTGGCATTTCCCTCTCCCCAGTCTTCCTCCAGACTCTGGCACCTTGATTTCCGAATGACATGCAAAATTTGCTTTCATCCGAAAAAGTACTTTGGACCACTGAGCAACAGTCCAGTGCTGCTTCTCTGTAGCCCAGGTCAGGCGCTTCTGCCGCTGTTTCTGGTTCAAAAGTGGCTTGACCTGGGGAATGCGGCACCTGTAGCCCATTTCCTGCACACGCCTGTTCACGGTGGCTCTGGATGTTTCTACTCCAGACTCAGTCCACTGCTTCCGCAGGTCCTCCAAAGTCTGGAATCGGTCCTTCTCCACAATCTTCTTCAGGGTCCGGTCACCTCTTCTCGTTGTGCAGCGTTTTCTGCCACACTTTTTCCTTCCCACAGACTTCCCACTGAGGTGCCTTGATACAGCACTCTGGGAACAGCCTATTCGTTCAGAAATTTCTTTCTGTGTCTTACCCTCTTGCTTGAGGGTGTCAATGATGGCCTTCTGGACAGCAGTCAGGTCGGCAGTCTTACCCATGATTGCGGTTTTGAGTAATGAACCAGGCTGGGAGTTTTTAAAAGCCTCAGGAATCTTTTGCAGGTGTTTAGAGTTAATTAGTTGATTCAGATGATTAGGTTAATAGCTCGTTTAGAGAACCTTTTCATGATATGCTAATTTTTTGAGATAGGAATTTTGGGTTGTCATGAGCTGTATGCCAAAATCATCAATATTAAAACAAGAAAAGGCTTGAACTACTTCAGTTGTGTGTAATGAATCTAAAATATATGAAAGTCTAATGTTTATCAGTACATTACAGAAAATAATGAACTTTATCACAATATGCTAATTTTTTGAGAAGGACCTGTATACCAAAAATTCATAAGAACATTGATCATCCTCCTGGCAGACCTATCATTGCTGCCATGGATAGTATCACTTCCGGACTATCAAAATACATTGACTATCATCTGCAACCCCTGGCCCAAAGTTTGCGATCTTACATCCGAGATGGCACCCATCTCTTGGAGATGTTAGAACCTTATAGGTGGGAAGAGAGTTATGTCTGTATGTCTCTGGACGTAACTTCTCTTTATACCACTATACCTCATGAATTTGGTTTGGAAGCCATAGGTCATTTTTTATCGGAAAACCCCTATATGGGAGGTGAACAGGCTAATTTTATATTGGATTGCACCAATTTTTGTTTAACTCACAATTACTTTTGTTTTGACCAAGAATATTTTTTGCAGATTAAGGGTACTGCAATGGGCGCCAATTTTGCGCCGTCCTATGCCAACTTGGCCATGGGCCTTTGGGAGGATAGATACGTGTGGTCTAACAATCCTTTCTCAAAGAATTTGGTGTTTTTTGGCAGATACATCGATGACATTATAGTCATGTGGGATGGAGATGGTAGTGTTAGTGTCATGGATGACTTTGTCTCTCACTGTAATAAAAACACATGTGGTCTGTCTTTTACCCATGTTTGGGATAGGGACAAATTTACTTTTCTTGATTTGGACCTCTATCATCTAGGTAAGGATATTCAAGCCTAAGTAGTGCCCACCAGTGCCACCTACCAGTGCATATCAGCACTGCTAAGTAGTCCATGCGCTCTCAAGCTCCCAGTGAGTGGAGAACTGAGAGCAGCGCAGCCAGAATAAAATGACCTGTGTGTCCTGCTGGCCACTGACCTGTGGGTCCTGCTGGCCGCTGGCCTGTAAGTCCTGCTGGCCGCTGGCCTCTGGCCTCTGGGTCCTGCTGGGAGCTGACCATGGCCTGTTGGGTCTGCTGGCTACTAGCCTAGGGCGACCAGATGTCCCCGGTTTCCCGGGACAGTCCCCGGACTGAGGACACTGTCCCCGGACCAAGTCTGTGCCTGATTCTGTCCTCACTTTGCAGGGCCAATCCTGGGAGGGTGCACCGTGAGCTGAGGCAGAGGGAGAGCGCCCAGGGCCGGCCATACCATGGGTCCTGCTGGGCCTATTGGGCTGCCTCAGAAGGGAAGGGGGGGCAAGCACAGCTGGATTACACAGAGCGGGGACCTCCCGCTTACCCGGCGGCTGCTGTGATACGAAGTCCCGCCTCCTGGACCCGCTCCTATGATAGACAGCACACTGGTGCTGTCTATCATAGAAGCCGGTCCTGGAGGCGGGACTTGTATGACAGCAGCCACACCGGGTAGGCAGTAGATCTCCACTCTGTGTAATCCAGCGGCTCTTCTCTCTCTAATCCCCATGCAATAAACAGACTGCATTGATGGGCACTGATCAGGCTGCTTTGGATGGGCACTGGTGAGGCTGCTTTGGATGGGCACTGGTGATAGTGAGCTGATTCGGTGGTTTAATGGGCCACTTGACTGGATTTGCCCCCCAGGCCTAAGGCTGCCAGCCCTCCCCTGGATAATGTCCATCTAACATATCAGTTTCTAGTAGTGTTAATTTTCTTTTCCAATAATTTTTATTAAAAAAAGGTTTTAGGTAAACAATGAGATACAAAATAGTACAAGTATATATAAAGCAATGGTGTTACAGTGAGAATTATCAAAAGTGTTAATTTTCTCATACAAGGCTTACAAACTGTGCCAGCAACTGCTCTATTTACTGTAAAGCATTGCAAGATTGTCAATACAAGTTTTTGCTCGCCCTGTCATACTAATTGCACAGCCACAGCTAGTAAAAAAAAAATCAATTGTAACAATGCCACTATTCATATTCACTGGCACCAATTGGACTGACTCAATATTATATATATATATATATATATATATATATATATATATATATTTGCTACATGCCATATCATGAACATCACAAGGTAATAAGGGTTTTGAACTTTAAAGTTAATTATTATGCAAGCTGGAAAAAAATAATGTATTGTAATATAGAACAGCATGTACAAACCAAAATCTGCTGGCTCCACATGAAATGGTTCCTGACTCCTTCATTATACTCTCTCTGCCACTGCTAATGATAACAGTACAATACAGGAGAGTTTTCATTTTCTCACGGTGATGCTGATTTACTAAAGGAGTTGGGAATCTCCATTCCATATACTGGCCAAATATTCATTTTAGTTATACAATCATTTGTAAGGCTGGGTTCACACTTGTGTGACACGACAGCTGTCCTACTTTGGATCCGACTTTGCCCTGCGACATAAAGCCGACATATGTCCGACTTTCAATGAACGGGGATCTGACATGGATCCCCGCCAATACCAGGCACTGTGTTTGATATGAATCCTGAGCGGGAACTCCACACCAAATTTTAAATAAAACAACGGCGTGGGGGTCCCCCCAAAATCCAAACCAGACCCTTATCCGAGCACGCAACCTGGCAGGCCGCAGGGGAAGAGGGGGGCCGAGAGAGCGCCCCCCCTCCCTCCTGAACCATACCAGGTCGCATGCCCTCAACATGGGGGGTTTGGTGCTTTGGGGCAGGGGGGCGACCTGTGGCCCCCCACCCCAAAGCACCCTGTACCCATGTTGATGAGGACAGGGCCTCTTCCCGACAACCCTGGCCGTTGGTTGTCGGGGTCTGCAGGCGGGGGGCTTATCGGAATCCGGGAGTCCCCCTTTGAAAAGGGGGCCCCCAGGTCCCGGCTCCCCACCCTATGTGAATGAGTATGGGGTATATCGTACCCCTACCCATTAACCTGGTGGAAAAAAATGTAATTTATTACACAGCTCCGGGGGTCTTCTTCCGGTTCCGCGCTCTCCGGTTCTTTCTTCCTTCCCGTCGTCTCCTCCCGCTCTCCGTTGTCCTTCTGCCGGCCCCTCCACTATCTTCTTTCAGCTCTTTTGCTAGTGGAGGGGCCCGTCTTCCCGTCGCCGTCGGCGTCTTCTTCCCTCTTCTCCTCCTCGATGTTGACTCATCGCTTCCTCCCGCTGTAATGCTGGCTGTTCGCTTCGCAACGATTTATATAGGCTTCTCATGACGTCACAGTCACATGCTCCCATGACGTCACAGTCACATGCTCCGGGGCCACTCGGAACATGTGACTGCGACGTCATGAGAGGCCTATATAAATCGGAGCGCACCGCACAGCCAGCATTACAGCGGGAGGAAGCGACGTGTCAACATCAAAGAGGAGAAGAGGGAAGAAGGCGACGGAGAAGACCGGGCCCCGCTAGCAAAAGAGCTGGAAGAAGATAGCAGAGGCCCAGCAGAAGGAAGGAAGAACCGGAGAGCGCGGAGACGACACCGGAGACCCCCGAAGTCGGAAGAAGACCCCCGGAGCTGTGTAATAAATTACTTTAAAAACCTGTGTGTTTTTTTTATTGACATTTTTTTCCACCAGGTGAATGGGTAGGGGTACGATGTACCCCATACTCATTCACATAGGGTGGGGGGCTGGGATCTGGGGGCCCCCTTATTAAAGGGGGGCTCCCCGATTCCGATAAGCCCCCCGCCCGCAGACCCCGACAACCAACGGCCAGGGTTGTCGGGAAGAGGCCCTGTTCTCATCAACATGGGGGCAGGGTGCTTTGGGGTGGGGGGCCGCAGGTCGCCCCCCTGCCCCAAAGCACCAAACCCCCATGTTGAGGGCATGCGGCCTGGTACGGTTCAGGAGGGAGGGGGGCCGCTCTCTCATCCCCCCTCTTCCCCTGCGGCCTGCCAGGTTGCGTGCTCGGATAAGGGTCTGGTTTGGATTTTGGGGGGACCCCCACACTGTTTTTTTCGGCGTAGGGGTTCCCCTTAAAATCCATACCAGACCCAAGGGCCTGGTATGCTCTTGGAGGGGAACCCATGCCGTTTTGGTGTGGAGTTCCCCCTCAAGAGCAGCAGAGCACAAGTCGCATGCCAAAGTCGGATCATGCAAGACTGCGGTCCGACTTTGATCCGACTTCAATGATAGTCAATGGGCTGAAGTCGGATCAAAGTCGGACCAAAGTAGTACAGGGAGCATTTTCAAAGTCGGACCGACATGTGTCGGACCAGTTAAGACGGCTCCCATAAGGAAACATTGATTTTCACACGTCATGCGACATGAGCTCCCAATGTCGGAGCGTTTGTCGCCCCAGTGTGAACCCGACCTAAAGCAAATTCTTGCTTATTAATGTTATCTGCACATGGATGGGTAATCAAAGTGAACACAAGCTACAAAAAGTTAAAATTCTCAACTCATTTAGTATATTAACTCAACATATTATGAGTGTCATATAGATAAAGGTGTCTACCTAAGGTCTGCTGGATACATTGAAAGAAGCACATTTATGCATGTGCCTATACAGGTATATCTATAGAGATAAAAATAATACTAATATGATTTCCTTTATGTTGTAAGTGAATGATGATTACAGTTCTAGAGTAGTTATTAGACATGCAATTAGTTTCGTTCCAAATTAGTTTTTCAACGACATTCAACAAATGCATTCATTCGGAAATATTCAAATTAACGAAAACCCGTTTAATACATTTTTCCGAAATTCGGAATTCTGAAAGATCTAAAAATTCTGAAATTTTTGAGTTTGGTGTGGAGGAAATCGACTTGCCTGCACAGAGTCCAAACCTCAACCCGATAGAACACCTTTGGTCCACATCAGTTGCGCTAATAATTTGCGTGATGTGATATATAGGTCAAAAATTTTAAATATGAATAACCTAAAACGCAATAATAATGACAAATATGAAGTGATAAACAATAAAAAAAAAACGTCATACGACAAATCATGTAAATACCATGTAAATTGTCAGATAAATGAAGCATGTAGTAATAATGGTTGAAACAGGAGAAAGGGGAAATGGGCAAGTTTCTATCAACAATGATCAAGACGATGAGCACTGCAACACCCAGTGATAAATCTTCAAAGAGCACAGACTGTGAATCCACCACCACACAGACTCGAGGCTTACCAGTTTTTAAAGTTAGAGTGGCTTGTCACCCAATCCTGGGTTCCGCGATCTCCCGCTGCTGCAAACAGGGCTCACAGGTCTGGCGTTCCCAAAACTCCGGCCTCGATGGAATGGCAATTCAAATGTGTCGGCATAAACCGAACCCGCTATGTATTGAAGACTTGCAGCTAAATCCAACGCAAAAAGCGTAGCTGGTGAGATGGTCTCAATGGATGTATTTCATTTTATTTCCCAGAAAGAAAAGCAAAAAATTATCGCCATCGGTAAAACCAGGTGATTTATTGGTAAAAAGATTGGTCAAAACAACATTAGACTCAAACAAATAGCTAAAAAACTGCAACAAAAGCCAGCCGGCAAATTTTTAAAACAAGGAGAACACGCCCGTGCAAGGCGGGAAGTGGCAAAGGCGCGGTGACATCAGCACGTCGCTCACCCTGCGCGTTTCGTCACAAGGAGGCACGCGAGACGATGTCCTCCTTGTGATGAAACACGTAGGGTGAGAGACGTGCTGATGTCACTGCGCTTTTGCAATGTCCCGCCTTGCACGGGCGTGTTCTCCTTTTTTTCAAAATATTGATCCTGTTTCGAGTTCAGTATCTTATGCCTCATTTGACGACGCAGTGGTTAAAATCTGTATACTTGGCATATTCGCTTTGCTGGCAAAAGCGGATATTAAGTCCGCTTTCCTTTTATTGCCAACCCATCCTTTGGCATATAGTTCTCTTGGTTTTTATTTCAATGGAGCCTATTACTTTGATAAATGTTTGTCTATGGGCTGCTCCTTGTCATGTAGATACTTTGAGGCACTGGCTTCATTTCTAGAATGGACAGTGTCGTTTCAGGCAGATTCTACTCACATCCTACATTATTGGTATGGAATGAATTTTTAGCCTCTTACAACAGCTGTTTTGTGATGCCTCTGCTATTTCTTTGTTTACAAATGCAGTGGGATCATTTGGTTACAGCGCCTTTTGTCAACAGATTCTTGGCCTACTTTGTGGATTGAGAACGGTTTGATCAAAAATATAGTATTACTAGAGATCTTTCCTATTTTGGTTGCCTTAGAGCTTTGGGGTGATCTGCTTTGTGATTGCCGTCTTTTGTTTTATTCGAATAACAAGGGAGTTGCTTTTGCCATAAATTGTATGTCATCTAAGTCATTGCCTGTTTTGGCCATTTTGAGATGTTTAGTTTTCAAATGCATTGCTTTTAATTTATGGATACAAGTGAAATATATCCCTGGTCATACTAACATCATCACTGATTCTTTATCCCGATTTCAGCTGGATCAATTTTGCAAATTATTGCCAGATGCGGATCCCCTCGTTTCCCTGTGCCTGGAACATTTCTGGACAATAGTTTGCCCTCAGTGAATGCGGCTATTGCATATTCTTTGGCTCATTCCATGTGGGCGAACTACAATGCCGCGTGGTCTTTGTGGTGTTCCTTTTTAAACTCTGTCAATTTGCCATCTCTATCGTTTTCTGAACACTTGGTCTTGTCTTTTCTTGACTCTTTAATGCACCATTCCAATTGTCATGGATATGCAGTAGTGTTTGTCTGTCAGCTTACCTTCCTTCCCATGTGTTCATCTTATAGGCCTGAGCCCTTTCACCTGGCTTCCTTTATAATCTCCTCCCAGCCTGACTCCACCCCAGGCCCCATCACAGAACACTATATTAACCTGTGCACTGCAAGCCTGCTTTGCTGATCAACGTGTTTGTTAGGCATTGTGTGTTTGGGTTCCTGCCTGCCGTGTGCTACGTCTGTCTCTCTGTTACATATTTGGCTTGTCCCCGACTATCCCTGTCTGCTCGTGACCCTTGACCTTCGGCTCGTTCTTTCGTTATCCTTGTCTGCTTGTGGCCCCTGACCTTCAGCTTGTTATTCGGTTCTCTCATATCTTGTGCTGCTGCTTCCCCTCTTTTCCCCTTATCCTACGGGGCGTGAGCTAGGAAACTCCAGGGGCCGCGACCTGGTCCCAGCCTGCAGCATAACATCCTCACCACTAGAGGCCCTGGAGAAGACCTGCTGGGTCTTAGACTCCGCGCCCTGGGGAATCTTGGCTCTAGCTTCCGTTAGGATCCCGGTTGTGCTCCTCTGGTCCCGCTTTCCACAACCACCCAGTTTCCTATCCGCAGCAGTCAGCCATAGGGTTCACTACCTTGCGGTGCACTCCGGTCCCCCTACGGTGTGCATCTGTCACCTGGCCACAGGTGACCTTGACAGTTTGATCAGCCATGAACCCGGCTGACATCCCGCTTCCCGCGGATGATCCATTGCAGGGCATAGTTTGCAGACTTGAAACCCAGGAATCGAATCAGACTCAGGTGATGCGATTCCTCCAGGATCTGGCTTCTCGCTTCTCGCAGCTTCAGGCCTCCTTGGGAACCCCGAATCCGCAACCTCAAATACAACCAGCGGCTGCACCTATTGCACCAGTCGCAGCCACACACTCACTACAACTGCCAGCTCCGTCCCGTTTCTCTGGGGACTCCAAGGCTTGCAGGGGGTTTCTTAGCCAATGCACAATTCATTTTGAGCTCCAGCCCCAAAACTTCCTGTCTGATCGGGCTAAGGTAGCCTATATCATTTCCCTCCTCTCTGGTGAAGCTTTAGCCTGGGCAGCCCCTCTGTGGGAACTGAATGATCCAGTGGTTTCTAGCCTGTCTGGCTTCTTGAAACTTTTTCGGAATATCTTCGAAGAACCGGCTCGTGTCTCTTCAGCGGCCAGCGCCCTTTTACGTCTCCGCCAAGAGTCTGCTTCTGTGGGACAGTATGCCCTTCATTTCCGCATACTGTCGGCTGAGTTGAGCTGGAACAATGAAGCCTTAGTCGCAACCTTTTTGCATGGCCTGTCTGATAGAGTGAAGGATGAATTAGCAGGAAGAACCATCCCCACTGATCTGGCCAGCGTTATCTCCTTGTGTAACCAGATCGATATTCGCTTTCAGGAGAGGACCTTAGAAAAGCAACGCCAGCACTCCTTGGTTCTTAGTCAGCCTGAGCTCCCCTCTCTTCGACCCGTAGAGCATCTCCTACCAGCTGAGGAACCCATGCAGCTGGGTCGGACCAGGCTATCCCCCGAGGAACGTGCTAGGCGCAGAACTCTTGGTCTGTGTCTTTACTGTGGGGGCAAAGGTCATTTTCGTGACACTTGCTCTCTTTGTCCAGAAAAACGTTTGGGTCCACTTCATCTGGAAAGTGGAGTATTGGACCCAGAAATATCACCTTCCCCTTCTCGTCTTCTGCTTTCTGTGTTCCTTCATGTTGGTGCTTCTTCTCATTCGGTCTCAGCATATCTGGATTCTGGAGCCGCTGGTAACTTCATGGACTGGGAAATCGCATCGTCCATGAGACTTACTCTTTTGCCCCTCACCACGGCATTGGTGGTCTTGGCGATTGATGGTACTGTTCTCCCAGGGGGACCTATCCGCTTCCAGACCCTCCCTGTTAAGATGTCGGTAGGGACACTCCACCAGGAGTGGATATCCTTCCTTATCTTACCCAAGGCCTCAACGCCTATAATTTTGGGTCTCCCATGGTTACAGCTCCATTCACCTCATGTGGACTGGACTACTGGACAGATCCTGGCTTGGGGTCCCTCCTGTTCCTCGTCATGCCTACCCAAGGTTGCCCCCTGTGAACCTGAGCCGGTCATTCATTCCAGGTTGCATAACCATTTACATTTCTCTGTCCCTAACCACCCTTGGACGCACAGCCAGGCTAGCTTGTCTACAAGTCCTGCAGTCGCTACGTCTTGCGATGCGATTCAGGTAGTCGCTACACCTGACTCAGCTATTCACTCTGCCTCTGTACTAGTTATGCCAGTCCAGCCCATGCCCAGTGAGCCTCCTACTTTTTCTTGTTCAGGACATTCTGCTTGTCCTTCAGCTATTCAGCTTGATTCCGGCGACATGTCACCTTTTAACCAACCTGACTTCAGGGTTCCACTGACATCTGCCCAGTCTGATGGTCCTGTGCAAGATGATCAGTCCCCCTTTAAGGGTCTAGGGGACCCTCCTCAGATTCCTGTTGATCCTCTCATGCCCTTGCTTATTCCTAGAGAGCCTTTGGTCCTCAATAGATCTTCTTGTCATCTCCCTACCTCGTTTTCGGTCTCTGAGGATAATCTTAAGTACGAGGTTAGACAAGTTCTGGATTCTCGGCTCTGCAGAGGCATTCTTCAGTACCTTGTGCATTGGAGAGGTTTTGGTCCTGAGGAGGTGTCTTGGATCGCTGCATCTGATGTCGCTGCACCTCATCTGTTGAGGAGATTTCATCAGAGATTTCCCTTTAAGCCTGGGCCCAGGCGGGGGAGGGCCCATAAGAGGGAGGGTACTGTCATGGATATGCAGTAGTGTTTGTCTGTCAGCTTACCTTCCTTCCCATGTGTTCATCTTAGAGGCCTGAGCCCTTTCACCTGGCTTCCTTTATAATCTCCTCCCAGCCTGACTCCACCCCAGGCCCCATCACAGAACACTATATTAACCTGTGCACTGCAAGCCTGCTTTGCTGATCAACGTGTATGTTAGGCATTGTGTGTTTGGGTTCCTGCCTGCCGTGTGCTACGTCTGTCTCTCTGTTACATATTTGGCTTGTCCCCGACTATCCCTGTCTGCTCGTGACCCTTGACCTTCGGCTCGTTCTTTCGTTATCCTTGTCTGCTTGTGGCCCCTGACCTTCAGCTTGTTATTCGGTTCTCTCATATCTTGTGCTGCTGCTTCCCCTCTTTTCCCCTTATCCTACGGGGCGTGAGCTAGGAAACTCCAGGGGCCGCGACCTGGTCCCAGCCTGCAGCATAACATCCTCACCACTAGAGGCCCTGGAGAAGACCTGCTGGGTCTTAGACTCCGCGCCCTGGGGAATCTTGGCTCTAGCTTCCGTTAGGATCCCGGTTGTGCTCCTCTGGTCCCGCTTTCCACAACCACCCAGTTTCCTATCCGCAGCAGTCAGCCATAGGATTCACTACCTTGCGGTGCACTCCGGTCCCCCTACGGTGTGCATCTGTCACCTGGCCACAGGTGACCTTGACACCAATGCTTATTCCCATTTGGTAAAAGTTTTGGTGGGTGTTTCTTTTTTTACGAGAATGCAAGGTTTTCCTCCTTGCTCACATTTCTTCTCTGTAAAACAAGCCCTATAGTAAGTGATATTTTCGAATTGATGATAGAGTGCAGATTACATCAGCTATTTTACACTGCCCAATGGTTGCTTCTACATCAGTTTGTTTTTCGGATACTGAGGCTCTTCTTTTTCATGTTTCTTTTAGCCTATGTTTTTTGGGGCGGTCCGTATTTCAGAATTATTGGCAAAATCTTCTTTGTCTTCTGGGGGCCTCTTGTTTTCGGATGTCTTCATGTGTTGTGATTTTGTCAAGATCCTATTATGTTTTAGCAAGACTGATCAATTGGGGAAAGAATGGTGGATTGTTATTAATCGAATCCCAGGATCCCCAGTCTGTGTTTTTTCCTTATTGTCCAGATACTTACCTTTTGCGCCTGATGTCTTCAAGTCTTCTTTTGGTCCATAGCACTGGCCTCCCACTTACGCAATATCAATTTATGATGGTTTTGAAAAAATTCCTTTGTCACCTTGAATTGGGACATTTACACATATGTGGCTGTTTGGTAGTGGTGTATTATCTATCATCTTTCCCTGTTTCAGTACCTTATGGCCAAACATGTGACCAATCAGTCATAACAACTGTCAACCCCTATGTATTGGACCCTTTATTTGGCTTTTGGGAAGAACCTCTCTATCTGACTTCAGATTTATCGGATATAGACAGACGCTTGGTCCATCCTATAGTGCACTGGCAGGAATGTGTAATGCCCTTATGGGGCTTTCCAAAGTCAATATTTACTAAATGTAATTACTATGTATAAGCAAAATTACAGTGATATGCAACAATCTCATATTTGTGATTATATATTATTTGCATTTATTTTGTTTCTTCTACAGCATTCATTCACCTCCAAAGAGAACCCCTGAAGAAGCCGACAGGTGAAACGCGTTGGGTTGTGCGTATCCTCACACATATGTAACTGTGTATGCCATGTTATCCATGATTGTGTGCATATATGATTACAGAGGAATCAGTGTACTTTGGTTAAGGGGAAGTTTGTTCCATATAGAGTTTCCTGCAAAACAATCTTGTGCTTAATGTCTATTTGGTATAGACATAATTTGAACTATTTGTAATCTTAATAAAATGGAATTTTAAATATCCCGTCGTAAGATCTATTATTCCAAGAGGAGGTTTCAGCACCTTTAAAGTCCCAATATTTTGTTATTTCTTGTTGTATAATCCTTTTCGGGATGTGGTGCTGATTGTAAACTGAATCAACTTACTCTATTGTAGTGATGAGCCGAACACCCCCGGGTTCGGTTCGCACCAGAACCCGCGAACGGACCGAAAGTTCGCATGAACATTAGAACCCTATTAAATACAATGGATGCGAACGTTCGGATTCTAAAGTGCTAATTATAACGACTATTATCCATGTTATTGTCCGAAACAGAGTTTGGGAACCCGGCTTCTGCACCAGGGGACATGCATCAATGCAAAAAGAAGTTTTAAAAACGGACGTTTTCCGGGAGCAGTCATTTTAATGATGCATAAAGTGAAAAAAAAAAAGTCAAATATCCCTTAAAATATTGTACCTGGGGGGTGTCTAAAGTATGCCTGTGAAGTGCCACGTGTTTCCCGTGTTTAGAACTGTCCCTGCACAAAATAACATTTCTAAAGGGAAAAAAGTCATTTAAAACTGCTTGCGGCTTTAATGCAATGTCTGGTCCCGGTAATATGGATGAAAATCTTTAGGAAAAATGGCATAGCTACCCCATCAACCCCCCCCCCCCCTACCCCAGCCCATTACCAGCCCCTTTGGGTCTTGTATGGATATTAAGGGGAACCCCGCACACAAAATAAAAAAGGACCTATATACTCTGAACAGCCGTATACAGGCGGTGCATACAAGACAGGGACTGTAGGTTTGTTCTTATGTAGAATCTGTTTATAATTTTGAACAGCTGCATTGTTTAAGTGGAGCTCCATGGCAAATTGCTTTTTTTTAGCTTTTTGTAAAACATAGGGAACGGTTATCACCCCTGTCACATTTTTTTTTGCTGTCTGTGCCCCTGTTCAGAACATTTCACCTCACTTTGCGTCCCAATGACAACTGTTTTTGAAATGTGGTGTTTTTATTGAAACAAGGATTGGTGATAAAGCATCAGTAGAGAGGAGACACCTTTCTCCCATATTAATTCTTAAAGGAGAGAATTTTCCTTCCAAGAGGTAGATTTCCTCTCACTTCCTGTTGTCTTCTTCCGTTTGCAAGTAGTAGTAGTTTGTAAGTTGGATGTTTGAAAGTAGGGACCTTCCGTATATACTCTGCAGAAATTGGCCCCTTAGGTGTTGGTGTTGGCACAACACTGAAAGCACTCACAGTTATTCTTGGTGGGTGCTGGAACGCCCTGCTGTCAAGTATAATATCAGGAATTGTAATAACATATAATTGTTGATCAGTGGTAGTAAAAATTGGGCCTTTGATGGTGGTGCTGGTGCCACAACACTGTAAGGCCTGACAGTTACTCTTGGTGGGCGCAGCAATGGTCCCTGCTGTGAATTATTAGATCAATAATTATAATTGCATGCCCCTGTTGAACAGGGGCTGAAAAATTGGGCCTTTGGTGGTGGTGGTGGTGGTGATGGTGGTGCTGGTGCCACAACACTGTAAGGCCTGACAGTTACTCTTGGTGGGCGCAGCAATGGTCCCTGCTGTGAATTATTAGATCAATAATTATAATTGCATGCCCCTGTTGAACAGGGGCTGAAAAATTGGGCCTTTGGTGGTGGTGGTGGTGGTGATGGTGGTGCTGGTGCCACAACACTGTAAGGCCTGACAGTTACTCTTGGTGGGCGCAGCAATGGGCCCTGCTGTGAATTATTAGATCAATAATTATAATTGCATGCCCCTGTTGAACAGGGGCTGAAAAATTGGGCCTTAGGCACTGGTGGCACAACACTGCAACCCCTCACAGAAACTGTACTTGGAGCACAGCAATGAGGCCTGTTGCAAAGTATTGCATCAAAAATTTTAATTACACGCCCCTGTTAAACAGGGGCTGAAAAATTGGGCCTTAGCCACTGGTGGCGTCACCCATAAACCAAAATTATCTTCCAAGCTATCATCGTTAATCGTATCATTGAGGAGGAGGAGGAGGATAGCCAGTCAACATAACAGCACAGGCACTCAGCATCAGCATCAGTCTTGAAGGGATGTGACATTTTAAAATCAATTAGTCTGTTATATCAGCATCTGGTGTGTGGTAGCTGGTGGTGATCCAAGACTGGTTCATCTTGATGAAAGTCAGTCGATCAACCGAGTCGGTGGACAGGCGCACCCTGTGATCCGTGACAAATCCTCCAGCAGCACTGAATGTGCGTTCTGAAAGAACGCTGGATGCAGGACAGGCCAGTAGCTCAATTGCATACTGTGCAAGCTCTGGCCAGTGATCCATCCTCAAGACCCAGTAAGCCAGAGGATTTTCGGTGGGGAAGGTGTCCAAGTCTGACCTTGCCCCTAGGTATTCCTGGACCATGTATATCAGACGCTGGCGATGGTTGCTGGAACCGATCATACTTTGGGGCTGCGGACTAAAGAATTGTCTGAACGCATCGGTCAGACGGCCACCTTCCCCACCGCTCCTTCTTTGACTGCCCGAAGCCTCAGCAACTCGTTGTCCAGGACCAGGAGTTTGTAACCTCACAGTCTCTGGGAACGCGTTGCACAGACCTTTCTGCAAGGCCTCCCGGAGTTGTCTCATCCTCTGCTCCCTCTGCGACGGTACGATAAGGTCCGCAACCTTACCCTTGTACCGTGGATCAAGGAGAGTGGACAGCCAGTAATGGTCCCTCTCCTTGATCCGAAGAATACGAGGATCCTTCCGCAGACTTTGCAGGATCAGGGAGGCCATGCAGCGTAGGTTAGCTGAGGCATTCAGTCCGGAGTCCTCTGGGTCACTAAGGACGACATGATCCGCAGCCACCTCCTCCCAGCCACGTACAAGTCCACTGGTTTCTTGGGACTGTAAATCATCCCTAAAAGACTGCTGCTGATGATGCTGAGTGCCAGCCTCCACCTCCATGCTGACACAATCCTCCTCCTCCTCCTCCTCCTCTTCCTGTGCGATGGGTGGGACAGAAGGAACACTGTCTGGGTAAAGGGGGCCTTGAGAGGCAAGGAAGTCCTCCTCTTCCTGCCTCTGTTCTGCCTCAAGTGCCCTGTCCATTATTCCACGCAGCGTGTGCTCCAACAGGTGGACAAGAGGTACAGTGTCACTGATGCATGCACTGTCACTGCTCACCATCCTCGTGGCCTCCTCAAATGGTGCCAGGACAGTGCATGCATCCCTGATCATGCCCCACTGGCGTGGTGAAAAAAACCCGAGCTCCCCTGACCCTGTCCTGGTGCCGTAGTCGCACAGGTACTCATTGATGGCCCTCTGCTGCGTGTGCAGCCGCTGCAGCATGGCCAACGTTGAGTTCCACCTGGTGGGCATGTCACATATAAGGCGGTTCTTGGGCAGGTTCAACTCCTTTTGCAGCTCAGCCAGGCGAGCACTGGCATTATAAGATCTGCGGAAATGCACACAGACTTTCCTGGCCTGCCTCAGGACATCCTGTAAGCCCGGGTACCTGCCCAAGAACCGCTGCACCACCAGGTTAAGGACGTGAGCCATACAGGGCACATGGGTCAGTTGTCCCTTTCGGAGGGCGGAGAGGAGGTTGGTGCCATTGTCGCAAACCACCATTCCTGGCTTAAGCTGGCGTGGCGTCAACCACCTCTCGGCCTGCCCCTGCAGAGCAGACAGGACCTCTGCCCCAGTGTGGCTCCTGTCCCCCAAACACACCAGCGCAAGCACGGCATGGCATCTTTTTGCCTGCGTACTTGCGTAGCCCCTTGAACGCCTACGGAGCACCGCTGGTTCCGAGGACAAACCACAGGAAGAGGCCATGGAGGAAGAAGAAGAGGAGGGGGTGGAGGAGAGAGGTGTGTCACAACCAGTAGTAGAATTTTGGAGGTGTGGCAGTGGAACAACCTCCAACACTACTGCACCTTGTCCTGCATCCTTCCCAGCTGCCAAAAGAGTGACCCAATGGGCCGTGAAAGAAAGGTAACGTCCCTGTCCATGCCTGCTGGACCATGAGTCAGCGGTAATATGCACCTTACCGCTGACCGCCCTGTCCAGCGAGGCCAAGACATTGCCTTCCACATGCCTGTAGAGAGCCGGAATAGCCTTCCGTGCGAAAAAGTGGCATTTGGGAACCTGCCACTGAGGAACCGCACATTGCACAAACTCACGGAAGGGGGCAGAGTCTACCAACTGAAAAGGCAGCAGTTGAAGCGCTAGCAATTTAGCCAAGCTAGCATTCAACCGCTGGGCATGTGGATGGCTGGGAGTGAACTTCTTTCGACGGTCCAGCAGCTGGGGCAGGGAAATTTGCCTGCTAGAATCGGATGTCGGTGTACTGCTAGCAGAGTGCCCGCAAGTACTTGGCTGTGACACACCTAATACTACACCTTCATTCCTCTCAGAGCAGGTTTCAGAGAGGACTGAAGGTATACTGGGGTTGGAGATCCCAGCTGATGCGGTGCAAGAAGAGGTCGGCTTTGTTCTTTGGTGTGGGTCTTTAAGGTAGGCTTGCCAACGAGCTGCATGGCAGGTCAACATATGTCTGATCAAGCATGTGGTGCCCAAGCGGCTGATGTTTTGGCCACGCGATATACGCTTGAGACATATGTTGCAAACAGCAGCTGTGCGATCTGATGCACTCGCCTCAAAAAAGGCCCACACCAAAGAACTTTTTGAATGACGGGCAGAGGCAGCCCCCTGCACAGGCGGAGCTCTGCGGTGTGATTCCGTCGGTGTGCTGCCCATACGCTGGCCACTCAAGGGCATCCTGCCTCTTTGGAGATGTGCCTCCTCCTCATCCTCCTCCTCCTCCTCCTCTCTCCTATTAGGCACCCACGTGGAGTCAGTGACCTCATCATCCCCTCCCTCCTCATCACTGGAGCCAATCTGGCAGTATGCTGCAGCTGCTGGAGCATGACTGCCAGATTGGTGTCCTTCTTGAGCATCCCCTCTCTCTGCTCTCACGCTGCTGCCTTCCTCTAGCTGGGTATCATCATCAGATCCTTCCAAACACTGGGCATAATCCTGGAGCATGTACCCAACACTGTGCTCAAACAGTTCGGGGGACTCCTCAGGAGGAGGGCATGGTGGGTCTAGGGAAGGATTGACTAATGAAGATAAGGATACCAGAGAAGAGGACGCTTTGGCAGCTGCTTTGCCAGTACCCTGAGCCTGGGTGAGAGAGGATGAGGAGGATGAGGTGGGCTTGGTCATCCACTCTACCAAGTCTTCGGCATGATGTGGCTCAACATGTCCAGCTGCCGAAAACAAGGACAAGCGTGTCCCATGGCCATGTGCTGATGACAATGCACCGCGTACACGACCAGCACTGTTGCCCCCAGACACAGAGCCTGCTTGCCCTCTTTTTTTGCCTCCTGACTGTCTGCCTCTCCTTGGTTGCCTTCCAGACATTTTAATGGATGGCCTGCAGGGAGATGGGAAAAACAGCAATAAGGGCTACCTTCAGGTGTATATTGTGCAGGAGGCTTAGCAACAATGACACTGACACTGTCCCCTGCCTATCCTTCTCTGTCCCTAAACACAAGGATTGAAAATATGGTTCAGCAAAAAAGTTTTAGAACAGAATAGCACACTGACACTTTCCCTCACTGTCCTACTCTGTCCCTCCCTACAAACAAGATTTAGCACAGAATAGCACACTGATAATTTCTACGAGTGTCCTTCTCTGTCCCTCAACTCAAGGATTGAAAATATGGAACAGCAAAATTGGTTTAGAACAGAATAGCACACTGTCAGTTTCACTCACTGTACCTCTCTGTCCCTCAACTCAAGGATTGAAAATATGGAACAGCAAAATTGGTTTAGAACAGAATAGCACACTGTCAGTTTCACTCACTGTACCTCTCTGTCCCTCAACTCAAGGATTGAAAATATGGAACAGCAAAATTGGTTTAGAACAGAATAGCACACTGTCAGTTTCACTCACTGTACCTCTCTGTCCCTCAACTCAAGGATTGAAAATATGGAACAGCAAAATTGGTTTAGAACAGAATAGCACACTGTCAGTTTCACTCACTGTACCTCTCTGTCCCTCAACTCAAGGATTGAAAATATGGTTCAGCAAAATAGTTTTAGAACACAATAGCACACTGACACTTTCCCTCACTGTACCTCTCTGTCCCTCAACTCAAGGATTGAAAATATGGAACAGCAAAATTGGTTTAGAACAGAATAGCACACTGTCAGTTTTACTCACTGTACCTCTCTGTCCCTCAACTCAAGGATTGAAAATATGGTTCAGCAAAATAGTTTTAGAACACAATAGCACACTGACACTTTCCCTCACTGTACCTCTCTGTCCCTCAACTCAAGGATTGAAAATATGGAACAGCAAAATTGGTTTAGAACAGAATAGCACACTGTCAGTTTCACTCACTGTACCTCTCTGTCCCTCAACTCAAGGATTGAAAATATGGAACAGCAAAATTGGTTTAGAACAGAATAGCACACTGTCAGTTTCACTCACTGTACCTCTCTGTCCCTCAACTCAAGGATTGAAAATATGGAACAGCAAAATTGGTTTAGAACAGAATAGCACACTGTCAGTTTCACTCACTGTACCTCTCTGTCCCTCAACTCAAGGATTGAAAATATGGTTCAGCAAAATAGTTTTAGAACACAATAGCACACTGACACTTTCCCTCACTGTACCTCTCTGTCCCTCAACTCAAGGATTGAAAATATGGAACAGCAAAATTGGTTTAGAACAGAATAGCACACTGTCAGTTTCCCTCACTGTACCTCTCTGTCCCTCAACTCAAGGATTGAAAATATGGTTCAGCAAAATAGTTTTAGAACACAATAGCACACTGACACTTTCCCTCACTGTACCTCTCTGTCCCTCAACTCAAGGATTGAAAATATGGAACAGCAAAATTGGTTTAGAACAGAATAGCACACTGTCAGTTTCACTCACTGTACCTCTCTGTCCCTCAACTCAAGGATTGAAAATATGGTTCAGCAAAATAGTTTTAGAACACAATAGCACACTGACACTTTCCCTCACTGTACCTCTCTGTCCCTCAACTCAAGGATTGAAAATATGGAAGAGCAAAATTGGTTTAGAACAGAATAGCACACTGTCAGTTTCACTCACTGTACTTCTCTGTCCCTCAACTCAAGGATTGAAAATATGGAACAGCAAAATTGGTTTAGAACAGAATAGCACACTGTCAGTTTCACTCACTGTACCTCTCTGTCCCTCAACTCAAGGATTGAAAATATGGAACAGCAAAATTGGTTTAGAACAGAATAGCACACTGTCAGTTTCACTCACTGCACCTCTCTGTCCCTCAACTCAAGGATTGAAAATATGGTTCAGCAAAATAGTTTTAGAACACAATAGCACACTGACACTTTCCCTCACTGTACCTCTCTGTCCCTCAACTCAAGGATTGAAAATATGGAACAGCAAAATTGGTTTAGAACAGAATAGCACACTGTCAGTTTCACTCACTGTACCTCTCTGTCCCTCAACTCAAGGATTGAAAATATGGTTCAGCAAAATAGTTTTAGAACACAATAGCACACTGACACTTTCCCTCACTGTACCTCTCTGTCCCTCAACTCAAGGATTGAAAATATGGAACAGCAAAATTGGTTTAGAACAGAATAGCACACTGTCAGTTTCACTCACTGTACCTCTCTGTCCCTCAACTCAAGGATTGAAAATATGGTTCAGCAAAATAGTTTTAGAACCCAATAGCACACTGACACTTTCCCTCACTGTACCTCTCTGTCCCTCAACTCAAGGATTGAAAATATGGAACAGCAAAATTGGTTTAGAACAGAATAGCACACTGTCAGTTTCACTCACTGTACCTCTCTGTCCCTCAACTCAAGGATTGAAAATATGGAACAGCAAAATTGGTTTAGAACAGAATAGCACACTGTCAGTTTCACTCACTGTACCTCTCTGTCCCTCAACTCAAGGATTGAAAATATGGAACAGCAAAATTGGTTTAGAACAGAATAGCACACTGTCAGTTTCACTCACTGTACCTCTCTGTCCCTCAACTCAAGGATTGAAAATATGGAACAGCAAAATTGGTTTAGAACAGAATAGCACACTGTCAGTTTCACTCACTGTACCTCTCTGTCCCTCAACTCAAGGATTGAAAATATGGTTCAGCAAAATAGTTTTAGAACACAATAGCACACTGACACTTTCCCTCACTGTACCTCTCTGTCCCTCAACTCAAGGATTGAAAATATGGAACAGCAAAATTGGTTTAGAACAGAATAGCACACTGTCAGTTTTACTCACTGTACCTCTCTGTCCCTCAACTCAAGGATTGAAAATATGGTTCAGCAAAATAGTTTTAGAACACAATAGCACACTGACACTTTCCCTCACTGTACCTCTCTGTCCCTCAACTCAAGGATTGAAAATATGGAACAGCAAAATTGGTTTAGAACAGAATAGCACACTGTCAGTTTCACTCACTGTACCTCTCTGTCCCTCAACTCAAGGATTGAAAATATGGAACAGCAAAATTGGTTTAGAACAGAATAGCACACTGTCAGTTTCACTCACTGTACCTCTCTGTCCCTCAACTCAAGGATTGAAAATATGGAACAGCAAAATTGGTTTAGAACAGAATAGCACACTGTCAGTTTCACTCACTGTACCTCTCTGTCCCTCAACTCAAGGATTGAAAATATGGTTCAGCAAAATAGTTTTAGAACACAATAGCACACTGACACTTTCCCTCACTGTACCTCTCTGTCCCTCAACTCAAGGATTGAAAATATGGAACAGCAAAATTGGTTTAGAACAGAATAGCACACTGTCAGTTTCCCTCACTGTACCTCTCTGTCCCTCAACTCAAGGATTGAAAATATGGTTCAGCAAAATAGTTTTAGAACACAATAGCACACTGACACTTTCCCTCACTGTACCTCTCTGTCCCTCAACTCAAGGATTGAAAATATGGAACAGCAAAATTGGTTTAGAACAGAATAGCACACTGTCAGTTTCACTCACTGTACCTCTCTGTCCCTCAACTCAAGGATTGAAAATATGGTTCAGCAAAATAGTTTTAGAACACAATAGCACACTGACACTTTCCCTCACTGTACCTCTCTGTCCCTCAACTCAAGGATTGAAAATATGGAAGAGCAAAATTGGTTTAGAACAGAATAGCACACTGTCAGTTTCACTCACTGTACTTCTCTGTCCCTCAACTCAAGGATTGAAAATATGGAACAGCAAAATTGGTTTAGAACAGAATAGCACACTGTCAGTTTCACTCACTGTACCTCTCTGTCCCTCAACTCAAGGATTGAAAATATGGTTCAGCAAAATAGTTTTAGAACAGAATAGCACACTGACACTTTCCCTCACTGTACCTCTCTGTCCCTAAACTCAAGGATTGAAAATATGGTTCAGCAAAATAGTTTTAGAACAGAATAGCACACTGACACTTTCCCTCACTGTACCTCTCTGTCCCTACAAACAAGGATTAGCACAGAATAGCACACTGTCACTGACACTCTCCCTACCTATCCTTATTTGTCCCTAAACACAAGGAATCCAGGATTAGTAAAGGGAAAAAAATGACACTGTCCCTGCCTATGCTTCTCTTTCCCTGCTCCGGAACACACTACACAAGGCCGCCGCGCTGGCGGCCTTTTATAGTGTGGGGCGTGTACTAAACCCCATCAGCAATAATTGGCCACAGGCATCCTGCCTGTGGCCAATCATTGCTCTCCTCGCTGCCGGCGCTGTGATTGGCCAAGCATGCGGGGTCACAGTGCATGCTTGGCCAATCACAGCGCCTGGATGACACTGCGATGGCGTAGTGCATTGTGGGCCGTTCGCGTCACTCGAATTTGGCGCGAACGGCCCAAATCGTTCGATCTTCGTCGAACGATCGAACAGCCAATGTTCGAGTCGAACGTATGTTCGACTCGAACACGAAGCTCATCCCTATTTAGGACGTATGTCAGGCCTAATTTATGTTTTTTCAAATTTTAGGTACTCCACATTACATTTGGATTATTGGACATTCGTTCATGTATTGGGCAAACCTTCGAGCTTCTTTAACCACTTGACAACTGGGCACTTAATCCCCCTTCCTAACCAGACGAATTTTCAGCTTTCGGTGCTCTCACATTTTGAATGACAATTACTCAGTCATGCAACACTGTACCCATATGAAATTTTCGTCCTTTTTTTCACACAAATAGAGCTTTCTTTTGGTGGTATTTGATTGCCTCTGGGTTTTTTTTTTGTGCTATAAATGAAAAAATACCGAAAATTTTGTAAAAAAATTTATTTTCCTTAATTTCTATTATAAAATTTTGCAAATAAGTAATTTTTCTTCATAAATTTGGGCAAAAATGTATACTGCTACATATCTTTGGTAAAAATAACCCAAATTAGTGGATATTATTTAGTCTGTGTGAAAGTTATAGGGTCTACAAGCTATGGTGCCAATCACTGAAAATGTATCAATTTGATTACACCTGATGTACTGACAGCCTATCTCATTTCTTGAGACCCAGTAAAGTACAAATACCCCCCCAAATGACCCCTTTTTGGAAAGTAGACATTCCAAGGTAGTTAGTAAGAGGCATAGTTAGTTTTTGGAGGTTGTCATTTTTTCTCATAATTCTTTGCAAAATGAAGATTTTTTTTATTTTTTATTTTTTTCACACCAAATTGTCATTATAACGGGTTATTTCTCTCACATGGCATGTACATTCCACAAATGACACCCCAAAATATATTCTGCTACTCCTCCTGAGTAGGGCGGTACCACATGTGTGAGACTTTTATACAGCCTGGCCACATACAGAGGCCCAACATTGAAGTAGCCCCTTCAGGCGTTCTAGGAGCATAAATTACACATCTAATCTCTCAACCACCTATTACACTTTTGAAGGCCCTGGAGCACCAGGACAATGGAAACGCCAAATAAGTGACCCCATTTTGGAAAGCAAACACCCCAACGTATAATCTATGAGGCATTATAAGTCTTTTGAAGTGTTCATTTTTTTCCAGAAGTTTTTGGAAAATGTGGAAAAAAAATGAAAACGCATTTTTTTTTACACAAAGTTGTCCATTTATAAGATATTTCCAACACATAGCATGTACATAGCAAAAATTACACCCCAAAATATATTCTCCTACTCCTCCTGAGTATGGCGGTACCACATATGCAAGACTTTTACACAGCCTGGCCACATACAGAGGCCCAACATTGAAGTAGAAACTTCAGGCGTTCTAGGAGCATAAATTACACATCTAATCTCTCAAACACCTATTACACTTTTGAAGGCCCTGGAGCACCAGGACAATGGAAACGCCAACAAAGTGACCCCATTTTGGAAAGCAAACACCCCAACGTATAATCTATGAGGCATTATGAGTCTTTTGAACTGTTCATTTTTTTCCAGAAGTTTTTGGAAAATGTGGAAAAAAAATGAAAACACATTTTTTTTACACAAAGTTGTCCATTTATAAGATATTTCTAACACATAGCATGTACATAGCAAAAATGACACCCCATAATATATTCTCTTACTCCTCCTGAGTATGGCAATACCACATGTGTGAGACTTTTACACAGCCTGGCCACATAGAGGCCCAATATCCAGGAAGCACCATCAGGTGTTCTAGGGACATAAATTACGCATCTAATTTCCTTACAATCTATCACATTTTTGAAGGCCCTTCATATTTCTAGCATATAGCATGTACATACCAAGAATTACACCCTGAACTACATTCTGCTGAGTAAATGGTAAACAAAAGATTACCTGTGGTTTTAGTAGTGCAATTGTCCACAGAAGGAGAGCCCTGATCCAGGCAGCAGGCAGGGACGTGGTCAGCGTCAGTGAATGTAATTGTCCAGGCAGCAGGCAGGAATATTGTCCACAGTCAGTACAGGCAGAGATACTGTCCATATACAGTCCAAGGTCAGTGCAAGTAGAGACATTGCCAGCAGTGCAAAAATATTGGTCCTGGTAGTAAGCAGGAACATGGTCCAAGTAGCAGGCCAGGAAAGAATGGGGACAGGGGTAGAGGCTTCTCCCATCCAAATCTCTTTGAAGCCTCCGAGTCTCCAGACCCTAATCCGGGAATGAGAAAACGAAAAAATGAGTTTTCTTCATCCAGAAAAACAATTCTGGAGCCCCTCACATATGTGAGACCCCTGTGTCCCCATTAGCATAGCAGGGTAAAAGATCAATCCAAGAGGCAGGCAAAAAACGTGGTCAAACAGTCCAGGGTCAGTTCCAGAGCAGGCAGAGGTAGGTACAGTTTTGGGTTAGGCAGAAGCGTGGTCGTATAACAAGCCAGGGTCAGTTCCAGAGCAGGCAGAGGTAGGTACAGTTTAGGGTTAGGCAGAAGCGTGGTCGTATAACAGGCCAGGGTCAGTTCCAGGGCAGGCAGAGGTAGGTACAGTTTAGGGTTAGGCAGAAGCGTGGTCGTATAACAGGCCAGGGTCAGTTCCAGGGCAGGCAGAGGTAGGTACAGTTTAGCGTTAGGCAGAGGCGTGGTCGTTTAGCAGGTCAGGGTCAGTTCCGGAGAAGGCAGCGGTATGTACAGTGGCATAAGGGGTGTGGCGGTAAATGACAATTACGTTTACCATACTTTCCTAATAATGTAGAAAAGTATGGTAACGACGGAAACATCGACCAAAACAAAGGCCTGGTTGGGAAGGACAATCGGGACAATAATACACAGTGTCTCTTCTAGTTCCTTCTTTGGAGCACACCCGGCATCTCTTCTGACGTTTTCGGCCTGTTTCATGGGGGGGAGTTTATCAGGAAAGTGGCGTTCATGGAGTCTGCTCACTGAATCCGAGCGAATGCTTTCTGGTGGGTCTTCAGGGTACAAAAGGGCTTCGATAATTTCTTCTTGGTACTGAAAATAAGATAAGGGGGTCCTTGTAGATTTACGGTAAATGACATAAGTATTGTAAAGGGCCATACTGAAAAGATATATGGAGACCTTTTTATACCAATAGCGGCTTTTTCTTGTGGGAAGATAGGGTTCAATCACCTGATCATTAGAATCGACTCCCCCCATGAACAAATTATAATCATGAACACTAGGCTTGTGCAATTCGTTTCGTAACGAATCGAAATTCGTCCGAATTTAGCAACTTTCGGACATTCGGAAGCATTCGAATTTCCGAACAAAGCAATTATGAATAAAACCGAATCCGAAATAAATTATACCGCAAAATAGCGAATGCCCGAATGTCTTCGGCATAATTCGTTATGAAAAAACTTATGAATGTACAAATCCATTGGAAACACAATAACACTCACTCTGCTCTGCTCTCTGCTTCTCCTTCACCGTGCTGAACTCCCTCTCAAAATGGTGTACAGGGGCGGAGGCTATAGCCGCATGTAAAAAACGAAAGTAAAATACGAGATTTCTAATCCATTCGAAGCACAATAACACTCTGCTCTGCTCTCTGCTTCTCCCTCACCGTGCTGAACCCTCTCAAAATGGTGTACAGGGGCGGAGGCTATAGCCGCATGTAAAAAACGAAAGTAAAATACGAGATTTCGAATCGTTACAAATAACCGCTATGTATTTCGAAAAGTACAAATCCATTCGAAGCACATTAGGCATAATAGGCAGCGTCGTCGTGAGAGAGACACAGAAAATTACGAATCAACGAACCCAAAAAAAGTTACGAAAGTAGGAGTTGTGTCCAGAATCAACGAAAAACAACGTACTCTACCGAAAGTACGAATTATAAAGCAACAAAAAATTCAACGAAAAATGTCGCTTGCAAAAATACGAATGAGTCCGAACACGAAAAATCCCGTCTAGCAAAATTACGAATGATTACGAATCAACAGGACCGGAAAGAAACGAACCGAAACGGAACAAATTTTTCCGTTGTGCACAAGCCTAATGAACACATGCTGGTTTTTGGATAGGGCCGTTTCTTTTGGGGATTTCCACGTAGGTGTCGTTATGTATCGTTGAGAGCATGTGGACGTTTCTTCTGTCCCTCCACCTGATAGCCAATAGCTCTTCATTCCGCAAAGACGCCGTCTCCCCTTTTCGTAGTCTTTCAGTAACGAGCCTTTGCGGGAAACCCTTCCTGTTGGCTCGCACTGTACCACACGCTGGAGTGCCCTTCCGGTAAAGGTTGCGGAAGAGGGGGATGCTGGTATAGTAATTATCCACATAAAGGTGGTAACCCTTTTCAAGGAGTGGATATATAAGCTCCCAAACAACCTTTCCGCTGGCACCGATGTACTCAGGACATTCAGGGGGATGCAGTTGGGAGTCCTTCCCTTCATACACCAGGAAGGCGTAAATGTAGCCCGTGACCCGGTCACATAGCTTGTAGATTTTAACCCCATATCGGGTCCTTTTGCTTGGAATAAACTGCTTGATGCCAAGCCTGCCTGTGAAGTGGACCAATGACTCATCCACGGATATATTTTGGTCGGGGATATATAACTGGGGAAATTTCTCAGAGAAAAAATTTAAAAGTGGCCGAATTTTAAATAATTTGTCATGTGATGGGTCATTTCAGGGAGGGCACTGGGTGTTGTCATTGTAATCGAGAAAGCACATTATCATGAGGTATCTGGATCTTGACATAAGGGATGAAAAGACTGGCATGTGCTGGATGGGTTTGGTGGACCAATAGGAGTATACTTCTTTTTTTTTTGAGAGCCCCATGTTGAACGTTAGGCCTAAAAATAATTTAAATTCCTCCACTGTCAATGCTCTCCACACATAGGGACGGGCATAACTTGAACCAGGGTTGTTTATTATGAATTGTTGTGCAAAGAGGTTGCACTGGGTCACGATGGAGGATAATAGGTCTTGGGTAAAAATTAAATTAAAAAAATCAATAGGGGCAAAATTCTCTGTGTTCACCTGAACACCTGGCTGGGCGGTGAAAGGGGGGATGTTTGCTGCTCCTGAATTGGGGGGAAGCCACAGAGGGTTTTCAAGGGCATAGGGAAGGCTGGCATGGGTCCTAACCCTTTGGGGCTGAGATGACACCCCGCTAGTTCTTGGCCTTTGCTGTAGTGGTACTTCATTTCTTGTGGATGGCACTGTGCTACTGGTGGATGGCACTGAGCTGCTGGTTGATGCCACAGCGCTACTTGTGGTAGCCTGCTGCTCCATGTCAGAACGCCTTCGTTTCCTGGGCACACTTTCCACTTCCTCTGAATCTGTAGAAGACCCACTGCTTATAACAGGTTCATATTCTGAACCAGAATCAGACTCAGAGAGCTCATCGCTGCTCTCGTCAGTCAAGCAAAGCTGTTGGTATGCCTCCTCAGCGGAAAACATTTTTTTCGCCATACTGGTGACTGTGGGCTGTGGTGACAAACTGTGGTAGGAAAACTGGAACAGATATGGCTGCACTGATGGGTGCTGATGAGGCTGGTCTAATGAGGCTGCACTGCTGGGTTCTGATGAGGGTGCTGCTGGGTTCTGAGGAGGGTGCTGCTGGGTTCTGAGGAGGGTGCTGCCGGGTTCTGATGAGGATGCTACTGGGTTCTGATGAGGGTGCTACTGGGTTCTGATGAGGGTGCTACTGGGTTCTGATGAGGGTGCTGCTGGGTTCTGATGAGGGTGCACTGCTGGTAACTGATGAGGGTGCAGATGAGCACTGTAGTGGCGCTGATGTGGTACTGATGGCACCGATGGGGCACTGTAGTGGCACTGGGCACTGTAGTGGCACTGGTGGAGCACTGGCGGCACCGATGGGCACTGAAGTGGCAGAGGTGGCACTGATGAGCACTGGTGGCACTGATGAGCCTTGTAGTGGCACTGATGAGCTTTGTAGTGACACTGATCAGCCTTGTAGTGACACTGATCAGCCTTGTGGTGGCACTGATGGACACTAGTGGCACTGATGGGTACTCTGGTGGCACTGGTGGCACTGATGGGCACTGTAGTGGCACTGTAGTGGCACTGATGAGTATTTTTGTGGCACTTCTTACAGATGGGTACTGTAGGGGCGCTGATGGGTAGTGTGGGGCACAGATTGGCACTTGTGTGGCACTTAAGGGCACTGCTGAGCACTGTAGTTCAATATGAGACACTCACTGTTAAAAGGATCTCTCTTCTCTCCTCACACGCTGTATCAGTGTGAGGAGAGAAGAGAGCTGGACCTCTGTTTGACCCCAGTTTGTTTGTTTACATTCTGATCGTTCCCTCATTGGAGGGAGCGATCAGGTGGTAAAGAGCCGCTATCATTGGCTCTTCACCGCGATCCTTGTTGCGCTGGGAGCCGTGAACTCGTCGAGCACGGACACTTCCGCGAGCGCGCACCAGGGGGCGCGCGGGAAGCGCGAATGCACGAGGACATCCCAGGGACGTGAACTCAGGATAACTCGACCGCGCTGTGGACATCTTTCGTCCATGGCGCGGTCGGCAAGTGGTTAAGAATTTATGGACTTAATTTAGGTCTTGACAGCGATGATTTCAATATCTTTGGGTATGATTGCCGAGGCATGTCCTGGTTTGATCTTCATCCTTCTTTGTCTTCTTTGTATTCTTCATGGCCACCTCTTGCGATTATTATATTACATTTGTCAGGTAACGATTTAGGTTCCTATAGAACATTAGATATTATTGCTCAGATTAAGGTGGATCTCTTACAGCTTCATGTGGTTCTGACTTTCACGATTTTAGTTTTCTCTGAGATTGTCCCGCAGTTCAAATGGTTAATCTAACCAGAGCTTACGTATCTGGAGAAAATTTGTAAACGGGTTAACAGAACTATAGCAAAGTTTATGTCTTCTATTGATAGGCTGTCCTTCCGTCCTATAGACTTGGAAGGTGGTTTACCTGGTTTCTATCGTTTGGACCAGGTCCCTCTATCTGATGTAGCAAATTATATTTTAAACCTTGATTTTCAAACTTGTTTAGAATTGGCTTGTGGGGTGCCAGGCTCACTTGAGTTGAGCCTTGCGTGTGGGGACAGTGGTAGTACTGGTGTATTCATTTTTGGTTCGAGCTTTAATGGCTGAACCACTGATATGCTATTAACATGTACTTATGGTGGTATAGTTATGAATAAACATTTTATCTTTATAAAATAAAATGGTTTATTATTGGTAAATTGCTCATTTATACCACAATTGTGAGTCTTGTGGTCTTTATTTATATTATTATTGAGATTAAATATTAGAAACAATATTTGAGTTTGGTCTCCAATCCCATAAAAATAGGGGAACACAATGGTGACCCCTACCTATGGGACTGAGGAACAACTCAAATAGGCAGTTTAAAGTTAGAATTATTTGATTATTTACTTACCTGTCATGTGATTTTCAAGATCTTCTGGAAAGTTCTGCAGCTTGTCAGGTGACCCAATGGACCTATAAGATCAAAGAAGAAATATAAGAGATGTCAGACCAATGGCAGCAGCTGAAGAGGACACATCCCTCCCTCCCCTTGTCACAGTCCTTCATTATGTGGCTTTGTCTCTTCTGTGGAAGGGGACAGTGGTAGTACTGGTGTATTCGTGTTTGGTTCAAGCTTTAATGGCTGAACCATTGGTATGCAATTAACATGTACTTATGGTGGTATGGTTATGAATAAACATTTTACCATTACAAAATAAAATGGTTTATTATTTGTAAATTGTTCTGTTATGTCAATAATAAAGGGCCTCGGCCATTTATACCACAGTTGTGAGTCTAGTGGTCTTTATTTATATTATTATTGAGATTATATATGAGAAACAATATTTGAGTTTGGTCTCCAGTCCCATGGTCAAAAGCAGGCGTCCCAATATACGAATGATTGGATGGCTGCACACTCAATACTTGCAAAAAAATGGCTTTATTGCAGAACAAGGTTCAGCTCGGTTTGATGTCTTGCAGTTGTTTGATTATACACACGTGTTTTGTACTCAATGATACCATATATATGTAATGTGTTGACTTGCGACTCTATGTGATATTGAGAAAGCACGAACTTCCACATGAAACACGTCTACCTACCTTTTCCCTCCCCTGCCTGATCAGCTGTGATTGTTTTTATGGACTTTGTTCTACAATAAAGCCGTTTTTTTGCAAGTATTGTGTATGCAGCCATCCAATCATTTGTATACCTGAAAGGCTGCAGCAGTGACAGGGCGTGTACCTCAATTGATGTGCAGTCTGAGCATCATGGCCGGCAAAGATCACCTGTGAGCAGTGGTTTCTTATTGTGCAGGGACCTAATACTTTTGGCAATATAGTGTATATGCAAATGAAAGACTGAATACAAATTTAGAAGCTTTTACTTATAAGATGACTACAGTAGAAAAAAAAAACATGTTTATTTCATGATCATCGTCCTACAGTATAACAGAAAAACTTAAGCCTCATACACATGATCAGGAATTGTGTGATGGCAGGCTGTTGTCAGAAAATCTGACCATTTGTATGCTCCATCGGACATTTGTTGTCGGATTTTCCGCCAACAAATTTTGGATAGCATGCTATAAAATTTTCCGACAACAAATGTGTGTTGTTGGATTATCCGATTGTGTGTACAGAAGTCCATCGGACAAAACTCCAAAGTACGAACACGCATGCTCAGAAGCAATGCTAACCATAACACAACAAGCAGAAGTTGTCCAAAGGGTGGTGCTAAAGATCCGAAAAACCACGTAGTTTCGTGTTTGTTGGCTAACAATTGTGTGCCATTTGTATGCAAGACAAATTCCTGGCCAACACCCTTCGGACAAAAGTCCTATGCTTTGTCCGCAGAAAAACTGATCGTGTGTACCAGGCTTTAGAGAGAAACTTGTATGCTTTATTGAGTATTTACTAACGATTTAACTAAGCCATACAAGAATGTGTGATGACTCAACAGAAAGACGCTTAGCATTGTCTAGTGACAGTTGTGACATTTCATTCAGCCAGTTTACCAATGTTGGTACTTCAAAAAGTGACACTTTCAAGATATTATTTAAAAAACAATTGTCCTCCTCAACAAAACCAATATGTCAAACTGTCAGTGAACTGTGATAAATTTCCCTTCCATTGCATGGGCTGTTGATTATACAGTACTGGCAGCAAATAAACAACATGAACACTGGGAATGAAAATCGCATCAAGCAATCAGGAGCTCCAGTTTAAATGGTCAGTCTGTGACATTGACTTTAGGAACCCGTTGTTAGTTTTATGTTAAGATATGTCTAAAGCCAAAAACTCTGCATAGAGTAGGGAATGGTACAGAACAAGATAGAAAGGGCACCAGCCTCATGTGGTAGTTCCAGAAAATGTTATTAAAGTGGAAGTAAACCCTCCTATCATTTTCAGCCAAGGAAGCTGCCATCTTGACCTCTGTTTAATATTCAACTGTCATGAGGCTGCACCTGTGATCAGTTATAACACCAGCCATTGGATGGTGTGACAGTTTGGTTGAGAGCACAGCCAATGTGACAGTTAGCATTTCCGGCATGCCGGGAATGTAACTGTTTTTTGAAACTATTAAATCGTTGGGTTTACTTCCGCTTTAAGTAATATTAATTTATACTCACAAAAGTACTCTACAAGTCACTAAGGAAGAGGGTTTGCCCTTGAAACATTGCAGTCGGGATGCATACTTTAGGCAATGACTAGGTGCTGCTTAAGGCCTCTTTCACACGGGGCGGATCCGTGAAGATCCGCCCCGTGAAGCTCCGCTTGCTCAGCGGGGATCACTCCGTTGATCCCCGCTGAGCCGACGGATGACTGGGTGGTCCCCGCACACTGTGCAGGGACCGCCCTGTCAGAGCGCCGCTCTCCCCTATGGGGAATCGGATGACGACGGACCGTAGAGTCCGTTGTCATCCGATCCGCTCCGCAGACGGAAGGAAAAATAGGATTTTCCTCCGTCACACTTTTTCGGAGCGGAGCGGATGTCAGCGGACATGTCACCGCTGACATCCGTGCCTCCATAGGGCTACATGGAGGATCCGTTTCAGGTCCACCTAAAAAACTGACAGGCGGACCTGAACGGACCTCCGTGTGAAAGAGCCCTTAGTCTGCTGAACTGGATGAATCTTGATCTATGTGTGGCCCTCCCTGTTCAACACCTCACTTGCTTGGATGGAGAAAATCGTTAGATTTTTCTTTTTCATTCAGCTGCTGGCTGAAAGAAAACAAAAACAAACTGTCTATGTCCAACTTTAGTTGAATCAACATTTGATCATCCCCTGTATCCAATTGTATGTTTCTATCTTCCAAATGCAGACAGTTTGCTTTCTTTTTTTTAGATTAGGGAAAGACTGAAACCCTGATGCCTCGTACACACGACCCTTTTTCCTGGCAGGAAAAAAACTGACATTTTACCTGCTGGGATTCCTGTCAGGCCTGCCTTGCATACACACGTTCAGGCCAAATACTGCTGAACTGTTTAATTTCATTTCAAGAACGCGGTGACGTCAAAGACTCCAACGAGCCGGCAAAATTACGTTCTATGCTTCCGCGCATGGGTCGAATTGTTTACGACCATGCGCAGTATTTTTTCCCTCAGGAAACCATACAGACAACCGGTTTTCTCGGCCGGTATTTTTCCTGACAGGAAAATAGAGAACAAGTTCACATTATTTTTCCCGCAGTTTTCCTGCCAGGAAAACTGCCATGGAGCATACACACGGACGTTTTTCCTGCCGAAAAGCTGTCATGGCAGTTTTCCTGCCAGGAAACCCGGTCGCGTGTATGAGGCATAGCACATAAATCTCCCTAATGGCAACACATGCCAAAAAATCTGACAGGAACTGTAACCTCTCAAAAGAAAAACATCTCCTCAGTTCCAGGCCTGCATGTGATTTCCAATGTTACAACTGCACAATACACAACTACACTAGACCGCTACACTTCTAGACCAAATCTTTGGCATAGATCTCACAGAGAAACGTGGGCGCAGGCACATGTATGTGACATCACTCCTCAGTCTGTCTGCTACTGTGGTGTGAAGGATCTGATCATTAGTTGCAGAGCTGCTGACCTCGCTCACAGTTTCCCCCTATATTGATTGGTTGTATATAAAGCTGTTTCAAAATCCACTACATGTGAGTAAAGCATGTTATTTTTATATAAATAAAGATCACTTTTAACATTCACCCAGACCTGCACGCTCACTTCTGCTTTATATATTTCAAAGTTGTAAATCATCACTCATTCAAAATATCTAAAATTGTTTTTTTTGGGCTTTAAAATACATTCAAATGTTAAAGCGGAGGTCCACCCAGAATTTTTTTTTACCTTAAAAATCCTAAAAAAAAAAGAAAAAAAAATTAATAGAATTTTTTTTTTTATACTCACCCGAAATGCCTGTTGCTATGTGGAAGTCCCCTAATCTGCCTCTAATGTGCTTCTTCTCGTCCGCGGTGGGTCTCCTTCCGCTTCCTCTTCTTGTGAATGGGGCGCGCTGCCTTCTGGGAACTGTGTGTATCCCAGGAGGCAAGCCGCCCATTCACAAAGTGCCGTGCGAGTGGCGCATGCGCAGTAGGAAACGGGCAGTGAAGCCGTAAGGCTTCACTGCCTGTTTCCCTTAGTCAGGATGGAGGAGCCGGGACCTGCCATCAGCGAACGATCGCCGTGGCGGGACCGACATCGCGGGCGAGTAGGACAGGTAAGCTGCTGACTTTTTTTTTTTTTTTTTTTAAACTGGCTGCACCTTTGCTTTAAAGAGTCCCCATCACCAACTTAAAAAATTGCAGGTGAAAGCACAGAAAAATCAAGTACTGTATTTATTGGCGTATAACCCTCACTTTTTTACCCTGAAAATGGAGGGTAAACTATGACTGCGTGTTATACACAGGGGGCTGTGGAAAGTTTTTTTCCTGAAACTTCCCTCTTAAAGTTAGGGTGCGTGTTATACGCCTGTGCGTGTTATACGCCAATAAATACGGTATTTTAAATGCTTGCTTGCAGTGCTTTTTCCTTTCCAGAAATGATTTTGTATTCTCCTGCTGCATGCCTTGTGAACTTGCTGGAAGATTTGACTACTACAGGACAAGTCGATTCCTTAGCACAACATATACATGGTAAAAGGTATGGCGCTTGGTTCTAAATGATGACAGAAGTAACATGTGACAGTACAGTAATAAAAGTATTGTAATATACAGTAAATAATAAAAATAGTATAAGTAATTGTATAGTCCAGTGTGATAAATTCCCAATATCAAAGTCAATCTTTCAACGCAATTTTGAAAAATCCTTCACCACTTGTGCTCAAAGTATGGATGTGCACTCACCAGAGATGTTTGACCCCTTTTTACAGGTTGGTCAAAAAGCACTTTTTTTGTTCTCAAAAGCCAAGATTCCTCCTGAGGTGTGCTGCAAGGTTTCCTCCAATTTAGATATCACTCATATGTATGAAGACCAAATGGGAGATAGATATAAAGTATCATAGTGCAGTAACTTTAATTAAAATTGGTTGGCAGTTTAAAATACGTTGGTTACACTCACATTTGTGAATGCCTGAAAGCTGGCACCAGCAAATATAGTGTGTAGGGATGGGATGTCCCCTCCACAACCAGCATGGAGCCAGCGTATTCCAAGCATTGATCTCTGATCCTCCGCATGGACGTGACGTCACACAGGACCTGGAAGTGGAAGTGCCACGCTCCAACGTACGTTTTGCTTGAAGTCACGATTCCTAAGCACAGTCCCTTCCCTCCTTGCATGTCGAAACCTTCTCCTCTTCTTCTGGGAGTAACAGATTACTCTATGGGCTGGCCTAGCTTTTCTGCCATCACCTCACTACATTACCTTTTATGTAGCTTATGGGAGGGTAGAGAAGGAAAGTACTATAGAATGTCACTTGAGTCTGCTGGGGCTGCTGACATCACATCCAGGATGGATGGCAGCATCATGCAGCCGTTTTGGGGATTTGGGATATCCTAACAAATAATGCCTTTACAGGTAAATTACATATGTAAGAATAAGTTGCTTGCACATATAATAACAACATGGCCTGGGGAATGCCCAGGGAAAAACCAAGCCTACTTACCGACCAGCTCGCTGACAACCAATTAACCTGTCTAACAGTATGCCTTAAAAACAGGGGTTTGTCCGCACGCATTTGCAAACGCATGCGTGAGCCACAGAGCCACGCCAAGGCCCCCTGGAGTCTGTGGTCCTACACTAACATTGAGTGTCCCCACAATGGAGGCACATGCATTCTGATGGTTAGATGAGGGCAGGTGGACTGAAGGGGAGCCACCCCTCCTTAAAGGTACAGGAGCACACCAAACACCCAGCGTAGCACAATGGCAGCAAAGGTGTTGGTGCACTGCTGGACCAATACAAGCACCATAGGTGAAAACAAAAACATGTCCACCGCCCCCATCTATAGCTGGCTATCACGGTAAGTAGCATTGGAAGGCTAAAGCAGATAACAACATGGCCTGGGGAATGCCCAGGGAAAAACCAAGCCTACTTACCGACCAGCTCGCTGACAACCAATTAACCTGTCTAACAGTATGCGTTAAAAACAGGGGTTTGTCCGCACGCATTTGCAAACGCATGCGTGAGCCACAGAGCCACGCCAAGGCCCCCTGGAGTCTGTGGTCCTACACTAACATTGAGTGTCCCCACAATGGAGGCACATGCATTCTGATGGTTAGATGAGGGCAGGTGGACTGAAGGGGAGCCACCCCTCCTTAAAGGTACAGGAGCACACCAAACACCCAGCGTAGCACAATGGCAGCAAAGGTGTTGGTGCACTGCTGGACCAATACAAGCACCATAGGTGAAAACAAAAACATGTCCACCGCCCCCATCTATAGCTGGCTATCACGGTAAGTAGCATTGGAAGGCTAAAGCAGATAACAACATTGCACATATAATACTATGGGAAAATTTTTGTTAAAATTAATGGTCGAGTGATAGGGTTTCTGTGAAATAAGTAATGGCCAACCTAAAAGGTATAGGGGGCTTCTGTTATTGATCCCTGACTTTACCATAGGGCGGCACATAATATTCACTATATGTAATGCTACAGTAGACTGTGGACATCCTTCAGAAAATGGTCAGGAACTGTAAAAATTTTAGAGGTATGACTGGAGACATGGTGCAAGATCAGTCAGTGACTGGGAACGCTATTTAAGACTGCTAGAGATTGCTGCCATTGCAGGCCATTTACATACCAGTAAACCCACTTCTAGTACTGAATGTTGGGGTCCAAGGGCAGTACAAATCCTAAGGGGCTACAGGTTGAGCTTAAAGGAGTAGTAAAGGTACATGTTTTTTCACCTTAATGCATCCTATGCATTAAGGTGAAAAAACATCCGACAATACCGCCCCCCCCCCAGACCCCGTTTTACTTACCTGGCCCCTCGAAAGTCCCGCGCTCGTCCCCGTCATCCTCTTTGGTTCTCAGCCTGGCCGCCGATTGGCTACACTGGATGGATTGAAAGCAGCGCAGCCATTGGCTGGCGCTGCTGTCAATCACATCCAATGACGCCGCGTGCCGGGGGGCGGGGCCGAGTGATACAGTCGGCGGCTACGGCCGCCGCTGTATCACGGGAGCGCGCCGCAATAACTCCACACCAATAACTCCACACACGCATTATGGTGTGGAGTCCTTGCGGGGAGGAGCCAAGACAGCCGCCGAGGGACCCCAGAAGACCAGGATCGGGGCCACTGTGTGCAAAACGAGCTGCACAGTGGAGGTAAGTATAAACTGTTTGTTATTTATTTGCAAAAAAAAGGGAAGCTTTAGTGTCCCTTTAAGGAGTTTACAGTATATTGTATAGAAGAACATAATAAATATCACCAACAATCATATATAATAATAAATTATGTCTGCATATGCTTCAAGGTCCAGAAAGTTGGAGAGATTCGGCACACATGCTGTTAGCATGTAATAGCTAGTTTGTATTCTGAACCCACAGAAACATGTGACAGGCAGGTTTCATTTTGTGCTACAGGTCTGGCACTTCATTGGACAATTGTCTTTTTTTTTAGTGTGGTGCATATGACCTAAATGCCAACAAGTGATTAAGTGTCGCAGAAGTCAAGAGATTAGATCACCCATGTAGCTGTGGCCTAACACACGCTCCTTCCCCATTGATAGTAGAGATGGAAGTCATCTGAATTATAAATGTTTTGGTGCTATCATCAAATTAGAGTTAGTGCTGGGCTTTCCTATTTGAAAGCATGACATGCTCTGCATTTGTAAGTAACATAAAAATACCTTGAATCAAATGACTGTATAATAAAGATTTACATTAATAATAAAAATAGATATAAAACATCAACTTATACATATGTAAGCTTAACAAAAAATATGACCCAAACCACTATAGTTTCTCATTATGCTTCTATGGCTGCAATACAGAAAGATGCAAGTACAAAGTATTTACATTCTTGGATAATAGCCATCATGTTTTTGTCATTTTTTTTTTTAGTTACAATATCACTTTAATCAAGAACATATATATATAATACTGTAACCTCATTCAGCCTGCCAACAATTATTTACAAATCTGTCAAAGGTAATTTAAAACTTCAAAAGAACTCATTATCAAGCTGGAAGTGCTTCAAATTGCTATCTCATCCATCTGGATGATGTTCAGGAGTTCCTCACAATCAGGCTGTAATCTTCCTCTCTGATCACTGAAAAGGGGGCCTCCATCCAATGAACCATGGTAACTTTGGTGTATATAAATATATATACTTATAGTAGATATAGTATATATCTATCCAATACAACCAATATACAGTGCATGTTAACGTTTGTCATTGTTGTGTACTCAAAATAAATTGGGAAATTATTACATATTTGATCATTATTTTTCAAGACATTTAGCAAATTTGTATATTCCTTCCAAATGTTTCTATCATACAGTAAATATTTCCAGTATGCAATATTGTGTAATTACAACACTTAAAGAGGAACTTCACCCTTATTTTAGCAATTACAACAAAAGCACCTTTACAAATGTTTAGTAATGCAATATACAAACATATACTTATTATAGATAATTGAAGGCTTTTTATTCTTTTCATAGCAAATTTTCTCTTCATCCCCATCCTTCTCTTACCATTTCACATAGAGTGGGTATAGTAAAGAATCACCCCCTTTAAAATAATCACATTTTGTTGCTTTTCAGCCTGAAATGAAGACAGGCAGTTTTTGTTTTATCCAGCAGTGGTTACTAGTGCAACTTATAACATCCATGTGAAAGATATAACAACAACATAAAAAAAAAAAATCAAAACAGAATCATTGAGTTGTGCTTTGGGTCATTGTCATGTCATATTGGAAGGTAAACGTTCTTCCCATTTAATAATTTTTTTTTTCATTGTTCCCAGATGATATACACCCTATACCATCAACTAAATAACTGTAATCTATTAATATCAATGCTGTTATAATTATTTACGTTATATATAATTCTAAATTAATCAACAATTAATCTTTTATTGTTCCCAGATGCCATATAATCAATACTCTGCCACATGGAGACCACTTTCACATTTATGCACTTTCCCACTTTATCCATTGCTGCATCGTTATATATTTGCAACCTCAGCTCCCGTGGCGAGGTTTACGCTTTTGGCTTACCCTGTGCCGGTTGCCACATATCGCATTCACTGCCTTTGTTGGTAAGTGTGATTAATCAACCATATATATATAATTTTTTTCTTTGACATTTTTCCCTCTCTATTTAGAGTGTGGTTTACTGCATATATATATTTTATAGGAATTTTTGTCGCATCTGCTCCTGATGAGTGGAGATATCCACGAAACGCGTTGAGCTATAATTGATGCCACAGTCATACTATATTGGAACGCTATCCATCAAGCATTAAATTAGATGATGCCACCAACATTCAGACTCAGCATATTCTGACATATCATGTGAACACTGATATAAGTATTGGGCACGCTGCCGCCGGCATTCATTTGGCCATGCCACTTCATGCATTTATATTAATTCTTATGTATTCCTATGATGATTATGTACTGACGAATGTATCTATTTACTGTATATGTTTATACCTTGTGCAGGCCATGTGTGTATATATATGAATTTATATTCTCTACTGGACATACATCCATGTTATGAATTAAATATTTTTAATCTTTCCTAACTCCGCATTTTCAATTGCTTCATATAAAGTCCCAAAATTCCCCTTTCCTATAAACTTTCTTCCCATTGACAACTTTCTGGCAGGTTTTCCTCAAGATTTTAATTGTATTCTGTCCCATCCATTTTTATTCTATCCTTACAAGTTCTCCAGTCCCTGCTGCAGAGAAACACCCCATAACAGGATATTACCACCTCCATGCTTTACTGTCAGAATGGTGTTACTTGGATGGATAGCTGTATTGGTTTTCTGCCAGACATATCGTTTGGTGTTGAGGCCAAATAATTAAATTTTAGTCTCATCTGACCACCTTAAAACACACCTTTAGGATTTTGAGACCACATAGAAAAAGGTGTTATGGTCAGATGAGACGAATTAATGTTTTTCTTTTACTTATATTTATAATTTTTCCACTTCCTGGTTGTGTGAGGTACTGGAGATATCTTCAGGGCCTCTAAGGTGAGTCCTGGAAAGGCTACACCACCCGTGCCTTTCCCCTCCATTGAATTGCCTGTCACATGTTCCAGGAGGCAGAACCAGAGTTACAAGCAGAGATTCAGAAAGTAAAGACAGATGGATTCATCTACAGTGGGTATAGAAAAGAATTACCCCCTTTAAAAAAAAGGTTTATCTAATGAATGTAAGATGATTTAATATCAGCATGCAGAGTTACATGTTGATGTGAAGAAGAAGGGAAAGGTCTCCTTTAAAGTGATATTAAAGACTGACATCTATTTTCAAAAAAATAACAAACATGTCATACTCACCTGCTCTGTGCAGTGGATTTGCACAGAGCAGCCCCAATCCTCCTCTTCTCGGGTCTCCCACTGGCACTCCTGGCCCCTCCCTCCTGCCAAGTGCCCACATAGCAAGCAGCTTCACTTAAAGCGGAGTTAAACCCAAAAGTGGAACCTCCGCTTATCTGCTTACACCCCTCTCCGGTGCCACATTTTGCATCTTTCAAGGGGGGAGGGGGTAACGGGTACCTGTTTCTGACAGGTACCCTTCCCCACTTTCGGGAGATGGCGCCACGCCGTCCCTCAGAAGTTCGGCCCCCCTCCTCCGCCACTGGGCCGATTAGAAAGCGCAGCACGCTTCGCACATACGCAGTAGGGAACTGGCTGTGAAGCCGAAAGGCTTCACTGCTGGTTTCCTTTACCATAAATGCCGTCGGCAGCACCCGAGAGCCGATCCCAAAATCGGCTGGGGTGCCGACATCGTGGGAACCCTGGAAAGGGAAGTGTCCTAATATTAAAAGTCAGTATTTGTAGCTGCTGACTTATAATTTTTTGTGGGGGGCGGAACTCCTCTTTAACATATTGTATATTCACTTTACAAAGGGCACGCTATTACATAAAGTCAGCCTGTACTCATTTTGAATACACTATTGTTAACAGAGAAAAAGTTAAATAAAACATGATTTTTTTCTAGCACATGGTTGGGTATTCAAAGTGAACAAAGCGTCATCTTATTCACTAACATTGTGTATTTAAAGTGACACTAAACTCTGGTTTAAAAAAAAAAAACGTTCAGTTTGGTGATCACAGCTGCCGGCAGGTAGTGATCGCAGTTGCCAGCAAAGGGGAGGCAGTGCCTTGCGTTTTTACAGGTGCCGTGCACAAAAGCGCAGGGTAACACAGAGACCTGCGGAGCGGTGTGTAAAAATGCAGCCATGTTGGATTATTTTGCACTGCAATGCTCCACATCTGACAGCTGCAAGGAAGTGTGAACAGGGCATGCAGAAAACCATGATAGAGGGTCTAACCTTTCCCACCTTCCTAAGAAAAAAAAAGTTTTGCCATTACATAAGCTTTAAAGCAATGCCACTGATGTACTGACTTTAGTTTCCTGACACAGCATGACAGCATATACGTATGGGAAGGCTCCGCCTCCCTGCCCAATTCAGGACCGGTTATATTATAAAAGTAGGTCTCCTCCCTTCCTGCAGTATTCTCTTCTTTTTCCTCACTGCTACAGCCGGTTATGCTACTGCTAAAAAGCAGAATTTTTATTTTTCCCTCACCTTGCCGGACGCTTCTGGCCAAGCCGCACAGGTTAAAGCCTCTCCTGTGACGAAGCTCCCCGCTGTAAAGGCAGACATGAATGTCTATATGGGGGAGACCCCACCCCCCCTCTCAAGATCCAGGAAGATATGGGGGTGAGGGCATCTGGTCTCTAGGGAGTGTTTCTTTATCATGATGCCATGGATGGACATTCATTGGACTTTCTGTTTGGACATGAAGCATGCAGGTGGTAAGGCACCACATGGTGCACAATTCCATTCAGTTACTGCTGCAAGTATGTGGTTAAGCTTGCATTTCTGAAGGGTTGTGGTTGTGTCTGCAATACTGCTAATGATGATAGCAGGTGTGCTGTGCTGTGCTGAAGCCTTCCTAGTAACTGAACAAGCCTGGCCCTACAGCCTTGACTTATTTTCTGCAGGTATGCTGTTGGTTTGCATTTCTGAAAAGCATATATCACACATGTGAATCTAACTGGCTATCCATAGTGCCACTTTGTTTACTAATGTGTCACAGATTGGAGTCTGTGTCTGCAGTTTTGCTAATGCTTGAACTGATAACAGGTGATATTGAGCCCTTTCCTTTTAATGCAGGGCCTGGCCCTGCAGGCTGGGCTCACTGTGTATTGATGCTTGGTTGTGGTATGATCCTTGGTGGTATATGTGTCTAAGGTGGGTTTAACCTGCTAGTGCTAATTGTCAGATGACTATTAACTTGCGCTGCTTGTCTATGATTACATTAACTCTACAGTGTGAATGACTGTGATGTGTTTATTTCTATGCATTTACATGCTGACTGGTTCTAAAATAAAAGTCAGGATCTGTTTAGTCACATTCATTAGTGCTTACCTGTTAGCAATAGGTAATTGCTTGTGTTATTTGGGGTACCCCACAGAAAGATATGTGGTTTGTAGTGGTTACTACGTATGGCAAATACCCCAGGCATGGCTCCAGGCTTCAGCTCATTTGTGAACCAGCAGCAATCAGCCTTCCTAGAGACCAGCAACTTGGTGAGGGCAGGTAGGTATATGGTATATCCTAAAAGAGTGCACATTATGGGCATAATGAGTGTAAATCTCTCCAGCCCTAAACACCAACACCAGTCAACCTACTTCTGCAACAGTGGACAGATCCTCTTCAGCCATGAAAGAACCACTATGTGGTTAACTGCCAGTGGAGGCAGATCAAGAAGTTTCTACAGTAATCATAGTGGTCTGGTGGTAACTGGTGTGTCGGCCAAAATGCAAAACAAGGTTGCAGACCAAAGACAGTGACAAAGGGGCAGAGACCTGAAAAGGCCTACAGTCACTAATGGTTCCATATCAAGCCTAATCAAACAATTGTTTTTGTTTAAAGGCAACCTCTACCTCAGAGCTTGCTTCTGGGAAATTGCTATGACAAGTTGGCATATCAGAAGCAAAAGGTGGATACTTTAACCCCGTCCAAACTGACTGTGTGGAGCTCAGGGACTAAGCTATTCAAACAAAGGCATTTAAAGGGTACCTCTGCCTCAAAAGCACCAGGCCAAACAGGCTGCATCAGATTAACCAAGGGTGCCATTCTTGCAACAGAAGAGGCAATATCCTTTGCAGAGACCCTGGGACAGCAAATAGATCCAGAGATGAAGAAGGTTCATACTACTGTTAAGTAGTGTTTTGTGTCCTGCGATTGTGCTCACTTCGGTAGCCAGACTGTCAGGACCCCAGACAAAATGAAAGCAGAGCTCTGCTCAGTGATAAACTCTCTATGATGGCGGATCCTAGATTGAAAATGGAGTAGCCAATGATGCAGTTCAGACACTGCGAATACAAAACTATATGCGGTTTCTCCAGTAATCATTGTGGTCAGTGAACCCTTATGTCCCATCCCACAAGTAAACACATGCCGCTTTAAGTCAGAGTGGTGACTGTTCAAGTCGGATCTGGTGATATTTAGAAGGAGGATTAATTCCTTATGTTAATCACCAATGACCAGAGGATGGCCAAAAGGCAAAGTAACAGAGTGAATGACAGGTTAGACCTGGGAGAACTATAGCGGATAATAAAGAATCAAGAATTATCTTTATTTGCCTAAACCCAAGCCGCCCAATAGGGTCAGCTGACAGTTATATGTAAATTTGAGCTTAGGATCCGTGGGTCCTGTGCATTAAGGAAGCCAATGGAATTTTTTCATTTCTCTACCAATTCATTGCATTCCCTTCATGATGCATCAGAGCACAAGGGTTGTGATTACATGGTTGTTAGTCAAAAGTAAGACTTGAATAACAGGCGGAAGGTTAAGGATCCAAAAAATTGCACAGGCCATCGTTGCAATTAATCTCTCCAGCCGTCAGTAAGGCTTGACCTCCACAAATCATACCCCATGATTTCCAAGGAGTAACGTTCATAGCGGTGCGACCCCCCAAGTTGCTGCAACGGTAAAGTAGTCCATACACTACTTTTAAACCCACTGTGATCTAACTTGGGGCCATAGACATCAAGAATACACAGGCATTGATTCAAGACACATAGAAATCGCAGTAAATGGCACGATTTTAGGTCGCAATAGTGGAAACCTAGGCTAAGACTGTCGATGGTCTTTAGACCTAGCAAGTTGTATATTTGCATGGTTGCATAGGGGGTGAGGTTGAGGATGGACACAGGTCCATCAAGTCCAACCTATGTGTGATTATATGTCGATATTACCTTATATATCCTGTATGTTGTGGTCATCCACAAGTGTGTGTGTGTGTGTGTGTGTGTGTGTGTGTGTGTGTGTATACACACTTCAAAATACCCTTGTTGCAGCAAGTACCTTCGCTTGGCAATTAGAGTTCACTACGAGTTCATCTGGCAGACTGTGACCTTTCCACAAACTCCGGACATTTCCTGGGATATTGGGTCCAGTAAGGGCCGATCTGCGGGACCAAGGACTTCTGGTGAGCCTTGTCTGGACAACAGACTGGCGCAATGACTTCCAGATTCTGGGAAAAGAGTCCCAGTACAGACTCTGATCGAGTTGGGAGGAACCATCATCGAGAGACCATCATCGAGAGACCAACTAGTCTCATCACAACAATGACCTACCGGGAAGCAATTCTGAATCTCTGAAAAAAATACAATAAAGTTACACTCAGAGAGAGCAACAGTATAAGTATCTCACTTGAACAAATGGCTCTTTCCCATTGGTTGCATCCCATGGTCGCAAGAGCAATAAAGTAGCCGGTAGTAATCCATGAGGTCCGAGGTGCCCAAGGGAAGGTTGACAACTGTATTAACTGGTTTTGTAGTAAGGAAAGACTTACTTCCTGCACTAGAAACAGTAACTCCACAGAGGTGAAAAGTCCCCTCTTGGGGAGGTAGCTAAACAAACTAATCTTTCAGCGTATCAGCTATTAGGCATACCAATCATCCCAAGTGGTTACTCGTCGGGTATTCATGCCAATGGAGGACAAGGTGTCCAAAAGTCAGAGTTATAGCGGTCGCAGACTGGAGTCTTTCCGAAACGCAACAAAAGAGCCTCAACTATGCTGAAAAGACTCAGCAAAATGGGGAAGTCCTATCTTCGCTGTCAAGAAGGAATGCAAAACTAGTCAACTTCTGTCAGATGTATCTCCCAGCACGTTAAGTAGGGTTTTCCAGAACTTACGGCCAGATGGCATAAGATACAAAAGCCGTCGGATGACAAGGGACGGTCTCCAAAACAAAAAGCTGGTCAAGAGATCGGCAACAAATAAGGCTATCAAGATATTGGTCTGACTGGAACCTGGGTGGCTTCCCAGAGGTGGAAGCAGAGAAACTAATGACAGCCAACTGGGTCGGCAAATTAGCCAATATGTACATTCAACAAACCTAATACTCTCCAGGATCCTTATCCGGATTCGCAGTCATTCGGTGGTGATAACAGGCCATAATATCCGCGGGTACAGTCTCAGATCCGAGAACCTCCTCCTATTCTCCTTCCTGAGATCCAACACCTCATACAGCGTAGCCAACGGTATCTTCCAAATTTCATACAAGTTATATCTAGAGGCTGGAGACCAAGAAGTAGAGGTCTCACCGTTTAGTGTTTGAAATCCTATGGAGGTCAGAGCGCCTACTCCAAACTTCAAGTACATTAGATACGAGAAAAACCTACAGAATTTAAAGGATGGAATTCTCTACTCCTTACTGTAAGGATTGCATTGTATACAAGTAAGCCTAGATACGGCATTAAAGGATACATGAAACTCAGTCGTGTCCTCACTCTATGGGATCCAGTAACGGTGGGATCCAGTAACAGTGGGATCCAGTAACGGTGGGATCCAGTAACGGTGGGATCCAGTAACCGTTGCATATCTTAGCAATCAATTCCGAAAGACCTGGGCAAGTTATTCTTTTCCCCATTTAGTCTTCCAAATAGTTACATAGTTACATAGTTACATAGTTAGTCAGGTTGAAAAAAGACACAAGTCCATCCAGTTCATAGTAGTGTGAGACACATTATCTCACTCTCCATTTAGAGGGATAGGACATCCTAAATATGGCCAGTAACATGGAATAAGTATTCCTTTTGGCGAAAAGGTCTAGAAAGATCTCAGACATCCAAATGTCAAGCTATAAACTACCTTGTTGCTGAAATGATCAGGCAAAATGGCTCTAGTCTCTTCCTCAACACTATACAAAGGTTGGTATCTTTGCAATCTGGGATAGAACATCAGCCTTCTGGCATATCCAAACTAAAGTGTTTGAAGTACCACGAACATTGAAAATAGTCAAGGTTTAAAAGAGACATAGAATTGGCCCTTCTTCTAGGAGAAAAACGATAGACTCATCAGGCTTAACGGCATCGGAAAAAGACAATCACTGTCTAACGAAGACAATCGCAGTGGTGCGGATCAAGTTAGTCAAAGCTTAGATGACTAGGACAAACCCATCAGATGAGGACAGAGACCGCTCTTCCAGTCTGATTGCGCATGCATTGACGCATGCATTGACGGAACTCCAAAATAGTTCCTCCAGAGTTAATATGTAAACTACGACCTGGTCTACATTCAACACGTTTGGGGGTCCATTCTTGAGGACCCAGCAGTCTTAACTACAATACATCTCAGTCGTTAGTGGGGATAGAGCTAATCCTCTTAAACACTTGAGCAGTACCCACCCTTGTTGTCTGGTGATTTGGTACATCCCATACGTATATGCTGTCATGCTGTGTCAGGAAAAGGGAAAATTTTATGCTTACCTGACGGTAATTTTCCTTTTCTGATGCAAGCATGACAGCATATAGGTCCCCTCCCAAAAAAATAAAAATAAAAAAATAAAAATATCACGAAAATATAATAAAGGCCTTCGCAGTGATAATAAGTTACGAGAATACTGCAGGAAGGGAGGAGACCTACTTTTATAATATAACCGGTCCTGAATTGGGCAGGGAGGCGGAGCCTTCCCATACGTATATGCTGTCATGCTTGCATCAGGAAAGGAAAATTACCATCAGGTAAGCATAAAATGTTCCCTTTTTGTGAACTTCTAGAAACAAAAGATAAAAATATCCTTTCACACACATAGTGATTCAGAGCGGACATCCCCAGACATATTTCACATTCTAATACGCTGACACCCAGCAAACTCATTGTCACGCCTAGTTTTGTTTACATGATATCGGAATATTTCTGTTTTGCCATGTGAAGTCGTGTTGAAATATCTGTGTCAACGTCCATGGGGAATTAATTGTCTTGAACAACTGAAATATTTCACGATTACAAATAGGATGAAACCTTCCCTCTTCTGGCATTTGGCCTTTGCAGGTACCCTTGATCATTATAGGTACAGTTAAGTCAAGAAACTGAAATAGTCGACTAAACAATGTATGGTAACCACCATAAGGAAATTATATGCCATTAATAATATCCAAGGTCTCTAACAGCATTGACACGACCTCAAAACACTTGACCTCCGGAAGATTCACCTCCCTTCATGACCAGGCCATTTTTTTACGATACAGCACTGTGTTACAATTGTGCGATCATTCAACACTGTAACCAGATAAAGCTTATGTTTTTTTTTTCCCACAAATAGAGTTTTTTAGGTGGTATGTGATCACCTCTGCGTTTTTATTTTTTGTGCTATAAAGAAAAAAAGTCTGCCAATTAAAAAAAAAATATATATATATATATATATATATATATATATATATATATATATATATATATATATATATATATATTATTTCTGCTATGAAATATAGCCATTAAAAAAAAAAATTGAAAAAATCGAATTTTTTCATAAATTTAGGCAAATATGTATTCTGCTGCATATTTTTGGCAAAAAAAAAAATACCAAAAAGAGTATATTGATTGGTTTGCGCAAACGTTATAGCATCTACAAACTATGGGATATATACTGCAATTTTTTTTTTTTATACTAGTAATGGCGGCGATCAGTGGCACTGCGATATTACGGCGTACAATCGGACACTTTTAACATTTTGTGGGAACCAGTGACACTGTACTAATGACACTGTCTGGGAAGGGTTTAAACATCTAAGGCTTACTGTGTGCCTAAACAATGTTTATGTTTGCTATGTTAGGTGCTTTTACTAAGGGAAGTGATGGATTTTATTCCCTGCTTCGCAGGGACACACAACCCATCACTCCCCCTTACACATGCAGAGCTTTGTTCTGTGTCTCTGCCCGATGATCAACAGGGACCGGCGAGCATCCCCACCCCTTAGGCGGAAGTGTAGAATCACGTATATATACATGATTCTGCACAGGAGAGTTGCCCTGTAGCAGTATTCTGCTATGGGCCAGTCCACAACTGGTTAAAGTGAACCTGTATTTTGAAGAAGCAAAACAAAGCAATAGGTTTACTTGGTTACCTCTCCATTCATACACTGCTTTTAATACTCACCTTTTGTTAGCTCCCCTACCATCAGTTTACCTGCCAGGGCAAAGCGGGCTGCTTCCATGAGTGATTGGTGCTTGGACGCCAAAGTCCCAAGCGCTACTATGTGGGGGCATGAGAAGAGTCCTCAGATCTGCCTAATATAATCTGCATAGAGCCTTTGATGGACAATTATGGTCTTATATGCTTATTTTGCCTTCATTGCCCCCTGTTTATTTTTATTACATACCTTATTTTAGACTCAGCACTGGGTCTTTGAGCTTCTCTATGCAGTGCAAGGAGATCGTTGCTTTTGGGAGTGGCTAGCTGGGTTCTATGCGTAGCTTCCTGAAAACATCAAAGCGGACTGGCTCTTAGGGGGAGTTATGCAAATATAAAAATGCCTTGATACGTGGATATCAGTCTTCAGGAGTTAGTAAAAGGTAAAACACCCGCGCTAGCCAAAGTGTGGGCAAGTGGGGTAGCTGGAGTGTGGGGGGCACTGCAGCAGACACCGGGGGGTCTAATCCAAATAGACAAATGAAGAATGTAAATAGGTGATGGTGGCTGCGCTGTGATTAAACTAAAGTGAAGGTGTAGCGGCCTCACCCTCACCCCCTTCTTTATCGGTTACTCTGGCTCTGGTCTAGGGGTATCTTGGAGGGGAGAGCGAGGTGCGCCACGGCCCATGTCCTCTCAATTACAGCATGTAGAGGTGAAGGCCAGTATCTAGTTGTATTCGGGCCTGTGTATACGCTTAGAGCCAAGTCTGTTCTGCTGATAACCCCCTTTGCTCCCAGTAATTGGAGTACCACACACTGAAAAGGTCCAACACTTATTTATTCCATAATGGCAAACAAATAGTCCTTTGCGAGCAGACAGTTTGAGACCCATAGAACAGTTCAGTATTGGTGGAGAGTAGGTCAAGGCACAATCCTCAAAGAAAACTAAACCGTTGAGGTTTCACCAACGGTTGCTAAGCACAGTGGCTGTTAAATGGAATTTTTGGCTTCAGAGTCTCTTCCAGCGACTCTAGTGAACAGGAAACTGGAGTTACCTTCGCTACGTTGCAGCCCCTGTCAGGGGGAAGACATCCCTCCAAGGGAGTTACCAGAGGCCCCGTTGTCACCGGGTTAATGCTGTACCGGACTATCCGGAAGGGTTACACTCCCTGGCCTCCTCGCCTCAGATACGGGTCCCAACACCTTAGGGCCCCTCGGACTCCTCCACCCTCGTGGAACCCAGTCGAAGTTACTGGGCCCCAGGCTCCGGCAGTAGTACCTCATCCCAGGCTTAAGGTGCCTGGGATGGACTCCATCTCTCGTTCCGGCCAGGTCAAGGGCACCTGGGCCCGGAACTCCGGAACGCCAGCACCCAGGCTGAAGGTGCCTGGGTGCGGCCGCGTCCTCCAACTCTGCACCCCCAGGTCAGGGCGTCCGCCCCTTTTATCTCCTCTCCCCCTGCGTCACAGTGGGTTCCCCGCCCCGCTGCACCAGCACCAGAAAAGGACAAAAAGGGAGCAGTCTTGCGGTGCGGGATCAACTCCAGCCCAGGGCGACAACGCCACCAGCAGGCCACAGGGAACCCTGCACCACCAGAGTCCTCCAAGAACCACAAAAAGGGATTCTCAGATTCCCTAACAATTAGTACATCTGGGTTAAATAACCCAGATGTTCCCCCCCAATTTAAATATCCGCTACAAAAGGAATAGGGGAAGGACTGTGGGCTCATCTGATAGACAGGGTCCAGAGATAAGTGGTGGGTAGTAACAAATAAATGACATAAGTGTGTAATCAGTGCTTAGGAAATAACCCTAATAAATAAGGATTAATATAAACGCATGTAAAGTCAATAATTGACAAAGTGTAACATAGAAAAACGTATATAGACTCCAAAAAAATCATAGACCCATATAAGGACTACAAAAAATATATATAAATAATGTCCATAAGATGGATCCAAAGTGAACGTGATAGTGTATAAAAAATGTGATACAGTCCAATATTTTTGATAAGTCCCGTCACCATCAATTGCTAGAGTGTTACACACACGACTCTTCAGTGCAAAGCCACCACAGTGCTCGCAAGCAGCTTACCTCCCAGCTAGAATAAACCTGCATGTAGTGTACTCCAGGGCAGTGGACAATCCTCTCTGGGGAGGCCTATTCTTACTTCCACAGGATGTATGTAGAGATACAAACGAAGAGAAGAGAAAAATATATATAGTGTGACTCTGTGGATGCTCCAACTGAAGGGACTACAATTAGATGTTCTCACACTCACTTGTATTAAGCGAGCATGGACACCAATCCACGAGCACCGAACTCGTTTGTAGGCTGTGGGTTACAGTGATGGGAACCCTCCAATTGGGGATAACTGTAAGGTGCCTCTCAGATGCAATGCATAGGGAAAACGACAAGAAAACAAAAAAGATATATAGCGTGACTCTGTGGATACACAGAGATGGAATCGCTGCAGTGGATGTTCATACACTCACTTGTAATATAGGTGAGCGTGGGCATCAATCCACGAGCACCGAGCTTGTATATCTGCGCTGCAGCCCTTGATATGCAGATCCCTCCGATGGATGGTAACCACACAGTGCCAGTAAAGTTTATATATGAAGGAACCACATAGTGTAAGTAAGTAAAAACAGGCGTCTTTATTAATGGCAAATGCTGGATAAACTCACATTTGTGGGGTGGGTAGGGGTTCAGTCTCCTATGAGCGCCGAGCTCGTCTCCTTACGTCCAGCTGTAAGTGTATCTGTGCTTGAATCCTGATTAGGGATGAGCTTCGTGTTCGAGTCGAACATACGTTCGACTCGAACATCGGCTGTTCGATCGTTCGACGAAGATCGAACGATTTGGGCCGTTCGCGCCAAATTCGAGTGACGCGAACGGCCCACAATGCACTACGCCATCGCAGTGTCATCCAGGCGCTGTGATTGGCCAAGCATGCACTGTGACCCCGCATGCTTGGCCAATCACAGCGCCGGCAGCGAGGAGAGCAATGATTGGCCACAGGCAGGATGCCTGTGGCCAATTATTGCTGAGGGTGTTTAGTACACGCCCCACACTATAAAAGGCCGCCAGCACGGCGGCCTAGTGTAGTGTGTTCCGGAGCAGGGATAGAGCAGCATAGGCAGGGACAGTGACTTTTATTTCTTTCTTGCTTAACCTGGATTCCTTTAGTTTAGGGAAAGAGAAGGATAGGTAGGGAGAGTGTCAGTGTGTTTTGTGCTTGTGCTATATTGTGCTTAAAAAAAACATTTTTTCTAGGGACAGAAAACTGTAGGTAGGGAGAGTGTGTCAGTTTCTTTCACTGTCAAAGTCCTTGTTTCCAGGGACCTGGAAGGACAGTGAGTGAATTCTCCTTGTGCTAAATTGTGCTTAAAAAAAACATTTTTTCTAGGGACAGAAAACTGTAGGTAGGGAGAGTGTGTCAGTTTCTTTCACTGTCAAAGTCCTTGTTTCCAGGGACCTGGAAGGACAGTGAGTGAATTCTCCTTGTGCTAAATTGTGCTTAAAAAAAACATTTTTTCTAGGGACAGAAAACTGTAGGTAGGGAGAGTGTGTCAGTTTCTTTCACTGTCAAAGTCCTTGTTTCCAGGGACCTGGAAGGACAGTGAGTGAATTCTCCTTGTGCTAAATTGTGCTTAAAAAAAACATTTTTTCTAGGGACAGAAAACTGTAGGTAGGGAGAGTGTGTCAGTTTCTTTCACTGTCAAAGTCCTTGTTTCCAGGGACCTGGAAGGACAGTGAGTGAATTCTCCTTGTGCTAAATTGTGCTTAAAAAAAACATTTTTTCTAGGGACAGAAAACTGTAGGTAGGGAGAGTGTGTCAGTTTCTTTCACTGTCAAAGTCCTTGTTTCCAGGGACCTGGAAGGACAGTGAGTGAATTCTCCTTGTGCTAAATTGTGCTTAAAAAAAACATTTTTTCTAGGGACAGAAAACTGTAGGTAGGGAGAGTGTGTCAGTTTCTTTCACTGTCAAAGTCCTTGTTTCCAGGGACCTGGAAGGACAGTGAGGTAATTCTCCTTGTGCTAAATTGTGCTTAAAAAAAACATTTTTTCTAGGGACAGAAAACTGTAGGTAGGGAGAGTGTGTCAGTTTCTTTCACTGTCAAAGTCCTTGTTTCCAGGGACCTGGAAGGACAGTGAGGTAATTCTCCTTGTGCTAAATTGTGCTTAAAAAAAACATTTTTTCTAGGGACAGAAAACTGTAGGTAGGGAGAGTGTGTCAGTTTCTTTCACTGTCAAAGTCCTTGTTTCCAGGGACCTGGAAGGACAGTGAGTGAATTCTCCTTGTGCTAAATTGTGCTTAAAAAAAACATTTTTTCTAGGGACAGAAAACTGTAGGTAGGGAGAGTGTGTCAGTTTCTTTCACTGTCAAAGTCCTTGTTTCCAGGGACCTGGAAGGACAGTGAGTGAATTCTCCTTGTGCTAAATTGTGCTTAAAAAAAACATTTTTTCTAGGGACAGAAAACTGTAGGTAGGGAGAGTGTGTCAGTTTCTTTCACTGTCAAAGTCCTTGTTTCCAGGGACCTGGAAGGACAGTGAGGTAATTCTCCTTGTGCTAAATTGTGCTTAAAAAAAACATTTTTTCTAGGGACAGAAAACTGTAGGTAGGGAGAGTGTGTCAGTTTCTTTCACTGTCAAAGTCCTTGTTTCCAGGGACCTGGAAGGACAGTGAGTGAATTCTCCTTGTGCTAAATTGTGCTTAAAAAAAACATTTTTTCTAGGGACAGAAAACTGTAGGTAGGGAGAGTGTGTCAGTTTCTTTCACTGTCAAAGTCCTTGTTTCCAGGGACCTGGAAGGACAGTGAGTGAATTCTCCTTGTGCTAAATTGTGCTTAAAAAAAACATTTTTTCTAGGGACAGAAAACTGTAGGTAGGGAGAGTGTGTCAGTTTCTTTCACTGTCAAAGTCCTTGTTTCCAGGGACCTGGAAGGACAGTGAGTGAATTCTCCTTGTGCTAAATTGTGCTTAAAAAAAACATTTTTTCTAGGGACAGAAAACTGTAGGTAGGGAGAGTGTGTCAGTTTCTTTCACTGTCAAAGTCCTTGTTTCCAGGGACCTGGAAGGACAGTGAGTGAATTCTCCTTGTGCTAAATTGTGCTTAAAAAAAACATTTTTTCTAGGGACAGAAAACTGTAGGTAGGGAGAGTGTGTCAGTTTCTTTCACTGTCAAAGTCCTTGTTTCAAGGGACAGAGAAGGACACCTGAAGGTAGCCCTTATTGCTTTTTTCCCATCTCCCTGCAGGCCATCTATTAGAATGTCTGGAAGGCAAACAAGGAGAGGCAGACAGTCAGGAGGCAATAAAAGAGGGCAAGCAGGCTCTGTGTCTGGGGGCAACAGTGCTGGTCGTGGACGCGGTGCATTGTCATCAGCACATGGCCATGGGACACGCTTGTCCTTCTTTTCGGCAGCTGGACATGTTGAGCCACATCATGCCGAAGACTTGGTAGAGTGGATGACCAAGCCCTCCTCCTCCTCCTCATCCTCTCTCACCCAGGCTCAGGGTACTGGAAAAGCAGCTGCCAAAGCGTCCTCTTCCCTGGTATCAATGTCAGACTCATCATCAGTCACTCCTTCCCTAGACCCACCATGTCCTCCTCCTGAGGAGTCCCCCGAACTGTTTCAGCACAGTGTTGGGTACATGCTCCAGGAGGATGCCCAGCGTTTCGAAGGGTCTGATGATGAAACCCAGCTAGAGGAAGGCAGTAGCGTGAGAGCAGACAGAGGGGATGCTCAAGAAGGACACCAATCTGGCAGTCATGTTCCAGCAGCTGCAGCATACTGCCAGATTGGCTCCAGTGATGAGGAGGGAGGTGATGATGAGGTCACTGACTCCACGTGGGTGCCTAATAGGAGAGAGGAGGAGGAGGAGGATGAGGAGGAGGCACATCTCCAACGAGGCAGGATGCCCTTTGGTGGCCAGCGTAAGGGCAGTACACCGACGGAATCACACCGCAGAGCTCCGCCTGTGCAGGGCGCTGCCTCTGCCCGTCATTCAAAAAGTTCTTTGGTGTGGGCCTTTTTTGAGGCTAGTGCATCAGATCGCACAGCTGCTGTTTGCAACATATGTCTCAAGCGTATATCGCGTGGCCAAAACATCAGCCGCTTGGGTACCACATGCCTGACCAGACATATGTTGACCTGCCATGCAGCTCGTTGGCAAGCCTACCTCAAAGACCCACACCAAAGAACAAAGCGGACCTCTCCTTGCACCGCATCAGCTGGGATCTCCAACCCCACTATAACTTCAGTCCTCTCTGAAACATGCACTGAGAGGAATGAAGGTGTAGAATTAGGTGTGTCACAGCCAAGTACTTGCGGCCACTCTGCTAGCAGTACACCGACGTCCGATTCTAGCAGGCAAATTTCCCTGCCCCAGCTGCTGGACCGTCGAAAGAAGTTCACTCCCAGCCATCCACATGCCCAGCGGTTGAATGCTAGCTTGGCTAAATTGCTAGCGCTTCAACTGCTGCCTTTTCAGTTGGTAGACTCGGCCCCCTTCCGTGAGTTTGTGCAATGTGCGGTTCCTCAGTGGCAGGTTCCCAAACGCCACTTTTTCTCACGGAAGGCTATTCCGGCTCTCTACCGGCATGTGGAAGGCAATGTCTTGGCCTCGCTGGACAGGGCGGTCAGCGGTAAGGTGCATATTACCGCTGACTCATGGTCCAGCAGGCATGGACAGGGACGTTACCTTTCTTTCACGGCCCATTGGGTCACTCTTTTGGCAGCTGGGAAAGATGCAGGACAAGGTGCAGTAGTGTTGGAGGTTGTCCCACCGCCACGCCTCCAAAATGCTACTACTGGTTGTGACACACCTCTCTCCTCCACCCCCTCCTCTTCTTCTTCCTCCATGGCCTCTTCCTGTGGTTTGTCCTATGAACCAGCGGTGCTCCGTAGCCGTTCACGGGGCTACGCAAGTACGCAGGCAAAAAGATGCCATGCCGTGCTTGCGCTGGTGTGTTTGGGGGACAGAAGCCACACTGGGGCAGAGGTCCTGTCTGCTCTGCAGGGCCAGGCCGAGAGGTGGTTGACGCCACGCCAGCTTAAGCCAGGAATGGTGGTTTGCGACAATGGCACCAACCTCCTCTCCGCCCTCCGACAGGGACAACTGACCCATGTGCCCTGTGTGGCTCACGTCCTTAACCTGGTGGTGCAGCGGTTCTTGGGCAGGTACCCGGGCTTACAGGATGTCCTGAGGCAGGCCAGGAAAGTCTGTGTGCATTTCCGCAGATCTTATAATACCAGTGCTCGCCTGGCTGAGCTGCAAAAGGAGTTGAACCTGCCCAAGAACCGCCTTATATGTGACATGCCCACCAGGTGGAACTCAACGTTGGCCATGCTGCAGCGGCTGCACACGCAGCAGAGGGCCATCAATGAGTACCTGTGCGACTACGGCACCAGGACAGGGTCAGGGGAGCTTGGTTTTTTTTCTCCACGCCAGTGGGGCATGATCAGGGATGCATGCACTGTCCTGGCACCATTTGAGGAGGCCACGAGGATGGTGAGCAGTGACAGTGCATGCATCAGTGACACTGTACCTCTTGTCCACCTGTTGGAGCACACGCTGCGTGGAATAATGGACAGGGCACTTGAGGCAGAACAGAGGCAGGAAGAGGAGGACTTCCTTGCCTCTCAAGGCCCCCTTTACCCAGACAGTGTTCCTTCTGTCCCACCCATCGCACAGGAAGAGGAGGAGGAGGAGGAGGAGGAGGAGGAGGAGGATTGTGTCAGCATGGAGGTGGAGGCTGGCACTCAGCATCATCAGCAGCAGTCTTTTAGGGATGATTTACAGTCCCAAGAAACCAGTGGACTTGTACGTGGCTGGGAGGAGGTGGCTGCGGATCATGTCGTCCTTAGTGACCCAGAGGACTCCGGAGCGAATGCCTCAGCAAACCTACGCTGCATGGCCTCCCTGATCCTGCAAAGTCTGCGGAAGGATCCTCGTATTCTTCGGATCAAGGAGAGGGACCATTACTGGCTGGCCACTCTCCTTGATCCACGGTACAAGGGTAAGGTTGCGGACCTTATGTTACCGTCGCAGAGGGAGCAGAGGATGAGACAACTCCGGGAGGCCTTGCAGAAAGGTCTGTGCAACGCGTTCCCAGAGACTGGGAGGTTACAAACTCCTGGTCCTGGACAACGAGTTGCTGAGGCTTCGGCCAGTCAAAGAAGGAGCGGTGGGGAAGGTGGCCGTCTGACCGATGCGTTCAGACAATTCTTTAGTCCGCAGCCCCAAAGTATGATCGGTTCCAGCAACCATCGCCAGCGTCTGATAAACATGGTGCAGGAATATCTAGGGGCAAGGTCAGACTTGGACACCTTCCCCACCGAAAATCCTCTGGCTTACTGGGTCTTGAGGATGGATCACTGGCCAGAGCTTGCACAGTATGCAATTGAGCTACTGGCCTGTCCTGCATCCAGCGTTCTTTCGGAACGCACATTCAGTGCTGCTGGAGGATTTGTCACGGATCACAGGGTGCGCCTGTCCACCGACTCGGTTGATCGACTGACTTTCATCAAGATGAACCAGTCTTGGATCACCACCAGCTACCACACACCTGATGCTGATATAACAGACTAATTGATTTTAACATGTCACATCCCTTCAAGACTGATGCTGATGCTGAGTGCCTGTGCTGTTATGTTGACTGGCTATCCTCCTCCTCCGAGTCCTCAATGATACGATTGATGATGATAGCTTGGAAGATCATTTTTGTTTATGGGTGCCGCCACCAGTGGCTAAGGCCCAATTTTTCAGCCCCTGTTTTACAGGGGCGTGTAATTACAATTTTTTTAGCAATAATTTGCCATAGGGCTCATTGCTGTGCTCCAAGTACAGTATCTGTGAGGGGTTGGAGTGTTGTGGCACCAGTGACTAAGGCCCAATTTTTCAGCCCCTGTTTAACAGGGGCGTGTCATTACAATTTTTGAAGCAATACTTTGCAACAGGGCTCATTGCTGTGCTCCAAGTACAGTATCTGTGAGGGGTTGTAGTGTTGTGCCACCAGTGCCTAAGGCCCAATTTTTCAGCCCCTGTTCAACAGGGGCATGCAATTACAATTCTTGATCTAATAATTCACAGCAGGGTCCATTGCTGCACCCACCAAGAGTAACTCTGAGGGCTTACAGTCTTGTGGCAACGCCACCACCACCACCACCACGAAAGGCCCAATTTTTCAGCCCCTGTTCAAAAGGGGCATGTAATTACAATTCTTGATCTAATAATTCACAGCAGGGCCCATTGCTGCACCCACCAAGAGTAACTGTCAGGGCTTACAGTGTTGTGGCACCAGCACCACCATCAAAGCCCCAATTTTTACTACCACTGTTCAACAATTATATGTAATTAAAATTCCTGATATAATAGTTGACAGCAGGGCGTTCCAGCACCAACCAAGAGTAACTGAGTGCTTACAGTGTTGTGCCAACACCAACAACTAAGGGGCCTATTTCTGCAGAGTATATACGGCAGGTCCCTACTTTCAAACATCCAACTTACAAACGACTCCTACTTGCAAACGAAAGAAGACAACAGGAAGTGAGAGGAAATCTACCCCTAGAAAGGAAAATTCTCTCCTGTAAGAATAAATATGGGAGAAAGGGGTCTCATCTGTACTGATGCTTTATCAGCAATCCTTGTTTCAAGAAAAACACCACATTTCAAAAACAGTTGTCATTGGGACGGAAAGTGAGGTGAAATGTTCTGAACAGGGGCACAGACAGCAAAACAAATGTTACAGGGGTGATAACCCTTACCTATGTTTCCCAAAAAGTTTAAAAATAGATTTTTGGGCTGGAGCTACACTTCAACAATGTACCTGTTCAAAATTACAAACAGATTCTACATAAGAACAAACCTACAGTCCCTGTCTTGTATGCACCGCCTGTATACGGCTGTTCAGAGTATATAGGGCCTTTTTTATTTTATGTGCGGGGTTCCCCTTAATATCCATACAAGACCCAAAGGGGCTGGTAATGGGCTGGGGTAGGGGGGGGGTCATGGGGTAGCTATGCCATTTTTCTTAAAGAATTTCATCCATATTACCGGGACCAGACATTACATTAAAGCCGCAAGCAGTTTTAAATGGCTTTTTTTTCCTTTAGAAGTGTCATTTTGTGCAGGGACAGTTCTAAACACGGGAAACACGTGGCACTTCACAGGCATACTTTAGACACCCCCCAGGTACGATATTTAAAGGAATATTTGACTTTTTTTTTTTCACTTTATGCATCATTAAAATGACTGCTCCCGAAAAACGACCGTTTTTAAAACTTCTTTTTGCATTGATACATGTCCCCTGGTGCACAACCCGGGTTCCCAAACCCTATTTATGACAATAACATGCATAATAGTTGTTATAATTAGCACTTTAGAATTCGAACGTTCGCATCCATTGTATTTAATAGGGTTCTAATGTTCGTTCGAACTTTCGGTCCGTTCGCGGGTTCTGGTGCGAACCGAACCCGGGGGTGTTCGGCTCATCACTAATCCTGATGCGTGTTGTCATATCACGTGGAAGCCACCATCACCTATTTACAGTCTTCAGGAGTTGGTGTTCTTAGACAAACTGTATTTGCCAGCAAACGGCCCTAGCTAATGCCCACATGTGATGCTGAGCCTCCATGATTAAAAGAGCTGAAATCCAATAAATGAAAGGGGGAGGCCAGGGAAGTAAGTAATGCTGCGTACACACAACCGTTTTTAATGTCATTGAAAAAAACGACGTTTTTCTCGACGTGATTCTTCTCAAGCCTGCCTTGCCTACACACTATCGTGAAAAAAAATGCTCAAGCAAAGCGCAGTGACGTACGAAACGTACGACGGCACTATAAAGGGAGAGTTCCATTCGGATGACGCCACCCTTTGGGCTGCTTTTGCTGATCCTCGTGTTAGTAAAGTTTGGTGAGAGACAATTCGCATTTTTCAGCCTCGTGCTCTTCTGTCCGTTACAGCGTGACTAATGTGCTATCTCCATTATGAACGCTAGTTTTACCAGAACGAGCGCTCCCGTCTCATAACTTGCTTCTGAGCATGCGCGTCTTTTTTCACGTCGTTAAAGCCTACACACGGCCGTTTTTCACGACGAGAAAAACGGCGAAGTGAAAAACAACGAGAAAAAATAGAGCATGTTCCAAATTTTTAATGGCCATTTTTCACGTCGCGAAAAAAGCTCTGGAGCCTACACACGTTCGTTTTTAATGACCAAATAAAAAAATGGCATTTTTCTCGCCATGAAAAACGGTCGTGTGTACGCGGCATCAGGCTGGGGAGGAAAGAGTTAGATGATATTAGATGTCCTCCAGTCATGAAATGAGGTGGGCTTTATCTGACTTTTGGCAACTTCTAATGCACACTGTAAAAATCTTACAGTGTGCAGTAAAATCAGAGAAAGCTGTTTCAGTACAGGAGAGAAGCCAGTACAACTGTGCAAGATTAAAGGTAAGGCTGGAGTATTGTTTTAAATTTCCAGCAGCTAGTCAGTTTCACTCCTTTGCATTCCAGCTGCATCTTAGATTTGAGTTTGATTCTCTGCTATTAAGCTTAATAGACAAATGTATATATCAAACATTGATAAATAATGGTCTTTGCATGCAGCTGGGGAACCTATTGAGGCCTAAAATAGCAATGATATTACCCACAAGATCAATAATGTAAACTACGATACAAGGCCATTTTTCATACAGTATTGATATAAAGATTGTCATTATAACACCCTCAAGCAGAAAAAATTGTGATACGTTTTTTGGAAGTAACGGTAAAGATAAACACAACATATATAGACATTTTCAGTTCACACTATGTCAATTAATTGCGGTACTGTCTATTAACATTGCTGTTAGTTTAGGACATCTAAAATTGCTTTAAAAAGTCTGTAATAGCAAGTACACCTATGGCATTTTCAGGGTCTATTAAGAATCGTTAAGGCGTGTAAGCCAAGCCTGACTGTCCAGTTCCTAATGGTAACTGTACAGCCGTGGCCAAACGTTTTGAGAATGACACAGATATTAATTTTCACAAAGTCTGTTGCTTCAGTGTTTTTAGATTTTTTTTTGTCAGATGTTACTATGGTATAATGACGTATAATTACAAGCATTTCATAAGTGTTAAAGGCTTTTATTGACAATTGCATTAAGTTTATGCAAAGAGTCAAAATTTGCAGTGTTGACCCTTTTTTTCAAGACCTGTGCAATTTGCCCTGTTATGCTGTCAACCAACTTTTGGGCCACATCATGACTGATGGCAGTCCATTTTTGCATAATCAATGCTTGGAGTTTGTCAGAATGTGTGGGGGTTTTTCTGTTCACCCGCCTCTTGAGGACTGACCACAAGTTGTTCTGTTCTTGGAAGGTTGGGAGAAATTGCTCTCAAAGGATATTTTTGTACCATTCTTTATTCATGGCTGTGTTCAAAATTATGAGTGAGCCCATTCCCTTGGCTGAGAAACAACCCCACACATGAATGGTCTCAGGATGCTTTACTGTTAGCATGACACAGGACTGATGGACAGCTCACGTTTTCTTCTCCAGACAAGGTTTTTTTCTGGGTGCTCCAAACAATCGGAAACGGGATTCATCAGAGAAAATTACTTTACCCTTTAGTCCTCAGCAGTCACTTCCCTGTACCTTTTGCAGAATATCATGCTGCGTACACACGCTCGGAATTTCCGATTGAAAAAGTCAGACGGGTTTTTCCGACGGAGTTCCGACGGAATTCCGCTCAAGCTGTCTTGCATACACACGGTCACACTAAAATCCGACAGTCAAGAATGCGGTGACGTAAAACACTACGAGGAGCCGAGAAAAGTTCTATGCTTCCGAGCATTCGTCAAATTGTTTCTGAGCATGCGTGGTTTTTAGTCAGTCGGAATTGCATCCAGACGGGCGGAAATTCCGATAGAAATTTTTTTCATCGGAAAACATGTTCTCTATCTAATTCTGTCGGAATTTCCAATGGAAAAAGTCAGATGGGGCATACACACGGTCGAAATTTCCGATGAAAAAATTCAGTCTGACTTTTTCCATCGGAAATTCTGAGCGTGTGTACGCGGCATCAGTCTGTCCCTGATGATTTTCCTGGAGAGGAGTGGCTTCTTTGCTGCCCTTCTTGACACCAGGCCATCCTCCAAAAGTCTTTTCCTCACTGTGCGGTCAGATGCACTCACACCTGCCTGCTGCCATTCCTGAGCAAGCTCTGCACTGGTGGTGCCCCAATCCTGCAGCTGACTGTAGGAAACATTCATGGAGCTTGCTGGACTTTCTTGGGAGCCCTGAAGCCTTCTTTTCAAATGTAGTAGAAATGTTTTTTTATGGGATTAAGTTCATTTTCAAAGGAAAAGAGGGACATTGCAATTAATTGCAATTAATCTAATCAATCTTCATAACATTCTGGAGTATATGCAAATTCTCATCACAAAAACTGAGGCAGCAGACTTTGTGAAAATGAATATTTGTGTCATTCTCAAAACTTTTGGCCATGGCTGTATATCCTAGTTCTTTGCAGATAAACCAATATACACAGGGGCAGTTAGGTGCCATTGCCAGAGACAGAGCTACATTTTAAAGGCTTCTATCTATACACTGAACTTCTCTGTATCTGTTCTGACATTGAAGAATGAACACGCCTCTGTCAGCCAAAAAACAGTCTGCAAGCACTAGTAATACCCATACAAGGTTGGACCAGGCTCTTTTTCTAAGGCAAATTCTAAGGCAAACATGGCCCAAGCATGGACTTACACTCATATACACCCATGTGAACAAGGCCTTAAAGTAAAACTCCAGGCAAACAGCTAAATACACTAATTATTTGCTGTATGGGAGTTGTTTACCTGCCAAAGGATTTGTATTTTTCTACTTCTAGCCCAAGCAGAACTGTGTTGCCACACAGGACAGTGCAGTTGGAGGGGGCTTATTTTTTTTCTGCTGCAGTTTTACTTTTATTTACAGGTCTCTTCCCCACCACCCCACCCTGTGACTGGACAGTAAAAAGAGAAGCAGCACAGTGAGAAGCTCCTTCCTCTGTTGCTCTGCTCTTTCTCATTTCAGAATGCATATTTTATTGCAACACATCTGACTGGCTTCTTGTGCTGCTTATCCCTCCCACTTTCTGGGTCCTGCTGTAGAGTAGACTGTAAGAGGCTAATACCCATTTAAATGCAAATTCAGGTACTTACATTACTGCAGTTCAGCTTTATTATTACAAGAACAATGAGAAATTCATTCATTTATTCATTCATTTATTTTAAAAACAAATTCCAGGGCGCATGTTGAACCAATCAATAAATTGCTAATAATATGCAGCAAAAACTGCAACCGTCTACCTAATGTAACTCCAACCAGAATGTGTTTCTTTTTTAGTGGGGCAAAGTTAGAAATTCATTCCTGTTTTTATTGCTATCTATATCCATCTGTATCCATATTATAGAGATGTCCCCTTGCTTAAGGTGGTTGTAAACCCTTTACAACCACGTTTTGCTACAGGTAAGCCTATAATAAGGCTTATCTGTAGCTACCCCGGATATCTCCTAAACCTGCATGGTTTAGGAGATATCCCCTGTATCTGCATGTGCCGACGTTATCGGCATATGCACACTGAAGCAACTGCACGTATGTTCAGTTAGTGTGCTGTTCCCGGTGGTGCTATACATACTAGCTCACTATGCCTTTGCAGGTTTTTTTATTTTTGTTAGTTAGTTAAAGTGATTCTAAACGCTCAAGGTTTTTTACCTTCATGCATTCTATGCAGTAACCTTCTCTGTGCACCAGCCCTCCTAATACTAACTTGAGCCCCATCATGATCCAGCAATGTGCACGAGAGCCTCCGGGGACTCTCCATCCTCAATGGCTGCTGTCAATCACAGCCAGTAAGCTAATGAGAAGAGAGAGGGGGTAGGGCTGAGCCATGGCTCTGTGTGTGAATGGACACGCTAAGCAGTGGCTCAGGAACAAGTCTGCTTGGGCGTCCCTATTACAAGCTGTTTGATCTGGGAGAACTCGGCAGGGGCCAGGAGCGCCGGCGAGAGACCCGAGAAGAGGAGGATCGGGGCTGCTCAAGGCAGGTAGTATAACATGTTCGTTATTTAAAAAAGTAATAATTGTCTTTAATGTTACTTTAAGCCGTCCATAGATGGTGTGATTTTGTCTGCAATCCGTGGTTGCAAGAAAGAAAATCGCTTGATTCTCCCATCAACGCAGTCAATGTTGATGGGGAAATCTCTCCCATGGAGCTATTGAGTTTTTCCAGTGGGGGGCGCGGGAAGCTGTCCATGCCAGGAGAACACATTGGAGCTGATTTACCAAACGTTTGCGCCATGAGTATTGGCGCATATGCGTGCGCAATGGCTGTTTTGGTATTTACAAAACATTAGCGCCGGTATCGCAGCCCTATTTCCCATTTACTATAGTGTTCTCTACGCCCGGGAGGAGGCGCTCAGTGCGCTACTATGGACCTGGCGCAGGGCATGTTAAAATATAAATATAAAGAAGTTGGAAGTGAGAATATAATGGGGGTGACATGGGGTGATGTGAGGAAGTGTAGTGGCCCAAATAACAAACATGCCCAAAATAGAGTGGGAAAATAACTTTTTCAAAACCAGCCCGCTGCGCCGGCAATTCCGATTCGAGCTGCGGGAGGTTTTTTTGAGCTCAGCGCGGCAATTTCAATGGTTTAAATGCGCCGGTTCACTGCGCCGGCAAAATCTTAGTAAATGTCAAGTCACGTAAACTAATTTGCATAAGTTGAACAGGCGCAGCCCTGAACTTCCCAGTGCGCCTGCAAAATGACATTTCTAAAGGAAAAAAAAGCCATTTAAAAGCAGCCGCGGCTGTAATGAATTGTCGGCTCCCGGCAATATAGAGAAAAGTCATTGAAAGTCTTTGCTAACCAAAAAAAAAAAGTGTGGGGGTTCCCCCAAATTCCATAACCAGGCCCTTCAGGTCTGGAATGGATATTAAGGGGAACCCCGCTGCAAATTCTTTTAAAAAATGACGTGCGGGTTCCCCCCAAATATCCAAACCAGGCCCTTCAGATCTGGCATGGATTTTAAGGGGAACTCCACCCCAAATTTTCTTAAAAAATGGCGTGGAGTCCCCCAAAAATCCACACCAGACCCTTATCCGAGCACATAACCTGCCGGCCGCAGGGGAAAAGGGGGGACGAGAGCGCCCCCCCTCCCTCCTGAACCGTACCAGGCCACATGCCCTCAAGATGGGGAGGATGTCCCCAAGTTGATGGGGACAAGGGCCTCATCCCCACAACCCTTGCCCGGTGGTTGTGGGGGTCTGCGGGCGGGAGGCTAATCGGAATCTGGAAGACCCCTTTAACAAAGGGGACCCCCAGATCCCGCCCCCCCTGTGTGAAATGGTAATGGGGTACAAATGTACCCCTACCATTTCACAAAGAAAGTGTCAAAAATGTAAAAAATGACAAGAGCCGGTTTTTGACAATTCCTTTATTAATGTCTTCTCTTTTCTTCCTTCTTCTTCTTCCATCTTCTTCTTCCATCTTCTTCTTTTCTCCATTCGGGTTTCTTCCTCCATCTTCCTCTTCATCTTTATCTTCATCTTCATCTTCCTTCTTCCTTTGGTCTTCTCGTCCGCATCTTGCCCCGGCGTCTTCCCTTCTTCTTTCTTCTCCGGCCGCTCCGTTTGAATTGAAGGTTCCCGCTGGGTGACGCTTCAGTTCTCCACTTGGTCCGCTAACCACCCGGTGGCTCCGCCCCCTCTGTCACCACGGGGAAAGTCCCCGTGAAATCCATGTGCGTCAGAGGGGGGCGGGGTCACCGGGTGTAAGCGGACCCGATGGGGAACTGAAGAACTGAAGCGTCGCACAGCGGGAACCTCCAATTCGAACAGAGCGGCGGAGAAGTAAGAAGAAGGGAAGACGCCGGAGCAAGATGCGGACGAGAAGACCGAAGGAAGAAGGAAGATGAAGATGAAGATAAAGATGAAGAGGAAGATGGAGGAAGAAACCCGAATGGAGAAAAGAAGAAGATGGAAGAAGAAGAAGATGGAAGAAGAAGGAAGAAGATGGAAGAAAAGAGAAGACATTAATAAAGGAATTGTCAAAAACCGGCTCTTGTCATTTTTTACATTTTGACACTTTCTTTGTGAAATGGTAGGGGTACATTTGTACCCCATTACCATTTCACACAGGGGGGGCGGGATCTGGGGGTCCCCTTGGTAAAGGGGTCTTCCAGATTCCGATAAGCCCCCCGCCCGCAGACCCCCACAACCACCGGGCAAGGGTTGTGGGGATGAGGCCCTTGTCCCCATCAACATTGGGACATCCTCCCCATGTTGAGGGCATGTGGCCTGGTACGGTTCAGGAGGGAGGGGGGGCCGCTCTCGTCCCCCCCTCTTTTCCTGCGGCCTGCCAGGTTATGTGCTCACATAAGGGTCTGGTGTGGATTTTTAGGGGGACTCCACGCCATTTTTTTTTAAATTTGGGGTGGAGTTCCCCTTAAAATCCATGCCAGATCTGAAGGGCCTGGTATGGATATTTGGGGGGAACCCCACGTCATTTTTTAAAAAAATTTGCAGCGGGGCTCCCCTTAATATCCATTCCAGACCTGAAGGGCCTGGTTATGGAATTTGGGGGACCCCCACGCATTTTTTTTTTTGGTTAGCAAAGACTTTTAATGACTTTTATCTGTATTGACGGGAACCAGCAATTCATTACAGCCGCAAGGACTTTTAAATTACTATTATTTTACTTTAGAAATGTCATTTTGCTCTCCAACTGTTATAAACATGGAAAACATGTGCTACTTTACAGGCATACTATAGACACCCCCGGGGATGATATTTAGGGCCAGTTCACACCGGATGCAGTGCAGTGCGTTTTTTTGATGCCTGAAAAACGCAAAGAAAGTTGATCACATTAATGCCAATAGCATAGTTCACACCACTGCAGTCCGTTCCAGTGCATTTCAGAAAGCCAAAAAATAATTGGTCATGCTGCATTTTTAAGGTACAAAACTGTACTGGACCACAGTAAAACACATCAAAAACGCAACGGAACGTACCAAAAATGCACTGGAATGCACCGCAACGCACCTAAATGCACCAAAGACGCACTGCAACACACTTGTCCTAAGTGAAAAGAGGGGGAAAAAAACACTGGACTCAGGGGCGTACCTAGAGCATTTGGCACCCGGGGCGGATCCTACATCTGGCACCCCCCCCCCCCAACTTTTAAATGGAAAAACACCCACAAGTCTAGTGCTTCTTCATCCAAATCTCAATATGTGCACCAGCAAACTGTGCATGGTGGACTACAAAACAACTCCTTCTCAGAATACAAAATCAATGCGCTTTTGGTGATCACACTCAAATTGTGCACTCACCAGACCTCCATAACCCTCTTAACTTAATTAGTGGGTCCACAGTAGCTTACATTTACGATATCCAAGGCAGCCTTCCGAGTCCCTTCCATCCAGTTTTTGATCTTTACACCTACGTGGAACACACGTAGGAAACAAACAGGAAGTTGGGTCAGTGGTGGCCATCTTGGAATCATGTGGTATAGTAACCATACTGAATGCTGCCATTTTTATTTTCAATATTATTGCAGACTTGGAATTATAGCAGCTGCTAGCAACAGCCGCAATAGAATCCGGCAGGCTGGTTGTACCCAAGCTGTTCGATCAAACCGTGTATGGCCAGCCTAAGCTACTGTGGACACAATAAAGAGGGTCATGGAGGTCTGGTTAGTGCAAAGTTTGAGTGTGAGCACCAAGAGGGCATGGGTTTTGTGTTCTGGGAAGGAGGTGTTTTGTAGTCCACCACGCATGATTTACTGGAGCACATACTGTATTGAGATTTGGATAAAATAATAAATATATATTGTAAGATATAACAGCAATTAGGGCCCATTCACACCGCCAATGTTAGGTTGTGTTGGGCTACATTGCCCAATGTAGTCCCAAGCAATCCCTATAGTTTAAAGGAGTTTCGCCCCCACATACGAGAAAAAAAAAAAAATCAGCAGCTACACATACAGTAGCTGCTGACTTTTAATAATAGGACACTTACCTGTTCTGGAATCCAGCGATGTCGGCACCCGCAGCCAATGTTTCCATTGGCTCTCGGCTGGTGCCGCCGCCATTCGTAGTAAGGGAACCTGGCAGTGAAGCCTTGGTAGGTTCCCTACTGCGCATACGCGAAGCGCGCTGCACTCTCTTACTGGCCCGGCAGCAGGGGAAGGAGGAGGGGGGCTGAACTTCTGACGTACCTCGCCATGGCAAGGTCTGACGGCAATGAGGATAGGCTCCTCCCCAAAAGGTGCCAAATGTGGCACCGGAGGGGGGAGGAAACAGATAAGTGGAGCTTATAGCTCCACATAGCATAGACATTTTTGCACCGTTCAATCTGACATGCTGAATGCATCACAATGTGCTACAGCACCAAGTAATAACAATAGAAGTAAAAAGAAAAGAAAAATATTGCAATGTGTATTACCTGTCAGCACAAGGTAAAACGCCCACAATCACATGTTCATAATGTGCGCACTAGTAGGTGTACTGTGGTGTGAATGAACCCTTCCAGAGAAGACTTTATTGAATTTATACCTAAAAAATTACTTAGAACCCCCAAACATTATATATATTTTTTTTAGCAAAGGACAGTCATTGCAATATTTTATGTCACACGATATTTGTGCAGCTGCCTCAAACGCAAATATTGTGTAAAAAAATACACTAATGTGAAAGATGATGTTACACTGAGTAAATGGGTACCGAACATGTCACACTTTAAAATTGCACACACTCATGGAATGGCGGACAAACTATGGTACTTAAAAATCTCCATAGGCAACGTTTTAAAATGTTTAAACGGTTACCTGTTTAGAGTAACAGGGGAGGTCTAGTGCTAGAATTATTGCTCTCACTTGAGCGATCGTGGCGATACCTCACATGTGTGGTTTGAACACTTATTATATTTGCGGGCGTGACATAGGTATGAGTTTTCTTTGGCGTGCGAACATGGAGGGATTGGGTGCATTAAACTTTTTTTTTTTTTTTTTTCTTATTTAATTTTTTTTTTTTTTACACTGTCCCTTAAAATAAAAATTATGATCACTTTTATTGTTGTCACAGGGAATGTAAACATCCCTTGTGACAGTAATAGGCAGTGACAGGTACTCTTTATGGAGGGAGCGGGGGTCTAAAAGACCCCAAACCCCTCCTCTGCCAAGATCAGTGTTTTTGAATTATGTTTTTTTTTTAAATGGCGCCGTTGGCTGCAGAGTAAACGGGAAGTGACGCTGTGATGTCGTTTCCGAGTTTCTACATTGGAGACCTGATCAAAGGCAAACCCGGACGTGCCGGCTGGTGGCTCAGGTCTCCGGGTGGGATGGGAGACCTGGGCGGAGCTGTGGGGGGATGGGGACGTCCCCTCCCGCTCCTTGTAATGACAGCTGATGCTGTTCATTCATGGCAGCCAGTGAAAATAGATGGGACAAGCAAGAGGTGTCAGTCACTCAGGTGAGCAGATCCCACATATTTAGACAAATCGGTGCCATGGTCAGGGAAGTGGAGAGCTGGACTGGAGCTGCTATGAGGGAGACATCAGAGTGAGATGGGGAGACAGCTAACAATACAAAGTATGGCCCATACTTTGCATTATCTGCTGTCCGACTCCTCAGGGAAAGATCCGATCCAGCGATCCCACGGTATGGCGATCCCCCATCCAGGGACAGCAGACATTGGCATTGATGATTTGATCCGGATTTTGGAACTGACCTGCTGACAAGGCGTATTGCTTGCTGGACCGCGGACGGGATCTGATGGCCGCAGGGAAGATGCTGCTGTGACCTGCTGCTTGCTGGACCGATCTGATGGCTGCAAGATGTGGGTGTAGGTCAATGTCTATTTACACCTGGGATACAGACACCCCCCCTTATCAGACCAGCTCATCTACTATACCTGGGTTGTGAACAAAGCAACACCCCCCCCCCTTATCATGTATACTCACAGCTCAGCTACTTCAGGTGGGTAATATACAGCCTGGATTCTGCACCCTGTAAATCACACATGTCTACATTCTGCACCCTGTAAATCGCACATGTCTACATTCTGCACCCTGTAAATCACACATGTCTACATTCTGCACCCTGTAAATCACACATGTCTACATTCTGCACCCTGTAAATCACACATATCTGCATTCTGCACCCTGTAAATCACACATGTCTACATTCTGCACCCTGTAAATCGCACATGTCTACATTCTGCACCCTGTAAATCACACATGTCTACATTCTGCACCCTGTAAATCACACATGTCTACATTCTGCACCCTGTAAATCACACATGTCTACATTCTGCACCCTGTAAATCACACATATCTACATTCTGCACCCTGTAAATCACACATATCTACATTCTGCACCCTGTAAATCACACATATCTACATTCTGCACCCTGTAAATCACACATATCTACATTCTGCACCCTGTAAATCGCACATGTCTACATTCTGCACCCTGTAAATCACACATGTCTACATTCTGCACCCTGTAAATCACACATGTCTACATTCTGCACCCTGTAAATCACACATGTCTACATTCTGCACCCTGTAAATCGCACATGTCTACATTCTGCACCCTGTAAATCACACATGTCTACATTCTGCACCCTGTAAATCGCACGTCTGCATTCTGCACCCTGTAAATCGCACATATCTACATTCTGCACCCTGTAAATCGCATATATCTGCATTCTGCACCCTGTAAATCACACGTCTGCATTCTGCACCCTGTAAATCGCACATATCTACATTCTGCACCCTGTAAATCACACATGTCTACATTCTGCACCCTGTAAATCGCACGTCTGCATTCTGCACCCTGTAAATCGCACGTCTGCATTCTGCACCCTGTAAAACGCATATATCTGCATTCTGCACCCTGTAAATCACATATATCTACATTCTGCACCCTGTAAATCGCACATATCTGCATTCTGCACCCTGTAAATCACATATATCTACATTCTGCACCCTGTAAATCACACATATCTGCATTCTGCACCCTGTAAAACGCATATATCTGCATTCTGCACCCTGTAAATCACACATGTCTACATTCTGTACCCTGTAAATCACACATGTCTACATTCTGCACCCTGTAAATCGCATATATCTACATTCTGCACCCTGTAAATCACACATGTCTACATTCTGTACCCTGTAAATCACACATGTCTGCATTCTGCACCCTGTAAATCGCACGTCTGCATTCTGCACCCTGTAAATCGCACGTCTGCATTCTGCACCCTGTAAATCGCACGTCTGCATTCTGCACCCTGTAAATCACACATATCTGCATTCTGCAACCCCCCAATCAGGTCAGCTACAGTGCTACACTATACACATGGCAGGGGGTGGTGGACACAGCAATCACCCCTCTCCCCCCAAATCAGGTCAGCTACATATAGTGCTAGTACACATGGCAGGGGGTGGACACAGCAATCCCCCCCCCCCCAAATCAGGTCAGCTACATACAGGACTGTGCTAGTACACATGGCAGGGGGTGGACACAGCAATCACCCCCCCCCCCCTCCCCCAATCAGGTCAGCTACATACAGGACTGTGCTAGTACACGGCAGGGGGTGAACACAGCAATCACCCCCCCTCCCCCAATCAGGTCAGCTACATACAGGACTGTGCTAGTACACATGGCAGGGGGTGGACACAGCAATCCCCCCCCCCAAATCAGGTCAGCTACATACAGGACTGTGCTAGTACACATGGCAGGGGGTGAACACAGCAATCACCCCCCCCCCCTCCCCCAATCAGGTCAGCTACATACAGGACTGTGCTAGTACACATGGCAGGGGGTGAACACAGCAATCACCCCCCTCCCCCAATCAGGTCAGCTACATACAGGACTGTGCTAGTACACATGGCAGGGGGTGAACACACCAATCACCCCCCCTCCCCCAATCAGGTCAGCTACATACAGGACTGTGCTAGTACACATGGCAGGGGGTGAACACACCAATCACCCCCCCTCCCCCAATCAGGTCAGCTACATACAGGACTGTGCTAGTACACATGGCAGGGGGTGAACACAGCAATCACCCCCCCTCCCCCAATCAGGTCACCTACATACAGGACTGTGCTAGTACACATGGCAGGGGGTGAACACACCAATCACCCCCCCTCCCCCAATCAGGTCAGCTACATACAGGACTGTGCTAGTACACATGGCAGGGGGTGAACACACCAATCACCCCCCCTCCCCCAATCAGGTCAGCTACATACAGGACTGTGCTAGTACACATGGCAGGGGGTGGACACACTGCACAGCAATCACCCCCCCTCCCCCAATCAGGTCAGCACAGCGTGGTAGAGCAGAAAGACACACACTCCTCCAGGCTCTTCTTACAACACCTCCCCAGCTCCCCCCCTCCCCGCTCACCAGGAATCCTGACTGTGTGTGTGGTAGCAGCTGAGCCGCCCCAGCGGAGAGAGATGATGACAGACACACAGTCAGGCTGAGGCCGGAGTGGTGGGTGGAGGCGGAGCTAGCAGGAGGGAATTCAGTCACTGAACGAGTGGACGGTCTGGACCAGTCCATTGCGGCCCTGGCGGTGGGGGTGTTCTAAAAAACACCTAATAGGAAAGGGAGCAGCCAGAGCCAGCAGGGATGCCCTTGGGATGATCGGACGGTGTCACCCGACTCGGGTGCCGAGCGCACCCCATAGAGCGAAGTCACTCGGCCACTGACACCCCCCAATGTGTACTACCTGGGGCGGACCGCCCCCCCCCGCCCCCCTATTGGTACGCCCCTGACTGGACTGCATCAAAAACGCCTCAAAAATGCACTGGAATGTGTCAAAAACGCGCATGCAGAAAAGCACCTGGAACGCACCCAGACTGCGTTTCTATAGTGTGAACTAGGGCCAGTTCACACCATAGAAACACAATCCGGATGCGTTCCAGGTGCTTTTCTGCATGCACGTTTTTCATGCGTTCCAGTGCATTTTTGGTAAGTTTTTGATGCAGTCCAGTGCTTTTTTTTCACCCCTCTTTTTTATTAACCATAGATAAGGACAAGTGTGTTCCAGTGCGTTTTCGGTGCATTTAGGTGTGTTCCTGTGCGTTCCAGTGCGTTTATTAAGCGTTTTGATGCGTTCCAGTACAGTCCAGTGCAGGTAAAATGCAGCATGTTCTACTTTTTTGGTGGAACTGGAACGCACTGGAACAAACACTGCCATTTAGAACCATATAACCAACTTTCCATGCATTTTGGATGCATAAAAAACGCAATGCACTGCATGTGGTGTGAAATGGCCCTTAAGCAATTTGGCATATTTAAAGGCACTTCTCCTTGTTTTGTTTTTGGTGTTTTCCAAATTGGTCACATTGATATATGTCCCTTAGGGTGTGACCTGGGCCCCCATTTTAAGGCCAATAACTAGAAGATAAGCCAGCCAAGTGGGGACTAGCAAAATTAACAAGTCAGTTCCCATAGACTGCAATGGTATTTGTTGGTGGGGGAGGGGTGATTGTCCCATCTCTAATTTTGTAGCATGCTGGATGATGTGCTTAATTTTGGACGGGGGGAGGGAGTGGGTTTTTTTTTTTTTTGCTAGCTGCATTGGTGTTGTTCTGCACATGCCCAGCCAGTTAGGTTTTTTTTGGCGTGCCTTTTGTGTGTGAACAGCGCTTGGATATTTCTGGGCATGCTCACTCAGAGAGTGTTTTTATGGGTTAGAAATTGAAGGACATCCTTAACAGGTGTGCCCACTTTGAATTTCAGTCTCTACATTGGGAGAACTTGCATTTTGGGTGTTTCATGGACTGTGCATGTGTTTTCAATTGCCTCATTAGCACACAAACATATGTTATATAAAGCTCACAGAGCATTCGGTCACTTGCCTTGAGAAGAGGCAAGTGTGTGTGTGTGTGGGGGGCAAAATGTACATGTTGGTGTCCTTATCGAGTTTGTAACACATGTATTTTATTTGTTATGTCTTTGCAAAACAGGTGTTTGGTTTATTTTGTGGATTGTATATTTTTTGTGTGGGGGAAATGTTCCCCTGAAATAATTCTGATGTTGTTAATGTGTGTTGTTTGTTCACTTTGATTTAATTGTCTGCTGCATTTTTTTGGCCAAAAATTGCTCAAGATGTTGAGTCTGTAACTGTTTCAAATTGACCACGTTTTTTATTTTGCCTTCCCTTTTGTTTTGTTGAACAATAAAATTAGATGCAAAATTTTGATGTTTGTTTTGTGTTTTCTTTGCAACAAATGTGACAGCTGATTGACATGTCAAAACAAAACTGGTGTGATTTGCCTACCCTGGTGCCTCCATGGTAGTATATGCATGGATTGTGTGCTGCCATGGAGCGTCACCAGGAAATGAAAAATACAGAGCGGTAAGTATTCAATTTTCCTTTTTTTTACTGCAGTGGTTCTCAGCCTCAGTCCTCAAGTACCCCCAACAGGACATGTTTTGTGAATTGCTGTCCAAAAATCAAAACCATTGACTGTGATTTAAAGCACATGTGCAAGATGAAGGAAAACCTGCAAACATGGCCTGGTGGGGGTACTTGAGAATCACTGATTTAGAGCACTGCACTTAAAAATAGCTCAAAGCCATACAATTCTAATTGTGGGCATTTTGAGGGAAACGAAGTAAGTGTTAGAACCCCTGCGTGTGTGTTTTTTTTTTTTTTTTAGATTTTTTTTTTTTGTTTGTAATTTGGCCTTGGTCTCCTTTTCTTAACATTGGCTTCACTTCCTGTCACACAGCTAAACAGGAAGTGAAGGTAAAACCCTACCATTGGCTTTTCTTGGGGACACACAGATCAATCTAACTAGTGTCCCCATTAAGCAAATTGCACTCTAGCACTTTGTTGTGTACACCCCAAATCATTGGGTAGTTTGGGGTTTAGTAAAGACAAATCCACTCTGCAGTAAAAGTGTAGCTGCTGAAAATCTCCAGGGAAAGTACTGGTGATTGGATGTTACAATCATGTAAAAGCAAAGATGTTTTTTTTTTGGCTTGCATGTACCCCTCAGATATACAGCAAGTGCACTTGTAGTGCAAAGTAGATTTGCCTTTAGTAAATAAACCCCACAGTCCAAACTACCTAATAAATTGTGGTGTACCCTGCAATATGCTGGAGTGCAATGTGCATAATGGGGAAAGTATTTAGACTGACCTGTGTGTCCCCAAGGAAAGACATTGTTAGGGATTTTCCCTCACTTCCTGTGTGGCTATGTGACAGGAAGTGAATTATTTGGAAGGATAAAGTGGCCAAATTATTTAGTTTAACTTTTCAAAGACTCATTCCTAAGTTCAATTGTGATGCATGTCAATGGCCCATTTAGACCCTCTTTAATCACTTGAGATCAGCGCTATAACTGATCGACGGCCACAGCATGGTCCTCAATTGCCGGGAGTCCGTCAATAAACGTCCTCCCCTTTGCGCGCGCTGTGGTCACAGAGTCACTCAGACTCAGGTGATGACAGATCCGAGTAAGGGGCCGATCCCTGCCCTTTACCATGTGATCAGCTGTCAGCAAATGACAGCTGATCACGTGATGTAAACAAAATCTGGGTAATGGTTTTTGTTTTCTCCTTGTGCCGACAGCGTGAGCATAAAAAAAAGGCAATCACCGGCTTATGTGCAAGGGACATGGGGCCCGAAGAGGAAGAGGCAATTCTGCATCATCTGTGACAATTAGTAGCCCCTGCCAGTGCCACCTATCAATGCCCACCACTGGTGCCAATCAGTGGCACCTAGCAGTGCTGCCTATCAGTGCCCATCACTGCCAACTATCATTGCCACCTAGCAGTGCCACTTCTCACTGCCCACCAGTGCCAAATAGCAATGCCACCTCTCAGTGCCCACCCTTGCCACCTTATCGGTGCCCATCAGTGCAGTCTCAGTGTACATCAATGAAGAAGAAAAATTACCTTTTTAAAAAATATTAACCAGTTTCCTACCGCCCACCATCAAATGACATCCTTGGCTCTGTGCAGTGACATCTGAATGTTGGGTGCAGTTGCAGGCATCATTCAGATATCATTCTTTTCAGCCGGCAATTCTGTGCACAATAAAAACGATCATAGTGGCAGTTCCGCCGCTTGTTTGTTCTTATAGGCGGGGGGAGGGGACGTTCCCCCCCTCTTGCCGCCATCCGGTGCTTCGCCGGGCTCTCCCGTGCCATCTGGGGCTCGGAGAACGATTTGGAGATGACTGGTGACCAGATGGTCGAGATGGTGGAGAGCGACGAGTCAACATCGGGCGAAGAGAAGAAGGAAGAAGGCGATGAAGAAGTCCGGCCCCCGCTAGCAAAAGAGCTGGCACAAGATAGCGGGGCGTCCGGCAGAAAGAACTGAAGATCGTGGAGAAGGCGTCGGAGAGCGGGAGAAGAACCGGAGAACAGAACAAGAGACCCCCGAAGTCGGAAGAAGATGGCGAGGAAGCCCGGGACCCCCGCTAGCAAAAGAGCTAGCAGAAGATAGCGGGGGCCCGGCAGAAAGACCCCCGAAGTCGGAAGAAGATGGACCTAAGGGCCTGGTATGCTCCTGAAGGGGAACCCATGCCGGTTTTTTCATTAAAATTTGGCCTGGAGTTCCCCTTCATGATTCATACCAAACATGGGACAGCGAGGCTGCCGAGGACCAGCGCGATCACATCGCGCTGGACACATTCTCGGCCGGCTATTCTCCTCTAGGACACGACTTGAGCGGCTGCTTCACACGCTCAGGTCATGTCCAGGTCGCCTGGCAGAGTCGTGCTGTCCCTGTGTCAGCCGACACACGAGTCGCCCGCAAGTCGGATCCGACTTCCCGGGCGACCTCTATTCAAATCAATGGGCTCCCATAGGGAACCATTCATTTTCAATAGAGCGCCGCTGACATTTCTATTTACTATAACAGTGCGCCGCTGCTTCCTGCGCCCAGTGAAGGAGTTATCAGGCGCACCAATTAAAGTTAGAAGCAGAGCAGCGCACTGTTATTAGTAAACCATTGATTATTGCTAGCGGCTATAGCCCTGAATAGTGCGTAGGTGCCTGCTCCCTTCACTGCAACCGACGGGGAGATCTTTGTCTTAGCTTAGAGCGGCACTGCAAGTTATACCTCGATCACTATTCCTACTCTACTTATGAAAGTAATTGTAATGTCCTTATCTCTCCACGAGACTCCTGTAATATTCTTATCTCTCCACCGGGGCTCCGAGATCTCAACCAAATCCTTCACAGTCCGATGACTCACAGCGACATCACCCGGCTCCACCTCTTCTCCCTACTTAAACAGCCAACACCCTTTGCTTGGTGTTTGTGCTAGGAACCTGACACCAGGTAAATAGCTCCAGCAGCTGACGACCGTCTTCCCTCACTATTGGGCCGGATAAAGCCCCTACTTCCATCTCACTATTGGGCCGGACAGAGCCCCGAATTCCATTTCACTAATGGGCCGGATAGAGCCCCTACTTCCATCTCACTATTGGGCTGGATAGAGCCCCTACTTCCATCTCACTATTGGGCCCGGATAGAGCCCTGACTTCCATCTCACTATTGGGCTGGATAGAGCCCCTACTTCCATCTCACTATTGGGCCGGATAGAGCCCCTACTTCCATCTCACTATTGGGCTGGATAGAGCCCCGACTTCCATCTCACTATTGGGCTGGATAGAGCCCAGACTTCCATCTCACTATTGGGCCGGATAGAGCCCGGCTGCCTCCTCACTATTGTCAGAGCCCCTCCAACTTCCAGCTTTTGGGCCAGACAGAGCCCCAGTCCTCTCACAGCAAGTATTCCTCCGTATACTATAACCTATTATCCTGTGTACTGCTACTTCACCTAAGTTTCCTCTGGAACTCCAGGTTATGACTGTGTACTACCAAACTAAATAAAACCACTAGTATTCCCAAATTATCTGAGTCTCCCTATCTGATTTCTGCCTACTTATAGTTAACTGTTAAGTATATCATATATTCCTCCGAAGCTGTGATCCACACCAAACTTTATAGTAATATTGCCTGAAGCGTTACAGTTGCCGTTGGAAAGGTTCTTCTCACCGGTCTTGGCGGCAAAACAGAAAGTAAAGGGAAATCTCAACTACTAGCAAGCAACACAAACAACAACTAAATTTGACAGAGGTACTTGTTTTTCCTCGCTCAACTATTAAAAGTCTCAAAGTTTTCAAGTCTTCAAAAACATAATTTTGTCCTTAATAATAATTGCCCCGCAGAAGTTAAAGCGTATCAATAGTCAAAACTTAAAATAATATATTCATTTTCAAATTGTATTTAAATTATTTCTAGCCTACTTATACCCTGAACAATCTTGAATTTAGTAAACTTACTTTGTGAATATCCCACACATTTACTTCCTTGAATTCTGTGACACATATTCATTATGTGAGTAGGTAATTCTGTGTCACACATTTCAAAGAACCTGCCTTCTGCACTACAGAGAGAGGAGTTTCAGGAGTCAGAGTCAGTACAGGGATCATTGCTTGCAGGCAGCATGGTACCATGGTATCTGTATTCCTTAGAAATTGAAAGTAAACATCAGAGGAGAAGCTTCAAAACATGCAGGGGATCCAGGAAACTGTGGAAAGAGATAACCAGTAGAGAGGCAGAACTCACAACATGAAAGGGGATTTTTTTTTCAAGTAAGCTTATATTGGATTGTCAAAAATAACGATTGTATGTGTTGCTTTTACAATGCTGATTTTATAAAAAGAAAGTGTATGCTGTGACCAAAGAATTATTTTAAAATAATAAAACAACAGTCACTGTAATACTCACCTTCATTGTGAAACAAAAAAAAAGTAATACTCACCTTCTGTTCAGCGATGTCACCTGCAGACTCTGAGATCCAACACCAGTCCTCTTCTGAACTGACTAATAATCTGCCTCAAGGCGCCCAAACAGGTCATGTTTTCAGGATTTCCCTCAGATGAAATGGCTGTGGTAATTACTAAGGCAGTGAAACTGATCAAATCACCTGTGTAAAATAATGGAAAACCTGAAAACATGACCTGTTGGGGCGCCTTGAGGACTGGAGTTGAGAAACACTAGCCTAGGGTATCATATTTATACAGCGATTTTTTTAAATGATGTGGTTAAGGGTTTCCAGAAAAGCAATCAAGTTCCTACATGTGTGAAGTGTTTGTGTGCTGCCTGCATTCTGTGCTCTGCTCTTGACCCTTTCTGCCTGATCTCCAGTCTGATTCTGAATTAAGTTTGAATGGGATCGATAGTTGACTTTTTAGTTAGCCTTTTTCGATACAACAGGTGTGTTCTGTATGTCAGAGACAGCAAGAGCAAGGTGCCTGAAGTGGGCATGCCTGAGATGGCTATTCTCCTTAACAAGCTGGGGTTCTCATATTATTAGATTACCTGGATGAAAAATGGAGGTACTGTGCAGGTAGACTTTGTTCTCTGTAGGATTCTGAAGGTTTAAGTTTCCATTTTGACTTCCGTTTACCTTCAAGTATAATTGAAATTTGGCATCGCTGCCATGTTCCCTTGGTGTATTACCAGATTGTTCTAGGAATACTGTAGTTTTCATCTACACTCTTTTCTTAGTAGTGTTATTCTACTATGAATTACTGTATCATCCCAAAATAGATGTTTTTGGTTACAATTACCATCCTCTTCCACAGATCATTGCGTCTTCCTCTATCAAGCACCGAATAAATAAAGCTCATGATTTCACCCATCTCATCCCAATATGTTTCTCAAATGGTTGACAATACCATAATAATATATTTGCAATAATTATTTACCTTGTTGGGTCCATCTCAAATCAACATGTCCAATTTACTATTCATCCATAAAAAGGGTATCCCTAGCTGGAAAGCACACCAAAGATACAGCAAACAGAATTTTATTTAATGCACCACACTACATTGCAAGGGTGTGAACATAGTGGGAGTGGGAATGTGCTCTTGTCAAACCTTCTGAACTCTTTGCATGCCTTTAGGGTAAATTTAGCTTTGAGTAAGAAATACCAGGAGTATTGAATCTTTTGAAAGTTTGATTTAGAATACTGCTATACATTTTGTAGAAAATTCCACAGCCTCCTCCTGAGCTGCCCAAATCTAACCTGGAACCTTCTAAGCCCAGATCATATATGTCTCTCCCTGGCAGAAGTTGCCTCCTGTGGCATTTACATCCATGTAGAAAGCTCCCATAGCACGGGCCCCTCTTGTGCAGTAACTCCCTGTAGATTTAAATTATGCTTTATTCATAGTGTCTTTACTGTAGGAGTAAGGTTCCAATCATATCTGAGCAGGTGTGTCCAGCACTGGAGAATATTTATCCCAAGAGGCTGTAAACACCATGGGAAGCTACTTCTGCCACAGAGAAGTAAGTATGCACCGTGATGGTGGGGCTCTACATAGACTACGTAGATTGTGCTAGAGGGATTGGGAAGGGGAGCAGGGGTACTTTTAGAAGTTGGTGCTTGGATCAATCAGCTTCCATGTTCTGTGGTTCTCTATTGGCCTATCACTATGATGCCAGGCCCCACTGACCTATAGGGGAAAACAGGCAATGGGATGAGACAGAGCTAGATTAAGAGATCAGGATTGGCATAACAGAGTTGTCTGAGTTTTGAGATCTTTGGGGCACCCTAGAACGGAACTTGACCTTGAGCACTTAGAGATGCATACTTATGGAGAAAACTAAATGTTTAGAAGGGGTGATTGGAGTACAGTCTTGCTTTACAGCTATGTTATTTGTGTTACTGGTATTAATAAAAAATAATAGAAGTGCTGAAAAATGTATCTTTACTGAAGAAAAATTTGTTTTGAGATTCTCATCAGTGCTAATAATTTGATTAAAAGCTAAGGCCTTTGGTCACAATGTAGGTGCACTCTAGCTGCAAAACGTGGCCAAAGCTCCAACTAGTGGCATACAGTTGTTAACATGTTAGCACTAATTACTTAAGGCTACACTTCCATCTCTTAGGCTTCTGCAATGATTACCAGTCCAGCATATTATAGGTTTACCTTTATTCTCTGACTGCCTGCAGCCCTGAAGCAATAACTACTTTTCATGCTAAGACTTTATTGAACATATTTGAAGGATTTTCTTGTTATCAGGCTACTTTATTTGAAAATAGATGGGATTGATAGTGGACTTAGCTAATTAGCACTTAGCAGATATAGTCCAAGCAACATGGCTTAAAAGAGAAGTTTGGGGTGTGAAAAAGACAATCACGCAAACTCACCTAGGTGTGTGCAGCATTGCTCTGATACTGCATCTGTCCCTCACCGCCTCTACACCAAGAACTGAGCGAGCACTTGTTCTTTAGTGAGCAGAGTCAGTGACTGTCAGTCACCAGCTCTCTACACTGCCCCTTCAGCACTCACTAGAGCGCTTGGCTGTGGAGGGGGCAGAAGTGGCTGGCTCAGTCTCTAGGCTTGTGCAATTCGTTTCGTAACTGTCAGGGTCACCTGTGGCCAGGTGACAGATGCACACCGTAGGGGGACAGGAGTGCACCGCGAGGTAGTGAACCCTATGGCTGGCTTCTGCGGATAGGGAACTGGGTGGTTGTGGAAAGCGGGACCAGAGGAGCACAACCGGGATCCAAACGGAAGCTAGAGCCAAGATTCCCCAGGGCGCGGAGTCTAAGACCCAGCTGGTCTTCTCCAGGGCCTCTAGTGGTGAGGATGTTAGCTGCAGGCTGGGACCAGGTCGCGGCCCCTGGAGTTTCCTAGCTCACGCCCCGTAGGATAAGGGGAAAAGAGGGGAAGCAGCAGCACACGAAGAGAGAACCGAATAACAAGCTGAAGGTCAGGGGCCACAAGCAGACAAGGATAACGAAGAACGAGCCGAAGGTCAAGGGTCACGAGCAGACAGGGATAGTCGGGGACAAGCCAATAACGTAACAGAGAGACAGACGTAGCACACGGCAGGCAGGAACCCAAACACACAATGCCTAACAAACACGTTAATCAGCAAAGCAGGCTTGCAGTGCACAGGTTAATATAGTGTTCAGTGATAGTGCCTGGGGTGGAGTCAGGCTGGGAGGAGATTATAAAGGAAGCCAGGTGAAGGAGGTCTGGTCTCTAGATGAACACATGAGGAGGAAGGTAAGATGGCAGACAGACATTAATGCATATCCATGACAGTACCCTCCCTCTTACGAGGCCTCCCCCTTCCCCGCCTGGGCCCAGGTTTAGAGGAAAACTTCAGATGAAACTCCTTTAACAGACGAGGTGCAAAGACCTCAGATGCAGTGATCCAAGACCTCTCCTCAGGACCAAACCCTTTCCAATGAACGAGGTACTGAAGAACGCCTTTACAGAGTCGGGAGTCCAGAATTTGACTGATCTCGTACTCCTGATTATCCTCAGAGACAGGTGCCACGGTAGGGAGAGGACGAGAGAATTTATTGAGGACTAAAGGCTTTAGAAGAGCAACATGAAAGGAGTTAGTGATTTTAAGGCTCTTAGGAATCTGGAGTTTGAAACAAACCGGATTCAGTTTAGCAGTTACCGTGTATGGACCGATGAATCGTGGAGCAAACTTCAGAGAAGGAACTCGGAGCTTGATGTTCCTGGTAGAGAGCCAGACTTTGTCCCCTGGCTGAAGAGAAGGCAGTTTACGCCTGCGGCGGTCGGCAAAGCCTTTGAATTTTTCAGCAGCTGCCCGGAGGGAATCATGAACGTGGCCCCAAATGGAATTGAGAGACTCCTGAACCGAAGCCAAAGCTGGAATGTCTGGAGAACAGATCATGGGAAGAGGAAGTTGAGGGTGTTTTCCATAAACTGTGAAAAAGGGTGTCTTCTGCGAACTGGTATTCACATGATTGTTATGGGAGAATTCTGCCCACGGGAGTAGAGAGGACCAATCGTCATGGTGAGAAGACACAAAGGTGCGAAGAAAGACCTCTAACTCCTGATTAACCCTCTCAGTCTGTCCATTGGATTGGGGATGGTAAGAAGAAGAAAAATCCAAGACAATATTGAGGGATTTGCAAAAGGCTCTCCAAAAACGAGACGTGAATTGGACTCCCCTGTCGGAAACAATATGAGAAGGGACCCCATGTAGGCGGAGAATTTCCCGAATGAAAATGGGAACCAAGGCAGGGGCAGAAGGAAGACCAGGAAGAGGAACAAAATGAGCCATCTTGGAGAATCGATCGATTACCACCCAAATGACTGTATTATTCTCAGACAGTGGGAGATCGGTGATAAAATCCATGGCAATATGGGCCCAGGGTTCCTTAGGAATGGGCAAGGGCATGAGGAGACCAGCAGGAGCTTGTGTGGAGGATTTGGACTGAGCACAGACATGACAAGCTTTAACGTAGTCTTTGACGTCTGAGCGGAGATTAGGCCACCAGTAGTGACGACTGATGAGTAGAATGGATCGGAGGAATCCAGAATGCCCTGCCACCTTGGAATCATGTCCCCAGCGAAGGATCTTAGCTCTTAGCTCAGTGGGGACAAAGGTCTTACCAGGCGGAATTTTTGACTTCAGGGTGGTAGAGTGGGCAACAATGCATGAGGTGGGAATGATCGGCTCAGGTTCAGGGGCGGATTCCTCGTCCAAAGTGTCAAATGACCTAGAGAGCGCATCAGCCCGACCGTTGCAGGAACCAGGTTTGTAGGTAATCGTGAAATTAAAACGGGCAAAGAAGAGACTCCACCTGGCCTGTCTAGGATTCAGACGTTTAGCATTCTGTAGATACTGTAAATTCTTGTGATCGGTAAAGATCGTTATGGAGTGAGGGGAACCCTCCAAGAGATGACACCACTCCTCTAACGCCAATTTAATTGCGAGAAGTTCCCGATCACCGATGGCATAATTCCTCTCTGCCTGAGAATTTTTTTTGGAGAAGAACGCACATGGTTGGCGTCTCTTCTCAAAGATTTGAAGAAGCACAGCTCCCACCCCCATTGAGGAAACGTCCACTTCAATAAAAAATGCATTCCCAGGATTTGGTCTCCTCAAGAGGGGGCCAGAAACAAAGGCCTGTTTCAGGTTGTGAAATGCAGAGACAGCTTCGGGAGGCCAGTCTCTGGCATTCACACCCTTCTTGGTCAAAGCGATAATAGGCGCGGCAATGGAAGAGTAATTCCTTATGAACTGCCTATAATAATTAGTGAAGCCAAGAAAGCGCTGTGTGGCCTTGAGGCTAGCAGGAAGAGGCCAGTTGGTGATAGCCAAGACCTTCCCAGGGTCCATACGAAGACCCGAACATGAGACGAAGCACCCCAAAAACAGGACCTCAGAACATTCAAAGGAACATTTCTCTAGCTTGGCATAGAGATTGTTCTCTCTAAGACGTTAAAGTACAGTGCGGACATGGTTTCTGTGGACGAGCAGATTTTCAGAAAAGATCAGAATGTCATCCAGATAGATGACAACAAACTGGTACAGCAGATCTCTGAAGATTTCATTGACAAAGTTTTGAAACACGGCTGGAGCATTACACAGACCAAAAGGCATCACCAGATATTCGTAATGCCCGTCTCTAGTGTTGAATGCAGTCTTCCATTCGTCACCCTCCCGTATTCAAATGAGATTGTACGCGCCTCTAAGATCCAACTTGGTGAAAATGGAGGCCCCCTTCAACCTATCGAATAGCTCAGATATTAAGGGTAAGGGGTATCGATTTTTAATAGTAACCGCATTTAAACCCCGATAATCGATGCAGGGTCTTAAGGTACCATCCTTTTTGGCAACAAAAAAGAACCCTGCCTCTGCAGGCGATGAGGATTTCCGGATGAAACCTCTCTCCAGATTCTCTGCGACATACTCCGACATGGCCTGGGTCTCTGGGATGGACAGAGGGTAGGTAGAGGATGCTCCACGGAATGAAGGGAGGGGAGCTCAGACTGGCTAGGACCCAGAGAGTGCTGGCGTTTTTTTTCTAAGGACCTCTCTTGAAAACGAATGTCGATCTGGTTGCATAATGAAATTACATCGTCCAGACCGACGGGAATGGCTCTTCCCGCTAATTCGTCTTTCACTCGGTCAGAGAGGCCATGTAAAAAGGTAGCGACCAGGGCCTCATTATTCCAGCTCAATTCAGCTGTGTGGATACGAAACTGAAGAGCATATTGCCCCACTGAACTAGATTCTTGGCGAAGACGTAAGACAGCACTAGCCGCTGAAGAAGCCCGAGCCGGCTCTTCGAAGATGTTACGAAAGAGCTTCAAGAAATCGGACAGACTGGAAACCACCGGATCGTTCCTCTCCCACAGGGGGGCAGCCCAGGCCAAAGCTTCACCGGAGAGGAGGGAAATGATATAGGCTACCTTAGCCCGGTCAGACAGGAAGCTTTGAGGCTGAAGCTCAAAATGAATTGTGCATTGGCTGAGAAACCCCCTGCAGGCCTTGGAGTCCCCAGAGAAACGGAACGGAGCTGGCAATCTTAGTGAGTGTGAGGCTGCGACTGGTGCGATAGGTACAGCCGCTGGTTGTACTTGGGGTTGCGGATTCGGGGTTCCCAAGGAGACCTGAAGCTGCTCGAATCGAGAAGCCAGATCCTGGAGGAATCGCATCACCTGAGTCTGATTTGATTCCTGGGTCTCAAGTCTGCGAACTATGCCCTGCAATGGATCATCCGCGGGAAGCGGGATGTCAGCCGGGTTCATGGCTGATCAAACTGTCAGGGTCACCTGTGGCCAGGTGACAGATGCACACCGTAGGGGGACAGGAGTGCACCGCGAGGTAGTGAACCCTATGGCTGGCTTCTGCGGATAGGGAACTGGGTGGTTGTGGAAAGCGGGACCAGAGGAGCACAACCGGGATCCAAACGTAAGCTAGAGCCAAGATTCCCCAGGGTGTGGAGTCTAAGACCCAGCTGGTCTTCTCCAGGGCCTCTAGTGGTGAGGATGTTAGCTGCAGGCTGGGACCAGGTCGCGGCCCCTGGAGTTTCCTAGCTCACGCCCCGTAGGATAAGGGGAAAAGAGGGGAAGCAGCAGCACACGAAGAGAGAACCGAATAACAAGCTGAAGGTCAGGGGCCACAAGCAGACAAGGATAACGAAGAACGAGCCGAAGGTCAAGGGTCACGAGCAGACAGGGATAGTCGGGGACAAGCCAATAACGTAACAGAGAGACAGACGTAGCACACGGCAGGCAGGAACCCAAACACACAATGCCTAACAAACACGTTAATCAGCAAAGCAGGCTTGCAGTGCACAGGTTAATATAGTGTTCAGTGATAGGGCCTGGGGTGGAGTCAGGCTGGGAGGAGATTATAAAGGAAGCCAGGTGAAGGAGGTCTGGTCTCTAGATGAACACATGAGGAGGAAGGTAAGATGGCAGACAGACATTAATGCATATCCATGACAGTAACGAATCGAAATTCATCCGAATTTAACAACTTTCGGACATTCGGAACCATTCGAATTTTCGAACAAAGCAATTACGAATAAAACCGAATCCGAAATAAATTATACCGCATATAGCGAATGCCCGAATGTCTTCGGCATAATTCGTTATGAAAAAAGTTACGAATGTACGAATCCATACGAAGCACAATAACACTCACTCTGCTCTGCTCTCTGCTTCTCCCTCACCGTGCTGAACTCCCTCTCAAAATGGTGTACAGGGGCGGAGGCTATAGCCGCATGTAAAAAACAAAAGTAAAATACGAGATTTCTAATCCATTCGAAGCACAATAACACTCTGCTCTGCTCTCTGCTTCTCCCTCACCGTGCTGAACCCTCTCAAAATGGTGTACAGGGGCGGAGGCTATAGCCGCATGTAACAAAAGAAAGTAAAATACGGGATTTCGAATCGTTACAAATAACCGCTATGTATTTAGAAAAGTACAAATCCATTCAAAGCACATTAGGCAGCGCCATTGTGAGAGAGACACGGAAAATTACGAATCAACAAACCCCAAAAAAGTTATGAAAGTAGGAGTTGTGTCCAGAATCAACGAAAAACAATGTACTCTACCGAAAGTACGAATTATAAATCAACGAAAAATTCAACAAAAAATGTCGCTTGCGAAAATACTAATTAGTCTGAACACGAAAAATCCCGTCTAGCAAAATTACGAATGATTACGAATCAACAGGACCGAAAAGAAACGAACCGAAACTAAACAAATTTTTCCGTTGTGCACAAGAAACGTACCGAAACTAAACAAATTTTTCCGTTGTGCACAAGTCTATCAGTCTCCAAGTGGCTTTCTGAGAAGCTAAGACAGCTGTCGGTCCAGGCATCTGGGTGGGTCCAGACTGTAAAGTTGGGATTGATCCAGAGTCTGAAATGGCTGAGTGACATAATCCGACAGCAGATTTAGCAAGCTGTCGGCTAAAAACAGGGCAATATGAGTGCAGAACAAACTGCACTCCTGTGATCAATAGGAGAAGTATAGCCAAAAGAGCTTTGGCCCAATTTCTCCTTTAACTTAGTCCCATACCTTTGACAGGATTATGGACCCGCAAGGTTGTAGACAATTGAGTACAATTTTAAGGGAAACAAGTGTCTATGAGAATTGTTAGAACTGTCCTAAGCATATGGTAAAATTCCAGGTACATACTTGTAAAACACTAACAATAACACTAACAGGAGGGTGCAGTGATACTCACCTTACTGGTGCATAGTAATCTCTCAAATAGAATCTCTGTTCCCATTTTTGCAATTTTCCATAGAGGAAAGTGTATGTACACATGCATCCTCTCAGTGCTGCTGTCTCTCCCTCTTCCGCTAAGGTCCACATGCATTTTGTCAGGCCCCTTATAAAATGGTCGGCATGTGAGATATATATATATATAAATATATATATATATATATATATATATATATATATATATATACGTATAGCGATACCCTCAGCTTAAGAGGGCTGCTTGTTTGTTTTGGGCCCTGTAATGCACCTCTGTCAACCCCTGGCAATCGGCTCTAACCTCTCATGGCACAGTTAGGAAAGGGGGAGGATGATATAACTGTACTATATCTATACTGTTATGTGGCACAACCCCTTTATCCCAGCGCAGTAATTGACATTGACAACCAAATTACTTAACTATAACTTTTTACTATTGGTAAAAGTATAAAAGGCAATTAGTATACAATATCCCATGCAGATCCCTGCAATATACAGTAGGTGTACACATCAAAAGAATATAACATCCAGCAATGCAATGATAGTATAATAACCCTGCTGCAGCTATCCTCCCTCGTGAGCTAAAAATGGCGCCCAGCAATGTCCTATACTACCCAGTCAGGCCTGACTATAACTTGGGGTATAGTTTGTTGAAGAATCTTCGCTAGCAACTCTCGGTGTTGCACATAAAGAACAAACTGTAATCCAAAAGGGATAGCGATGATTGCTAACTTGGTAAAGCTGGAGAGACTAATAAACTCAGTTCAGCAAACAGTCTCTCCAGAATATAACTGTAATCACTGATGGGCCTAGGCAAAGTTAGTAGGCAACAAAGTTAATCAGATGCGGTTCTGAGCTGGCGCTCTCTCACCCGACCGGACCGACTCCTGTCCGGTACCTCCGCTACTGTGAGTCGCTTCACAGTGCCCACGATGCGCCGGGTCTTCGGTCCTCCAGAAGAGGGTGGCACTTCAGGTGGATCGGATGCTCCGCAGGCTTCTCGGTGGACCGGAAGGCTCTCTGGAACAAACGCAAGGCCCAGGCTTCAGGCCTTGCACGCGCAGCAGGTAAGTGCAGGGATCCTCTTGCAGTCAGGGGGGCGTCCAAAGAGAAAGAGAGAGACCCCTCCCCTCTCTTTTAAAGTCCACCCCAGCAGTCCTTGCGCGGGGAACTGCACCCTGGGTGCCGCAAAGCGTGCTGGGAACTGTAGTCTATGGGTAGGAAACGATACCCCGCTACATATATATTAAATACACATACACTTATATATAACAATTATGCCAATATGGCCACTCAAATCTCATGGGCCCTTCAGGTCTGGTATGGATATTAAGGGGAACCCTGCCGCAAATTTAAAAAAAAATGCGTGCGGTTCCCCCCCAATATCCATACCAGGCCCTTCAGGTCTGGTATGGATTTTAAGGGGAACTCCACCCCAAATTATAAAATAATGGCGTGGAGTTCCCCCCAAAAATCCAGACCATACCCTTTATCCGAGCACACAACCTGGCAGGCCGCAGGAAAAGAGGGGGGACGAGAGAGCGCCCCCCCTCCTTAACCGTACCAGGCCACATGCCCTCAATATGGGGACAAGGGCCTCATCCCCACAACCCTTGCCCGGTGGTTGTGGGGGTCTGTGGGCAGGGGGCTTATCGGAATCTGGAAGACCCCTTTAACAAAGGGGACCCCCAGATCCCGGCCCCCCTATGTGAATTGGTAATGGGGTACATTGTACCCCTACCATTTCACAAAGAAAGTGTAAAATATTGTAATAAATGAATACACCCGCCCCTTCTAAAGTCCCCCATCAGATGCGGAACGTGAGAAGGGGTGGGTCTATTTATGTATTACACTGTGGAGGAAGTTCCCCATCAGGTCCGCCCCCTCGTATGTCAGTCCCCGCCTACGTCATTGGCTGAGCGGACCTGATGGGGAACTTTAGAAGGGGCGGGTCTATTCATTTATTACACCGCGGAGGAAGTTCCCCATCAGGTCCGCTCAGGCTCAGCCAATGACGTTTCGTGTGGACAGGGCTGGACATAAGATCGCCGTGGGACACTGGATTTCATCGCTGGAATGTTTTTTTTTATTTTTAATTTTTTTTATTTTTAATAAAGGACTTTCCCAACGGTGTCTGTGTATTTTTTTTTTTACATTTTTACACTTTCTTTGTGAAATGGTAGGGGTACAATGTACCCCATTACCAATTCACATGGGGGGGTGGGACCTGGGGGTCCCCTTTGTTAAAGGGGTCTTCCAGATTCCGATAAGCCCCCGCCTGCAGACCCCCACAACCACCGGACAAGGGTTGTGGGGATGAGGCCCTTGTCCCCATCAACATGGGGACATCCTCCCCATGTTGAGGGCATGTGGCCTGGTACGGTTAAAGAGGGGGGGCGCTCTCTCGTCCCCCCCTCTTTTCCTGCGGCCTGCCAGGTTGCGTGCTCGGATAAAGGGTCTGGTCTGGATTTTTGGGGGAACTCCACGCCATTTTTTTTTAAATTTGGGGTGGAGTTCCCCTTAAAATCCATACCAGACCTGAAGGGCCTGGTATGGATATTTGGGGGGAACCACACGCATTTTTTTTTTATTTGCGGCAGGGTTCCCCTTAATATCCATACCAGACCTGAAGGGCCTGGTAATTGAATTTGGGGGAACCCCAACGCATTTTTTTTTTTTATCAATGACTTTTCTCTGTATTGCCGGGAGCCGACAATTCATTATAGCCGCGAGTGAGTTTTAAATGACTTTTTTTCCTTCAGAAATTACACTTTGTGCAGGGACAGTTCTAAGCACGGGAAACAATTGCTGCTTTACAGGCATACTATACACACCCACTAGATAAGAAAGGAATATTTCACTTTTATTGTTTCACTTTAAGCATTATTAAAATCACTGCTCCCGAAAAAACGGACGTTTTTAAAACTTTTTTTGCATTGATACATGTCTCTTGGGGCAGGACCCGGGTCCCCAAACACTTTTTATGACAATAACTTGCATATAACCCTTTAAAATTAGCACTTTAGATTTCTTCCATATACTTTTCGAATTTGCCGCGAACACCCCAAATTGTTCGCTGTTCAGCGAACGGGCGAACAGGCAATGTTCCAGTCGAACATGAGTTCGATTCGAACTCGAAGCTCATCCCTACTGCTAAAGTGTTGGATTTTAAGATATGTGCACACTTCTAGGATAAGCAGTAAGCTAGTCAAATAAGCAAACATTAGGATCTGGGAGCATTTGTGTTGTTGGTTTACCCCGTCCTAATTTTGGAACAGTTCTGAAAAACCTTAGCAGCTTCAGAATTAAACAAATGCATGTGTCAGAGACCCAGCGCTGCTGACACACACTTCCGGGTGTCAGCAAGGAATGTCCGCTCTCCAGGTGCTAGTGCGCATGTGCGGACACTTAGAATGGGCCGTATAGGACTCAGACCGCGCGCACGCAATGCGCGCCCATGCGCATGCGCGCACCTCCTCCAATCCCGGTGCACGGCGCCCTATTTAAACCAGGTTCACCTGAGTGTCAGTGCTGGATGGTCTTTCTGGCTAGTACCTGTATCCCTGTCTGAAAACCTGCTTGTTTGACTGATCTCCCCCTGAAGACTCCTGGCTTGCTCTTGATTACCCTTCTCGGATTTCCCTTGCCTGCTATCCTGCTTGCCTGTTCCTCTGACCCCGGCCTGGACTTTGACCACGTGCTGGCCTCACGATCTGTACCTCTCCGCTAGCTCGCTGCTGAACCTCTGCCTCCCCCTGTTGTCCCTCTGGATCTTCCCTGAAACGGATCTTACGCCTGGTTTCCACCACACCTGTGCCTGAAGAGGGTTCCAGTGCCTTCCAGTGGCTCTACCAGTTCTAAGAGGCACCCGCACCTTCTCGTGCCCCTGCATTCCCTGTTCCCACCTCCAGGGGGTACGGGGACCGGGATCGTGCGAGAGGCTGCCCCCACTACCCCGGCTCCGCTGTAGGTACGTGACAGCATGATACAAATGGTAAAATAGCTTGTGAACCAAATAGGTACCTTTCATCAATGTTTAGCAAAAGTGGAGTTTTCCTTTAGGAGTTTAGTAAACTGAATTTCATGTGTATACCACTGGGGACTCTGTGGAAAATGTATTAAAAATCTAGTGCAACTGTGCATGGTAGCCAATTAGCTTCTAACTTCAGATTGTTCAATTAAGGTTTGGCAAAAAAAAAAAAAATGGAAGCTGATTAGGGTTGCCACCTGTCCGGGATTCACCCGGACAGTTCAGGTTTTGAATCGTGTGTCCGGGTTTCAGACCTCATGAAACCCAGACACAATATTCATAATGGAAACCCGGACACAATATTCATTAAGGACTTTGGCTCCCCAAGAAACCGAGTACCACAACCGGCCGAGTTCATAGGGGTGTGCACAGGACTCATTCCCATACATAGACAGGAGAGGAGAGAGGGCTCGATCTGCTCCTCCTCCTCCTTCCACCCCTACATTTCTGTATGCCCATGCACACTCCAATCCCCAGTGTTCTGGTCCTCTGGAAAGGGATGTGTGTGCTGAAAATCTGAAGTTCAGCAACCGGCAGATACATTGTGGATGAAAGGTGTCGATACCTGAGCCTCCATTCTTGGGTGAGTGAGCTCACCATCCAATGTCTGTGACTGAAGTCTCCTGCCACCCTTCCTTCTCTCTCTTGTCTCAGAGCGAGTGAATACACTAAGGTAAGAGGGACTCAGATGTAAGGGATTCCCTGTGGACTCTGATTTAAGGGGGGATTTGGGAACCCTGATTTAAGGGGAAATACTGGGAACTCTGATGTAAGTGGAAGGTTTGGTGAGCAAAAACCCGCTTACATCAGAGTTCCTGAATACACCAGAGACCACAGCATTCCCCCTTTAAAAAAAAATTAGCAGTGAGCCGCTAAAGTGTTTGGGGTTTGGCTTGAAGAAAAGGTGGCAACCCTAAAGCTGATTTGTTTCTATGCAGAGCTGCTCCGGATTTTGCACACTTCAGTTTTAGTAAATCTCCTCTTCTGTCTTTGAGAAAGCAGATGGATCACGATTACTGCAGGATCCTGTGACCAAGCGGTGGACTAATATGTAGCTGGGACCCTTGGAAGCACTCGGACATTTTTGAGCTGCTCATATCTAATAGGTTTCTTATAAACCTCAATGTAAACATAAGCTTATGCCAATATCTTTATGTACAACATATATGAGAGAGATTAAGGCAGTAATAGAGCAAGACACGCACGCTGCATGAGGTAAAGCTGAAGCAGCTCAGACAGCTAAGAGGATTATAGATAAATAGTAGACGATGCTCCTGTTCTGTCAGAAGAAATCCCTTTTTCACTTCCACATTTTCTGGGCTGCCATCCATGTAATCTCTGACTGCAATTACACGCTCCTTATTGTTCTCTGCCAGCTAACCAGATCTGAAAGGGGATGAAGCAAGATATTTGGACTATTTAATTGCACTTTATTCTTATTATAGGGTTAAAAACTGTTTCCAGGTTCTTCAAGATGCAGGTTATGATCTACCCTGAAAATATCCGGTTTACAATCTTCCTGTGTATGAGTGGGTTTATTATTAGCCTAGTAAACCACGGGAAAAGCCTTCACATCATCATGTTATATGTGACTTACAGGTGAAACTCAAAAAATTTGAATATCGTGCAAAAGTTCATTTATTTCACTAATGCAACTTAAAAGGTGAAACAAATATATGAGATAAACTCATTACATGCAAAGCAAGATAGTTCAAGCCGTGATTTGTCATAATTGTGATGATTATGGCTTACAGCTCATGAAAACCCCAAATCCACAATCTCAGAAAATTAGAAGATTGTGAAAAGGTGCAATATTCTAGGCTCAAAGTGTCCCACTCTAATCAGCTAATTAAGCCATAACACCTGCAAAGGGCTCCTGAGCCTTCCACACTTTGAGCCTAGAATATTGCACCTTTTCACAATATTCAAATTTTCTGAGATTGTGGATTTGGGGTTTTTATGAGCTGTAAGCCATAATCATCACAAATATGACAAATCACGGCTTGAACTATCTTGCTTTGCATGTAATGAGTCTCACTCATATATTAGTGTAGCGGGGTCTCCTTTAAGGCCCCGGGACTACGTTACCCAGAACCCCGTTTGGCACCCAGAGTGCAATTAGCCACCGCAGAGACTCATGGGAGGGGCTATTTAAGAGGGAGGCAAGGCGGAGCTCGGCCTCTTTGGACACCGCGCTGCAAGCAACAGTTTCTTCCTGTGCGGATCTGCTGCAGTGCAAGGCCTGAAGCCTGGGCCTTGCGCAACTTCCAAAGAGCCTTCCACCCCACTGCGGAGCCTGGGTGGCACCGGACTTGTCGAGTGAGGACATCAGTTAGATCGGGGACCCGATCGTTGCAGACGCTGTGTGCGGAGACACAGCAGGTGGAAGTCCCAGGCTGGGATCGCGTCCGGAGGGGTGAGCGAGCACTTGCTCAAGCCAATAGACTGTACCGTGTTTAGGCCTATAGACTGCCTTGGCCCACCTATTGTTGTTTGTTGTTCCATTAGGAGACCAGTAGCAGGACAGAGTTAAAGGGTCTCCAGTATAGTGTTCCTTGAGACTGCCTACTTGTGGATTACAAATACAATTTCATCAAGTGCACCACCGAAAGTTTGCATGCGAAGAAATAACAAGTGAAAAGACTGAAATTTCTTCTATGTCAGGCCTGACCAGGGAGGGTAATAATAGCTGCGCGCGGTGGGTTACCGCGCTGGGCCATTGTTGTGTGCTACACCTATTGCTGCAGGGCTCTGTAAGCAAGTTGCATGTGTTCTGTTCTGCCTATGTTTTTGATATAAAAGTAAAGCTGTTGCATTTGATCTCTTGCCTCAGTGTGTTGTCTTACTGCAAAAGAGATTGCCCCTTGCAATATTACTGAATGTGATATAAGTTTAACCCTAGACTAACTGTGCCAGAGTGGGTCGAGTAAGATTGCCGGGGGTTGGCGGTGCTGTATGCAGGGCCCGAAATCAAACCAGCGGCTCTCTTAACTGGGGGTAGCGCTACATTAGTTTCACCTTTTATGTTGCATTAGTGAAATAAATGAACTTTTGCACAATATTCGAATTTTTCGACTTTCACCTGTAGAAGGCTCGATTAGAGGACATTAGAACCAAGTCAAATAAGACCTTCAAGTATAGTTATTTCTAGATTTGTTTAGCTACATAAACATTGAGTATTAAAGGAGAAATAGGACCAAAGCTTTTTTGGGCATTTTTTTTTTTCCTGAGGGTTACAGGAGTGCACCTAATTCTGCACTCCTGTGACCCGCATTCAGCCGACAGAGGGCTAAAGTCTGCTGTTGGCTAACATTACCCAGCCAGCCCAGGCTCTGGAGAGATCCCAACTCTAATGTCGGAATCCATCCAGGCTAGAGCGGCAGCTGGCTTAGCCTCTCAGCCTCTCAGCTTGCCACTGAGACAGCCTCTTCTACCCCCTCCACAGCCCGGTGCTCCAGTGAGTACAGAGAGCAGTGACAGGCTCTCTGCTCAGTGAAGATGGAGAATTAAGCAATCAGCTGTCTTTGATCTCAGTGGGGGATAGATGCTGCATCCACCTAGGTGAGTATGTAGGTTTATTTCTTATAAATCCTGAATTTCAGTTTTAAATGAAAAGTATGGCTAAAACTTTTTTGTCTGTACTTCTGCTATCAGGCTAACATCACAGAGCCAGTCCAGGTTCTGAGAAGTTAGCAGCATGAGCCAGCCGCTCCTTCCCCCTCCACAGCCCAAAGCTCCAGTTAGCACTGGAGGGGCAGAGCAGAAAGCCGATAATGACAGTCACCAGAGCTGAGGGATTAGCGGTGTCTTAGAACAGGCAGGGGACAAATGCAGCATTGGACCAATGCTGCATCCACCTAGGTGATTATGATTTTTTTTTCTTACCTAAACCCATCTTTTAATTACTTTGTATTAACCACTTACGGACCGCCCACCGTCGTTATGCGTTGATACTTTGAAGAGGAATATCGTTGTTATGGCAGCAGCTAGTTACCATAACCCCGGTATCCTCATCAAGAGCGGGCGGTCCGCTTTCAGATAAAAGTGGTCTCTGCGGCGGATTGCCCGCAAGATCAATTTTATCGGTGTCTGGAGAGGGCCCTCCGCCACTTACCGGAGCTGTCGGTAGCAGCGGAGGCAATCGGATCCTTCTCAGTCTGTGCATGGAGACGAGTGAGAGGAAGATGGCCTCCACCCGTCTCCATACCACTGCAGGGTGGAAGTGACATCAAAACGTCACTTCTGCCCAATGCTCTTAACCACTTCAGTCCCGGACCATTTGGGTGGTCAAACACCAGGCCACTTTTTGCCATTCGGCACTGCGTCGCTTTAACTGACAATTGCGCGGTCGTGCGACGTGGCTCCCAAACAAAATTTACGCCCTTTTTTCCCACAAATAGAGCTTTCTTTTGGTGGTATTTGATCACCTCTGCGGTTTTAAATTTTTGCGCTATAAACAAAAATACAGCGACATTTTTGAAAAAAATTCAATATTTTTAACTTTTTGCTATAATAAATATCCCCCAAAAATATATACATTGTTTTTTTTTTTCCTCAGTTTAGGCCGATACGTATTCTTCTACATATTTTTGGTAAAAAAAATTGCAATAAGCGTTTATTGATTGGTTTTCGCAAAAGTTATAGCGTTTACAAAATAGGGGATAGTTTTATGCCATTTTTATTATTTTTTTTTTTACTAGTAATGGTGGCGATCAGTGATTTTTTTCATGACTATGACATTATGGCGGACACATCGGACACTTTTGATACATTTTTGGGGCCATTGTCATTTTCACAGCGATCAGTGCTATAAAAATGCACTGGTTACTGTGAAAATGACACTGGCAGTGAAGGGGTTAACCACTAGGTGGCGCTGTAGGGGTTAAGTGTTCCCTGCATAGTGTTTCTTACTGTAGAGGGGGTGGGCTCTGTGTCACATGACACTGATCTCCGCTCCGAGTACACGGAGCCGAGATCAGTGTCATTGTCACTAGTAATGCCCCATACACACGTTCGTTTTTCATGCCGTTAAAAATGTCATTTTTAAAAATGGGCATTAAAACCGATCGTGTGTATGCTCCAGAGCATTTTTAACTACGTGAAAAACGGCCATTAAAAATTTCGAACATGCTCTATTTTTTCACGTCGTTTTTCATGTCGTTTTTTTTAACGACGTGAAAAACGATAGTGTGTATGCTTTTACGAGGTGAAAAAAACGCGCATGCTCAGAATCAAGTATGAGACGGGAGCGCTCGTTCTGGTAAAACTAGCGTTCGTAATGGAGATAGCACATTCGTCACGCTGTAACGGACTGAAAAGCACGAGGCTAAAAAGCGCGAATCGTCGCTCAACAAACTTTACTAACATGAAGGGTGGCGCCATCCGAACGGAACTTCCCCTTTATAGTGCCGTCGTAAGTGTTGTACGACACTGCGCTTTGCTTGAACGTTTTTTAAAATGATCGTGTGTACGCAAGACAGGCTTGAGAGGAAACATGAAAAAAAACGACGAGAAAAACGTTGGTTTAAAAAATGGCATGAAAAACGATTGTGTGTACGCCGCATTAGAGCAGGGAGATGCTTGTTTACACAAGCATCTCCCTGCCCTATGCCTCCGTGAGACGATCGCGGGCATCCCCGCGGCGATCGAGTTCGCGGGACCCGCGGTCCAACTCACGGCGAAGGCGGCAGGGTCACGGCAGGCATTTAAAGGGCCACGTACAGGTACGTGATTATGCCTGTCCGTGCCATTCTGCCGACGTATATATACAGTGGGCGGTCGGCAAGTGGTTAAAGCAACATTTTTTTTTTTTATTACATTAAATTTGTATTTTTTTTCTTTTTATTGCATTTTAGTGTAAATATGAGATCTGAGGTCTTTTTGACCCAAGATCTCATATTTAAGAGGAGCTGTCATGCTTTCTTTCTATTACAAGGGATGTTTACATTCCTTGTAATAGGAATAAAAAAAAAAAACAGTGTCAAAATAAAAAATGAAAAGTAAAATAAATAAGAAAAACATTTTTTAAAGCGTCCCGTTCCGACGAGCTTGGGCACAGAAGCGAATGCATACGTGAGCAGCGCCCGCATATGAAAACGGTGTTCAAACCACACATGTGAGGTATTGCTGCGATCGTTAGAGCGAGAGCAAAAATTCTAGCCCTAGACCCCCTCTGTAACTCAAAAAATGCAACCTGTAGAATTTTTTTTTTTTAAACATCGCCTATGGAGATTTTTAAGGGTGAAAGTTTGTCGCCATTCCACGAGTGGGCGCAAATTTGAAGCATGACATGTCGGTATAACATTATCTTTCACAATATAAAAAAAAAAAAATTAGTCTAACTTTACTGTTGTCTTATTTTTTAATTAAAAAAAGTGGTTAAAGTGGTCGTTCACCCTAAAACTAAAATCTCTAAGTCTACTTGCATCCACAATCTAAAACTAACCTATCTAACCTTGTAAAGCAAAAATCGCTATATGTAACTTTTCTGAAGCCGTTGCGGTCCGGTCTCTAGCGGCGGAAGCTCTGTGCAGGAGACAGCGGACAATGGCTGTAAAATACCTGGGTGACGTCACCCATAGAGTTACTATGGGGCTTCTGTTGTTGGTTGCCTCTTGTGCACCCGCCTACACACACAAGCTGCCACTGACAGCTCAGTGTGGGACCGGAGCGGCTTCAGAAAAGGTATGTATAGCAATTTCTTCTTTACAGGACTAGATAGGTTAGTCTTAGATTGCGGATGCAAGTAGATTTAGAGATTTTAGTTTTAGCCTGAACTTCTACTTTAATTAAAATCAGCTTAGGATAAACTGGTATTCCGCTTTAAAGAAAATATTTAAACATTTTGGGTGAATTTTATGTATGTTTTTAAATTCATATTTTATATCTTTTTGTTTTTTTGTCACTTCTCTAAAATAATCGTGACAGCTGCACTGTGTAATAGAAACAGATTGTTACTTACCCCTCCAGTGCAGTGGACAGAGAGTGAAATCTTCTGTCTTTTGCAGAACTAGGAGCACCACAATTATCCTGCAATATGTGCAAATTCCTATACATTATTTTATCACACATAAAAAGCATTTTTTTTAGTCAACAAAGCAGCTAAGTCTTAACTTTGGGTCAAGTCTTGTTTACTTTAACAGCTTTGTAGCCACTCCACACGCATTTTATTTAATCCACCATATCTAGGTTTACCTAACAATCACTATATTGATTGGGGGGGAGATGAAGCCATTAGCCAGCAGATACAGGGCAAGTTACCATTTTTACCAATCACATCCCGGTAATTTTGAAAAAAATTGGAAAAGGGGTGCCCCTGGGATTGTGTGGATTGGAGTAAATTATGGATTGCCACCAAGTATATATAGAAAAATATAAAGAATTTTATTTTACATAATACACATATATATCAAAAATGGTTTAAAATCAAAGAGAGGAACAGACATATACAGTCATTGAAGAACAATTGCATGAGGACACCTTACTACTTGAGACATATAAGTCATATAGCTAGTGGTGACACAACCGACATGTTTCGGATACTCGAGCTATATCTGTGATAGCCTCCATTATTTCCTTCTTCAAGGTTCATGCAATAGTTTGAAGACAATTTAGTCTCTATATAAGAGAAAAAAAAAACAACATAGTATGTGATAGCTGTATAATACACAACAGTGTACTGGCATGATTACATTATTTTGAATTTCTCCCATATGTGGGCAGCTAGAAGATAGACATTGTTGCAAAGAGAAAATAAAAAATAAAATAAACAATGAGAGAGGAAAAGAAGAAAGGGGGAGGGGAGAGAGACAAAGGGAAAAAAAAAAAAAAAAAAAAGGAAGAATAAATATACATGAAAGTTCATTTAAGAATACATGAATGTATATATACATCGTATAATTGTATGTCTATACGATACAGTACATCTATATCAAATAGTGTTGCATACATACATTTCCAATGGTAATATAAACATCAGCCGTTTGGAGGAATTGTCCCGGTGATATAGAGCCCAAACGGATATGGTGCGAGTTTAATGGTCGCATAAAGACAATGCAGCGGCCAAAGAGACACTGCAGACAAGATGACAGAGCCACGGGGAAATGTATAAGAGGACCAACACCAAAAACGCCCCTCAAAGCTCACAGGGAAGCCTCAAATTGCAGCGGACAGGCTGCCACGGCCTCTCTGTAAAAACATACATACATGGATTATAGTTTCTAGATCGCAGACCAGCCCTGTAACCAGGCATCCCATAACTCTGATGAAGTGTTTAAAAAGAAGCTTAGTACCTGTCAATGTGGCGCAAAGACATCCACACTCTGGCTGTGCGGCAATTAGCCAAGTCAGGTGGGACTTTTTATAGAGCTGTCGCTGGTGTTGCAGCCAATCAGCTCAAATGGCGCCAAAGGTAAAGCTGCAAAAGGGAGGAATTCAACCAATGGGGTAGAGCGTGGGAGGTCACAACAGGGCTAGACTATGCGTCCGGGTAGAAACCCAATTAACTGCGTATTGTAAATGAAAAGAGAGGTTCTTATAGGACAGGCATCGCATACAGAGGCCGCCCTCGATCCCGGCGGCGTCCGGCGTCATCGCGCACCCACGCAGATGTGAAAGACGTCCACGACGCCGGCGCGGTGACGTCAGACGTCGACCCGACCGCCAGCACAACGAAAAGGGCGGAAGTGCTAAAAGAAAATCACTCCGTTGCCCGCACCAGACCCAAAAAGGTCAGCGCAAAGGCAGCACAATTGTATGTGCTGCGCCAAACGGCGCCATCGGAGGAATGGGGAAAAAATTGACTACCCACTTGGACTTCGAGTCCAGATCTTCCCAACTTTTGAGGATCTGGACCCGACGTTCAAACAAGCATGGGAAACGAATTTAAAATCATGCTCGGCTGGTATGATGAGGCTTCTTTCTGATGAATATCGGAGACGTCTCGTCTATATCAACACGAACACTGAAAAAATCTATTCTAGAATCAAACCCTTACAAGCCCATTCCTCATATAAAGATCTAAATGAGAAACTTAAAACCCATATTGAACTATTCAACAAATTGATCTTAGCAAAAAAAGAGTTTAAATACATGCGGGATAAACAAGCCTTCGAAGAAGGCAGAGCATATAGATGGGCTTTTTCAACTAGATCTAGAGTCCAATATAAGAACGACAATCATCGCTCTACACAGTTGGATACGTCTGATACCTCTTCGGTTTCGTCCAACATGTCATATGCACCGATGAAAGGAAAACGCACAAAACCATCTAAAAGAAATCGTGACTTTGAAAATTCCTCCAATAGTAATATTACTAAAAAACGCCCCCCTAAACAGTATCCTCGTACTCTGCTCCCATCAGTCCCCAACACTTCCACAACGACGGCTTCGGATGTTACCGTCAGTGCACATGAATCACTTGAAAATATGGGCACTTTTGTCACGCCTAAGGTTCCCTTGATGTTCTCTAAGAACTCGGGAAACTCACTCACTCCTCACAACCCGATTACGACATAGCCTCGGCTTTTAATATTATAAATTTGTCATCACATGTCCTGAGTGTCGATGAGATCTCAGTCCTCTCAAAAGGATTAACTTTCTGCCCTAATAAACCTGTAGACAAATTTGAGACCATCAAAGATCTTCACTTATATGCCCGCAAATTGCTACTTAAAAGCATTTTTGAAAAGAGCGACCCGGATACACGGGAATTTCACACGTATAGTGAACGTCAAGCTATGGGTAATCTCAAATCTTTACTTGAGGAAAATGAATCCAAAGACCTCATCGACACCCTGGACCTTGATTTACTTTTGGCTAATGCCAGCACAATTGACACCGAGATCCCCAGTACCCCAAAACAAACTTCCCTTAAAAAAACATCTACCTTATACCCAGTGCTTAGCTCAAATCCAGGTGTATCTAATTTTCTTAAAAATATCAGCCAAGAAATAAATAACCTAGTACCTATAACACCCAGACATACAAATCTTATTCCTACTGAAAAGATGGCCTTAAAAAATCTATCCAAAAATCATCAAATTACGATTAAATTATCGGATAAAGGAGGAAACATTGTCATCATGGGCAACCCCCAATATCTTGAAATGTGTTTTAACATATTGAGAAATCATGAGTGGTATCGCCCAGTCAGTAGGGGTGTTGTAGATGCCTTTAATAAAAAATTCTACACTTTGGTAGATGAAGCTTTTCAAAACAATGTCATTTCTAAAAAAACTTGGGAATTTGTTCGCACCTCCTTTCCCCGCACACCAACATTCTATTCACTCCCCAAAATTCACAAGGATCCCCTAAATCCCCCAGGACGTCCTATTATATCTGGAAACGGAGCTATTATTGAAAATCTTTCACGACTCATTGATGAGCATCTAAAACCTTTTGTTCAGAGCATCCCCTCTTATGTTAAAGATACACCTCACTTATTACGCATTATCGAGGGAGTACAAATTCCTATAGATTCGATCCTGGTCAGTATCGACGTGGAGGCACTTTACAGCTCGATTCCTCACTCTTTAGGTATTGCTTGTATTAGACATATTCTATCACAAACCAGTCACCATGAACGGTTGTTCAATGAATTTATAATCCAGTCCTTGGATTTCATACTGAGACACAATGTCTTCACTTTTGATGGTCAATGTTTCCTCCAGGTACAGGGCGTAGCCATGGGCACCAGTTGTGCCCCTGGCTACGCCAACCTGTACCTGGGGGAATGGGAGCATGCAATCTTTTCCAGTGGGGATCTCTCAATGTACCTGTGCCATGTAGCTCTATGGCACAGGTACATTGATGACATCTCCATTGTATGGACGGGCTCCCAGCAATGTTTGGATGAGTGTCTCATCGCCCTAAACTTAAATACTTTTAATCTTAAGTTCACAATGACATCGGACCCAAATACCATAACCTTCCTTGATGTGGAGATCTTCAGGGACAAGCAAAACATGTTATCATGTAAGCTGTTCCGCAAACCAAGTGCAGGCAATACAATCCTACATTCTTCTAGTTTTCACCCTAAATCCCTAGTTGAATCTATTCCCTATGGACAATATTTAAGAATAAAAAGAAATTGCTCTAACGAGGTCGATTATAAAAGAGAAGCTAATAACTTAAGGCAAAGACTTCTAGCAAGGGGATACAGCCATAAGTGCCTCAAAAAGGCCTTTAAACGCACTTCAAATCTAAATCGACACGAATTACTAATATCTAAATCTAAAAAAAGTGAAAGTGATCATCGTATTATTAACACTTATTCTGATGATCACGCTGAACTTCTTAAAATCTACCAAAAGCACTGGCATCTACTTACAGCAGATCCTGTGATAGGACCATTAGTACCCCCCAGGCCAAATATTGCCTATAGACGAGCAACGTCCCTGAAGGACATGCTAGTGCAGAGTGAATTTGAGAACACCAATAGTGGAGATCCATGTAAGGACCTGGGAACTTTCCAATGTGGTAATTGCACATACTGTAAATATATGAACACTAGAAAGAACATTCGGTTACCGAATGGCCAAAAATTTCGACCAAAACATTATGCAAACTGTCAAACTACGGACGTAGTATATCTCATTATTTGCAGTTGTAACTGCTTTTATGTAGGAAAAACTATACAAAAATTGTGGCAGAGAATTTACCGGCATCTAAAAGGGATGAAGGAACAAAATCCTGATCTCCCTCTTGGCAGACATGCTGCCCAAGTTCATGGAGATTGCGTACCAAACCTTGAGGTGTTAGTTTTGGACAGGGTCCACCGCAGCCCCCGCGGAGGTGACCTTAACAAGCACCTTCTTCAAAGGGAGCTGAGATGGATCTCGATCCTCAACGCCACCTCACCCCCTGGCTTGAACCAGGCAATTAACTTTAAACCCTTCCTACCAGGTTTTACATCTGCGAAGTTTGATAGGGATCTGCTAAACTGAGCTCAACAATTTGTTTATACCGTGTTTGTGTGTTGGTTTTTTTTTTTGAATGAAAAATAAATAAATATGTATGAACTATGCCAGCTGTATAACATGTGTACTAATGTTTCTGATGTATGCCGGTTAGATATTTATGTAAAAACTAAAAAATCCTTTTTAAACAAGATTGGATCTAATTGATGGAACTTTACCTGATGATTCGCCCACTGGAGATTAGTGCTTAGTTATTACATTGTTGATTACTGTTTATTATTTAGAAATTAATCAAATGACAATTGTACCCTGCACTTTTTGACATATTGGAGCCCGGGGATTTGGGGACCACCCATTGGGCCCACTGAAGCTCCCCAGCACAAAAACAGCCCCCGGTTGTTTTGATAATCGGGGGCTGACTGCTCATACTTGAGCAAATGGACGGTTATGTGCATATGAATAAATTTCTCTCCCTGTCCCAAGAATTACATACATATGGGACGGAGGGTATTCCTGTTACACGGTTTACTACCCATGGGGTGTTGGATTAGTCAATTTTTTCCCCATTCCTCCGATGGCGCCGTTTGGCGCAGCACATACAATTGTGCTGCCTTTGCGCTGACCTTTTTGGGTCTGGTGCGGGCAACGGAGTGATTTTCTTTTAGCACTTCCGCCCTTTTCGTTGTGCTGGCGGTCGGGTCGACGTCTGACGTCACCGCGCCGGCGTCGTGGACGTCTTTCACGTCTGCGTGGGTGCGCGATGACGCCGGACGCCGCCGGGATCGAGGGCGGCCTCTGTATGCGATGCCTGTCCTATAAGAACCTCTCTTTTCATTTACAATATGCAGTTAATTGGGTTTCTACCCGGACGCATAGTCTAGCCCTGTTGTGACCTCCCACGCTCTACCCCATTGGTTGAATTCCTCCCTTTTGCAGCTTTACCTTTGGCGCCATTTGAGCTGATTGGCTGCAACACCAGCGACAGCTCTATAAAAAGTCCCACCTGACTTGGCTAATTGCCGCGCAGCCAGAGTGTGGATGTCTTTGCGCCACATTGACAGGTACTAAGCTTCTTTTTAAACACTTCATCAGAGTTATGGGATGCCTGGTTACAGGGCTGGTCTGCGATCTAGAAACTATAATCCATGTATGTATGTTTTTACAGAGAGGCCGTGGCAGTCTGTCCGCTGCAATTTGAGGCTTCCCTGTGAGCTTTGAGGGGCGTTTTTGGTGTTGGTCCTCTTATACATTTCCCCGTGGCTCTGTCATCTTGTCTGCAGTGTCTCTTTGGCCGCTGCATTGTCTTTATGCGACCATTAAACTCGCACCATATCCGTTTGGGCTCTATATCACCGGGACAATTCCTCCAAACGGCTGATGTTTATATTACCATTGGAAATGTATGTATGCAACACTATTTGATATAGATGTACTGTATCGTATAGACATACAATTATACGATGTATATATACATTCATGTATTCTTAAATGAACTTTCATGTATATTTATTCTTCCTTTTTTTTTTTTTTTTTTTTTTCCCTTTGTCTCTCTCCCCTCCCCCTTTCTTCTTTTCCTCTCTCATTGTTTATTTTATTTTTTATTTTCTCTTTGCAACAATGTCTATCTTCTAGCTGCCCACATATGGGAGAAATTCAAAATAATGTAATCATGCCAGTACACTGTTGTGTATTATACAGCTATCACATACTATGTTGTTTTTTTTTTCTCTTATATAGAGACTAAATTGTCTTCAAACTATTGCATGAACCTTGAAGAAGGAAATAATGGAGGCTATCACAGATATAGCTCGAGTATCCGAAACATGTCGGTTGTGTCACCACTAGCTATATGACTTATATGTCTCAAGTAGTAAGGTGTCCTCATGCAATTGTTCTTCAATGACTGTATATGTCTGTTCCTCTCTTTGATTTTAAACCATTTTTGATATATATGTGTATTATGTAAAATAAAATTCTTTATATTTTTCTATATATACTTGGTGGCAATCCATAATTTACTCCAATCCACACAATCCCAGGGGCACCCCTTTTCCAATTTTTTACCTAACAATCACTATACATCACATATTGTAAGTTCATGACACAGAAATGTGTATAAAAAGCACAGCATCCACAAATCTCAAGTAAGAGGCTTATCCATTCAGAAGACATATTGCATAATATCTGTTAGGACAAGTCGGTTGTCAACTTCATCCATTGCCTTGTAGATAAACATGAAATATAAGGCCAGCCAAACATGGTCCAATATTCATAAGCACAGCACCTATGCATCGGCAGCAATACTTTCTCTTGAGCAAAAATGAGCACCATGCTCCTGAATGGCTTGCTATTACAAATAGGAATTTTCCTATTTATTGGATTCCAATATGCTGTTACTGATGGTCTATGATCAATCACTTTTCACCAAAGTAAATGACCACTTCATGATGTACCGGAACTCAAGTGCTGTGAGAAATATCAGGTTTTAAGGGGGCCAAAAAAGACGCACATGTAGGAGCATTGGTTTGTCAAGGGGCTGTAATAGCAATGATCACTACAGTCTCCAGTTAATTTTCCCCATTCTCTGAAAATTCTTCTGTAGCATGTCTGCAGTCTGAAGCCCTGTACACACAGGCGGGAATCCCGTCTATTTGAAAACCATTGGTTTTCTCGACGGGATTCCTTGCCAAGCCTTGTGTACAGATGGCCATTCAAAAGAACCGCTGTTCTTTTGAATGGCAAGAACGCGGTGATGTCATCAACCACGACGAGCCGGCGCTCGTCACATTCAATGCCATCACCGCCATCTTACTACACCCTACACTACCCTTGTATGCTACCACGCAGGCGTCAAAGTCTCATCAAGCATGCGCGGGCTTACCTGGGACAGGTAAGCATACTCACAAACGGTATTCTCGGCAGGAAAACTCTGCAGAGACACCAGACGAGAAAAATAGAGAGCAGGTTCTCTATTTTTCTTGTCAAGATTGCCGGCAGTTTTCCTGTCGAGAAACCATACACACAAACGGTTTTCTCTGCAAAAAACTCTCCCAGCAGTTTTCTTGCTGAGAAAACCGGTCGTGTGTACGAGGCTTCAGACCATCTCTTGTAGTAAGCCCAAGGTTTCTGATCTGGGTGGTTTTAACCACTTAAGCCCCGGACCATTTGGTAGCTAAAGGACCAGAGGTGTTTTCAGAATTTTGCAATGCGCTGCTTTAACTGGAAATTGTGCGGACATGCAATGTTGTACCCAAACGAAATTTGCGTCCTTTTCTTCCCACAAATAGAGCTTTCTTTTAATGGTATTTGATTGCCTCTGTGATTTTTATTTTTTGCGATATAAACGGAAAAAGACCGAAAATTTTGAAAAAAAAATGATATTTTCTACTTTTTGTTATAAGAAAAATCGAATAAACTCAATTTTAGTCATTCATTTAGGCCAAAATGTATTCAGCCACATGTCTTTAGTAAAAAAATGTCAATAAGCGTATATTTATTGGTTTGCGCAAAAGTTATAGTGTTTACAAACTAGGGTACATTTTCTGGAATTTACACAGCTTTTAATTTATGACTGCCTATCTCATTTCTTGAGGTGCTAAAATGGCAGGGCAATATAAAACCCCCCCAAATGACCCCATTTTGGAAAGTAGACACCCCAAGGAAATTGCTGAGAGGCATGTTGAGCCCATTGAATATTTTTTTTTTGTCCCAAGTGATTGAATAATGACAAAAAAAAATAAAAAAATTACAAAAACTTGTCACTAAATTATATTTTGCTCACACATGCCATGGTTATATGTGGAATTGCACCCCAAAATACATTCTGCTGCTTCTCCTGAGTACGGGGATACCACATGTGTGGGACTTTTTAGGAGCCTAGCCACGTACGGGACCCCGGAAACCAATTTTCTAAGGGCGCAAATTTTTGATTTCACTCCTCACTACCTATCACAGTTTTGAAGGCCATAAAATGCCAAAATAGCACAAAACCCCCCAAATGACCCCATTTTGGAAAGTAGACACCCCAAGCTATTTACTGAGAGGCATGTTGGGTCCATGGAATATTTTATATTTTGCCACAAGTTGCGGGAATATGACAAACTTTCTTTTTTTGCACAAAGTTGTCACTAAATGATATATTGCTCACACATGCCATGGTTATATGTGAAATTACACCCCAAAATACATTCTGCTGCTTCTCCTGAGTACGGGGATACCACATGTGTGGGACTTTTTGGGAGCCTAGCCGCGTACGGGACCCCAAAAACCAAGCACCGCCTTCAAGGTTTCTAAGGGCATAAATTTTTGATTTCACTCCTCACTACCTATCACAGTTTTGAAGGCCATAAAATGCCAAGATAGCACAAAACCCCCACAAATGACCCCATTTTGGAAAGTAGACACCCCAAGGAAATTGCTGAGAGGCATGTTGAGCCCATTGAATATTTTTTTTTTGTAGCAAGTGATTGAATAATGACCAAAAAAAAATGTACAAAAAGTTGTCACTAAATGATATATTGCTCAAACATGCCATGGACATATGTGAAATTACACCCCAAAATACATTCTGCTGCTTCTCCTGAGTATGGGGATACCACATGTGTGGGACTTTTTGAGAGCCTAGCCGCGTACAGGACCCCGAAAACCAAGCACCGCCTTCAGGATTTCTAAGGGCACAAATTTTTGATTTCACTCCTCACTACCTATCACAGTTTTGAAGGCCATAAAATGCCAAGATAGCACAAACCCCCCACAAATGACCCCATTTTGGAAAGTAGACACCCCAAGTTATTTGCTGAGAGGCATGGTGAGTATTTTACAGCTCTCATTTGTTTTTGAAAATGAAGAAAGACATATTTTCTTTCTTTTTTCAATTTTCAAAACTTTGTGACAAAAAGCGAGATCTGCAAAATATTCAACATACCTCTCAGCAAATAGCTTGGGGTGTCTACTTTCCAAAATGGGGTCATTTGGGGGGGGTTTGTGCCATCTGGGCATTCCATGGCCTCCAAAACTGTGATAGGCAGTGAGGAGTGAAATCAAAAATTTACACCCATAGAAATCCTGAAGGCGGTGCTTGGTTTTCGGGGACCTGTACGTGGCTAGGCTCCCAAAATGTCTCACACGTGTGGTATCCCCGTACTCAGGAGAAGAAACAGAATGTATTTTGGGGTGCAATTCCACATATAACCATGGCATGTTTGAGCAATATATCATTTAGTGACAACTTTTTGTACCTTTATTTTATTTATTTTTTTGTCATTATTCAATCACTTGGGACAAAAAAATATTCAATGGGCTCAACATGCCTTTCAGCAAATAGCTTGGGGTGTCTACTTTAGAAAATGGGGTCATTTGGGGGGTTTTTGAACTGTCCTGGCATTTTATGCACAACATTAGGAAGCTTATGTCACACATCATCCACTCTTCTAACCACTTGAAGACAAAGTCCTTTCTGACACTTTTTGTTGACATGAAAACATTTTTTCTTTGCAAGAAAATTATGTTGAACCACCAAACATTATATATTTTTTTAAAGCAAAGGCCCTACAGATTAAAATAGTGGATGTTGCATTTTTTTTTCCACACAGTATTTGCGCAGCGATTTTTTAAACACATTTTTTGGGGAAAAAACACACTTTTTTTATTTTTAATGCACTAAAAAACACTATTTCTTGTTCATACATCACGGGACACAGAGCAGCATAGTCATTACTATGTGGGTTATATAGATTACCTTCAGGTGCTGGCACTGGCAACTTCCAAAACAGGAAGTACCCTCCCCTATATAAGCCCCTCCCATCCGGGAGCACCTCAGTTTTTTGCCAGTGTCTAAGGTGTTGGCCAAGGTTAACATGTATTCATCTGGGCTTGTGTACAGGTTCTCTGGGCCTTAGCAAGCTATTCCGGATCCGACCAAAAAAGCTTCATAGCTAAACGGTCGGTACCCGGGCCTTGCAGAGAAGAGCAGGGTTTTGCCTGTAATGCCTCTCTTAGGAGGGCTGGACCCTGGGATCCAGAGCTCTGGTCATACCCAAAACCAAGAGGCTATCTGTGCAGGGTGCTATACAGGTCCAGGGGAGTGGAATCCTTGGGAACCCGGTCCCTGAAGGTCTAGTACAATGCCTGCCGTGAGAGGTGAAGTTTGGGCTTCTGTGGACCAAACAAAGTCCTGCGGCGGGGAAAAGGTAAGTGGGGGCCCCTCAGGAACTTGGTTCTATTGAGGGGACCCCCAAGCCTAATATGTCTTTCTGCCTGTTACCTAAAGGGTATTCCCGCTAATAGCTGTATATGCCTAAGAAATCCTAGAAATGTTTTTTCATAAGGGAAGTTTTAAAAAAACTGTAAACCTGGAAATGTTTTTTCATAAAGGAGGTTTTAAAAAAAAAAAAAAAAAAGACAAAGGTGCGGTACCTGTGTTTGTCCACTAGAGGCCGCTGTGGAACGTCTTTTTTCTTGGGACTATTCCTTCCATGGTGAAAGTCCAGGCAGATGAGTGAGCTCTCTATCAGGGAAGCTGCATTCCTCTGTCATGCTGCCAAGTAGTTTCCTTCCATCCCCGAGTCCTGGTGAAACAGGGACCCTGGCTCCTCTCCCTACATGGCGCCAAGAGCGCACACGTGCACGCGCGCGCGCGCACACATGCTTTCCTTTTATAAGATTTAGCTTAAAAAAGGGGGCGGAGCCTGGCGGATGACGCGCTCTGTGCACCCAGCGCTTCTGCGCATGTGCGGGCGTCCCAGCAAGATAAAAGGACTCAGTCCACGCTGCTTGCTATGGACACAGAGCATGAAAAGGAGCTGGTAGCATGGTATAGGGGCTTACAGCGGGCGGTTGATACAGGCATCCCCAGAAAGACGCATTAGTAGACACCCACTGATGTACATAGCAGCAAATTGCATTAGACTATTTCAGTAAGGGGTGTATTGCGGCTGGAATACCTCAGCTTTGAACTAAGGAATATGCCGCCTAAAAAACTCCGAGATATACCTCTCAGGAAGTGTAGGGGGTCTCCATCGGGCTCTGAGGATCTGGAGCAGTCATCTGCACCCTCCTCCCCTGAGAAATCAGAGGTTAATACCCATAAGGAACCCCCGGGAGTGCCAGGTACTGCGGCTGTCCTCAGTCCACCTGCTCCTGCATATATAACAGAGGAGGTTTTTTCCTCAACTCTGGAGGGATTGGAGCAGAGATTGGCAGCATTGATCGCTTCTTCTCTACAGGAAAGAAAGCGCGCCAGATCTCCATCACCTCCATTAGAGTGCCTGTTGGCAGAGCAACAGTCCCAGGAAGGGACCGACCTACCTGAAGGGGATCAGGAGGAGGTTAGCTCTGTTTTTGAGGAATCGACAGTAGATGAACCATTTTCAGCATCGCAGACTGAAAGATTGTGGGTCCAGACCCTAACTGACATGGTTCGATCTGCATTTAAAATGCCTCTTGTTGAACCATCAACTACTGCTGTCTCCTCATTGGGGTCGCTAAAAGCTCCCCAGGTTAATTGCTCCTTTCCAATACATCCATTATTGGAAGGACTTATATACCAGGACTGGGAACATCCTGATAAACTATTTGTTCCGCCTAAAAGGTTTCCGGTGATCTATCCCATGGAGGAAAAGTTCACCCAGAGATGGAATGTTCCTACGGTGGATGCAGCCATCTCTTCTGTGAACAAGTCACTGACATGTCCAGTAGATAATGTTCAAATGTTCAAAGATCCAGTGGATAAAAAATTGGAATCTTTATTAAAATCTGCTTTTTCCACAGCAGGGGCTGTTACACAGCCAGCAGTGGCAGCTATTGGGGTCTGCCAAGCTTTAAAGGATCAAATGAAAATGGTCCTGAGGGATTTGCCAGACCAGCAGGCCCAGGCTCTGGCTGATCTGCCTAGAGCATTATGCTTTGCGGTTGACGCCATCAAGGATTCTATCCATCAGGCCTCCCGCCTCACGCTGTCTTTGGTACATATGCGTAGGCTTCTGTGGCTCAAAAACTGGTCTGCTGAAGCTCCCTGTAAGAAGCTCTTAGTTAGCTTCCCATTTCATGGGGAACGCCTTTTTGGCGAAGACCTGGATAAGTATATCCAGAAGATTTCCAGTGGTAAAAGTACTCTCTTACCGAGTAAAAAGAGGTCTAGGGGTCCATCTTTTAAGAGGACTACCTCTCCTATCCCTGCGACGTCTGCTACTAAGCAGTTCCGACGGCCTCCTCGGTCAAACTCAGGAGGTAAAAATCAGTGACAGCCACAGGGTAATAAAAAGCCCTGGATCTGAAGAGGTACTAAACCATCCTCCAAGTCAAGCCTATGAAGGGCTGCCCCCACTCAAACGGGTGGGGGGAAGACTTCAGTTGTTCGCAGAGACCTGGCGGGAGACGATCAAAGACAGATGGGTGCTCTCCGCAGTAACTCTGGGATACAAGTTGGAGTTAAAAGAGTCTCCTCCGTCCCATTTTATGTGGTCAGGCATGCCAAGAGGCCCTCTAAAAAGAGGGTCTCTCCTATTGGCGTTAGAACAACTATTGCTCCAAGGAGTAATTATGGAGGTTCCTATGGAAGAGTGGGGGTTGGGTTTCTACTCAAACCTTTTCACAGTCCCGAAGCCAAACGGGGACATAAGACCCATATTGGACCTAAAGAGTCTAAACAAATTTCTAAACGTCCGGTCTTTCCGGATGGAGTCGATCCGATCGGTCACCGCTGCCCTACAAGGGGAAGAATGGTTAGCCTCGATCGACATCAAAGATGCTTACGTGCATGTTCCCATCTTTCCAGGTCATCAAAAATTCCTACGCTTTGCAGTAGAAGGGCGCCATTTTCAGTTCAGAGCCTTACCATTTGGTCTGGCCACAGCACCACGAGTGTTCACAAAAATTCTGGCCCCACTGTTGGCCGATCTAAGAACACGGGGTGTAACGATAATGGCATACCTAGACGACCTGTTGTTGATGGACCACTCAGTTGCCAAGCTAGAAGTGGTAATTGTCGATACAATCAAGTATCTAGAGTCTCACGGTTGGGTCATCAACCTGGACAAGTCAGCCCTACAGCCAGTGAAAAACCTGGTATATCTAGGGCTACGGCTGGATTCAGACCAGAGGAAGATTTTCTTACCTCTAGACAAGGTATCCTCTTTGAGGGCCTTGGTCCGTCTGCTTTGTGCAAAAAGACAGCCGTCCATACGCCTGTGCATGAGGCTGCTAGGAAAGATGGTAGCATCATTCGAAGCTGTACCATACGCCCAATTCCACTCAAGGAATTTACAAAGGGCCATATTGTCAGCCTGGAACGGAAAAGTTCAGGCTCTAGACTTCCCGATGGCTTTGTCCCCTTCCGTTCGGAAGAGTCTCTGCTGGTGGTTGATCCCCCAGAATCTCCAGAAGGGAAAACCCTTCAGCCCGATATCTTGGAAGGTGGTCACTACAGATGCCAGCCTTATAGGCTGGGGGGCAGTACTGGAGCAATGGTCTCTCCAGGGCAGATGGTCAAATGTAGTAAAAACCCTGCCCATCAATCTCTTAGAGATACGAGCAGCCCGGTACGCCCTAGTAGCCTGGACATCCAGACTCCAAGGGTCCCCTGTCAGAATTCAATCAGACAACGTCACAGCAGTGGCATATATCAATCATCAGGGAGGCACCAGGAGTCGTGCAGCCCAGAGGGAAGTAAGTCACATCCTGGAATGGGCAGAAAAGCATGTCCCATGTATATCAGCTGTCTTCATTCCAGGGGTGGAGAATTGGAAGGCGGACTTTCTGAGTCGCCAACAGTTATGCCCAGGGGAATGGTCCCTTCATCCCGAGGTCTTCCGAGCAATATGTCAGCGGTGGGGAACACCGGATGTAGATCTGCTAGCATCCAGATTCAACGCAAAGGTGGACAGATTTGTCTCCCGGACAAGGGATCCCCTCGCTTGCGGCTCGGATGCTCTGGTGTTCCCTTGGGATCAGTTCAGACTGATATATGCATTCCCTCCGCTACAATTGTTGCCTCGACTCCTTCGCAGAGTCAGGTTGGAGAAGAAGCCGGTGATCCTGGTGGCTCCAGCGTGGCCCCGAAGGGCCTGGTACGCGGAGATCATCAAAATGTCTGTGGGGAGTCCTTGGACCCTTCCACGTCGTCCGGACCTGCTTTCGCAAGGACCGATATACCACCCTTCCTTACTAACTCTAAGTTTAACGGCCTGGCTATTGAATCCCACATCCTAAAGAAGAGAGGTCTCTCTAACTCTGTGGTATCAACTATAATCAATGCCAGGAAGCCTGTATCCAGGCAGATCTACTATAGAGTTTGGAAGGCGTACATCACTTGGTGCGAGGCCAGAAAATGGCATCCACGTAAGTACGTTATAGGCAGAATTCTGGACTTCCTGCAGTGGGCTGTAGACAGGAAGTTTGCCTTAAGTACTATCAAGGGCCAGGTTTCGGCCTTGTCAATACTATTTCAAAGGCCCCTGGCTATGCATTCACTTGTCAAATCCTTTATGCAAGGTGTGACTCGTATTATTCCACCGATTAAGGCTCCCATATGCCCATGGGATCTAAATTTGGTTCTGTCGGTTCTGCAGAAGCAGCCATTTGAACCTTTGCGGCACATTTCCTTGGTTCTACTCACCAGGAAATTGATATTTTTAGTAGCCATATGCTCGGCTAGAAGAGTGTCGGAATTAGCCGCCATGTCCTGTAAAGAGCCATATCTGGTTATCCATAAGGACAGAGTAGTATTACGTCCTCACCCAGCCTTTCTTCCTAAGGTGGTATCGAGGTTTCACTTGAACCAGGATGTGGTTCTTCCTTCTTTTTTCCCCAAACCAAGCTCGGTAGAGGAAAAGTTATTGCATTCTTTGGATGTAGTAAGAGCAGTTAAAGCTTATCTAGAAGCCACTGCTCAGATTCGTAGAACGGATTCTTTGTTTGTTCTGCCGGAAGGCCCCAGAAAGGGTCAGGCAGCATCAAAATCTACTTTAGCCAAGTGGATTCGACAGGTCATAATACAAGCCTATGGCTTGAGAAGTAGACCGCCTCCGTTCAAAGTTAGGGCGCACTCCACGAGAGCAGTTGGAACTTCATGGGCAGTGCATCACCAGGCCTCCCTGGCGCAAATTTGTAAGGCCGCAACATGGTCTTCAGTACACACGTTTACTAGGTTCTACCAGGTGGACGTTAGAAGTCAGGAGGATGTCGCCTTTGGGCGCAGTGTGTTGCAGGCCGCAAAAGATCCTCATGCCTGATGGCGCCCAGCTTATGTATGGTGTATCCCCCCCCTCATGTGGCATTGCTTTGGGACGTCCCACATAGTAATGACTATGCTGCTCTGTGTCCCGTGATGTATGAACAAGAAAGTAGGATTTTTAAAACAGCTTACCTGTAAAATCCTTTTCTTGGAGTACATCACGGGACACAGAGCTCCCACCCCTCTTTTGGGGACACGTATTGCTTTGCTACAAAACTGGGGTGCTCCCGGATGGGAGGGGCTTATATAGGGGAGGGTACTTCCTGTTTTGGAAGTTGCCAGTGCCAGCACCTGAAGGTAATCTATATAACCCACATAGTAATGACTATGCTGCTCTGTGTCCCGTGATGTACTCCAAGAAAAGGATTTTACAGGTAAGCTGTTTTAAATATCCTACTATTGCCTAAATGTTTGATGAAATAAAAAAGATGATCTTAGGCCGAGTACATGGATACCAAACACGACATGCTTTAAAATTGCGCACAAACGTGCAGCGGCGACAAACTACGTTCATTTTTAAAAGCATTTAAAAGCCTTTACAGGTTACCACGTTAGATTTACAGAAGAGGTCTACTGCTAAAATTACTGCCCTCGATCTGACCTTCGCGGTGATACCTCACATGCATGATGCAATTGCTGTTTACATATGATGCTAGACCGACGCTTGCGTTCGCCTTTGTGCAAGAGCAGGGGGGGACAGCGGTGCTTTTTTTTTTTTTAATTATTTATTTTGCTTTTTTATTTTATTGTTAAACTGTTCCTTCCATATTTTTTTTTTTTACTATTTTTATTGTCATCTCAGGGAATGTAAATATCCCCTATGATAGCAATAGGTAGTGACAGGTACTCTGTTTTTTGAAAAGAATTGGGGGGTTAGACCCTAGATCTTTCCTCTGCCCTCAAAGCATCTGACCACATCAAGATCGGTGTGATAAAATGCTTTCCCAATTTCCCAATGGCGCTGTTTATATCCTGGGGGGGGGGGCATTCCCTCCCACTGCTTGTAAAAGCAGTCTAGAGGCTAATTATCTGCTAGAATTGCTTTTACATGAAAGCCGGCCACTGGCTGAAAAGAATGATACCAAGATGATACCTAAACCTGCAGGCATCATTCTGGTATAAACATTCAAAGTCCAGCAACATACCAGTACGTTGCTGGTCCTTGTTGGACATGTATTATAATCTTTTTTTTCATGCAGCCTGTTGGCTGAACGAAAAAAGAGATTGATCGGTGGGTATGCCCACTATTAGAATACCTCCTTTCATCCACCCACTTCTAATGATGGGCATACATGCACCATTTATATATGCCGAAGCATGGGGGCATCCTCCCGCAAAAAAGTTATGCCGCGTACACACGGTCGGACTTTTCCACGGGCAAGCCTCCGTCAGGAATTTCGACCGTATGTACGCGGCATTAGGAGCAAAATCGCTCCTCCGCCCCTGCTGCCCCCATGCTTCGGCATATATGCTCTTTTTTTTAACTGTGGTGGTGAAATCACCTCCTACAGCGTTGGAGTCACGGCTTTATGTATTGTGGGAGCAAACGCTGTTGCTGTCAAGATAAATAGATCCGCGCTGCAACTGAATGGCGTACCTGCTAAGCAAATGATGGTTAACATTAAAACAAAGTAACATTACAGTATAATAGTAAGACCTTACCATACCATACCTGCAAAGCAAATATCAAAACAAAACCTAGTAAAAAATAAAACATTTTTTTAATGCAACCTGTGCCTAAAATATATATATGCCGAAGCATGGGGGCATCCTCCCGCAAAAAAGTTATGCCGCGTACACACGGTCGGACTTTTCCACGGGCAAGCCTCCGCCGGAATTTCGACCGTATGTACGCGGCATTAGGAGCAAAATCGCTCCTCCGCCCCTGCTGCCCCCATGCTTCGGCATATATGCTCTTTTTTTTTTTTAACTGTGGTGGTGAAATCACCTCCTACAGCACTGGAGTCACGGCTTTATGTATCGTGGGAGCAAACGCTGTTGCTGTCAAGATAAATAATTCCTCACTGCAGTTGAATGGCGCACCTGAAAACAAAAAATTACATACCTGAAAAGCAAGCACGATAAAACATTGCAGAATAGAATACAGTAAAAAAGAGCAGAACAATAGAGAGAAAATAGAGAGAGAGAGAGAGAGAGAGAGAGAACAATAAAATGACAACTATTTTTGTTTTTTTTATTTTATATTTTTTTTGTGTTTTGTTTTTTCCTTTTTTTTTTCTTTTTTACACTTTTTTTTGTAACTTTAACAACTGTAATGGTTCGGGTCTCTCAAAATGTGATGGCATCTTGGGAGACCCTATGAAAGTGTGTCCTAGTCTGTGAAATGCTGTACCCTACGCTAAAACTTCACTTTTGAGTGGTAGCGTTCAAAACATTCACCAAGGCAAAGACCAGGTTTGTCAGGACAGAGTGGACAAAAAACACGGGTGTCACGCCCAAATCCGCGTTTGCTACAGACACGACATCTTTTTTGGGGGGTTCGTTGGGTAGGGGTACTCTGGAGGGCATACGGATAATGCCTCTCATGCAGCCGACTTACTGCATTTGGTAGGGGATGGTGAGGTGCAGAACCGCCTGGATACAGGAGTTCTGTGACAATCTCATTCTGGAATTTTAGAAGAGATAAAGTCCCGCCTGAAGCTCTGTATAGCACATGAGCATTCAGCAAAGTCAATTGGAATAAGGATAGAGACACTTTTTTGTACCAGCGTCTCGCCTTACGGTCAATTAGATACGGCGCCAACAACTGGTCGTTGAGGTCCACCCCTCCCATATTTTTGTTATATTCGTGGACACAGAGGGGTTTCTCCACAACACCAGTCACCGTACGAATTTGGACTGTCGTGTCTGCATGAAGGGAGGTAAGAAGGAAAACATTCTTATTGTCCCTCCACTTCATAGCGAGCAAGTTATTACACTTCACGCAGGCTCTCTCCCCCAGCCTAAGACAGGCATCTACAAGCCGCTGGGGAAAGCCCCAGCGATTAGGTCGCACGGTGCCACATGCTCCAATCTGATGATCAAACAAGTGACTAAACAGTGGCACGCTCGTGTAATAATTGTCCACATACAAGTGGTACCCCTTTCCGAATAAGGGTGACACCAAGTTCCACACTATCTTGCCAGCGCTCCCTATGTAATCCGGGCAGTTGACCAGCTCAACCTGACTGTCTTTTCCCTTATAAACCGTAAAGCTCCATACATAGCTTGTTGCCCTGTCACAGAACTTATAGAGCTTGACCCCGTATCTGGCACGCTTGCTGGGAAGGTACTGCTTGAAAGACAAGCGGCCAGAAAATGTAATCAGGAACTCATCAACGCAGACAACTTGATCGGGAATAAACAAGGCTGCAAAACGTTCGTTGAAGTGGTTTATGAGGGGCCGAATTTTATAGAGCCGGTCGTATTCAGGGTCTCCACGTGGACGACAAAGTTCATTGTCATTGAAATGCATGAACCGCAAAATCTGCTCGTATCGTGTCCTGGGCATGGAGGCAGAGTACACGGGCATGTGGTCAATTGGGTGTGTGGACCAATAAGCACGCAATGACGGGAATTTATGTGTGCCCATGTTGAGGGAAAGGCCCAGAAAGGTCTTAAATTCGGAAACCGTAATTGGGGGTTAGCGGCGATGAATTGACCAGCATATAAATTACTCTGGTCCACAATAGATCAATAGAGATCTTCCGTGAAAAACAGCGAATAAAAATCAATTGGCATAAAATCAGCTGTTTCCACCTGAATACCGGATTGGGCAGTGAATGGGGGAAGTACGGGTTCTGCAGAAGTGGTGGGGACCCAATCAGGGTAGGCGAATTCTGCAGGAAGGGCACTATGGGCACAACAGGCCTGCCTTTGTCTTCTTGGTGGCAGCGGGACACTACTTGTGCTTGCCACCTCGCCAGCCTGAACTGCACTTATGGGACTCGCCACGTCACCACGTGATACTGCAGTGCTGGATGTACGCCCAGGCTGTACTAGGCCGCTGGTGCTTGCTAATTCACCAGAAGGAATAGCGGCGCTAGTACTACTCTGCTCCATGATACGAAAGACCTGCGGTTCTTGCTCCTCAACAACCTCAGAAGATCGGGATCGGGTACGCCTGACCTGGTGATCTGGGGGTGACTGGGGGGTGAAAAGTGTGCCTACATGTACTGGTGTCAGTGGGCTGTTGGTGCACTTACTGTGAGATGTCTTCTCTCCTCGCGCCGGATCGAAAAGACCGACACGAGGAGAGATGACATCACTTCCTCTGCCTGTGTTTACATTACACAGGCAGAGGAAGGTTTTCATTCGCCGGGAGCGATCGCGAGGGGGTGGCCGGAATCGAACGGCCGTCCCCTCATCCCGGATCGCTCCCGAACAAATAACCACCGCTCACTGTATAGAAGGGGGGTCCAATCGGACCCCCCAACTATAAGAAGGCAGTCACGTACCGGTACGTGATTGTGCCTGTCCGTGCCATTCTGCCAACGTATAATTACAGTGGGCGGTCGTTAAGTGGTTAAGGCTGCCCAGATCACTTTTACTGAAAATCCAGGAGCTGGCAGAAACGAATGATACCAAGCCCAAGGCTGCAGCCGTGAGCCTATTTTGACTACTTAAAGTATAACTAAAGGCAAATTATTTTTTGGGGTTTTGAATAGATTGCAGAGAGATTAGCACACCTGTCAGTTTTTATCACTGCCTGTGCCCCCATTAAAGAGATTCCCTTTCTCTATTTGTCTTGTTTACCGTTACCATTGAAAGGGAAAGTAAAAGAAAATCCAAAATTATGGGCTGTCTCTAGAAAAGTAACAGAGGGGAATTCATCAATGGGAACACTAGTTCTGGGGAACTGGGGGTCCCCAAAGAAAATCCTTTATTTGCAGGGATTTCCTCTCACTTCCTGTTTGGCTATGGAACAGAAAGTGAAGGCAAATCTCCGCAGTGGGACAAGGATGGCGACAAAAAATCTGACAGGGGTCATAAGCCTCCCTTGCTGTATCCAAAATGAAAAAAAAAAAAGTTTTGCCTATCGTTTTACTTTAATATTCAGGCTGATGGGCATCAAGTGGTTAACCACTTAAGGACTAGGCACCGCAGTTATACTGTGGCAGGTTTGCTCGCCCGGGCGAATCGCCATAAACGTACATCGGCCGCTTTAAGTGCTCTGGGGCGCTTGTGCGCCAGCAGTGCGACACCGGAGCCGATGCGTGTGTAAATAGACAGATCTCTGTTCAGTCAGGGGAGGAAAGACAGATCTGTAGAAAAAGGGGGGGGAAGCACTCACACTGCCACGTCCGTATTTGATAAGGTAAAATATGTCCGATTACCCAGGAGGAATAACCAAAGGTCGGACTTTAGAGGCAACACAGCAAAAAAGGAGATATCAGAAAATATTTATTGCAAAAAATAGATAGTACAAAAAATAAACATAATAACACACAATTCAAAGAATTAAAAACCATACAAAAAAAAATGAGTGGAGTCCCTTATGCGTCGTCTACGTGTTTCGCCGTGAGGCTTCGTCAGGACGGACAGCAAGAGAATACTCTTTTTTGTATGGTTTTTAATCCTTTGAATTGGGTCTTATTATGTTTATTTTTTTTTTTTACTATCTATTTTTTTGTAATAAATATTTTCTGAAGACTTCCTGCATATTGTAATCGATCTCTTTTACTATCACCCTCTTGGAATCTTTTTTGCCTCTATATTTTTTCCGTTATTCGGATGGGCGTTCATTCACCTATATCAGGTTCTGTTCTCTTAAGGTACATTCTCTGCCTTTTGGCCATTTGATGCACGTGAAACATTTGTTTGAACGCATTTTTTAACCATGTATATGTATGTATATATATTTTTATATTGTCTTTAATGTGGTTATATCTCATTGCAGATAGTGAGATTTGTTCCTTATTTTCTGTATTCTCTTGCTGTCCGTCCTGACGAAGCCTCGCGGCGAAACGCGTGGACGACGCATAAGGGACTCCACTCATACTCTTTTTTGTAGGGTTTTTAATCCTTTGAATTGTGTGTTATTATGTTTATTTTTTGTACTATCTATTTTTTGTAATAAATATTTTCTGACATCTCCTTTTTTGCTGTGTTGCCTCTAAAGTCCGACCTTTGGTTATTCCTCCTGAGTAATCGCACATATTTTCCCGAAAGACAGATCTGCGGTTCCTACTGATTAGGAACAGCAATCGGTCTCCTTCTCCAGGCAGTCCCATCTCCCACAGTTATAAACACTCCCTAGGTAACACATTTAACCCCTTGTTCGCCCCCTAGTGTTAACCCCTTCCCTGCCAGTGACATTTATAGAGTAATCAGTGGCTATTTTTAGCTCTGATCGCTGTATAAATGTCAATTGTTCCAAAAAAGTGTCAAAAGTGTCCGATATGTCCGCCACAATGTCACAGTTCTGCTAAAAATCGCTGATCACCGCCATTACTAGTATAAAAAAATTATAATAAAAATGCCATAAATCTATCCCCTATTTTGTAGACGCAATAACTTTTGCGCAAACCAATCAATATACGCTTATTGTGATTTTTTTATCAAAAATATGTAGAAGAATACATATTGGCCTAAACTGATGAGACAATTCATTTAAAAAAAAATATTTTGGATATGTATTGTAGCAAAAAGTAAAAAATAATGTTTTCTTTTTTCAAAATTGTCGCTTTTCTTTTGTTTATAGTGCAAACAATAAATGTTTGGGTAGAGCGTTGCACGACTGCGCAATTGTCAGTTAAAGTGACGCAGTGCCGTATCGAAAAAAATGGCCTGTTCATTGAGGGGGCAAACCCTTCCGATCTTTAAGTGGTTTAAAGAGACCCTGTAACCAAACTTAAAAAAAAATTGAGGGTAAAAGTAAAGATAAACCAAGTTTTTAAAATATATGCAGTATTTTTTCCATTCCATAACTTCTTTTTTTATTTATTTACAATGTGCCTTTAATTTTACTAGAAGATTTGACTACTCTATGAAAAGTCAATTCCAACAAACAACCTCCTGCCTCCTCAAGCGTCATAGCCCTCTCCTCTTCTGGGAGTGTCCCATGACTTTGTGTGTTTGCCCAGCTTTTTCACCCTTTCCCCTCCCTATATAACTTTTTATTTAGCTGCTGGGGGAGGAGCAAAAGATAATATTATAGTGTAATTTGAGTGACAGCTCATAGTATGCTGGAGCTGCTGACATCACATCCAAAATGATGGTGTCCAGAGGCAGTTTCAGGGCTTTCGAGTTCTACACAAGGGAGGTTTTACACGTAAGTAACATGCCTAAAATACAGTATCTCACAAAAGTGAGTACACCCCTCACATTTTTGTAAATATTTTATTATATCTTTTCATGTGACAACACTGAAGAAATGACACTTTGCTACAATGTAAAGTAGTGAGTGTACAGCTTGTATAACAGTGTCAATTTGCTGTCCCCTTAAAATAACTCAACACACAGCCATTAATGTCTAAACCGCTGGCAACAAAAGAGAGTACACCCCTCACATTTTTGAAAATATTTTATTATATCTTTTCATGTGACAACACTGAAGACATTACACTTTGCTACAATGTAAAGTAGTGAGTGTACAGCTTGTATAACAGTGTCAATTTGCTGTCCCCTTAAAATAACTCAACACACAGCCATTAATGTCTAAACCGCTGGCAACAAAAGAGAGTACACCCCTAAGTATAAATGTCCAAATTGGGCCCAAAGTGTCAATATTTTGTGTGGCCACCATCAGGGACGGACTGACAACACTCAGGGCCCCCTGTCAGGCCCCACCCATGACTCACCCTTGACCCCACCCATGGCCTGCCCCTGACCTCGCCCCCTACATTTTGCACAAAGTACAACTTCTGCCTTTTTTTCTAATGGGACCAGGAGGGGGGGGTCTCTCTCTAACAGTACCCATTAGATAGTTTGCTAGAAATCGTTCCCTCCAGGCCCCATTAGAGTCCACAACAGAGTCTACTGGGACCTGGAGGGGGGTCTCTCTCGAACAGTGTCCATTAGAGAGTCTATGTTAGAGAGAGAGAGTGACCCCCGTCCAGGACCCATTACAGACTACAAAGGAGTATAATGGGACCTGGAGATGGGCCTCTTTCTAACAGAGTGTACAGTGAACACCTTCATTCACTCTGGTCCTCACAGGACCCCCTCCTTGTGCTATGATTCTCCCTCCTGCCCCAACTTCTCATAAAGTAGAAATAAAATTGGCACTGTGTAGCGCTCCTCTTAACTTAACTATGGGTACTGTAGCTGTGGCTGGTTCTCGCATCCTCTGTGGCTAGCTGGTTCCCACGTCCTCTGTGGGTGGCTCCTGTGGGTGGGTGGCTGGCTCCCTGATGTGGGTGGGTCACCGTGGGTGGCTGACTGGCACCCTGGCCTGTAAGTCACCGTGGGTGGCTGGCTCTGCTGTGGGTGGGTCACTGGTGTGGGTGGGTGGCTGGCTGGTGTATCCTCTCCTCTTCTGCCATTTCAGAGATGAGGGAGGGACTTAGAGGGAAGGGGTGGCCTTTGCCCTATCCGGGATGGTAGAACTAGAAGGTTTGCAGCAGGCCCAGCGCACGGAGACACGTGGCGCAACACATGATGACGTTGCGTGCATGTGTGCGGGTCCTCTCTGTGTCCATTTGAGAGTCTATGTTACAAATAGCCCTCATCAGTGCCCATCAATGCAGTCCCATTAGTGCCCATCTGCACAGCCAAATCAGTGCCCATTAATGCAACCTCACCAGTGTCCATCAGTGCAGCCTGATCAATGCCCAATAATGCAGCCTCACCAGTGCCCATGAAGTCAGCCTCACCAGTGCCCATTAATGCAGCCTCACTAGTGCCCGTCAATGCAGCCTCGCCAGTGTGCCCCTCAATGCAGCCTTGCCAGAGTTCCTCTCAATGCAGCCTCGCCAGAGTGCCCCTCAATGTAGCCTCGCCAGAGTGCTCCCTAAAGGGCAGCCTCGCCAGAGTGCCCCTAAATGCAGCCTCGCCAGAGTGCTCCTCAATACAGTCTCACCAGAGTGCCCCTTACAGCCTCACCTGAGTGCCCCTCAATGCAGCCTTGCCAGAGTGTCCCTCAATGCAGCCTCGCCAGAGTTCCCCTCAATGCAGCCTGATCAGAGTGCTCCTCAATGCAGCCTCACCAGAGTGCCCCTAAATGCATTCTGATCAGAGTGCTCCTCAATGCAGCCTCACCAGAGTGCCCCTCAATGCAGCCTGATTAGAGTGCTCCTCAATGCAGCCTCACCAGAGTGCCCCTCAATGCAGCCTGATCAGAGTGCTCCTCAATGCAGCCTCACCAGAGTGCCCCTCAATGCAGCCTCAACAGAGTGCCCCCTCAATGCAGCCTTGCCAGAATGCCCCTCAATGCAGCCTTGCCAGAGTGCTCCTCAATGCAGCCTCGCCAGAGTGCCCCTCAATGCAGCCTCATCAGAGTGCCCCTCAATGCAGCCTCATCAGAGTGCCCCTCAATGAAGCCTCATCAGAGTGCCCCTCAATGCAGCCTCACCAGAGAGCCCCTCAATGCATCCTCGCCAGAGTGCCCCTCAATGCAACTTTGCCAGAGTGCCCCTCAATGCAGCCTGATCAGAGTGCTCCTCAATGCAGCCTTGCCAGAGTGCCCCTCAATGCAGCCTGATCAGACTGCTCCTCAATGCAGCCTCACCAGAGTGCCCCTCAATGCAGCCTGATCAGAGTGCTCCTCAATGTGAAGCTTCACCAAAGTGCACCTCAATGTAGCCTGATCAGAGTGCTCCTCAATGCAGCCTCACCAGAGTGCTCCTCAATGCAGCCTCGCCAGAGTGCCCTTCAATGCAGCCTCACCAGTGCATGGGGGTTAGAGATTAGAGCTACCGGATCACACAGAGCGGGCTACTCCCGCTGTGACACCGAGCAACAGCTTAAATTGAATGTCCTGCCTCCTGCACCAGCTCCTTTGTAAGACGTCACACGTCCCGGAATTGGACCAGTGGAACGTCTATCAAAAGAGCCGGTGCAGGAGGCGGGACATCAGATGACAATCTTAAGCTAGAGTTACTCTCTCTGTGTGATCCAGCGGCGCCCTCCCCCTTACCCTCTGAGACAGCGCTGGGTCCCATCCGGGCCCAAAAAAATGATTGCCGGGGGCCCGCAGCCATAGAGTTTTTGTCCCTGGACCCCGGACCGACCCTGAAGGTTCCAGCAGGTGGCGCTGGCGGGCCTCCTTCAGCCTCCTGGCCCCTGGCCACCATTATTTTCCATCACTGCCTTAATCCTCTTGGGCATGGAGTTCACCAGAGCTTCCCAGGTTGCCACTGGAGTCCTCTTCCACTCCTCTATGATGACATCATGGAGCTGGTGGATGTTGGAGACCTTGTGCTCCTCCACCTTCCGTTTGAGGATGCCCCACAGATGCTCAATAGGGTTTAGGTCTGAAGACATGCTTGGCCAGTCCATCACCTTTACCCTTGGATCCTTTAGCAAGGCAGTGGTCATCTTGGAGATGTGTTTGGGGTCATTATCATGTTGGAATACTGTCCTGCGGCCCAGTCTCTGAAGGGAGGAGATCATGCTCTGCTTCAGTATGTCACAGTACATGTTGGCATTCATGGTTCCCTCAATGAATGCTGCAGCTCAGTTTCAGGGTCTTGGCAATCTTCTTATAGCCTAGGCTAGGGGTGTCCAAACTTTTTTCAAAGAGGGCCAGATTTGATGAAGTAAACATGCGTGAGGGCCGACCATTTTGCCTGACATTCTTTGAAACATTAAAATTCGGTCTAAGTGTGTTCGTCCGAGCACTAATACACTGCCCAACACAATTGCCTTTGTGGCTGTGTGTGGTGAGGAAATGAGCTCAGGCGTGCTATTTGGATATATTTCATTTGTGGCCCCAAACAAATCCCAGAGCGCTGCTCAGGGCTAAGGATGAGCTTGGGCGTGTCATTTGGTATTTATCGGTGTATAACATGCACAGGCACATAACACGCACCTTCACTTTAAGAGGCAAGTTTCAGGAAAAAAATAACAATTTAAATAAATTTAAATAAAGAACTGTGAAGCAAAATAAGAGTCAGTGCCTATCAATGCAGCCTAATCAGTGCCCACCTGCAGCCTCATCATTGCCATGAATGCAGCATCTAAATGCAGCCTCACCATTGACATGAATGCAGCCTCACCATTGAGAATCACCATTGCCATGAATGTAGCCTCACCATTGACATGAATGCAGGCCATCTTTATGTAGAGCAAGAGCAACAATTATTATTTTCAACTCCTCAGAGAGTTCTTTGCCATGGGGTGCCATGTTGAACTTCCAGTGACCAGTATGAGAGAGTGAAAGAGATAAGAACAAATGTAACACACCTGCTCCCCATTCACACCTGAGACCTAACAATAACGGGTCACATGACACCGTAAAAAAGAATGGTAATTGGGCCAAATTTGGACATTTTTACTTAAGGGTGTACTCACTTTTGTTGCCAGCGGTTTAGACATTAATGGCCGTGTGTTGAGTTATTTTGAGGGGACAACAAATTGCACTGTTATACAAGCTGTACACTCACTAATTTAAATTATAGCAAAGCGTTATTTCTTCAGTGTTGTCACATGAAAAGATATAATAAAATATTTACAAAAATGTGAGGGGTGCACTCACTTTTGTGAGATACTGTATATTAAATGTACATATAACCTTATTGGAGGATTTCTGGTAAATGAACGCTCTGTGGAAGGGATAATAGTTTGCAAAAACAATTTTAAAACGTAAAGTTTAGACTGCTTTTAAATAATCTCATTCTACAGAACAGATACAATATTCATCTATACATTTCTATTTAAGTTTCCCCTCCCTGAATTCTATCTCTCTCTCTTTTAATGAGTGCTAGATGAGGAGATGTATTGGATTTAACGCCATCCTCGAAATTAGTTTGAAGCTTATTATGACTTTAAATTGGCTTTGTAGTGTCTTTATTTTTAACTAGGCAAGCAAAGAGTATTAAAGGATTAGCTTTTTTAGTTCTAGAGCAGGAAATGACTAATTAAACCAGGAGCTGGAAATGGCAAATTAAGTGTAAAATATTAAGAATGAGTGGTTTGTTATTGTGTATCTGTATTAACTAGTAGAACACAAATTGAATGAAAGACTTCACAAAAACATGTTAGATTTATCTTAATTAAACGAGATCTTTGTAAAAAATAAATTCATAAATTCACAAGATTATTTATTTTATCCATAATCAGAGTATAAATGTAGTTCTCAGTTTGTATGCAACTGTTTTAAAAAAAAAGTATCCCCTCTTCCCTTATCCTTCCTTTTTTTACCTGGTAATGCTACAATGAACACCTTTCCTGTTCCTGGGTGTCTACACTTACTTCTCCATTTTTTCTATGGACTTGGATAAAAGGAAAGGAGCACCCAGTGTCCAGAGAAATGCAACTTCTAAAGTATGGCTCGATCCAACATAACCATTCAAGGGAATTGTTCCAATTACATAGTATGCAGCAACAGCCCTGAAGAAGGGTAAGTCTATTCCTCTGATATGTGTTGGCTTGATTTACGTGTTGCTACTTTTTTTAATAAATGTCTATGAACCATAATTTAGAAGTTTCATTTTTCTCCTTTCCTTTTATCCAAGTCTACATGCTGAAAATACCATAAGGTCGCACAGAAAAGGCAGCAGCCCAATCCCCAAGAGGGCCCATCGCCACCATCCATCCCTGGGCACTATCCACCGGAAGGCATTCCTTCCCTTTTGCCCACACAAATACCCATCCAAGACCAGTGACCAATCCATTGCCGTCTCCAACACAAACTGTATCTTTTGAGGAAGCCATGGTTGTCTGGCTGGACTTCAAACACGTTGTTTTATTCATCTCCATACAATTGTGGATTGATGGGATTAGTAGTTTACAAAAGAAAGATGAGATTGTTTTGCTGTCTTATGCTCACAGGAAGTGTCAAGAACACTGAACTGAACAAAACAGGTGTTTTCTGTACTTGCTAAAAATGTTCTTTGCCTGAAAAAAATAAATAAAAAATCCAGCTACCACACCAAGGGCTGGTAAGCTGCAATATATTACATTTTTGAGTTTGGGTTTAGATATACCTTAAAAAATTTCCAAACAAGTCTCTATCTTCCTAATTAGATAAAAAAACTTGCTAAAATCTATTTTATACCAGAATTGATATTTACTAATACTTAGTAGTTATAAATTGTTTTACCCCAGATGTGTTTGAAATCACATTCATTATTTTTTGTTTGTGTTGCAGTGCAGTTTCTCAACCTAGTTGACTTGTTTAAGAAACTGCAGATCAACACGCCCTAAACTTGTGTGTGTTGCATATTTTACAGCTTACTGTAGCTCAGTACTCTAATGAGAACAGGCTCCACAAATAATTTGAGGATGAATTGTTCTACAGTTTCTGCAGTTAAAGGGATTGTAAAGCTTCACGTTTTTTCACCTTAACCACTTAACGACCGCTCACTGTATATATACGTCGGCAGAATGGCACCGACAGGCACAATCACGTAGAGTGTACGTGATTTCCTTTGTACAGTTGGGGGGTCCAATCGGACCCCCTCTCCTATACAGTGAGCGGTGGCTAAGTGTCCGGGAGCGTTCCGGGATGAGGGGGCAGCCATTCGTTTCTGGCCACCCCCTCGCGATCGCTCCCGGCGAATGGAAATGCCCCCTCTGTCTGTGTCAGACAGAGGGAGCAGGAGGAAGTGATGTCATCTCTGGTATGGCGCTCACATATACCGAGCGCCGTACAAGAGAAGATATCAGGTCAGTGCACACAACACTACACTGACACCAGGACACATAGGGACATAAATCGCCCCCCCAGGCCCCCCCAGACACCCCAGATCACCCCCCAGATCACCCCCCCAGCCCCCAGTCACAGTGTCACTGATTGCAGTGACCATTTATTTAGCGATCACTGCAATCAGTGACATTTGTGACTGTAAAAGTGTCACCAAAGTTTAGTCTTAGGTCCAGTGTAGCCCCCTAACCCCCCCTAATGAAGGTTTAACCCCCTGATCACCCCCCAGATAACCCTTTCACCCCCTATCACCACTGTCGCTTAGCGATCATTTTTCTGATCGCTGTCTTAGCGTTAGTGATGCCGATCGGCAGCCAGTAATTTTTTTTAGGTTCGCCGCAGGTTTTTAGAGCGTCAGGTACCCCAATATATTATCTAATAAAGGTTTAATCCCCTTGATCGCCCCCCAGGTAACCCTTTCACCCCCTATCACCACTATCACTAAGCGATCGTTTTTCTAAACGCTGTCTTAGTGTCTGTGATGCAGATCGGTAGCCGGTAATTTTTTTTAGGTTCGCCGCAGGTTTTTATAGCGTCAGGTACCCCAATATATTATCTAATAAAGGTTTAACACCCTTGATCGCCCCCCAGGTAACCCTTTCACCCCGTATCACCACTGTCGCTAAGCAATTGTTTTTCTAAACGCTGTCTTAGTGTCGGTGATGCAGATCGTAGCCAGTAATTTTTTTTAGGTTCGCCGCATGTTTTTATAGCGTCAGGTACCCCAATATATTATCTAATAAAGGTTTAACCCCCTTGATCGCCCCCCAGGTAACCCTTTCACCCCTATCACCACTGTCACTAAGCGATCGTTTTTCTAAACGCTGTCTTAGTGTCTGTGATGCAGATCGGTAGCCAGTAATTTTTTTTAGGTTCGCCGCAGGTTTTTATAGCGTCAGGTACCCCAATATATTATCTAATAAAGGTTTAACCCCCTTGATCGCCCCCCAGGTAACCCTTTCACCCCCTATCACCACTGTCGCTAAGCAATTGTTTTTCTAAACGCTGTCTTAGTGTCGGTGATGCAGATCGTAGCCAGTATTTTTTTTTTAGGTTCGCTGCATGTTTTTATAGCGTCAGGTACCCCAATATATTATCTAATAAAGGTTTAACCCCCTTGATCGCCCCCCCAGGTAACCCTTTCACCCCCATCATCACTGTCGCTAAGCAATCGTTTTTCTAAACGCTGTCTTAGTTTCGGTGATGCAAATCGGTAGCTGGTAATTTTTTTTAGGTTCGCCGCAGGTTTTTATAGCGTCAGGTACCCCCATATATTATCTAATAAAGGTTTTAACCCCCTGATTGCCCCTAGTTAACCCTTTCACCAGTGATCACCATATAAGTGTTACGGGTGACGCTGGTTAGTTAGTTTGCTTTTTATAGTGTCAGGGCACCCGCCGTGTATATAACCCAATAAAGGTTTAACCCCCTGATCGCCCGGCAGGTGATATCAATTAGGTTTTAGTGTCAGAGAGGGTCTGAGTCACACCCCAGGCAGCGTCAGGTTAGTGCCAGTAACGCTAACACCCACGCGTGAAGCATACACCCCCCTTAGTGGTATAGTATCTGAACAGATCAATATCCGATCTGATCAGATCTATACTAGCGTCCCCAGCAGTTTAGGGTTCCCAAAAACGCAGTGTTAGCGGGATCAGCCCAGATACCTGCTGGCACCTGCGTTTTGCCCCTCCGTCCAGCCCAGGCCACCCAAGTGCAGTATCGATCGATCACTGTCACTTACAAAACAAAAACACACATAACTGCAGCGTTCGCAGAGACAGGCCTGATCCCTGCGACTCCAGTGCTGTAGGAGGTGATTTCACCACCACAGTTAAAAAAAAAAAAAGCAAATATGCCGAAGCATTGGGGCAGCAGGGGCGGAGGAGCGATTTTGCTCCTAATGCCGCGTACATACGGTCGAAATTCCAACGGAGGCTTGCCCGTGGAAAAGTCCGACCATGTGTGTGCGGCATAACTTTTTTGCGGGAGGATGCCCCCATGCTTCGGCATATATAAATGGTGCGTGTATGCCCATCATTGGAAGTGGGTGGATGAAGGGCGGTATTCTAATGGTGGGCATACCCACCGATCAATCTCTTTTTTCGTTCAGCCAACTGGCTGCATGAAATAAAAATATTACAATACATGTCCAACAAGGACCAGCAACGTACTGGTATGTTGCTGGACTTTGAATGTTTATACCAGAATGATGCCTGCGGGTTTAGGTATCATCTTGGTATCATTCTTTTCAGCCTGCGGCCGGCTTTCATGTAAAAGCAATCCTAGTGGCTAATTAGCCTCTGGACTGCTTTTACAAGCAGTGGGAGGGAATGCCCCCCCGGATATAAAAAGCGCCATTGGGAAATTGGGAAAGCATTTTATCACACCGATCTTGGTGTGGTCAGATGCTTTGAGGGCAGAGGAAAAATCTAGGGTCTAGAAGACCCCAGTTTTTTCAAAAAAAGAGTACCTGTCACTACCTATTGCTATCATAGGGGATATTTACATTCCCTGAGATAACAATAAAAATGATAAAAAAAAAAATACTTGGAAGGAACAATTTAAAAATAAAATAAAAAAGCAAAATTAATAATAAAAAAAAAAAAAAAAAAAGCACCCCTGTCCTGCCCTGCTCTAGCCCAATGGCGAACGCAAGCGTCGGTCTGGCGTCATATGTAAGCAGCAATTGCACCATGCATGTGAGGTATCACCGCAAAGGTCAGATCGAGGGCAATCATTTTAGCAGTAGACCTCCTCTGTAAATCTACTGGGGTAACCTGTAAAGGCTTTTAAAGGCTTTTAAAAATGTATGTAGTTTGTCGCCAATGCGCGTTTGTGCGAAATTTTAAAGCATGTCGTGTTTGGTATCTATGTACTCGGCCTAAGATCATCTTTTTTATTTCATCAAACATTTGGGCAATATAGTGTGTTTTAGTGCATTAAAATTAAAAAAAGTGTATTTTTTAACCCAAAAAATGCGTTTGAAAAATCGCTGCGCAAATACTATGTAGAAAAAAAAAATGCAACACCCACCATTTTAATCTGTAGGGCCTTTGCTTTAAAAATATATATAATGTTTGGGGGTTCAACATAATTTTCTTGCAAAAAAAAAAAAATTTTCATGTAAACAAAAAGTGTCAAAAAGGGCTTTGTCTTCAAGTGGTTAGAAGAGTGGATGTAAGCTTCCTAATGTTGTGTATAAAATGCCAGAACAGTTCAAAACCCCCCCAAATGACCCAATTTTGGAAAGTAGACACCCCAAGCTATATACTGAGAGGCATGTCGAGTCCATGGAATATTTTATATGTTGACACAAGTTGCGGAAAAACGACAATTTTTTTTTCTTTTTTTTTTTTTGCACAAAGTTGTCACTAAATGATATATTGCTCAAACATGCCATGGGCATATGTGGAATTACACCCCAAAATACATTCTGTTGCTTCTCCTGAGTACGGGGATACCACATGTGTGAGACTTTTTGGGAGCCTAGCCATGTACGGGACCCCAAAAACCAAGCACCGCCTTCAGGCTTTCTAAGGGTGTAAATTTTTGATTTCACTTCTCACTGCCTATCACAGTTTCGGAGGCCATGGAATGCCCAGATAGCACAAAACCCCCCCAAATGACCCCATTTTGGAAAGTAGACACCCCAAGCTATTTGCTGAGAGGTATTGTGAGTATTTTGCCGATCTCACTTTTTGTCACAAAGTTTTGAAAATTGAAAAAAAAAAAATATATATATATTTTCTTTCTTCATTTTCAAAAACAAATGAGAGCTGTAAAATACTCGCCATTCCTCTCAGCAAATAGCTTGGGGTGTCTATATTCCAAAACGGGGTCATTTGGGGGGGTTTTGTGCGATTTTGGCATTTTATGGCCTTCGAAACTGTGATAGGTAGTGAGGAGTGAAATCAAAAATTTGTGCCTAGAAATCCTGAAGGCGGTGCTTGGTTTTCGGGGTCCCGTACGCGGCTAGGCTCCTAAAAAGTCCCACACATGTGGTATCCCCGTACTCAGGAGAAGCAGAAAAATGTATTTTGGGGTGTAATTCCACATATAACCATGGCATGTGTGAGCAATATATCATTTAGTGACAACTTTTTGTAATTTTTTTTTTTTTTTTTTGTCATTATTCAATCACTTGGGACAAAAAAAAATATATTCAATGGGCTCAACAGGCCTCTCAGCAATTTCCTGGGGGTGTCTACTTTCTAAAATGGGGTCATTTGGGGGGGTTTTGTGCTATTTTGGCATTTTATGGCCTTCGAAACTGTGATAGGTAGTGAGGAGTGAAATCAAAAATTTGCGCCCTTAGAAATCCTGAAGGCGGTGCTTGGTTTCCGGGGTCCCGTACGCGGCTAGGCTCCCAAAAAGTCCCACACATGTGGTATCCCCGTACTCAGGAGAAGCAGCAAAATGTATTTTGGGGTGAAATTCCACATATAACCATGGCATGTGTGAGCAATATATCATTTAGTGACAACTTTTTGTAATTTTTTTTTTTTTTTTTTTTTTAGTCATTATTCAATCACTTGGGACAAAAAAATAAAAAATTCAATGGGCTCAACATGCCTCTCAGCAATTTCCTTGGGGTGTCTACTTTCCAAAATGGGGTCATTTGGGGGTGTTTTGTACTGCCCTGTCATTTTAGCACCTCAAGAAATGAGATAGGCAGTCATAAATTTAAAGCTGTGTAAATTTCAGAAAATGTACCCTAGTTTGTAAACTCTATAACTTTTGCGCAAACCAATAAATATACGCTTATTGACATTTTTTTTACTAAAAACATGTGGCTGAATACATTTTGGCCTAAATGTATGACTACAATTGAGTTTATTCGATTTTTCTTATAACAAAAAGTAGAAAATATCATTTTTTTTCAAAATATTCGGTCTTTTTCCGTTTATATCGCAAAAAATAAAAATCGCAGAGGCAATCAAATACCATTAAAAGAAAGCTCTATTTGTGGGAAGAAAAGGACGCAAATTTCGTTTGGGTACAACATTGCATGTCCGCACAATTTACAGTTAAAGCAGCGCAGTGCAAAATTCTGAAATCACCTCTGGTCCTCTAGCTACCAAATGGTCCGGGGCTTGCATCCTATGCATTAAGGTGAAAAAACATCCGATACTTACAAGCTCCCCAGCCCCCAGTTTATTTACCTGAGCCCTCGAAAGTCCCGCTCCGTGAATGCGCTAGCTACTGGCCCCACCAGTCTTCTCGGCTGTTCTCAGCGCTTCATTGGAGATTGATAGCAGCGCAGCCATTTGCTCTCGCTGCTGTCAATCTATTCAATGACGCGGCATGCCGGGGGGGGCGGGGCCGAGTGATACAGTCGGCGGCTATGGCCGCCGGCTGTATCACGGCAGCGCGCCCCCAAGCTAACCCCCTTGGGAGAGCGCTTCCCAGAGGGGGGTTAGCTCTTGCGTGGAGGAGCCGAGACAGCCGCTGAGGGACCCCAGAAGACCAGAATAGGGGCCACTCTGTGCAAAACGAGGTGCACAGTGGAGGTAAGTATGGCATGTTTGTTATTTAAAAATAAAAAATATTTGAACCTTTACAACCCCTTTAAACAGGTCATCGGGGGCTTGTGTTAAAGCTCATTCACTGCCTAATATTAAAATGTAACTTTTGAAATGTTAACTCTGCCTTTTGAACCATGTTTCATGTAATACCCATACTTAGGGTCGAAGTTGAATTATGGTCAGTGTCCACAGCCTCCTAATACCGCCACCCCTCTTTCCTCCACTTACAGAATCCGGGAGTTTTTCTTCCTGCCACTGCCTGTAAAATTTTAATTCAACACAACTAGCCATGGCTCTGCTCACACAGCAGTATCATTCATTTACAGAGAGTTCTGAAAAAAAAATCTTTCTACGGCTGCAGGAGAGGGACTGTCATGCTCAGTGAAGCAGAAGTGAGGTGATGTCTCTGCAATTGTAGTCCATTAATACTTTCTCCAGCTCTGTAATTGAAGGTTCATACCTCGGTACGGACCTGAGCCTGCAGGAGTCACTGACTGCAGTTACAATGCTTTGCAGACTCCAATGCAAAAAAATTTAAATGCACATTTCTTTTTCTTTTTGCATAATGGGTGCATATATTTTATTTTGCAAAATGTGGAACTAGGGATGAGCTTCGAGTTCGAGTCGAACTCATGTTCGACTCGAACATTGCCTGTTCGCCCGTTCGCCGAACAACGAACAATTTGGGGTGTTCGCGGCAAATTCGAAAAGTCTATGGGAGAAATCTAAAGTGCTAATTATAAAGGCTTATATGCAAGTTATTGTCCTAAAAAGTGTTTGGGGACCCGGGTCCTGCCCCAGGGGACATGTATCAATGCAAAAAAAAGTTTTAAAAACGGCAGTTTTTTTAGGAGCAGTGATTTTTAATAATGCTTAAAGTGAAACAATAAAAGTGAAATATTCCTTTAAATTTAGTACCTGGGGGGTCTGTATGATATGCATGTAAAGTCGCGCATGTTTCCCGTGCTTAGAACTGTCTCTGCACAAAGTGTCATTTTTGAAGGAAAAAAAGTAATTTAAAACTCACTCGCGGCTATTAATGAATTGTCGGCTTTTATCAATACATAGAAAAGTCATTGATGAAAAAAAAAAAAAGCGTGGGGGTTCCCCCAAATTCAATTACCAGGCCCTTCAGGTCTGGAATGGATATTAAGGGGAACCCCACCGCAAATAAAAAAAAAAATGGCGTGCAGTTTCCCCCTAAATATCCATACCAGGCCCTTCAGATCTGGCATGGATTTTAAGGGGAACTCCACCCCAAATAAAAAAAAAATGGCGTGGAGTCCCCCCAAAAATCCATACAAGACCCTTATCCGAGCACGCAACCTGGCCGGCCGCAGGGGAAGAGGGGGGGACGAGAGAGCGCCCCCCCCTCCCTCCTGAACCGTACCAGGCCACATGCCCTCAACATGGGGAGGATGTCCCCATGTTGATGGGGACAAGGGCCTCATCCCCACAACCCTTGTCCGGTGGTTGTGGGGGTCTGCGGGCAGGGGGCTTATCGGAATCTGGAAGACCCCTTCAACAAAGGGGACCCCCAGATCCCGCCCCCCCCATGTGAATTGGTAAGGGGTACATTGTGCCCCTACCATTTCACGAAGAAAGTGTAAAAAAATGTAAATAAAAACACACAAACACCTTGGAAAAGTCCTTTATTAAAAAAATAAAAAAATAAAAAACATTCCAGCGATGAAATCCAGTGTCCCGCGGCGATCCCGATGTCCAGCGCTGTCCGTCATTGGTTGTGCCTGAGCGGACCTGATGGGGAACTTCCTCCGCAGTGTTTTAAATGTATAGACCCGCCCCTTCTAAAGTTCCCCATCAGGTCCGCTCAGCGGACCAGATGCGGAACGCGAGAAGGGGCGGGTCTATTCATGTATTACACAGTGAAGGAAGTTCCCCATCAGGTCCGCTCTACGAGGGGGCGGACCTGATGGGAACTTCCTTCACTGTGTAATACGTGAATAGACCCGCCCCTTCTCATGTTCCGCATCTGGTCCGCTTAGCGGACCTGATGGGGAACTTTAGAAGGGGCGGGTCTATTCACGTATTACACAGTGAAGGAAGTTCCCATCAGGTCCGCCCCCTCGGTATGTCAAACCCCGCCTACGTCATTGGCCTGAGTGGGGAACTTCCTTCACTGTGTAATTGAAATTTACACAGTGAAGGAAGTTCCCCATCAGGTCCGCTCAGGCCAATGACGTAGGCGCGGTCTGACATACCGAGGGGGCGGACCTGATGGGGAACTTCCTTCACTGTGTAATTCATGTATAGACCCGCCCCTTCTCGCGTTACGCATCTGGTCCGCTGAGCGGACCTGATGGGGAACTTTAGAAGGGGCGGGTCTATACATTTAAAACACTGGGGAGGAAGTTCCCCATCAGGTCCGCTCAGGCACAACCAATGGCGGACAGCGCTGGACATCAGGATTGCCGCGGGACACTGGATTTCATCGCTGGAATGTTTTTTTTTTTAATAAAGGACTTTTCCAAGGTGTTTGTGTGTTTTTATTTAAATTTTTTTACACTTTCTTCGTGAAATGGTAGGGGTACAATGTACCCCTTATCAATTCACATGGGGGGGTGCCGGGATCTGGGGGTCCTCTTTGTTAAAGGGGTCTTCCAGATTACGATAAGCCCCCTGCCCGCAGACCCCCACAACTACCGGGCAAGGGTTGTGGGGATGAGGCCCTTGTCCCCATCAATATGGGGACATCCTCCCCATGTTGAGGGCATGTGGTCTGGTACGGTTCAGGAGGGAGGGGGGGCCGCTCTCTTGTCCCCCCCTCTTCCCCTGCGGCCGGCCAGGTTGTGTGCTCAGATAAGGGTCTGGTATGGATTTTTGGGGGGACTCCACGCCATTTTTTTTTATTTGGGGTGGAGTTCCCCTTAAAATCCATGCCAGATCTGAAGGGCCTGGTATGGATATTTAGGGGGAACCGCACGACATTTTTTTTTAAATTTGCGGCGGGGTTCCCCTTAATATCCATTCCAGACCTGAAGGGCCTGGTAATTGAATTTGGGGGAACCCCCACGCTTTATTTTTATTTTTTTATCAATGACTTTTCTATGTATTGATAAAAGCCGACAATTCATTAATAGCCGCGAGTGAGTTTTAAATGACTTTTTTTCCTTCAAAAATGACACTTTGTGCAGGGACAGTTTTAAACACGGGAAACATGCGCCACTTTACATGCATATCATACACACCCCCCAAGTACGAAATTTAAAGGAAAATGTCACCTTTATTTTTTCATTTTAAGCATTATTAAAATCACCGCTCCCGTAAAAACGTCTATTTTTTAAACTTTTTTTTGCATTGATACATGTCCCCTGGGGCAGGACCCGGGTCTTCAAACACTTTTTAGGACAATAAATTGCATATTAGCCTTTATAATTAGCACTTTAGATTTCGAACGTTCGAGTCCATTGTATTTAATAGGGTTCTAAAGTTCACGCAAACATTCTGTCTGTTCGCAGGTTCTGGTGCGAACCGAACAGGGGGGTGTTCGGCTCATCCCTGTGTGGAACTATGCTTTAAAGCTTAACTTCTGGCAGAAAGGTCTTTCAATGTTTTTAATGGTGCTTTCATACCTTACACAAATGTGAGTGCATTATTAGGAATACTGAATATGAGATTTCCATTGTTATCCTTCAACTGTGCAGGTTTGATTCACCTGCACATCCACTTTGTAAGACCTGTGGCTACTGTGCCTTCTATACTCGCAGCCACCGGTTCCCCACTGTAGTTCTATCACAGCGAGTGGTGATGTAATTATGTCCCCGCTTGCTGTAGTGGGCATACTCGAAAGTTTCAGACTCCTGGTCTAAACCACCCACTGTACCTGCATCATCAACCCTCAGCTCCACCTTTACCTCTCCAGCCCAGTATCAGATCCAGCCCTGCACTCTTCTCAGCCCAAGCTCTGCCCTCTTCTCAACCCATGCTCTGCACTCTTCTCAGTCCAAGTTCCAACCACATCCAACCATCACTTCCTGCATTTCCCATTGCAATATGGGAAATGTAGTGCTGTTTTCCCATGCAGATGTGACACGTGAGAACACAGAAAGTCCTCCTCCCGGGGCATAGAAGTGCACATTTTTTGAAGGCTAAGATGATGTCACTGGGAACTGAAAATTGAGAATTAATAGGAAAGTAAGGAATTTTGATTTACAACTTGTCAGCATTTTAATAGAGCCTGAGGCTAAGATTTGTAAATCCCAATTTAGCAGGATCCCGGAGTTGGGCTTTAAATGTTCAAAGCCTGTCCACAGGTTCACTTTAAAGCCTAACACTGAGAACTACACAAAAATTACCCTTGCAGTGTAGGATTAAAGGTTAGTGTAGGAAACCTCAATTTCCTTAATTCTGACCCACCACATCCCCCACCATCTCGGAAGAACCAGCATGTGTGTAAATGTGTCAAAGGCCTCTGCCATGTCCTGAGAGGCAGACAGAGCCCTTCAGTACATCTGCGCCTTGCATAGAATCCAACTCAATGTCATTCTTGTCTAGGTGAGAAAGAAGGTTCTGCCTGTAATACCAACAAATGTAAATATGTAGCGAAGGTCCCTGCCAGGTCCTGAGGGGCCAGGCAGAGCCCTTCAGTACATCTGTGCATATGTGGAATCAGGTGCAGCAACATCATTCATGCCTAGCTAAGAGGAGGAAGTGCTGCCCAAAAGCTTAAATAAAGATAAAAAGCACTTTAAAAATTCCAATTGTTTGAGAGGGAATGGGCTGGAGCCAAGTGCAAACTTTTTTTTTTTTTGGGGGGGCCCATGCAAGGGCAATTTTTGTTTCATAATTCCCATAATAGGGCTTTAAAATAACAAAAAAACATGCAAATGTAGACTGAAGCCATGCTACATACTCTAATGCTGCTGCATGGTACTGTGGAGCATTTAAATTCTGATGTGCAGGGGGGACATTATTCTGCTGGGGTGACAGTAAGGGAGGACAATGGTACCAGACAGATGGCCTAGGGACTGAAAGTATAATATCAGACCTGCCTGAATATTATAGTTTGCCACCTTTTCTTCAAGGCAAACTCGAACACTTTAGCGGCCTAGGACACCTTTGGGTGCCCCAAGGAGAGTAGTAATGCGGTGCCAACAGTGGATGTGGCCAAATTGCTCTTGCCAACATCATTGCCCTGCCCCCCAGTAATGCCAAACCTGCCACCAGACAGCTCCCAGACAGCAACAAGTTTGTGTGTGACTATCTTGGTTACATGGGGAGCCACAGGCCAGTCTGAATAATGTGTCTGGATTTCAGTCTGCCTGAAAACCAGACACATTATTCAAAACCTGGACTGTCCGGGTGAATCCCAAACAGGTGACAACCCTACTGGATATATTTATTTAATATAACATTTAAGCTCTCTTTCCTTCTTTCTTCCTTTTATGTCATGTTAGAAAGCTGAAAACATGATAGCTCTAAAGCCTTCTCTTCTTTGACAAAATACAGTTGTGTGAAAAAGTATTTGCCCCCTTTCTGATTTTAATTTTTTTTGCATATTTGTCACTCTTAAATGACTCAGATCATCAAACAAATGTTATTATTACACAAATATAACCCAAGTAAATAAAAAATCTGTCCAAACCTGCCTGACTTTATGTGAAAAAGTAATTGCCACCTAAACCTAATAACTGGTTGTGCCACCCTTGGCGGCAACAACTGCAATCAAGCATTTGCGATAACTGGCAATGAGTCTTTCACATTGCTGTGGAGCAATTTTGGCCCACTCCTCTTTGCAAAATTGTTTTAATTCAGCCACATTGGAGGGTTTTCCAGCATAAACGGCCTGTGGAAGGCCTCTCAATTGGATTTAAGTCCGGGCTTTGACTAGGCCACTCCAAAACCTAAGTTTTGCTTTATTTGAACCATTTGGAGGTGGACTTGCTGTTGTGTTTTGGATCATTGTCCTGCTGCATAACCCAAGTGCACTTGAGCTTGAGGTCACAAACTGGTTGCCGGACATTCTCCTTTAGGATTTTCTGGTAGAGCTCAGAATTCATGGCTCCATCAATTATGGTAAGTCGTCCAGGTCCGGAAACTGCAAAGCAGCCCCAGACCATCACGCTACCACCACCATGTCTGACTGTTGGTATGATGTTCTTGTTATGAAATGCTGAATTAGTTTTATGCCAGATGTAACGGGTCAGACATCTTCCAAAAAGTTAAATTTTTGTCCCATCAGTCCACAGAATATTTGCCTAAAAGTCTTGTGGATAATCAAGATGTTTTTTGGTAAATGTGAGATGAGCCTTTGTGTTCTTTTTGGTCAGCAGTGGCTTTAGCCTTAGAACTCTCCCATGGATGCCATTTTTGCCCAGTCTCTTTCTTATTGTTGAATCATGAACATGAACACTGATCTTACCTGAGGCAAGTGAGGCCTGCAGTTCTTTAGATGTTGTTCTGGGTTCTTTTATAACCTCCTGGATGAGTCATTGTTGTGCTCTTGAAGTCATTTTGGTTGGCCGGCCACTCATGGTAAAGTTCACTACTGTTACAAGTTGTGGTTAATTGCTCTCACCGTGGTTCGCTGGTGTCCCAAAGCCTTAGAAATGGCTTTGTAATTCTTTTCCAGACTGATACATGTCAATGACTTTGTTTCTCATCTGTTCTGGAATTTCTTTAGATCACTGCATGATGTTTGGCTTTTTGAGATCTTTTAGCGTGCTTTACTTTGTCAGACAACTTCTATTTAAGTGATTTTTTGATTCAACAGGTCTGGCAGTAATCAGGCCTGGGTGTGGCAAGTGAAATTTAACCCAGGTTTCCAAAAAATTGTGGTTAATCACAGTTCATTCATGATTCAGCATTGGAGGGGGTAATTACTTTTCAAATAACTGTATAGTGAATACACATATAGTAAACATCATAGCATATTGTTGCATGTCTGCTATCTAAACCCAACCCTACTGAAAGTCTCTTCTTATTTGATTTCTTTATCCATGCACCGCTAAACCGCATGTTTAGTACTTTGTAGTACAACTGTCTTTTACAGCATTCCCTTGGTATATTAATCTCAGTATTGATATTAGCGACCCCATCCTGCTGATCTCCTCAACCTGACAACATTGTTATTTATATCAGCACCGTGTGTATATATACAACTGAGTTTGCCAAGGGAACTCAAAGCACGGTGACAGTTGTGAAGAGCAAAATGGGAATGTAATCAATGTTCAGTGGCAGGATTTCAGAGAGTGTCATGCCTAGCACACGATAGCCTCCCAGGGAATGACTATCTGAGAAACAGATCTGTCCACACTGATCAAGTTCTGCCAGATTAAAAAGCGAAGCAACAGATGCCTGGGCAGAAGTGATAGGGCCAGTGAGAATCAATTACATGTCCTATGGAGAAATTGTCATGTATATTAGATAAAGTATTAAATGGCTTTGCAGAGAGAAAATGCAGCTGTATAAAAGACCCGCTGTAACCTTGTCTTAATGACGTGAGGCTTTGTGTTTTTCCTGCAAATGATACGCCTGCTGCTGACGCTGGTTCATGGCTTTTTATATTTCACTGAAAAGAAAGAATAACAAGCGATAAATAAATCAGCAGTGTGAAGGGCATTGCATGGTGATGCATGTAAATGAGGGGCTCTTGTCATGTAGACACAACTTTTATACACTTGGCTTAGGCCTCGTACACACGACTGAGTTTCTCGGCAAGAACCAGCAAGAAACTTGCTGGCAGAGATGTCTTGCCGAGAAACTCGTTCGTGTGTATGGTTTCTCGTCAAGAAAACCGACAAGTAATCTCGACGAGAAAATAGAGAACCTGCTCTCTATTTTCTCGTCGAGATTCTCGTCGGCATGTTTCTCGAAAAGTGAGTGTGTGTACACTTACCTGTCCTCCCGGAAGCCCGCGCATGTTCGAAATGAATTTGACGCATGCGTGGTAGCTTCCTAGGCATAGGTAGGGTATACCAAGATGGCGGCGACGGCATCGAATGTGACGAGCGCATGCTCGTCGTAGTCGATGACGTCACCGCGTACGCTCCATTCAAAGAACCGCGGGTTCTTTGAATCAAGCGTGTGTACACTCGGCCGGGACAAGTTTCTTGTCCAAGAATCTCGTCGAAAAAACGACATGTTTTTTTCGACGAGAATCTCGGCCGTGTGTACGAGGCTTCACACTCAGTAAACACATTTTAAGCTGGAACTTTACTGAGGAATAAAAGTAAAACTCCAGAAAAACACAAAAACATATTTAAGGTGAATAGAAACCCCAAATCAATATTTTCAGCATCATCTCCTAATGTGCACATTTTTCTTAAAGCACATTTCTACTTTTGTCATAAATTTTGAGAACGCCTTACTATATGTAGGTTATCTGTTTCCATTCACACAGCATATCTAATTTTTTTTTTAAATATTTTTTTTAGATGTTTCTCTGGAGGAGGTGTCATGGCTGCCTGCAAGATTTTTTGAACACAGCCTGTCCCAAGTCTGTCCTCATTAACATGCAATGCAAGAATCCTAGCCTCTACACCATTAACCCTTTATTAGGACAGACAGTATTCAAATCAAGTTATCACTTTGAAGCATGACATGTTGGGTATCAATTTACTCGGCGTAGCATTATCTTTCACAATATAAAAAAAAAAAAATGGGTTAACTTTACTATTGTCTTATTTTTTTATTAAAAAAAGTGAATTATTTCCCAAAAAAGTGTGCTTTTAAGACCACTGCGCAAATACGGTGTGACAAAAAGTATTGCAAAGACCGTCATTTTATTCTCTAGGGTGTTCGAAAAAAATATATATAATGTTTGGGGTAATTTTCTATAAAAAAAAAAAAAAAAAAACGTTTTTAACTTGTAAACACCAAATCTCAGAAAAAGGCTCGGTCCTTAACCACTTCAATACCAGGCACTTAAGCACCTTCCTGCCCAAGCCAATTTTGAGCTTTCAGCGCTGTCGCAATTTGAATGACAATTGCGCGGTTATGCAACACTGAACCCAAACAAATTTTTTATCATTTTGTTCCAAGAAATAGAGCTTTCTTTTGGTGGTATTTGATCACCTCTGCGATTTTTAGTTTTTGCGCAACGAATAAAAAAAGACAGAAAATTTAGAAAAATTGTGAAAAAAAAAACGTTTTTATTTGTTTCTGTTAATTTTTTTGTAAATAAATAAGTTTTCTTCCTAAATGATGGGCACTGATATGGCTACACAGACTGGCACTGATAAGGCGGCACTGATGAGGTGGCACCAATGAGGTGGCACTGATAAGCACTGATGATGGGCACTGATAGGCGGCACTGATGGGCACTAACAGGCGACACTGATGCGCACTGATAGGTGGCACTGGTATGCGGCACTGATGGGCACTCATAGGCGCACTGATGGGCACTCATAGGCAGCACTGATGGGCACTCATAGGCGGCACTGATGGGTACTTATGGGTGGCACTGATGGGTACATATGGGTGGCACTGATAGGTGGCACATATGGGCACTGATAGGTGGGCACTGATGGGTATGGATGGGCACGGATGGGCACTGATAAGTGGCACTGAGGTACACTGATGAGTGGCACTGATTACTGGTGGGTGGCATTGCTGGGCATCACTGTTTTTTTTACTGTAGTATTATGGTGCCAGTCAGTGCCCATTTGTGGACACTGATTGGCACATATTTTGCATGTTTTGGAACATGTGGATGGCCATGGGGGATGTACCTGGCCATCCACATGTTGAAGGCTTCCCTGGTGGTCCTGGCGGCTTCCCTGGTGGTCCAGTGTGGGCATCCGAGGGGGGGCTGCGCTGATGAACAATCAGCACGAACCCCCCTGTCAGGAGAGCCGCCGATCGGCTCTCCTCTACTCGCGTCTGTCAGACGCTAGTGAGGAAGAGCCGATCAACGGCTCTTCCTGTTTACATCGTGATCCGCCGTGATTGGACACGGCTGATCACGTGGTAAAGAGCCTCCATCGGAGGCTCTTTACCGAGATCAGTGTAGCGGTGTGTCAGACTGACACACCGCACCACCAAACGCCGCGATGCGCGCCCCCACGGGCGCGCAGCGGCTGTTATCCTGCAGGACGTCAATAGACGCCTAGTCAGGATAACGCAACCACCGCCCGGCCGTCATTTTGCTATAGGCCGGGCGGGAAGTGGTTAATTGATTAAGTTAAGTTATTTATGGTAAACACAGCTGCCCAGCCCCCTCATAAATAAAGAGAACCATCTAGGATTATTCTTGTTAGAGGGTCCAGAATTAAGCATTCAAAAAATTTAATTTTTGTTTTTTGTTAAGTTATGCTATTTAAATAGGGGCATGTAAAAAATATAAAGTAGGTGTTATACCCATTTGGCTGCAAAAGTGGAAGTACACTTTAAGCAAATGATTTCTGTGAATCTCTCAAAGTTTACTATAGGGGAAGTATAGCTAAATCTTTTTTGGCTGTACTTATACTATGAATCACAGGCGTGCAGTTTGTTCTGCACTCCTGTGACCCATTTTAAGCCGACTGTGGGCTAAAGCCCACTGTTTTCCTGTTACAGGTTGACAACAATAAAACCGGCCATACATGGATCTAAATTGAGCAGGTTCAGCAAGAACCAGACAAATTTTGAGCCATGTATGGGCACTGTGGTTGTCTATAGCCTGCAATGCTGATCAGTGTATTCTGACGGCATGGAACAGTAGTTCAGAGGATTCCCTATCCAAATTGAGTGTGTGGACAGGGAAATTGAGTCATCTATGGGCTGACCCAATTCCCCTATCCACACATTTGAGGTGGATGGGGGAATCCTCCCACTGAGCTATTGTATTTTGACAACAGGAAGACATCCCCACTGTCAGAATACTCTGATCAATGCTGCATACTATAGCCTGTGGTGCTGATCGAGTGGGGAAAATCCGACAGGGCGGTTATACAGAAGTCGGTCCCTGCAGAACCGGCTGAATTTTGATCCATGTATGACGGGCTTAACAGTAAGCAGCAACAGTGTCAGATAGCCAGATAGCTGTATAGGCTCCTTCTTTGGCTCTTGGTATGCTTATCAGGTCTATCAGATAGACGACCCAACAACCAATGAGCTTGCAGAGCAGTCTGATAACTGTGCTGCTAATTGTGGGGCAATGGCTTAATGTTGTCAGTCTGAAACAGGAAGTGTTGTTTTTGAAAAAGATTCACAAAAAATATTTGCTTAAAACAGTGAGACATGATTCCAAAAATACTGAAAACATTTTACATATTACAGCCATTAAAGTATATCTAAAGCCACACATTTTTAATTATGTTGTATTTTGGATAGTAGGCAATAACTAAAATTCCTGTCAGGTTGTATTTTTAGGGATATTTCTCTTAATGTTCTGTGCTGTACACACAACAGGAAGTTAGATAGAAATGCCTTTGCTAGGCAGTCTTCTCTCAAAGCAAGTATCTCCATTGGAAGAATAGCCCTCTGTTCCTGTTGTGATGACAAATCAAAATTCTGGAATGTCCTTCAGTTTTATTACCAGTGACAATGGTCACCAGGTCAAATGGAGTGAATCTCCCCAGAAGAAACAAAGCAATAAAAAAAAAATATGAAAAGGGTTCTGACCTCTCACACTCTTTTCAAATCCCCAAAAAAAAGGTTAGGCTTTCATAACCCTTTAGGACTTGTAATGTACTCATAAAAAATAAATAAAGCTTACTTCAGCCAAATATTATTATTATTTTTTGTATGAAGTGAGGAAGAGTAAAGCCCTGTACACACGATCGGATTTCCTATGGTTTTTTAACCGATGGATTTTTCCATCGGAAAGCCGATGAAGCTGACTTTCATCAGTCTTGCCTACACACTATCAGTCAAAAAACCGACCGTTCCAAACGCGGTGACGTAAAACACTCCGATGAGCCGAGAAAAATTAAGTTCAATGCTTCTGAGCATGCGTCGACTTGATTCTGAGCATGCGTGGGTTTTTTATCCGATGAAGTTCCCCACAGACGATAGTAATTTGCTATTGTTTTTTTAACCATCGGATAAATTTAAAACATGTTCTATTTTTAAACACTGATGGAAAAAAGACCGATGGGGCCCATACACGATCGGTTTGTCCGATGAAAAAAGTCCATTGGACTGTTTTCATCGGTTAAACCGATCGTGTGTACAGGGCTTTAGAGTCTCTATTATATTTTTATTGCTGTCAGTGTCTCTATTGGTGCTTAAAAAAAATAAACAAAAAAGAAGAAGACCTATAGTAGTTTTGACTAGTTTCTGGTCATTTGTGGTAAATGTATATTTGCTGGATGCCTAGCATTCTTATTTTTTTATGTATTGTCCACATACAGCTGTGTAGTTTGTTTGGCCTGTGGTGTCATACAAAGGGTCAGGCTATCATTGCCAACTTGTAGAAAGATTAAAAACAGTTAAAACAAACAATTTACATTGTTAAAGCCTTTGAACAAGTGGTCGATATAGGAAATATTACGCTGTGAGTTTGCTTGGATTCTAACTTATTTGACAACTACAATATCTTATTTACCAAGGAGCATTTGAACCTGACCCTGAAATATGGATAAATAGCAGGACCTTTGGGGCTAATTTCCTTATTATAATGGTGCTTGTCTCTAATCTTTCTTGGTACACTGTGAGTGCCACACATCTAAATGTTCGAGGCCTGGTTCACACTAGTATGATTTCAGATGCAACTTAAGTCACACAGAATCACATGACAATGGAAATCACATTGTTTTCAATGGTGACCATTCACATCAATGCGACTCAGCATTGAGCAATTTTGTAAAAGGTTCCTCTACTACTTTGGGCCATTCCAAAGTGATGGCCCCATAGAATAAGCAGGCCACATCCATGTAGCATCCATGTAGCATCCATGTAGCATCCAAGTAGCATCCAGGTAGAGCTACATAATTGCACTGAATTCCGGAACCTAGACCGAGTTATTCAAGTTTGGAATTTAGAAGAGCACCTGAGAGAGGCTGATTTAAGAAGTAGAGACTGTACATTGAGTTATGCCTTGTACACACGATCGGATTTCCGATGGAATAAAATCCGATGGACTTGTTTCATCGGAAATTCCGATCTTGTGTGGGCCGCATTGGGCTTTTTTCCATCGGAGTAAGAAAATAGAACATGTTTTAAATTTTTCTGATGGGAAATTCCGATCGTCTGTGTGGTATTCCATCGGAGAAAAATCCACGCATGCTCAGAATCAAGTCGACGCATGCTCGGAAGCATTGAACTTAATTTTCCTCGGCTCGTCTGAGTGTTTTACGTCACCGCGTTTTGGACGGTCGGAATTTAGTCTGACAGTGTGTATGCAAGACTGATGGAAGTCAGCTTCATCGGAATTCTGACGGAAAATTCCATCGGAAATCTGATCGTGTGTACAAGGCATAAGGCAAATGTTCACTGAGTCTTGTAAATAAGGTAAAGTCATGTGCACACCAAACAACCAATCAACCAATCATGGACTAGCATAATTCAATCTCTCTTGCACATAAGTGAGTATTTAAAGTGTTCACTATATTTAGTAATATTTACCTTGCAAAGTGAAAATTCAAGTGAAGAGCCTCTACTTCTTCAGTAAATCCCTAATATTATTATTTTTTGTTCAGAAAGTAAAATAGAGTAGTGGAAGAACCCTTAACTAATCTCAGATGACTTTGAATGATTAACATGCCATGTGTAGGTGCATGCTGTTTGCTAAACCTTGGGTTACTAGGATGAGCTGTCATCAATACTGTATATACAATGTTCCTGTAGTTTGGCAATAATCCCACAGTTGCCTGGGAAAATTTGACAAGGAAGTCATTAATCATACACATACCTTTTATGTATTGCTGCAGGATGGATCACATAGATCAAATCAAGCAAGCACTAACAAAAGTAGAATGACACGGAGATTAAAATGCTCTTACCGAAACACTATTTTTCAGGGATGAGCCAAGGTGGAGCTTATAAAAACATACATCTTGTTTCGTTTTTTTCAACTTCATCTCCGCTGTATAGCATGATAACTTTAAAGCAAAATGAACACAATATGCACTTGTCCTTTAAAGGGGTTGTAAAGGAAAAATCCTATGCATTAAGGTAAAAAAACATCCGACAATACCGCCGCTCCCAGCCCCCCCGTTTTACCTACCTGACCCCTAGAAAGTCCCGCGCTCGCCCCCGGCGAGCTCTTCGCCACTCAGCCTGGCCGTTGATTGGTTACAGTGGATGGGTTGAAAGCAGCGCAGCCATTGGCTCACGCTGCTGTCAATCACATCTAATGACGCGGCGCGCCGGGGGCAGGGCCGAGTGATACAGTGAGCGGCAGGTAGTAGATGGGTAGCAGGATGAAACGTCCCTCAGGCTCCTCAGTGGAAACGGAAGGCTCTTTGGAAGCACAAGGCCTAACTTCAGGCCCTGTCAGGAACAACAGACTCAGCACAGAGTTCCACTTGCTGGGCGGGCGATGTCCAAAGAGACCGAGCTCCGGTCTGCCCCTCAGTTAAATAGCCCACCCCAGCAGTCCTTGTGCGGGGCAATGCACCCTGGGTATGGTAGTCTCTGGGTTCCTAAAGCAACACCCCGCTACATATATATCTGGGCAAAATTTATAAAATCAGTACATCTTTGCAATATACATCTTTGCATATACATTTCCTTTTGTTTTGTCCCTTTTTTTGTTTTTTTCTTTATTTTCAGTTGGTGGGTCTGCCATTAACACATTTTCTGTCCTAGGGTGTCTCCATTCTGGATAGGGGAACAACTGAGACAAACTGTCAATCTGGGGATAATGTAGCATTAGATAGAATTTAGATGGACTTGACTAACAAATTAAAGCTAAACTCCAGCTAACACATTCTAAGCAGTTACACCCGCACTTTTTTTATTCGTTTTCTTTTTTTTCTTGGGGGGGGGGGGTGTTAAAGTTTTTACATAAATTAATAAAAGCTGAACATTGCAAGCACCCTTGTCAGTGTTAAATAGTTTGTTTCAGCCCTCTAACATCACTTTTGCTGGACAGTTTGGTCTGTTAAATTAAGTTAAAACATAATAGACTTACTGGTCAGATCAACAGGTTAAAATAAAAAAACAAGAAGCCGAAAAGAAGAAAACGAATGCAGCTATCACATCTAAGAATTGATAGGCTGCAAAATAATACTTTTTTTGGGGGTGGTTTAATACCGCTTTAATCTTGCCAGAAATCCAGTGAGCTCTCATTGTCCTGTGCACTCTGCCTAGGTTCTTTCAACTTTGTAATGAAAAGAGTAGACTTGTATTATTAGCAGTGGCAACAACCGGAGCATTTTCTCTTTACGCTGCTCACTCAGCACTATGAAACAGGAACTCTCCCAGGTTGCCTCAACTCTCCAAAAGTGCAACACTCGATAACTTCCAGAGAGAGAGCACGGCCAAATGTGGGATTTTGGGATACATCTGCAGTTTCCTTAGAAATCAAAGAGACAACCTCTCACCATTTGGGCTTCCACTGAACAGAACCACCACCTCATGCCACGCACAATGGTAGGCTCGCTCTTCTCCACCAGAAATCCATCCACCAATCACAGAGAAAGCAGGCCACCCAATGAACTCTTTAGGGAGTTTAAAATACATTTAAATGCAAAACATTTGTTTCCATTGTGGAAAAGGTAGGGAAGGAGAGAACCCTTGTCCCTTATTGCTGTCTCTGTCCCTGCTGGAGAGATTGACCCTCTTTGCCCCTGCTGATCATTACTAGTGGGAAAGAAATTGAAAACCCAAAATTTTAGTTGCTATCAGAATAGGAATAGAGTTGAAGTCTTCCATTTGGAACTCTTAAGCCGTGTACACACGATAGGTTTTACCGATGAAAACAGTCGGATGGACTGTTTTCATCGGACAAACCGATCGTGTATGGGCCCCATCTGTCTTTTTTCCATCAGTGTTTAAAAATAGAACATGTTTTAAATTTATCCGATGGTTAAAAAACCGATAGCAAATTACTATCGTCTGTGGGGAACTCCATCGGATAAAAAACCCACGCATGCTCAGAATCAAGTCGACGCATGCTCAGAAGCATTGAACTTCATTTTTCTCGGCTCATCCGAGTGTTTTACGTCACCGCGTTTGGAACGGTTGGTTTTTTGACTGATGGTGTGTAGGCAAGACTGATGGAAGTCAGCTTCATCGGTTTTCCGATGGAAAAATCCATCGGTTTAAAAACCATACGAAATCCGATTGTGTGTACGGGGCTTAAGTGTGGTGACAACTGTCTGAGAGTGGATTTCCCTCACTTTGGAAAGCTTTTCTCTAACATCCTGTTGTAGCTACAGAGCAGAAGTGAAGGTGAATGTCCCTAATGGATTATTGATGCAACCTGATGTGGGTTTTAATAATTCCCTATCCAAAATGAAAAAAGTTTCAGCTCTAGATAAACTTTACTGACATCCCCTTAAGGCCCCTCTAAATAAAACCTAATGCAACAAAAGTCTTGGCTGAGGAAGCCGTATCTTCTGTATAAGCTGCAGGTATGAGTAAATGAATAGGGAATTAGATAATTATCTATATGAGTTGTTTTAGAATTTGTGGACCCAAATTTAATAAAAGAAAATGCTCTCTGGAAAATGTTAAAAAGAGCAGTATCACTAAAGCATGTTTGGTCATACTTGTCATGTGGGTCACAGGAGTGCACTTACTTTTGTACTCCTGTGACCCAGAATTATCCTAAAGGCCTAATGAGGCTAAAGTGAGCTGTCGGCTGAAATCACAAAGCAGCTCCAGAGAGCGCTGGAGGAGCAGAGGACAGAGCAGTGACTGACAGTCACCTCTCTCTGCTCAGAGTGGACCCAAACAGAGCGATCAGCCGGTGGGGGACAGCTGTAGCATTGGACTGAGAGACGCTTGTAATATTTTCTAACTTTAACATGTTGTTGTTCATTAATACCTTACAGAATGTAAGACCCCCTGAGGGAGACTTGAATGGGTCGAAATGCATCAGGACTTTTTTGAATGCATCCTATGGCTCAATTATGTATGATCATTTATTCTGTATTCAATATCAGTACATGAACATTTGCCCTTGTATGTACTGTGTTTGGCTTTTGAAAATACCGGAGCTCATATATTCATGAATTGATTCTTTTTTATTTCAACAAGTGCTAAGCACCCCCTTTTTCATCAATAAAATCTTTTTTATACTAATTTGGATTTCTTCATACTTTTTTGCTGCTAAAAAATCCCACGGGAAATTCTCTGTCCATGTGGACTGATGCTGCAACCTTCTAGGTGAGTATGTAGGTTTGTGTTTTTCACATCCTGCACTTCTCTTTTAATGTGTGTTACAAGCTTTAAAGTGATTGTAAACATATTTTTTTATATAACAAACATGCCATACGCTGCCCAGTGCAATGGTTTTGCACAGAGCAGTCCCGATCTTTTTCTATTGGGGTCCCCCCACCAGAGTACTCCCATAGCAATCCACTTGCTATGGGAGTACTAATGTGGGCTCAATCACAAGCTGTACTGTGTTTCCATAGACACACACAGCGCAGCTCTGTCCCACCCCTCAATTTCTTCTCACAGGTTATGATTGACAGCAGCAGCAGAAGTCAATGGCTCTCACTGCTGCCTCCATGTCAGGTGAGGAGAGAGAGAGCACAGAGTGACACTGCTCTGGGGACAGAGCTGGATCAAGATCAGGCTCAGGTAAGTAATATTTTGGGGGTTGGATCCTGTGCACAAACGTTTTTTTTACCTCAATGCAGAGAATGCAAAAAAAAAACTTCTACATTGAAGATCACTTTAAAGAAACATTTGGCCTTTGTTTTACATCTTTCCGAGGATGGACCCCTGACTAGGTACAGACATTTTTGTGAGTAGAAGCCTACTCTGTACAAGTGTGTGCACATGTATCTGTTGCCAAATATTTTACCGAATGGGCCCTTATCCTGAGTGGGGCTGGTTAAGGTGGCCCAACCCCTATGTGTGTGTCTAACTTAGTATTTAATAAGTAAAGTATACAAAACTTTTTTAAATGCTAGATAATGTATTTTTTTGGCCACCTGTGTCTCAATAGGGAGATTTTCCTTCACTACCTGTACTGTAGACTAAACATGAAGTGATCCCTTTAGAAAGTTGTCGTGGAAACAAGTGTCCTCATTTAAAGATGTCCCCTCTTTTTCTGTTCAGATGGCAACTCAAACTTTTGGATTTATTCTTAGGGTGAAATTTGGCCGGCTCAGTAGGTTCAGGTCAACCTGAGTACAACCAGCTTGTCTATTATTACCAGTCACATTAGGGATCCCCTAACAGGGACACAGACAGCAATTAAAAATTCAACAGTTGTTCTAACCCCTCGCTACTCTATCCATGGATGAATGTAGGTTGGCATCTAAGAAGCATCATACTTATGCTGGCCATACACTGCTCAAATTGTGTCTGATTTGGCAAAAATAAGAGCTGTGTGTTGTCCTGTTAGCACCGCCCAGCTTGCCAAAATTCAATTGAAAAATAAAAGGAGCCAGGTGGAAAACTGTCAGATGAGCAGTGACTGCATCCAATCAGATGCTGTCACAGTTCAGGTTTGCAGATTGTCACAGGTTTTTACAGCTGTCTGAATACAGCAGCCAGTAAAGGATATTCCTCATTTTTTTTGGTGGGAATCAAGTGATTGCCTTTGTTTTGCGCACAGAGCTGAACGAGAGAATGTTACTTACTAATGTGTATGGCTAGTCTTATGCCGCGTACACACGATCGGACATTCCGACAACAAAACCGTGGATTTTTTTCCGACGGATTTTCACTCAAACTTGTCTTGCATACACACGGTCACACAAATGTTGTCGAAAATTCTGATCGCCAAGAACGCGGGGACGTACAACGAGCCAAATAAAATTATTCCGAGCATGCGTCAAATTGATTCCGAGCTTGCGTGGGATTTTTGTGCGTCGGAATTGGATACACACGGTCGGAATTTCCGACAAGAACATTTCTTGTCGGAAAAATTGAGAACCAGCTCTCAATCATTTGTTGTCGGAAATTCCGACAGCAAATGTCCGATGGAACCTACACGGTCGGAATATCCGACCAAAAGCTCACATCGAACATTTGTTGTCGGAAATTCCGATTGTGTGTTCGCGGCATTAGATTATTCTTCGATAAACAGTTGATTCCAAATTGTCTGATTCTTTAGACTTTAAAAAAAAAAAAAAGTTCCTATGAGCCTGGTAAAACAAACTGGCATTTTCATCATTCAACCAGAACTGACGGAGGCCCTGTGAGTGGACAGGCATCACTATAATAAATCTGCACTCAAAAACAATGATGCAGAAAGCAGTGCTGGTGTCATCACATTAGCATTGCTCTCTGAACCATTGAGGATCACCCATTGCCAGAGAAGACCAAAAGGGGACCCTTAGCAGCTTGTAAGTTGTAGACATCTGAAAAAGGTAAGAACAGCTTACAAAAAATATAGCTGGGGTTATGTAGAGGAAAGGCAAGAGTACTGGGGCATAAAGAGGGAGACCAGGGCTGGGCTATAAGGTATACCATGCCCAGTAGGTGCTCTGTAAGTTAAGCCTCGTACACGCGGTCGGACTTCAAACAAACATTTCCGTGGACTTTTGTCCAAAGGGAGTTGGCCAGGCACACCCATAGCATACACACGGCAGGACTTTTCTGCAAACTTTCCCAAAACTTTCCCAACATCACGTGGTTTTTCTGCTATTTTCTGCTCTTTACCCCCACCCTTTGGTCAACTTCTGCTATTGTTGGTTGATTTTAACATTGGTTCTGGGCATGCGTATTTGTACTTCGGACAAAAGTCCGATGGACTTCTGTACACACGGTCGGACTTTGCACCATTGGACTTTTGTTGCTGAAAAATTTGTCCGTTTGCAAAGCGAACTTTTGTTCGATGAAAACCGAAAAAGTTTGTCCAATGGAGCGTACACACGGTCGGATTTTATGGAAAACTTGCTCATTTTGAAGTTTGTTGGCAAAAAGTCAGACCGTGTGTACGGGCCTTAACTTGATCCACTATTGTACAAAACAAATTCACAATACACTGTGTATTCTTTCTTGTTCATGGAGAACTTTGATCTATCAGTGTGTTCTTTGCAGAATAAACTTAACAGAATCACATCTCTTATGCCGTGTACACATGATCGATTTTCTCGACGGTGAAAACACCGTCGAGAAAATCGATGGGAAAAACGAGGAACGGTTTGTTCCCCTACACACGGCCGGTTTTCCTGACATTTTTTCTCTTGGTCGAGAAAAACGACCGTGTGTAGGCTCCCTGGCAGTGTTTCCCTACGGGAAAACTGCCATGGAAAAAAATGCCGTGAATCACGACGAGAAAAATTAGAGCATGTTCTAATTTTTCGCGTCGTGATTAATGCCGTTTTTCTCATCGGGAAAAAGTATGAAAAGCCCACACATGGTCGTTTTTCTCGTCAAAGAGAAGAAATGTAATTTTTCCCCGACGAGAAAAATGGTCGTGTGTACGCGGCATTACAGTTTCCTGTATCTGCAAACAGGCTTTATTTAACAGCGGTAATTATAAAGAAGATTTAAACTAAAAGATAGGTCACCAAAAGGATATATATCACCAGTTCTCTGCCCTTACACCTTTGCTGGAAATTTTAGACATAACTGTGACATATGTTTGGATAGAAAATACATAATGCATTGATGCAGATTTAGGTGAGCCTGTCTACCTTTCACTTTGAAATCTAATATGTTATATTTTCCAGATCACCTGCCATTTCACCTCAGGGCTTTTTTTATCATAATTTGAAATAACAGCACGACTATTGTTTCAGCAATACAGAAACTGCTCTGTAACTGTAAGTGCAATGCCAAGATTTCAGGTGTGTGTGTGTAATCCATACCTTGGAATGTTTTCCCGAATGTTTGTTAGTAGCATTCAGGTGTTTAGAGCCCGAGGGCATCTAGAGACCACGACGTTCAAATTTGTCAGTAGTGCTCTGTGTGTTCCTCAGCCACACGACATACTGGAACAGATGGTAGTCTGATATCAAATGAAGAATTCTGCAAGGCACTATTTGTGCCTAAAATAGTCAAATAATAACCTTAAAAAAATGGTCTAAATGGGTTAATTTTAGACATTCTCCAGACTTTATCTTATATTTATAGAGTTCATTATCTAAACATATTTACCATGATCATTTCTTGCTGTAGAGGCTATCTGAAGGTGGTGTTCAGTGCCATATTTCTTGCTTTAAATGGTTCCTGCCTATGCCTTTTTTGTGTTAATCTTCTATTTATTGTTTTTAATGGTTCCTGCTTAAGTCTTCCTTGTGTTAGGTCCGGTCTAAACCTAACCTAAGCTTAAATCTAAGGTTAGACACACACATAGTGGTTGGACCACTTGAACTAGCCAGACTCAGGATAAGGGCCCAACCTGTAAAATATTTGGCAGCAGATACATGTGCAGACAACTTGTACAGAGCAGGCTTCTACTCACATAAATGTCTGCACCTGGACCAGTCAAGGGTCCATTCAGGGATGGATAAGGAATGTAAAAGAAAAGCTAAACCTAATTGAAGCGTAAACCTACTTCCACCCCCATTCTAAACACTATACTAATTACCCTGTATAGAAAAGATTTATATTATTATTATTATGCAGGATTTATATAGCGCCAACAGTTTGCGCAGCACTTTACATCAGGGAAGACAGTACAGTCACAATACAATTCAATACAGGAGGGATCAGAGGGCCCTGCTCATTAGAGCTTAAAGTCTAGAAGGGAGGGTCACGTGGAACAAAGGGTAGTAGCTGTGGGGGATGATCAGATGGACAAAAATGAAAATACAGTTGTTAGATGTGGGTAGGATAGGCTTCTCTGAAGAGGAGGGTTTTCAGGGATCCTCTAAAAGCTAATAGAGAAGAAGATAGATGGACAGATTGGGGTAAGGAGTTCCATAGGCTTGGAGAGGCCCTGGAAAAGTCCTGGAGACGAGCATGGGAGCGGGTGATGAGAGAGCTAGAGAGCAGGAGGTCTTGAGAAGAACGCAGAGAATGATTAGGTTGGTATTTAGAGACTAGGTCAGTTATGTAGCTGGGGGCAGAGTTGTGGATAACTTTGTAGGTAGTTGTTAGTATTTTGAATTTAATTTGTTGGGTGAGTGGAAGCCAGTGGAGGGATTGACAGAGATGAGTAGCAGAGACAGAGCGGTTGGTAAGGTGGATGAGTCTGGCAGCAGCATTCATGATGGACGGAAGGGGTGATAGAATATTTAGAGGTAAGCCAATGAGGAGGGAGTTGCAGTAATTGAGGAGAGAGATGACCAGGGAGTAAATCAGGAGCTTTGTTGTGTCATTGGTTTGAAAGGGGCATATTTTGGAGATGTTGCAGAGGTTGAGGCGGCAAGATTTGGACAGTGATTGGACATGAGACTTAAAGGAGAGTTCAGAGTCCAGGACTACTCCTAGGACCTGGGCATGTGGGGATGGCCTGATAGTTGTGCCATCAATTTTGACAGAGAGATCAGGGGAAAAGGCACGTGGGGGAGGAAAAATTATAAGTTCAGTTTTGGATAGATTAAGTTTGAGGAAGTGGTGTGACATCCAAACTGATATATCTGATAGTAAATTAGTGATACGTGAGGAGAATGATGGAGTGAGATGAGGGGTAGAGAAATAGATTTGAGTGTCGTCAGCATAGAGGTGGTCTTGGAAGCCGTGGGAGGCTACCAGCTGACCCAGGGAGGAGGTGTAGATTGAAAATAGGAGAGGTCCAAGAACAGAACCTTGGGGGACCCCAACAGAGAGTGGAAGAGGAGAGGAGGAAGTAGAGTTGTAAGAAACGCTAAAGGTGCGGTTGGATAAGTAGGTAGAGAACCAGCGAAGAGTACAGTCACGGAGACCAAAGGTGTGGAGTTTTTTTTGAGGAGGGGGTGGTCAACCGTATTGAAGGCAGCAGAGAGGTCCAGGAGTAGGAGTACAGAATAGTATCCCTTAGTTTTGGCCGTTAGTATATCGTCTGTTAGTTTTAGGAGAGCAGTTTCTGTGGAATGTTGAGGACGAAATCCAGACTGAAGAGGATCAAGAAGGTTATTATCAGCAAGGTGGACGCTCAGTCGGTTGTAGGCTAGACGTTCAAGGAGTTTGGATAAAAAGGGGAGCAAGGAGATAAGGCATAGGTTGTGAGGATTGGATGGGTCCAGCGAGGGCTGTTTAAGTGTGGGGCTGACTAGGGCATGTTTTACAGAGTTAGGGAAGATGCCAGAAGAGAGGGAGAGATTGAAGATGTGGGTTAGAGAGTGTAGAATAGAGCCAGAGGGTGAACGTAGCATTTGCGAGGGAACAGGATCCAGAGCGCAGGTGGTAAGATGAACATTAGCAAGTAATTTAGCAACCTCGTCTATAGTGGTGGGGTTGAAAGAGGGAAGTAATGATTGTACCTGTGGGCATGAGGTGTAAAGCGTGAAGGGTATCTAAACAGTAGAGATCTCCTCGCGAATTGTATCAATCCTCTGTTTGAAATGATTGGCCATCTCCTGGGCGGTAAGTGAGTTAGTGGGTGGAAGCAGTGGAGGACTGTAACGGGAAGGCCCGGGGAACCCAGAATCCCTTAGAAAGTATGAGATACCCTTGCTTCAGCTTCCCCAATGCCTCTTATGTGTAAGCCACCCTGTGTTCCTATTAGGGGCACAGGGTGAATGAAAACCCCACTATGACCTGTGCTAATCAGATTCAATGCTGTATATACATTGTTGTGACAGGGGTCACGTTGGGCACAGGGTGAGCAAGGAAACAATGGACATTGAGAATATGTATTGGATTGTTTTAAAATGGGTCTGTAATATTATTCCCCAATAATTCCCAGGATCTGTAAATAGTTGTTCTGTTGATCCTGAACTCAACAGGTTAAATTAAGAGATGCTGATATGTTCCCTGCCTGCTTGTGTAATGGTAATGAACCTCACTTATGCTACAGAGCCTTTCATTGGGAAATGTGTATTGAGAGCCATTATGTATCTATTGTGGCTTGTGGGAATTAAGCCTGTAATTATAGGTATTGTCCTCTGGCAGCCAGACAGGCTGGAGGAACACAAAAGGTCTTGCATAATCATTTAAACTGAAATGTGGATTGGATGTGGATTGGGAGACAGAAAGGGCATGTGTCTGAGCCATTCACTGTAGTTAATTGGCTCATGTAAATTGGGTCTGGTCAGAGGTGTATGATGAGAGGAGGGTCAGAAGCTTCTCTCTGTGGATATAAAAGTTGTAATGTTTTGCAATAATAAAGGAGTTCATTTTGGAAAGACACAGAGTGCGTCTCGTTCTTCTGGAAGGATTAATTCCTATGGGAAGTGGTCGTCTGACTGTGGAGGATCGGCAGTGAATTTGTGTCCAGGAGAGGGAATATCTTTAAACGGCGTTAAACCCCTTTCATATTTGGGGTGTCATTACAAGGACGAAGGAGAGAGTTGAAGGTAGAGAAGAGTTGACGGGGACGGGATGATAAGTTTTTAATGAGGGTGATGAAATAGGTCTGCTTGGCAGTGAGGAGGCAGGAATTTTATTTTTGGAGGGCAGATTTATACTGGACGAAATCTTTCTGGGACTTAGTCTTACGCCACTGGCGCTCGAGAGCACGGCTGTGTTTTTTCAGACTTCTAGTATCATCTGTTTGCCAGGGTTGAAGGGGACGGGGCCTTATTCTGCATGTAGTGAGGGGGGACAGTCTGTCCAGTGATGCTAGAAGTGAAGTGTTGTAGACAGAATTGGCTAGGTCGGTGCAGGACAGGGGTGCGATTTTGTCATAGAGGTGGTCAGTCGCAGAGTAGAGAAGAGAAGGGTTGATATGGCAAAGGTTTCTACGAGTAACCATTAGGCGTTTGGAGGGGGAGGAGGCGGAGGAGAGGGAGAGAGTGAAATTAATAAGGTGGTGATCAGAGAGGGGGTAAGATTAGTTGGAGAGGTTGCATAGAGTGCATAGGTTGGAAAAGACAAGGTCAAGGGTATTGCCTTCGGAGTGAGTAGGAGCATGTATCCATTTCTGCAGGTCAAAGGAGGAGGTTAGACTGAGAAGTTTGGAAGTCGCAGGAGTGTTAGTATTAGTAGGGACGTTGAAGTCGCCAAGAATGATTGCAGGGATTTCAGAAGAGAGAAAGTAGGGTAGCCAGGCAGAATTAGATATACTATTAGATAATTAGATATATAAGTATATATTAGATATACTTATCTAATCTAAGGGCTCTCTGGTTCGGTCACGTGATCAGTTCCCAGTGCCTCCTTCAGGATAGAGGAGGGACAGCGGATAATGAATGCCCCATAGTAAGCCTATGTTTGACATTAACACCCAGGCACTGCAGCCATTGTCGTTCGAGTGTAGACATCTTGAACAGCAGGGTAGTTAGTAGAACTGGGGTGAGAGCAGATTCAAGCTTAGATGTCTACTTTAATATCCTAACATTTTCTCCTCCCTTCCTAATTTCTTTTACCCCATTTTTACTTACTCCTTTTAATAACCTCCCCCCTCCTTAGATGACACATCTACTTTTCCTAATATACTCTGATATTCAAGCTCAAGATGGGCTCTTGTTCCATACCCATAATAACACAAATTACCCTGATTTTCCAATCAGTGCTAAAATGTTCCTCTAAGACCAGTGTCAGCAGCTGTACAGTATGTGCTGGCAGTGCAACCGGAGTGATGTCAGTTGTACAGAGGAGCCTTGAGCCCACTCGTCAACCCAGGTCTTTAACATGGCCTGAGGATGGGCCAAGCCCGAAGCACGTCATCATAATTAAAGCCTTGTGAAAGACTGCCTTACAGAAAATCTGCCATCCCTTGGTTATACACACAACAGTGGATCCAGTGCTTATCGTAGCCTCTGATCTTCTTTCCGGTGCACCATCCAGAGTTTCGGCCACATACACAGAGTCTGTGACATCTGCCTCCAGTTTTGGGTTGACAAGTGGGCTCATGGCTCCTCTGTACAGCCGACATAACTCCAGTTGCACTGTGAGCACATCCGGCTGCTGACACTGGTACCCCTGCACTCCAGGATTGGTGCACATAAGGCGTTCCATAGCACTACCTCAACAGTATCTGGTTTAGTTCACCATCATAGGGGCTGAGTGACTCTGCCCAGATGAATTATCTTCATTCTCATCTCCAGTATCTGCTATTACCATGGTATGTGGATCAAGCCTTTTTGTTACACCACTTTGGGACAATGGCAATTTTGGTATTGGAATCAGTATAGACCAGTCTGCTTTTAACAAGTGTTTTTCTTTTTTATGACTATTATTTGGCCAATACATTTTACATGTTTATACAATCCTTTTTTGGTCATCCATCTTTATAAGACTACATACACGAGCCATCAAACTTATGAGTACTATTTTGTGGCTGCACAGACTCATATCCCCCCAGTGCTATTCATTGAGGAACTTTGTGGTTGATTGTTTATGGTTTTCTTCATGTTGCTACATCCCTTTCTGTGGCCTCACATATGATACAATATCAACATCCATACAGCAGGTCCCCAATGTCAATATCCGATACACTCTCATGTGAGACATAACAATATTGATGTGCTGTATCTATGCATACAGTATGTACCTTAAGATGTACTTCAAAGTGTTACTAAACCCAGGAACCTGTATTCACTATATCTGGTCTCCCACAGTACACTGCTAAATACCTTTTCTCATCAGCAGTTAGAGTAGTCTTGGGACTTTTATCAGTGTTTGACTTGTAGGAGGAGTTTTTATTTTCCCCTGATTGTCCTATAAGGCTGCAGGACCCCTGACCCTCTGTCTGGATGGTGCTGATTGGCCCTTAGCGTATCACATGCACTCTCCCAAGAAGGGAAAAAAACTCTCTAGTAATACACACCAAACTGAGCATGTGCAGCTTGTCCCCTAATGCTCTGTTCTATCAGGAGATGGATTGGAGTCAGTGGAAGAAGAGGAGGATCAGAGAGACAGGATCACACAAACTTTTTACACTATGCAGACGATTAACCCCTTAGGTTCCACAGTGAGTATAACAAGCATACTTAAGTGCATATACAGACTGATTTTTCTGTTTAGTAACACTTTAATGTAACTAATATTGAGATGGAAATACATTTACAAATACATGTGGAAATACATACATGTACAAATTTCTGGAGTTCAACTTTATTGCTTCATTGCTGAATTATTAAAAAGCCGAACTTACAGTTGTGCTTATAAATTTACATACCCTGGCAGAATTTATGATTTCCTGGCCATTTTTCAGAGAATATGAACACAAAAACTTTTCTTTCACTCATGGTTAGTGTTTGGCTGCAGCCATTTATTATCAGTCAACTGTGTTTACTCTTTTTAAATCATAATGAAAACAGAAACTACCCAAATGACCCTGATCAAAAGTTTACACACCCCAACTCTTAATACCGTATATTGCCCGCTTTAACATCAATGACAGCTTGAAGTCTTTTGTGGTATTTGTGCTCTTTATCTTCTCAGATGGTAAAGCTGTCCATTCCTCTTGGCAAAAAGCCACCAGTTCCTGTAAATTCTTGGGCTGTCTTGCATAAACTGCACGTTTGCGATCTTCCCAGAGTGGCTCAATGATATTGAGGTCAGGAGACTGAGATGGCCACTCCAGAACCTTCACTTTATTCTGATGTAGCCAATGACAGGTCGACTTGGCCTTGCGTTTTGGATTATTTTCATGTTGGAATGTCCAAGTACGTCCCATGCGCAGCTTCCTGGCTGATAAATGCAAATATTCCTCCAGTATTTTTTGATAACATACTGCATTCATCTTGCCATCAATTTTGACCAAATTTCCTGTGCCTTTGTAGCTCACACATCCCCAAAACATCAGCGATCCACCTCCGTGTTTCACAGTAGGAATTGTGTACCTTTCATCATAGGCCTTGTTGACTCCTCTCCAAATGTAGTGTTTCTGGTTGTGGTGAAAAAGCACTATTTTGGTCTCATCACTCCAAATGACTTTGTGCCAGAAGGTTTGAGGTTTGTCTCTGTGCTGTTTGGCGTATTGTAAGTGGGATACTTTGTGGCATTTGCGTAGTAATGGCTTTCTTCTGGCAACTCGACCATTCAGTCCATCTTTCTTCAAGTGCCTCCTTATTGTTTATCTTGAAACAGCCACACCACATGTTTTCAGAGAGTCCTGTATCAAGAAATGAAAAGTGTATTTTATGTCCCTAGAACACCTGACGGTGCTCCCTGCATGATGGGCCTCTGTATGTGGCCAGGCTGTAAAAAAAAGTCTCACACATGTGATATCGCCATACTCAGGAGGAGCAGCAGAATGTATTGTGGGGTGTAATTTGTGGTATGCATATGCTGTGTGTGAGAAATAGACATGTGCATTCGTTTTCGTCCAAATGCATTTTCGTCCGAATTTCAGCTATTTTCGTTATCGTTTTAACAAACGAAAACGAAAGCACAGAATCCGAAAACCGAAAGATCCGACATAAACAAATGCTTTATTTTCGTTTTCGTTGCTACAACAGTTCGATATAGATAGGAGATTCGACGTGACGCTGACAATAACAATCTGTGTCTATCGAACCTGTGGTCGAATGTGCCTAACTCTATTAGTCCAAGATTATTCTACATAGGAGAGAAAAGATTTGACATTATAGAGAGAAAAGATTCGACATAGGAGAGAAAGATTCGACATAGGAGAGAAAAGATTCGACATAGGAGAGAAAAGATTCGACATAGGAGAGAAAAGATTCGACATTATAGAGAGAAAAGATTCGACATAGGAGAGAAAAGATTCGACATTATAGAGAGAAAATATTCGACATAGGAGAGGAAAGATTTGTTATTATAGAGAGAAAAGATTCGACATAGGAGAGAAAGATTCGACATAGGAGAGAAAAGATTCGACATAGGAGAGAAAAGATTTGACATAGGAGAGAAAAGATTCGACATAGGAGAGAAAAGATTCGACATTATAGAGAGAAAATATTCGACATAGGAGAGAAAAGATTCGACATAGGAGAGAAAAGATTTGTTATTATAGAGAGAAAAGATTCGACATAGAGAGAAAAGATCACTGCTGGAATTGGGTGGGGGAAGTAAAATAAAAATAAAGTTGATGATGAATGTTATTGGCTGATTGTAACCAAAGAGGAGGAGCAGTAAAATAGCTAGAATGACGAAGATTCGACAAAGCATCGAAAGTTAGAAGATTCGACGGTGCAGCAAAACTGTACGACGCTGCAATCGTACATTTCCGGTCAAATGCATCCGCCCATAGGCTATAGAAGAATTCTAATGTTGGTTGACTAGTAATAGTAATGAATAAATATAATTATTACTAGTCATACAACATTAGAATTCTTCTATAGCTTGTGGGCGGAACATTCGACCGGAAATGTATGATTGCAGCGTCGTACAGTTTCGCTGCTCCGTCGAATCTTCTTTGAACATTCGACAGACACCATAAGCCTTCAATGACAGATTCGACCTTAATTAATTCAGATTTTCGGACGAATGCAATTTCTAACGAAAAACGAAATAAATAAAAACGAATTTCGGGAGTAACTAAATAAATTTATTTTTCGGACGAAAACGAATTTCCGAAACAAAATATTTCAGTGTGCACATGTCTACTGACAACACATGTACCGTACATACTAGATACAAATAACCTGTTAACATGACAATTATGGGTGTGGGGGAAGAAAATAAAAATCTTTATTTTGCAAAGAATTGTGGGAAAAAATTACAACTTCAAAAAATTCACCATGCCTCTTACTAAATACATTGGGGTGACTACTTTCCAAAAATTGGTTATTTAGGGGGTAGTGGTACTTTCCTGGCTTGTTAGTGTCTTAAGAAATGAGGCATCAGTACATCAGGTGTGATCCATTTTCAGTGATTGGCACTATAGCTTGTAGATTCTATAACTTTCACAAGGACCAAATAATACAGGTCCTTCTCAAAAAATTAGCATATTGTGATAAAGTTCATTATTTTCTGTAATGTACTGATAAACATTAGACTTTCATATATTTTAGATTCATTACACACAACTGAAGTAGTTCAAGCCTTTTCTTGTTTTAATAATGATGATTTTGGCATACAGCTCATGACAACCCAAAATTCCTATCTCAAAAAATTAGCATATCATGAAAAGGTTCTCTAAACGAGCTATTAACCTAATCATCTGAATCAACTAATTAACTCTAAACACCTGCAAAAGATTCCTGAGGCTTTTAAAAACTCCCAGCCTGGTTCATTACCCAAACCGCAATCATGGGTAAGACTGCCGACCTGACTGCTGTCCAGAAGGCCATCATTGACACCCTCAAGCAAGAGGGTAAGACACAGAAAGAAATTTCTGAACGAATAGGCTGTTCCCAGAGTGCTGTATCAAGGCACCTCAGTGGGAAGTCTGTGGGAAGGAAAAAGTGTGGCAGAAAACGCTGCACAACAAGAAGAGGTGACCGGACCCTGAAGAAGATTGTGGAGAAGGACCGATTCCAGACCTTGGAGGACCTGCGGAAGCAGTGGACTGAGTCTGGAGTAGAAACATCCAGAGCCACCGTGAACAGGCGTGTGCAGGAAATGGGCTACAGGTGCCGCATTCCCCAGGTCAAGCCACTTTTGAACCAGAAACAGCGGCAGAAGCGCCTGACCTGGGCTACAGAGAAGCAGCACTGGACTGTTGCTCAGTGGTCCAAAGTACTTTTTTCGTATGAAAGCAAATTTTGCATGTCATTCGGAAATCAAGGTGCCAGAGTCTGGAGGAAGACTGGGGAGAGGGAAATGCCAAAATGCCTGAAGTCCAGTGTCAAGTACCCACAGTCAGTGATGGTCTGGGGTGCCATGTCAGCTGCTGGTGTTGGTCCACTGTGTTTTATCAAGGGCAGGGTCAATGCAGCTAGCTATCAGGAGATTTTGGAGCACTTCAGGCTTCCATCTGCTGAAAAGCTTTATGGAGATGAAGATTTCATTTTTCAGCACGACCTGGCACCTGCTCACAGTGCCAAAACCACTGGTAAATGGTTTACTGACCATGGTATTACTGTGCTCAATTGGCCTGCCAACTCTCCTGACCTGAACCCCATAGAGAATCTGTGGGATATTGGGAAGAGAAAGTTGAGAGACGCAAGACCCAACACTCTGGATGAGCTTAAGGCCGCTATCGAAGCATCCTGGGCCTCCATAACACCTCAGCAGTGCCACAGGCTGGTTGCCTCCATGCCACGCCGCATTGAAGCAGTCATTTCTGCAAAAGGATTCCCGACCAAGTATTGAGTGCATAACTGAACATAATTATTTGAAGGTTGACTTTTTTTGTATTAAAAACACTTTTCTTTTATTGGTCGGATGAAATATGCTAATTTTTTGAGATAGGAATTTTGGGTTGTCATGAGCTGTATGCCAAAATCATCAATATTAAAACAAGAAAAGGCTTGAACTACTTCAGTTGTGTGTAATGAATCTAAAATATATGAAAGTCTAATGTTTATCAGTACATTACAGAAAATAATGAACTTTATCACAATATGCTAATTTTTTGAGAAGGACCTGTATACATTGATTTGGGTTATTTTTACCAAAGATATGTAGCAGTATACATTTTGGCCAAAATGTATTAAGAAAAATTATTAATTTGCTAAATTTTATAACAGAAACTAAGAATTTTTTTTTTTTTTTACCAAACTTTCAGTCTTTTTTTCATTTATAGCGCAAAAAATTAAAAACCGAGTGGGGATTAAATACCACCAAAAGAAATCTCTATTTGTGTGAAAAAAAGGACAACAATTTCATATGGGTACAGTGTTGTATGACTGAGTAATTGTCATTCAAAATGGGAGAGCACTGAAAGCTGAAAATTGGTCTGGTTAGGAAGGGGCCCAGTGCCCAGTGGGCAAGTTGTTAAAATACTTAAGGCTATGTCTTAATGTGATTACAAGAGCCTTATATGTCTCTGGAGCAAAAGGAAGGTCAGAAAAATCAGGTAAAAATAAAATGTGGTTATGAAATGTACAAGCATCTAACCTAAAGCTACTGTATATATGGTAATATTAAGAAGATAGTTACCTACTAAACATAGATACTGTATACAAGATACTTGTCATTGCATTATGTTTATCCATTAAAAACATGATTGCCAGAGCCGCTTGAGTCTGTATCTTCTGTCTTATGTTGTCAAAAAATGTTATCTGGCATTATGTAACCTATTATTTAAAAATGCATTAGCATTAGAAATTCACCCGAGTCTGTGTATTGTGCTTGATTAACATTCAAACTGAATGCATTAATTAGTAAGTTCCCTGAAGCTACAATGACAACAATAATTACTCTTACAGAAATGACCTACAAGATATGAAAAATAGAGATGTTTGTGCAGAAAAGGAGCATCTTTTATACAATAAATAATAAGCATATTTACAATCATTAGTCACTTGTTCATTGTTTTGATTATTATTCTCCCAATAATTATGTTTAGTGATGATTATGCTGTCAGTTCTCCAGCAGCAGCTTTGTAGAAAAAAGATTCTGTAAATGCCAATGTGTACAAAGGTTATCAATATTTTTTTTTAAATAATAATTTTGTTAAAAAGAAAAAAAAATTCTTGTTGTTATTTTTATTTGTTAAAATACTGTTTCGTTCTATCTGTTCCACTTTATCTTTTCCATCTGTTGAAGGAGAAATCTATAATATAATCCTAAAAAAAGCATTTAATTTCACCCATTTTTAGATATGATTGCTGGCCCAGCTGGTAACATTGGTACATAGTGCTAGTTCTGCTTCTGCAATCTAAACACTGAAAGTGTGATCTCTATAATTAATCCAGTTGTGATGAGATAGCTTAATTTACAGTCTCAGTAGCTTGGAAAACAGTGACCCGATCCAAAAGATATCTTGCAGATCGTAGAAAGCGTTCATCCAAAATTTGTGCAGATCATAACAGATAAACATCAGATAGGTCAAAAAATCATAGTGTGTCTAGCTCCAGCAGAATACAGTACATGTGGTGAATGGATGCTAAAGCACGAAGAAGAAGGGTGGGACTAACTACATAGAGCATTCCCTTGGGATATTGCGCCACCCTGTCTTGCCTCCAACACTTCTTCTCTGAAAAAAGGTCACCGTTCACAAGCATATAAAAAGAAGCTGTGCTATAGCCATAGACAGAATCTCACCTTAGACTGCATCTTGTAATAGATAATAATAGATTTTGCTACATTGATATATCTATTAACCCGTTGGTGCCGAGCGGCGGGTGGGCCTTGGGGCCGAGCGGCCGCATATCTGCGTGAATTGGTGGTATACATCTGTGCCGAGAGCATGCGCCCTGCGGACTTTCAGCACAGTTACTGGTGGCTAATGAAAAGCTTGTGATCGCTGTTTGATTTGGAGCTTCCCGTTCATGGGGCCGTCATGACAGCCAATCACAGTGGTCACATGATTATAAACTACTCCCAGCCTTCCGGCATCATAAACCCCTTAAAGAGTCGGGAGGCTCAAAGGGGTTAAACTGTCTTAAGCATACAAACTTTTTCAGGATGAGGATTCATCAGCCCCCAAATGTAATCAACCAGCAGGTGTTTCTAAGCTTTTAGGTCCTTTCACAATGCCTGCCTCTGATCCAATCTGCAGGGAATCCTTGGGGGATCACTTCTATGACATCCCTGCTGTTTAAGTTTTTTTGGCATCTTGACAGCAGACCCGTGGTTGATCTATGGGGAACAGGATGAAAACACCCATCCGTTTACATCAAACCACCTCAGTGCTTTTTCATTTTTATTCTTGATCTGGATGGACTCCTGGCATGTCCATTCTTATCCACCTGCTCATAGTCTTACATGGAGCTTTTGATCAGGATCATCTAAAAAACTCCACAAGTCCGTGTGAAAGTATCCTTAGAAATGGTCCGAAACTCAAATCTAAAGTCTTTGTTGTGATCTTTGATGGTCTTTCAATAACTTCACATCAGTGATGGCTGGTGGTAATATTTTTTTTTTTTGCGGGGGTGGCAAACAGTGTTTAAAAAAAAAAGAACAGCCACTGCCTAAAGGGGCCCGGATGCATGAATAGGGGGCGGCGGTGGAGATGGAAAGGGGAGGCGACGCCCATGCACCCTAAATGGACGGGCCGCCCCTGCTTCATATTAAGGGCTTGTTCACACAAAACACACAATACTGTGCACATAACATGTGTGCACTGACGTAAAGGTGTGAACACGCATAGCCATGTACTCAATGTTGGCCCTCTTATTAGGGGCGCAGGGGCGCCGTCCCCCCTTATCCGTGCGCCCGGCCCCTAATCTCCATGCAGGGTGCAGGATGCATGCAATTCAAGGTTTTTTTTTTTAGAAGCACATGATTAGAGCCTAAGGCTCTAATTAGCTTCAAAAAGGGCTGGCTCGGGGCGCAGAGCACCACTTGTGTGATGTTTGCGGCGGTGGTTGGAGCGCATAAACAGTGGAGAGGAGGAGTAGAGGAGCGGAGGAGGAGGCGGGGGGAGCTGGCGGCAGCCAATGAGGGCGCAGTCTCCGGTGGTGACATGTGCAGAGGCAAAGTTGCTGTGCAGCCTGAGCTGGGAGAAGAAAGAGGGCGATGTCTGTCGTTGGAGCATGCCGCAGCCTGGCTCTGTCCACCTAGCTCCTCTCCTACTGCTTCGTCCATCTCCTGTGCATGGACTTCACGGTGGCCAAGAAGGAGGAGAAGGGGTAAGTGCGGACCCGGCAGCAGGGGGGGGGTTTGTTTGCCGCCCCCACCAAAAATATGGAGTACTAGTCGCCACTTCATGTACTGTATTACAATGTTATAATGCATTGCAGTGTTTGCTTTCTTTCCCTCTTTTTTTTTTCAATGTCTATGTCCTGCAGCTCAGTGCAATGTTTTACAACGCGTTGGAACATGCTCACCCCAAATACCATTTTTCTGTTTATGTAAAAAAAATTATAATTTATGAATAAATTACAAGAAGCTATTCCATGACCTTAGGTTTGTACTTTAATCCAAGAAAGTGAAGATTTCTTGGAATTTTAACTAAAACCCTACTGGACAAGAAATAAAACAGGGTCTATTAAACTGTGACATGTGTTGTTTTCTAAAATCTTTTTTTATTCATGCTTTTTCTTGTGTGATTTTAAAACGATTCGTTTTGTTTTTACAAACTTCTTTGTAAATCTTCCTGACATTTGTTTTGATAGAAAAACATGTCTGTGTGAGTCCATTAATGATATCCAGTACACGATTCCCATGCAATTATAGGCTTGGCACAAAACAATGAGAAATTGTCTGACAGTGATAAATATTATATGTAAAAACTGCATAGCCTGGAGTTATTCTGAACTCTGTTGTCTATTGTGTACTGAATTGAAACGCCTGAGAAAAGATTAATTTTGTAAGCTTAACAAGTGAGTTGGTGTAAGTCCTGTGATTCTTGCAGCAGAAAATGAGATGATCTATTTAAATAACTTTTTATTTTCTCCAGCAAACTTGTAGAATTACATTAGCATGTGTTAACAATCCTGTTGAGTTTATATAAATAAAGAGCAATATAAGGGACACGATATTTATCTTTCCTGGAGAAAATACTACTCTAGGTTCCCTCCAGTGCTACTCACATAACCAATGGATTTGGTATTTGGTCATGCAAACTTTACCTAAGGGGAAGAAGAGTTAGATTGGCTGTTCCCCAGCGTCAACAAAGATAACAACATGGCCTAGGGTTCTGGTTACTGGACTAGCATTGGAGGAATTCTGGAGCAGCATTTTCTTCAGGAACACTAATGCCGCGTACACACGATCAGAATTTCTACAACAAATATTTGATGTGAGCTTTTGGTCGGATATTCCGACCGTGTGTAGGCTCCATCGGACATTTGCTGTTGGAATTTCCGACAACAAATGATTGAGAGCTGGTTCTCAATTTTTCCGACCACAATGTGGTCGGAAATTTCGATCTTGTGTATCCAATTCCGAGGCACAAAAATCCTACACATGCTCGGAATCAATTCAAAGCATGCTCAAAATCATTGGCTCGTCATAGTGATGTACGTCCCGCATTCTTGACATTCAGAATTTACGAGCAAAATTAGTGTGACCGTGTGTATGCAAGACAAGTTTGAGCCAACAAACCCATCGGAAAAATTATTAACGGCTTTGTTGTCGAAATGTCCGATCGTGTGTACGCGGTATAAGTTTTGCAAATCCTAAACTTGAAGTTCAGTCAAATTCTAACTATGCCTAAACCTTTTCCTAACCCAATTCTAAACCCATTCTTACTACACTGTATAAGAAGGATGTCTATACTTGACTCTTGTCCAGTCACATGATCTCTCCAGTGGCCGGCATCAGTGAAGAGGAGAAATTGCCAACAACAGCTGCAGAGCCTATGTGGTGACATCACCCATAGGCTTACTATAGGGCATCCGTTGTCAGCTGTCCCACCTATACACTGAAGATGGAACTGGTATATCATTTGCTTTACAGGGTAGATAGAATAGGCTTACAATGGGGGGTGGGAGCAGTTTTAAGTATAGTTAAGATTTATGCAGCGCTTCCCAGAACAACCAATACATGCACTTAATATAAATTCACATAATTCATACAAAATTTTTAATATAAAATATACTGTATATCGTATGTGAAGAAAACATGTGTTTAAATTACCTCCTTTCATACTTGTGCATAAAAAATGTAACTGTGCTATTAATTAATAAAGAATAAATACATATCCATTTAACCCCTTTGCACGTAAGGGTAAAACAAATCTTAATGCTTAAGCCCAATTTTGCAACTTTGACATATGTTAGTAAAACCGTACATATCCTCATAACTGCTTTGTGCATCTAGGTGTATTATACCTTCTTTTTTTTTAAGGAAAATGTGTCTTTCATTTGGTGGTAAATGGTAATGGACATCTCCTGATTTTTTCGTTTATTATCAAAGTATAACTGGCCTAAAATAGTAAAAAAAAAAAATCCTTTTTTTAAAAAGTTAGCTGTATATTTCTTGCTACTACCTTAACCTACCACACATTACCTAAAACACACTGACACTGATACTAATTTAAATATATATATATATATATATATATATATATATATATATATATATATATAATTTATTTAAAAAAATAATAAAATCCTGTCCAAAAAAATACAGACCCTGACCTTTGACTTTCCGGGTCCTGATCATTTGAACGGGGCCCGGGGGGCTCTCTGTGAGACTCCGGTCTCCGCTGGCATGCGGCGCGCTTTCAGCACAAAGGGAGATACGCATATATGGGGCCCCACGGAAAAAAAAAACAAGGCAGTGGTGCGTCACATTTGTGTTTTGTCGGCGCCAAGAGGTTAATAAATCTCAAAGTATCTCTGTGCTTCTTTAATTCATATAAACTGTTTAACCATTTAAGAACCGCCGCACAACTATATACGTCGACAAAATGGCATGGCTGGGCACAAGGGTACAGGTACGTCCCCTTTAAGATCCCAGCCGGCGGCGTGTTTGCGACCCGGTCCGAAGCTCCATGACCGCGCCCGGGGGACCCGCGGACCCAATCGCCGCCGGTGTCCCACGATCGGGTCACAGAGCTGAAGAACGGGGAGAGGTAAGTGTAAACTAACCTTTCCCTGTTCTTCCTAGTGGCAGCGTCAGTGATCGTCTGTTCCCTGTCATAGGGAACAGCGATCAGTGATGTGTCACGCCAAGCTACGCCCCCCTACAGTAAGAATCACTCACTAGGGCACACTTAACCCCTACAGCACCACCTAGAGGTTAACCCCATTCACTGCCAGTGTCATTTTCACAGTAATCAGTGCATATTTATAGCAATGATCGCTGTAAAAATGACAATGGTCCCAAAAATGTGTTAAAAGTGTCCGATGTGTCTGCCATAATGTCGCAGTCATGATAAAAATCGCAGATCGCTGCCATTAGTAGTAAAAGAAAAATATTAATAAAAATGCCATAAAACTATCCCCTATTTTGTAGACGCTATAACTTTTGCGCGAATCAATCACTATACGCTTATTGCGATTTAAAAAAAAAAAAAAATTGTAGAAGAATACGTATCGGCCTAAACTAAGGAATAAAAATGTTTTTTATATATTTTCTAGGGATATTTATTATAGCAAAAAGTAAAAAATATTGCATTTTTTTCAAAATTGTCGCACTACTTTTGTTTATAGCGCAAAAAATAAAAACTGCAGAGGTGATCAAATACCACCAAAAGAAAGCTCTATTTGTCTGAAAAAAAAGGACGTTTGGGAGCCATGTCGCACGACCACGCAATTGTCAGTTAAAGCGACGCAGTGCCGAATCGCAAAAAAGGGGCCTGGTCCTTTAGCAACAAAATGGTCCGGGGCTTAAGTGGTTAAAGTGTTCTTGTGCTCAAAAGTGCTTCAAATCAATTAATTAATGTCCCACTACCATTATAAGGCCCCTTTCACATGAGCGGACTGTCTATCCGTTTTTCATTCATCCGTTGACAGATGACAAACGCACATCTGTTTACATTTGTTTTCATTATGGTACGTTTTTATAGATGTACAAGGGTATGTTCAGATCCGATAAAACGGATGTGAAAGGACGTTCATTTTTTGGAGGACAGGACAATTTTCATTGAAATACTAGACCATAATAACAAAAAAAACAATAGTTTACACGGTTGATAAATGAATGACTTCTTACCTCAAGGTCACTAACAGACGTTCACCTTCTCGTATTCGCTGCAGCGGTGGGTGCAGCTTGTGCAGTAAGTAGTCGAATGTGGCTACGGTCATCCTGGTGAAGTTGAAAAACTTTGTAGGATACTGCCAGAGATGAGCATAGTGCAGAGCCATAAAACCTTCAGAAGGCCTCTTCAGCAGCATCGGATGAGTCCAAAATATCTGACGTCTCCTATCCACAGTCTTCTTTTTCTTGCTCTTCTCTGCATATAGCCAAACATGACAAACAACGTCACGTTGTCCCAAAAATAGTGTGAATCCATCGCTAACTGAAGCGCAAACCAGCTAGCACACACCAAGGCACCAAGGCAACCGAGTCACTCACTGAAACCGCAATGCAGCATGGGAGGACCAATTCTTCCTAGGTATTGTAAAAGACTGACAAACTTATAGAAACGGATGTAAACGGATGCATTGAGGCATGTAAAAGGATGTTAATGGACACATTGACAGATATAAAAGGATATTAACTGAACGGAAGATGGATGAAACAACAAATGTAAACTGATGTAAACTGAAGCCATTTTGAACTTATTTTTCGGAGTTTATTACGACGAAAATTCCGCTCGTGTGTACAAGGCATTAGCCTAACCACTTCAGCCCCAAAAGGATTACCCCCTTAACCCCTTAACGACCGCTCACTGTATATATACGTCGGCAGAATAGCACGGACAGGCACAATCACGTACCTGTACGTGACTGCCTTCGTATAGTTGGGGGGTCCCATCGGACCCCCCATCTATACAGTGAGCGGTCGGCATCGTTCCGGGAGCGATCCTTGATGAGGGGACGGCCATTCGTTTCCGGCCACCCCCTCGCGATCGCTCCCGGCGAATGGGAATCTTCCTCTGCCTGTGTAATGTTTACATAGGCAGGAGGAAGTGATGTCATCTCTCCTGCGGCGCTCACATATACCGAGCGCCGTGGAGAGAAGACATACAGGTTAGTGCACTAAACAGCACACTGACATCAGCACACATAGGCACACAGTCGCCCCCCCCAGGCACCCCCAGACACCCCCAGATCACCCCCCAGCCCCCAGTCACAGTGTCACTGCAGTGACCATTTATTTACTGATCACTGCAATCAGTGACATTTGTGACTGTAAAAGTGTCAGGGCAGTTAGTTTTTTTTTAATATTAAACGGTTTTTATTGAACAATGTTCAGGTGAAACATGACAATACAACGTACATGACAATAAGCCTAGCATGTCAAGCCATCAGAAATAGTATACAGACAACGTAATCAACTCCATATTATTCCACTGAATACATAGTACAACATAGAGGTCTTATTTAAGTCAGAAGGGAGTGAGCAACCGGGCTTCCGGGCCAGTCAATAACAATAAGAAGGACAACACAGCAGATCCCCCCTTTTTTAAGAAAATATGTTGGTGTGTTCTCAGGGCCAGTTCACACAAGTGTCAGCGAATTCGAGCCATCTATCCCAGATTTTATTATATTTATCGGGGCAACCACGGTTAATATATATGATTTTTTTATACGGGAGGGCAGCATTAATGTCGGCTTTCCACTCAGACGAACAGGGCGGTATGGGCCTCATCCAGTGCCTGGCTATGATCCTCCGAGCTGAGAAGAGTGTCTCATGCAAAAATGTTTTCGTAAATTTATTAAGCTCGGAGTCAGGGAAAATACCCAGCAGGCACTGTTTAGGGTCCAAGGACAGGGGGGAGCCCATATCATCGTGTAGGAAGTCCACAACCTGCTTCCAGAGTACCTGGAGTTTGGGACATGACCAAATCAAATGGAAGAACGTGCCCGGATCACGTCTGCACATTGGGCAGACCGTCGGGGCATCAGGTTTAAAGCGCGTCAACCTAAGAGGGGTGAGGTACGATCGGTGCAAAATAAACAGTTGCGATAGCCGTTCAGAGAGCCTGGGTGACACCAGTCTACATGTATCTAAAGCCTCGCTCCACTCCTCATCCTCCAGCGGCCCCACATCTCTCTCCCACCTCGGCTTCAAGTTATATGCTAGTGTGGTGGCCGTCGGGGTGATGAGCATGTTATAGAAATCGGATATGAGCCTACGGGGATCTGATCCCTTGATCACTGCGATCAGTGCATTTGGGGCTGGCTGTGGAATATCTGCTGGAAACTGGGAGCGGACCGCATGGACCAGCTGAAGAAACCTGAACTGCATGAAGTCAGGCAATGAGTATTGTTCCTGAAGTTCAAGGAAAGACCTGAGGGACCCACCAGAAAAGATGTGGTGCAGATAAAACACTCCCCTCCTACTCCATAGCTCCGTGTCCGGGAGCAACCTAAGCTCAGGCAGGGATTTGTTATGCCACAAAGGGGTGTAATCATTAAATACAGGGGTCCCAATCAGCCCAGCAGCTATGTCCCAGATCCGTCTATATTGATATAAAAGTGATTTGCGGTTACCCTCAGACTCGTTGCCTCCCAGTCCAACTGCCACCGCCGTTATGGGGTCGGCAGTGCACTGGGCCCAATGCGGACAGAGGAAGACAAGGAATCGCCACCTATCTGTCTTATCGATGTGATACAACTGGGATAACTGGGACGCCAAATAATAGGAATTAAAATCAGGCAGGGCTGTACCCCCTAAAGGGGCAGTTAGTTTTAGGTCCAGTGTAGCCCCCTAACCCCCCCTAATAAGGGTTTAACCCCTTGATCGCCCCCCAGGTAACCCTTTCACCCTTTTTTGCCAGTGTCACTAAGCGATCGTTTTTCTGATCGCTGTATTAGTGTCGGTGGTGCCGATAGGTAGCCAGTTTTTTTTTTTTAGGTTCGCCGCAGGTTTTTATAGCGTCAGGTACCCCCATATATTACCTAATAAAGGTTTAACCCTTTGATCGCCCCCCAGGTAACCCTTTCACCCCATTTTGCCAGTGTCACTAAGCAATCGTTTTTCTGATCGCTGTATTAGTTATGCTGGTGCCGCTAGGTAGTCAGTTATTTTTTTTAGGTTCGCGGCAGGTTTTTATAGCGTCAGGTACCCTCATATATTATCTAATAAAGGTTTTAACCCCCTAATTGCCCCTAGTTAACCCTTTCACCAGTGATCACCGTATAAGTGTTGCTGGTGACACTGGTTAGCCAGTTAGTTATTTTGTTATTTAGGTTCCCCGTCAGGTTTTTATATAGCATCAGGTACCCCCATATATTACCTAATAAAGGTTTAACCCCCTGATTGCCCCTAGTTAACCCTTTCACCAGTGATCACCATATAAGTGTTACGGGTGGCGCTGGTTAGTTAGTTTGCTTTTTATAGTGTCAGGGCACCCGCCGTATATAACCCAATAAAGGTTTAACCCCCTGATAGCTCGGCGGGTGATATCATTTAGGTTTTAGCGTCAGAGAGGGTCTGCGTCACCACAGGCAGCGTCAGGTTAGTGCCAGTAACGCTAACACCCACGCGTGAAGCATACACCTCCCTTAGTGGTATAGTATCTGAACAGATCAATATCTGATCTGATCAGATCTATACTAGCGTCCCCAGCAGTTTAGGGTTCCCAAAAACGCAGTGTTAGCGGGATCAGCCCAGATACCTGCTAGCACCTGCATTTTGCCCCTCCGTCCAGCCCAGGCCACCCAAGTTCAGTATCGATCGATCACTGTCACTTACAAAACACAACACACATAACTGCAGCGTTCGCAGCGACAGGCCTGATCCCTGCGACTCCAGTGCTGTAGGAGGTGATTTCACCACCACAGTTAAAAAAAAAAAAGCATATATGCCGAAGCATGGGGGCAGCAGGGGCGGAGGAGCAGAGGAGCGATTTTGCTCCTAATGCCGCGTACATACGGTCAAAATTCCGACGGAGGCTTGCCCGTAGAAAAGTCAGACCGTGTGTACGCGGCATAACTTTTGCGGGAGGATGCCCCCATGCTTCGGCATATATAAATGGTGCATGTATGCCCATCATTAGAAGTGGGTGGATGAAGGGAGGTATTCTAATGGTGGGCATACCCACCGATCAATCTCTTTTTTTCGTTCAGCCAACAGGCTGCATGAAAAAAAAGATTACAATACATGTCCAACAAGGACCAGCAACGTACTGGTATGTTGCTGGACTTTGAATGGTTATTAGACATGTGCACTGCCAAAAAATTCGTTAGTTTTCGTTTTCGTTTCATTCGTTTTGTTTTTTTTTCGTTTTTCGGGTCATTCGTTATGATCGCAATTCGTAAATTCGTAAATTTGTACATTCGTAAATTTATACATTCGTAAATTTGTACATTCGTAAATTTGTACATTCGTAAATTTATACATTCGTAAATGTATACATTCGTAATTTCGGAAATTTGGAAATTCGCTATTTTCGAAAACCCGAAAATTTGAAAATCTGAAAAAATAACTATTAAATTATAGGTATTGTAATTTCCTTTCAAATTTGGCTGTTAGCGAACGTAACGAATACAAATTTATCTGAAGTTACGCATAACCTGAAATAACAAATGCCGCATCTAAACAAATGGAACGGAACAAATTAATAATAATAATAATAAAACGTTTTTATTATTATTATTGTTATTTATTATTATTATTAATTCATTACGTTCCATTCGTTTAGATACGGCATTCATTATGTCGGAAAACAATTCGTAACTTCGTTAAGTTCACTAACAGCCAAATTTGAAAGGAAATTACAATACCTATAATTGAATAGTTAGTAATAGTTAAGTTATTAGTTAATTATTATTTCAGATTTCCGAATTTACTAATTTACGATTGTACGAATGTACAAATTTACGAATGTACGAATATTCGGAAATTCGTAAATTCAAATTTACGAATTTCCGGATAGTTGTACATTCGTAAATTCGTATATTCGTAAATTCGTACATTCGTAAATTTGAATTTACGAATATTCGTTAAAATTCGTTAAATGAGTTTTCGTTAATTCGGATATTTCCGAATTAACGAATTTGTCGAAATTCGTTAAAAAACGAATTCGGAACGAAACGAATTGCACATGTCTAATGGTTATTCCAGATTGATGCCTGCGGGTTTAGGTATCATCTTGGTATCATTCTTTTTAGACAGCGGCCGGTTTTCATCTAAAAGCAATCCTAGCGGCTAATTAGCCTCTGGACTGCTTTTACAAGCAGTGGGAGTTAATGTCCCCCCCCCCCCCGGATATAAAAAGCGCCATTGGGAAATTGGGAAAGATTTTTTTTTAAAGTGTACCTGTCACTACCTATTGATATCATAGGGGATATTTACATTCCCTAAGATAACAATAAAAATTATTAAAAAATAAATAAAAATGGAAGGAACAGTTTAAAAAAAAAAAAAAAAAGCAAAATTAATAAAAAAAAGCGTCGGTCTGGCGTCATATGTAAACAGCAATTGCATCATGCATGTGAGGTATCACCGCGAAGGTCAGATCGAGGGCAGTCATTTTAGCAGTAGACCTCCTCTGTAAATCTAACGTAGTAACCTGTAAAGGCTTTTAAAGGCTTTTAAAAATGTATGTAGTTTGTCGCCCCTGTGTATTTGTGCGAAATTTTAAAGCATGTCGTGTTTGGTATCCATGTACTCGGCCTAAGATCATCTTTTTTATTTCATCAAACATTTGGGCAATATAGTGTGTTTTAGTGCATTAAAATTAAAAAAACGTGTATTTTTTCCCCAAAAAATACATTTGAAAAATCGCTGCGCAAATACTGTGTGGAAAAAAAAATGCAACACCCACAATTTTAATCTGTAGGGCCTTTGCTTTAAAAAATATATATAAAGTTTGGGGGTTCAACATAATGTTCTTGCAAAAAAAAAATGTTTTCATGTAAACAAAAAGTGTCAGAAAGGGCTTTGTCTTCAAGTGGTTAGAAGAGTGGATGTAAGCTTCCTAATGTTGTGTATAAAATGCCAGGACAGTTCAAACCCCCCCCCCCCAAATGACCCCATTTTGGAAAGTAGACACCCCAAGCTATATACTGAGAGGCATGTCGAGTCCATGGAATATTTTATATGTTGACACAAGTTGCGGAAAAAAGACAATTTATTTTATTTTTTTTATTTTTTTTGCACAAAGTTGTCACTAAATGATATATTGCTCAAACATGCCATGGGCATATGTGGAATTACCCCCCAAAATACATTCTGTTGCTTCTCCTGAGTACGGGGATACCACATGTGTGAGACTTTTTGGGAGCCTAGCCGCGTACGGGACCCCAAAAACCAAGCACCGCCTTCAGGCTTTCTAAGGGTGTAAATTTTTGATTTCACTCCTCACTGCCTATCACAGTTTTGGAGGCCATGGAATGCCCAGATGGCACAACCCCCCCCCCCCCAAATGACCCAATTTTGGAAAGTAGACACCCCAAGCTATTTGCTGAGAGGTATGGTGAGCATTTTGCAGATCTCGCTTTTTGTCACAAAGTTTTGAAAATTGAAAAAAAATAAAAATTATTTGCTTTCTTCATTTTCAAAAACAAATGAGAGCTGTCAAATACTCACCATGCCTCTCAGCAAATAGCTTGGGGTGTCTACTTTCCAAAATAGGGTCATTTGGGGGAATTTTGTGCTATTTTGGCATTTTATGGCCTTCGAAACTGTGATAGGTAGTGAGGAGTGAAATCAAAAATTTGTGCCCTTAGAAATCCTTAAGGCGGTGCTTGGTTTTCGGGGTCCCGTACGCGGCTAGGCTCCTAGAAAGTCCCACACACGTGGTATCCCCGTACTCAGGAGAAGCAGCAAAATGTATTTTGGGGTGCAATTTCACATATAACCATGGCATGTGTGAGCAATATATCATTTAGTGACAACTTTTTGTATTTTTATATATTTTTTTGTCATTATTCAATCACTTGGGACAAAAAAAATATTCAATGGGCTCAACATGCCTCTCAGCAATTTCCTTGGGGTGTCTACTTTCCAAAATGGGGTCATTTGGGGGGGGGGGTTTGTACTGCCCTGCCATTTTAGCACCTCAAGAAATTAGATAGGCAGTCATAAATTAAAAGCTGTGTAAATTCCAGAAAATGTACCCTAGTTTGTAGACGCTATAACTTTTGCGCAAACCAATAAATATACGCTTATTGACATTTTTTTTTACTAAAGACATGTGTCTGAATACATTTTGGCCTAAATGTATGACTAAAATTGAGTTTATTCGATTTTTCTTATAACAAAAAGTAGAAAATATAATTATTTTTCAAAATTTTCAGTATTTTTCCGTTTATATCGCAAAAAAAAAAAATCGCAGAGGCAATCAAATACCATTAAAAGAAAGCTCTATTTGTGGGAAGAAAAGGACGCAAATTTAGTTTGGGTACAACATTGCATGTCCGCACAATTTCCAGTTAAAGCAGCGCAGTGCCAAATTGTGAAAACACCTCTGGTCATTAAGCTGCGTAATGGTCCGGTCCTTAAGTGGTTAATGACCAGGCCATTTTTTGCGATACGGCACTGCGTTGCTATAACTGACAATTGCGCGGTCGTGCGATGCTGCTCCCAAAAAAAATGTATGTCCTTTTTTTCCTACAAATAGAGCCTTCTTTTGGTCGTATTTGATCACCTCTGCGGTTTTTATTTTTTGCGCTATAAACAAAAAAAGGAGCAACAATTTTAAAAATATATATATATTTTTTACTTTTTGCTATAATAAATATCCAATAAAAAAAATTCCAAAAAAATTTTCTTCATCAGTTTAGGCCGATATGTATTCTACATATTTTTGGTAAAAAAATCACAATAAGCTTATATTGATTGGTTTGCGCAAAAGGTATAGTGTCTACAAAATAGGGAATATATTTACGGCATTTTTATTATTATTATTATTTTTTTGTAGAAATGGCAGTGATTAGCGATTTTTACTGGGACTGCGACATTGCGGCCGACAGATCAGACACTTTTGACACTTTTTTGGGACCAGTGACATTTATACAGTGATCAGTGCTAAAAATAGCCAATAGGGGTTAAGTGTTACCTAGGGAGGTGTTTCTAACTGTGGGGGCAGTTTACCGACTGGAGGAGGAGACAGATCTCTGTTCCTAATCATTAGGAACAGCAGATCTGTCTATCCTCCCCTGACAGAACGGGGTTCTGTCTGTTTACATTGACAGATCCCCATTCTTTCTTTGTCACGGGTGGCCGGCGGACATCATGGCCATGCACATTGGCTCCAGGGTTAAGTGGCGGGCATGCGTGCGCGCACGCCCCCAAGTGGTCTTAAAGCGGCCGACGTACAATGACGGCGATTCACCCAGGAGAGACGACCTGCCACAGTATAACTACAGTGACTGGTCCTTAAGTGGTTAAAGAGAAGTACTGCTAATGTTTTGTTTTTTTCTTGACATACAAGTTAAAGATGTATTACCCTAGTTCACATGCTTGCAGTTCTTTTACCCTGTCTATCAATACTGTGTGATCAGAACATACAGTATATACTGACAGAGGAGCTTAATAAGCAGTCCAGTTTGGTCCTTCACCTTCAGTAGCCCAGTCTGCATTTGGTCGTATCGTGCAGTTTCTGGAGGGGTAAGTGGAGTCTATTCGCTTAAAGTCAGGCAATTATCCTGAATCCTACAAAGCCTACACCAAGTGTTTATGGGTGCAGGCACAAAGCAATTAGCACATTTCTGGTATCTTAATAGGCATGCGCACATGGTGTTCCAGATGTGCCTGTGCACGCCCTAATCACCCTAAGTGGAGCAGATTCCCCCGGAATAGACCCATGACAGGGGTCCTAAAAATATTGTCAGTATATATACACAGAGCTACTATATGGTTCATCAAGCACTGTAAACAACAAATAAAAAAGGGTTTATAACTGTTACAAGAAAGAGCTTGGATGTCTTGTGCATTGCTACAGGAATGATTTATATTCCTATAGGGGATTACATTTTTCTTGAAAATCATCTTAAGGGCTTACAAGACTAATAACCAAGTGGTAGCTCTTACATTGCAAATGCAATAAGCTACCAATGCTACTCATACAACATTGGGTGTCACTAGTAAATAATAGCTGGATCAGTAAAACAAGCTGCATCTTGATCTGTCCTCGAACTGTATTGATCCAAAATAACCTTCATGCTGGATAAAGAAAATTAGGAGTCAATTTACTTCTCACAGTAGTATCCTATACAGCAACAAGTATTGATTTTTTATGTAACAATCATAAACACAGTATCACCCCGGCTTCCACAACAGTGATAATGGTCATGATTTAAAAAGTTTAGTCCCTTGGTGATCAACTAGTGAACAACTTTCAAACTTTAGGCATAGCTTTTTATTCTTTTAATGTGAAAAAAATGGTGGTACTTTTGTCCTTTATAGTTTAAAGAGACTACCAATCGTTTTAATACCAAGGCTATGTTACACATGCAGCTGTCACTCCTGAGTCTCTGAAAAGTGGTTTTCAGAGGCATTTGACAGGCAGTGAGGAAGCAATATGTTGCCTCTTTACTGCTTTACTGCCTATTTTAACTCTGTAAATGCAGCATTGTCATGGCACAACTGAAGGCATTGCACACAGCTGCTCTCCGGCACCATTCACTTAAAGGGGTTGTAAAGGAAAAAGTTTTTTCACCTTAATGCATCCTATGCATTAAGGTGAAAAAACAACTGACAATACCGCCCCCCCTTGAGCACCGTTTTACTTACCTGAGCCCTCGAAAGTCCCGCGCTCGGCCCCGACATCCTCCTCGCCTTTCAGCCTGGCCGTTGATTGGCTACAGTGGATGGATTGAAAGCAGCGCAGCCATTGGCTGGCGCTGCTGTCAATCACATCCAATGACGCGCCATGCGGGGCGGGGCCGAGTGATAAAGTGAGCGGCAATAGCCGCTGGCTGTATCACTGGACCGCGCCCGCAATCACTCACCACCATGCGAGCCGAGACAGCCGCCGAGGGACCCCAGAAGACCAGGTTTGGGGCCACTCTGTGCAAAACAAGCTGCACAGTGGAGGTAAGTATAACATGTTTGTTATTTAAAAAATAAAAATAAAATTTCTTTACAAACCCTTTAAATGGGTCGTGTTCGGCGGCGGCGGTAATTCCCACTGAAAATGACAGGTACAGTAATCATTTATGCCAATTCATACAGAGCATTGTGACTGCAGCATGTGTACACCTCCATCCATTGCCTTTGCAAAGTGTTTTTACTGCCCAACTGTATTTTCTTTATATTGTGCAAAGATTCTGCAATGTTTTACAGAATACATAGATACATTTACATAAGTCCTTAAGAAGCTTATTGTCTAAAATCCTACATTCATAAAATTTCGAACTAAGACCCAGGTGACTTCCGTATGATTGTAGGAAAAAACTGAACAAAACCCATGCAAACCCAGTAAAACATACATATACAAAAAGTATGATATATTGACATTTTCTTAGCCAGTTCAACCCTATCTAAACTTTTGAATCTGATGGGTAGCTATGGGAAAATAATTAAACTTTTTAGTAAGAACATGTCATATCCTATGGGTGGCCCAAGTGGCCCTAGCAGGAACTTAAAACATCACCCCAGTTCCAAGAATATGATTAATTCACCAAGCAACTAGACTGCGGAAAGCTCTTTCCTTCGTTTATTAAAAGGCACAGGATACAGCCCTTACTTACATGACCCCAGGGCTAGAAGACCATACTAGTTTGTGTCACTGCTCCTCAATCTGGGTGCTTATATATTCGATCTCTTTCTCTATTGAGTTCAGAGAAAAAAATATCATACCACCCACACTGTTGATGCAAGATGCCCCCACTCAAATAGCAAGTGGTTATACCATTCACCACCTATTTTAGTGGAATTCCCTACCAATAAATAAACAGGACCTCTCACTACGAATCTATCATTTAGAAAAATCAATAAATGCTTACACGATGACACTCATTTTTTCTGCCTGTTAACATAACTTTTATTAAGGCAGCCAATTCCATCAATGCCACGCAACAGCAAGAAATATTGCACTGGCACCACTTGTTCCAATGCACTGCCCCACAATTGAAGTCTTCTTATGATGTGCTAAAATGTAGGTGCATGGTAGTACACTGTATATGTGTATTCAAAATTATTAGCAGTGCACCGCAATGCACATAAACCTGTGTAATAAAGTACATTGTGGTGCAATGCATTTTGTTGTGATATGCATATGTGAATGTGGCATAAAGCTTCATTACTAGTAGACCAAAAACACAGTAGATCTGGTTTTATTTGTGCAACCTTCACGACTGAATACATAAGTATACACACAGAGAACGAGAATATATTTGTGTTTTGGATAATAATGCACCAATGCATAAATGTACTACTATACAAACAAAATATTCTGTATATGTGCTTAAAGTGGTTATAAAGTCTAAACATTGTTTACCGTAATGCATTCCTTGCATTAAGGTAAAAAAAGGTTAAGGCATCAGTATCACCCTCTCATCCCTCCTTTTACTTACCTGTGCCCCCATTTGATCCACCCTTGTGCCCATCTGTAGCTCTTCTCTCCCCTTATTTCCTGGTCTCACAAGCTTTGCTGAGGCAGCCAGAGCCATTGGCTTCTGCTGCTGTCAATCTCAGCCAGTGAGTAGGGAAACGGGGAGAGGCAGGGCCAAGTCCCACTGTCTGTGTCTACCGAGGCAGATAGCAAGGCTCAGGAGTGAGCCTCTATAAGTGTCCTCATAGAATATGGTGAGGAGGAGACAGGAGTTTTGGCGAAGGACCCAAGAAGAGGAGGTTGAGGGTCGCTCTGTACAAAACCATTGCACAGAGAAGGTAAATATAAACCAGTTTGTTACTCTTTAAATATCCATTTGTACACTAAATGTACAGTATATTCTGTGTACACAATATGCCCACAGATATTCGGGCACTGATGATTCTAGTGAAATGTGCCTTAATACATAAAATTCAATACACAGAAATGGGATATGCATGAAATCCTCTCCACTGATTACAATTCAGGGTATAACATTTCTCTGAAAAGGTACAGTATCAGAAGTGAGGGAAGAATTTTGGTTCAAATATGATATGGAAGTAATTTCCATCCTTGAGAATACAATAATTGTTGCTTTTTTGCAAGACAATTCACTGATTGCTTTTCAGAACCTTAGAAGTTTTATGCCGCCTACGCTATACATAACTAAAACAGAAGTTTTATACCATTAAACTTAAAGTACAAAGGCGGAAATAATGGGATAATAACAAACTTTAGAATCATTTCAGTACCGGTGTGTTTAACTCCTTTAGGTCCAAACAAATCTTAATGCCTGAAACTGATTGTGCAACTTTGACATATGTTAGTAAAGCTGCACATATTATGACAACTACTTAGTGTATACAGATGAATTATAACTTATTTTTTTTAGGACACATTGAGCCTTCATTTGATGGTAATTGTTAATGGATATCTCCTGTTTTTTTTTTTTTTTGTTTTGTTTTTATTATTAGAGAAAACTGACCTAAAATAATAAAAAAATATTATTTTGTGAAATTTAACTGCATATTATTTTGCCATTACCATACTTGCCACCAAAGAACAATCCAACATAAATTCTTACTCTCCCGATGGTCCCATTAATATCACATATGTGCATGTTATTTATTGTTTGGATCTGTAATAGGGGCCAGAAGCAATCGTGTGCATATCAACATGGATGTCACACCACTTCCTCAAACTCAATCTGTCTAAAACTGAGCTCACGCCTCCCCCGATTGTTGGGTGGGGGGTGGGCTCTTCCCGGGGGGGGGGGGGTTCACTTGTCGGGCCGGTACTATGTGCTATAGCGTGTGAACCCATGATAGAGAGGGCTTGTACAAGACTGGTTACTTTGGTCTAGACTACTGATCCCCATAATGGGATATTATTAGTTAATATTTATAAGACGGGAAAGGTCTGTGTTGTACAATGAGCAATGGCAAGTTACCCTCCAGAGGTTTTCTATTACTGTACGATAATGTACTGTGATACTCTTGTATTTGTTCTGAAAAATGTCTTTAATAAACATCATTGAAACATAAAACTGAGCTCACAATTTTTCCTCTAGCCCGTGCCCCCCTGCCCCCTGACTTCTCCATCAAGATCAATAATACATTCATCAGTCCCTGACCTCATGCCAAGGTACTAGGTGTAATTCTAGACTCTGACCTGACCTTTCAGCCCCAAATCCAATCACTGTCCAAATCGTCCAGACTTCACCTCCAAAACATCTCCAAAATACACCCCTTTCTAACCGTTGAGACCACTAAGCAACTTATTCACTCCCTTGTTATCTCTTGCCTTGACTATTGTAACTCCCTCCTCACTGACCTACCTCTCTACAAGCTATACCCTCCTCAGTCTGATCATCTTGTCTCCAAATATCACCCAAACTGTTCTCTCCACTTCTCCCAAGACCTTCTGCTCTCTAGCTCCCTTGTCTCCTCATCCCATGCTCGTCTCCAGGACTTCTCCAGAGCCTCTCCCATCCTCTGGAACTCACTACCCCAATCTGTCCGGCAATCTCCTACTCTGTCCACTTTTAGGCGATCCCTTAAAACTCATCTATTCAGGGTGGCCTATCCTGTGAATCTTCTGCTCCCCTCATCAGCTCAGAATCTTCTACTTCCCTCATCAGCTCATCCCTCACAGTCCCTACCTTTTGTTTCACCAGCCCCTACCTCTAAAATTGTAAGCTCGCAGGAGCAGGGCTCCTCTAACCCTCTTGTTTTGAATTGTACTGTTGGTGTAGTGTCTTCCTACTTTGTAAAGCGTTGCGCATACTGTTGGCGCTATATAAATCCTGTATAATAAGAATATAATAGTGTGCATTCCCCTATCTAAACACACTAAATGAAAAAGTTTTTTTTCTAATCTTACCTAAAACAGACTGACCCTGACATTTCATCCTGACCCTGACACTGACCTAGATCAAACCCTAATATAGCGATTTTATCTTTATTTTATTTTCTTATACAGACTTTTTTGTTTGGAGAAGAATATATATGTAGCGGGGTCTCCTTTAAGGCCCCGGGACTACGTTACCCAGAACCCCATTCGGCACCCAGAGTGCAATTTGCCACCGCAGAGACTCATGGGAGGGGCTATTTAAGGAGGAGGCAAGGCGGAGCTCGGCCTCTTTGGACACCGCGCTGCAAGCAACAGCCTCTTCCTGTGCGGATCTGCTTGAGTACAAGGCCTGAAGCCTGGGGCCTTGTGCAACTTCCAAAGAGCCTTCCACCCCGCTGCGGAGCTTGGGTGGCACCCGACTGGTTGAGTGAGGACATCAGTTGGATCGGGGACCCGATCGTTGCAGACGCTGTGTGCGGAGACACAGCAGGTGGAAGTCCCAGACTGGGATCGCGTCCGTAGTATTGAGCGAGCACTTGCTCAGTCCAATAGACTTTACCGTGTTTAGGCCTATAGACTGCCTTGGCCCACCGATTGTTCGTTTGTTGTTCCACTAGGAGGCCAGTAGCAGGACAAAGTTAGTGGGTCTCCAGTATAGTGTTCCTTGGGACTGCCTACTTGTGGATTACAAATACTGTTTCATCAAGTGCACCACCGAAAGTTTGCATGCAAAGAAATCCCAAGTGAAAAGACTGAGATTTCTTCTATATCAGGCCTGACCAGGGAGGGGAGATAGAATATTGTTTAGTGCGCCACAGGGCACGTGCACCATAATAGCTGCGCGCGGTGGGTTACCGTGCGGGGCCATTGTTGTGTGCTACACTTATTGCTGCAGGGCTCTGAGAGCAAGTTGCATGTGTTCTGTTCTGTTTATGCCTTTTGAAGTAAAAGTAAAATTGTTATATTTGATCTCTCGCCTCAGTGTGTTGTCTTACTGCAAAGAGATTACCCCTTACAATACTATTGAATGTGATATAAGTTTAACCCTAGACTAACTGTGCCAGAGTGGGTCGAGTAAGATTGATGGGGGTTGGCGGTGCTGTATACAGGGCCCGAAATTAAACCAGCGGCTCTCCTAATTGGGGGTAGCGCTACACGTGGGGGCTCTCGAGTCCGGGATCCTGATACAGCAGGTGAACACGCCAGAAGTACTGGCATGGATCCATTAGAGGTTAAGGCATGGTGCGAAGCAACTAAGACAGAACCAGATCAGTCGGTGGTCATCAGCCTCCCAGGGGAGGAATGGTCAACAGAGACGGTAGAGAAACTTGTGGTGTCAATGTCCCCAGATTGTACACCGTGGGTGATGGACATGAAGTCAGACCCAAACATCTCGTATCAGTATGCGCTGATAGAATGGTGGGACGGAATGCCGGAAACCTTTAAGCGCAAATGTGTGCGCGCACCAGACAATAGAACTTATAAGTTGGCGCACGCAATAACCGTTAAGACGGAGACATCCCCAACGAGATCACCTCAAGGGACACCCCGTGTCTCACCTGACAGAAAAGAAAGGGAGACGCCCCCGGCGGCACCGGTCACTACCATAGCACCAGAATTAATAAATGCCCTAGGGGATCTACTAGCAAAGTGCCAGAGGACAAACACGGTACATGTAGAGGCCAGCTACCGCAGACTAAAGACATTCTCAGGGAAGCTTCCTGTTCCAGTAGGGGAAGAAGATTTCGATACCTGGGTTGAGCAGGCACTAGGGATGAGCTCGGTGTTCGAGTCGAACAAAAGTTAGACTCGAACATCGGCTGTTCGACCGTTCGGCGAACATCGAACGATTTGGGCCGTTCGCGCCAAATTCGAGTGACGCGAACGGCCCACAATACTATACTGCGCCATCGCAGTGCAATCCCGGCGCTGTGATTGGCCAAGCATGCACTGTGACCCTGCATGCTTGGCCAATCACAGCGCCGGCAGCTAGGAGAGCCATAATTGGCCACAGGCAGGTTGCCTGTGGCCAATTATAGCTCAGGGGGTTTAGCACGCGCCCCACACTATAAAAGGCCGCGAGCGCGGCGGCCTTGTGTAGTGGGTTCCAGCGCAGGGAAAGAGTTACATAGGCAGGGACAGTGTCGGTGCTATTTGTACCTCAAACTTGTGTGTAGGGAGAGAGAAGGATAGGCAGGGAGAGTGTCAGTGTCATATTCTTTGCTAAACCTTGTGTGCAGGGAGAGAGAAGAATAGGCAGGGGACAGTGTCAGTGTCACATTCTTTGCTAAACCTTGTGTGCAGGGAGAGAGAAGGATAGGCAGGGAGAGTGTCAGTGTCATATTCTTTGATAAACCTTGTGTGCAGGGAGAGAGAAGGATAGGCAGGGGACAGTGTCAGTGTCACATTCTTTGCTAAACCTTGTGTGCAGGGAAAGAGAAGGATAGGCAGGGAGAGTGTCAGTGTCATATTCTTTGATAAACCTTGTGTGCAGGGAGAGAGAAGGATAGGCAGGGGACAGTGTCATGTCATTGTTGCTAAGCCTCCTGCACATTATACACCTGAAGTTAGCCCGTATTGCTGTGTTTTTCTGGTGTGTTACACCAACAGGCATTTGCAGCACTTACAGCGGGCGGAGTGTGCCTCCTGCACATTATACACCTGAAGTTAGCCTGTATTGCTGTGTTTTCCTGGTGTTACACCAACGGGCATTTGCAGCACTTACAGCGGGCGGAGTGTGCCTCCTGATCATATTACACCTGAAGTTAGCCCGTATTGCTGTGTTTTCCTGGTGTGTTACACCAACAGGCATTTGCAGCACTTACAGCGGGCAAAGTGTGCCTCCTGCACATTAGACACCTGAAGTTAGCCTGTATTGCTGTGTTTTCCTGGTGTTACACCAACAGGCATTTGCAGCACTTACAGCGGGCGGAGTGTGCCTCCTGATCATATTACACCTGAAGTTAGCCCGTATTGCTGTGTTTTCCTGGTGTGTTACACCAACAGGCATTTGCAGCACTTACAGCGGGCGGAGTGTGCCTCCTGCACATTATACACCTGAAGTTAGCCTGTATTGCTGTGTTTTCCTGGTGTTACACCAACAGGCATTTGCAGCACTTACAGCGGGTGGAGTGTGCCTCCTGATCATATTACACCTGAAGTTAGCCCGTATTGCTGTGTGTTACACCAACAGGCATTTGCAGCACTTACAGCGGGCGGAGTGTGCCTCCTGCACATTATATACCTGAAGTTAGCCTGTATTGCTGTGTTTTCCTGGTGTTACACCAACAGGCATTTGCAGCACTTACAGCGGGCAGAGTGTGCCTCCTGATCATATTACACCTGAAGTTAGCCCGTATTGCTGTGTTTTCCTGGTGTGTTACACCAACAGGCATTTGCAGCACTTACAGCGGGCAGAGTGTGCCTCCTGCACATTATACACCTGAAGTTAGCCCGTATTGCTGTGTTTTCCTGGTGTGTTACACCAACAGGCATTTGCAGCACTTACAGCGGGCGGAGTGTGCCTCCTGCACATTAGACACCTGAAGTTAGCCTGTATTGCTGTGTTTTCCTGGTGTTACACCAACAGGCATTTGCAGCACTTACAGTGGGCGGAGTGTGCCTCCTGATCATATTACACCTGAAGTTAGCCTGTATTGCTGTGTTTTCCTGGTGTGTTACACCAACAGGCATTTGCAGCACTTACAGCAGGCGTAGTGTGATTCCTGCAAAATATACTCCTGAAGCTAGGCCTTATTGCTGGTTTTCCCATCTCCCTGCAGGCCATTAGAATGTCTGGAAGGCAAACAAGGAGAAGCAGACAGTCAGGAGCCAATAAAAGAGGGCAAGCAGGCTCTGTGTCTAGAGACAACAGTGCTGGTCGTGAACGCGGTGCATCGCCATCAGCACGTGGCCATGGGACACGCTTGTCCTTCTTTTCGGCAGCTGGACGTGTTGAGCCGCATTATGCCGAAGACTTGGTAGAGTGGATGACCAAGCCCTCCTCATCCTCGTCATCCTCTCTCACCCAGGCTCAGGGTACTGGCAAAGCAGCTGCCAAAGCGTCCTCTTCCCTGGTATCAATGTCATCATCAGTCACTCCTTCCCTAGACCAACCATGTCCTCCTGAGGAGTCCCCCGTACTGTTTGAGCACAGTGTTGGGTACATGCTCCAGGAGGATGCCCAGCGTTTCGAAGGGTCTGATGATGATACCCAGCTAGAGGAAGGCAGTAGCGTGAGAGCAGACAGAGGGGATGCTCAAGAAGGACACCAATCTGGCAGTCATGTTCCAGCAGCTGCAGCATACTGCCAGATTGGCTCCAGTGATGAGGAGGGAGGGGATGATGAGGTCACTGACTCCACGTGGGTGCCTAATAGGAGAGAGGAGGAGGAGGAGGATGAGGAGGAGGCACATCTCCAACGAGGCAGGATGCCCTCGGGGGGCCAGCGTAAGGGCAGCACACCGACGGAATCACACCGCAGAGCTCCGCCTGTGCAGGGCGCTGCCTCTGCCCGTTATTCAAAAAGTTCCTTGGTGTGGGCCTTTTTTGAGTCGAGTGCATCAGATCGCACAGCTGCTGTTTGCAACATATGTCTCAAGCGTATATCGCGTGGCCAAAACATCACCCGCTTGGGCACCACATGCTTGACCAGACATATGTTGACCTGCCATGCAGCTCGTTGGCAAGCCTACCTCAAAGACCCACATCAAAGAACAAAGCGGACCTCTCCTTGCACCACATCAGCTGGGATCTCCAACCCCACTATACCTTCCGTCCTCTCTGAAACCTGCACTGAGAGGAATGAAGGTGTAGAATTAGGTGTGTCACAGCCAAGAACTTGCGGGGACTCTGCTAGCAGTACACCGACGTCCGATTTTAGCAGGAAAATTTCCCTGCCCCAGCTGCTGGACCGTCAAAAGAAGTTCACTCCCAGCCATCCACATGCCCAGCGGTTGAATGCTAGCTTGGCTAAATTGCTAGCGCTTCAAATGCTGCCTTTTCAGTTGGTAGACTCGGCCCCCTTCCGTGAATTTGTGCAGTGGCAGGTTCCCAAACGCCACTTTTTCTCACGGAAGGTGATTACCGGCATGTGGAAGGCAATGTCTTGGCCTCGCTGGACAGGGCGGTCAGCGGTAAGGTGCATATTACCGCTGACTCATGGTCCAGCAGGCATGGACAGGGACGTTACCTTTCTTTCACGGCCCATTGGGTCACTCTTTTGGCAGCTGGGAAGGATGCAGGACAAGGTGCAGTAGTGTTGGAGGTTGTTCCGCCGTCACGCCTCCAAAATGCTACTACTGGTTGTGACACACCTTTCTCCTCCACCCCCTCCTCTTCTTCTTCCTCCATGGCTTCTTCCTGTGCTTTGTCCTCGGAACCAGCGGTGCTCCGTAGGCGTTCAAGGGGCTACGCAAGTACACAGGCAAAAAGATGCCATGCCGTGCTTGCGCTGGTGTGTTTGGGGGACAGGAGCCACACTGGGGCAGAGGTTCTGTCTGCTCTGCAGGGGCAGGCCGAGAGGTGGTTGACGCCACGCCAGCTTAAGCCAGGAATGGTGGTTTGCGACAATGGCACCAACCTCCTCTCCGCCCTCCGACAGGGACAACTGACCTATGTGCCCTGTGTGGCTCACGTCCTTAACCTGGTGGTGCAGCGGTTCTTGGGCAGGTACCCGGGCTTACAGGATGTCCTGAGGCAGACCAGGAAAGTCTGTGTGCATTTCCGCAGATCTTATAATGCCAGTGCTCGCCTGGCTGAGCTGCAAAAGGAGTTGAACCTGCCCAAGAACCGCCTTATATGTGACATGCCCACCAGGTGGAACTCAACGTTGGCCATGCTGCAGCGGCTGCACACGCAGCAGAGGGCCATCAATGAGTACCTGTGCGACTACGGCACCAGGACAGGGTCAGGGGAGCTCGGGTTTTTTTCACCACGCCAGTGGGGCATGATCAGGGATGCATGCACTGTCCTGGCACTATTTGAGGAGGCCACGAGGATGGTGTGCAGTGACAGTGCATGCATCAGTGACACTGTACCTCTTGTCCACCTGTTGGAACATACGCTGTGTGGAATAATGGACAGGGCACTTGAGGCAGAACAGAGGCAGGAAGAGGAGGACTTCCTTGCCTCTCAAGGCCCCCTTTACCCAGACAGTGTTCCTTCTGTCCCACCCATCACACAGGAAGAGAAGGAGAAGGAGGAGGAGGATTGTGTCAGCATGGAGGTGGAGCCTGGCACTCAGCATCATCAGCAGCAGTCTTTTAGGGATGATTTACAGGTCCAAGAAACCAGTGGACTTGTACGTGGCTGGGAGAAGGTGGCTGCGGATCATGTCGTCCTTAGTGTCCCAGAGGACTCCGGACCGAATGCCTCAGCTAACCTACGTTGCATGGCCTCCCTGATCCTGCAAAGTCTGCGGAAGGATCCTCGTATTCTTCGGATCAAGGAGAGGGACCATTACTGGCTGGCCACTCTCCTTGATCCACGGTACAAGGGTAAGGTTGCGGACCTTATCTTACCGTCGCAGAGGGAGCAGAGGATGAGACAACTCCGGGAGGCCTTGCAGAAAGGTCTGTGCAACGCGTTCCCAGAGACTGGGAGGTTACAAACTCCTGGTCCTGGACAACGAGTTGCTGAGGCTTCGGTCAAAGAAGGAGCGGTGGGGAACGTGGCCGTCTGACCAATGCGTTTAGACAATTCTTTAGTCCGCAGCCCCAAGGTATGATCGGTTCCAGCAACCATCGCCAGCGTCTGATATACATGGTGCAGGAATACCTAGGGGCAAGGTCAGACTTGGACACCTTCCTCACCGAAAATCCTCTGGCTTACTTGGTCTTGAGGATGGATCACTGGCCAGAGCTTGCTCAGTATGCAATTGAGCTACTGGCCTGTCCTGCATCCAGCGTTCTTTCAGAACGCACATTCAGTGCTGCTGGAGGATTTGTCACGGATCACAGGGTGCGCCTGTCCACCGACTCGGTTGATCGACTGACCTTCATAAAGATGAACCAGTCTTGGTTCACCACCAGCTACCAAACACCTGAAGCTGATATAACAGACTAATTTATTTTCAAATGTCACATCCCTTCAAGACTGATGCTGATGCTGAGTGACTGTCCTGTTATGTTGACTGACTATTCTCCTCCTCCTCAATGATCCGATTGATGATGATAGCTTCGAAGAACATTTTTGTTTCTGGGTGCCACCACCAGTGGCTAAGGCCCAATTTTTAACAGGGGCATGTAATTACAATTTTTTATGCAATGCTTTGCAGCAGGGCTCATTCCTGCACTCCATCTAGAGTATCTGGGAGAGGTTGCAGTGTCGTGGCACCAGCACCAGTGGCTAAGGCCCAATTTTTCAGCCCCTGTTTAACAGGGGCGTGTTATTACAATTTTTTATGCAATGCTTTGCAGCAGGGCTCATTCCTGCACTCCAACTAGAGTATCTGGGAGAGGTTGCAGTGTCGTGGCACCAGCACCAGTGGCTAAGGCCCAATTTTTCAGCCCCTGTTTAACAGGGGCGTGTAATTACAATTTTTTATGCAATGCTTTGCAGCAGGGCTCATTCCTGCACTCCAACTAGAGTATCTGGGAGAGGTTGCAGTGTCGTGGCACCAGCACCAGTGGCTAAGGCCCAATTTTTCAGCCCCTGTTTAACAGGGGCATGTAATTACAATTCTTGATCTAATAATTCACAGCAGGGCCCATTCCTGCGCCCACCAAGAGTAACTGTGAGGCCTTACAGTGTTGTGTCAATACCACCACCACCACCACCAAAGGCCCAATTTTTCAGCCCCTGTTCAACAGGGGCATGCAATTACAATTCTTGATCTAATAATTCACAGCAGGGCCCATTCATGCGCCCACCAAGAGTAACTGTGCGGGCTCACAGTGTTGTGGCAACACCAACATGTAAGGGGCAAATTTCAGCTGAGTAGATACGGCAGGCCCCTACTTTCAAACATCCAACTTACAAACGACTCCTCCTTGCAAACAGAAGGATACAACAGGAAGTGAGAGGAAATCTACCCCTAGGAATGCAAATTCTCTCCTGTAAGAGTTAATATGGGAAAAAAAGTGTCTCCTCTCCACTGATGCTTTATCACCAATTCTTGTTTCAATAAAAACCCCAAATTTTCAAAAAACATTTGTCATTAGGACGGAAAGTGAGGTGAACTGTTCTGGACAGGTGCACACTGCACAGACAGCAAAACAAATGTTACAGGGGTGATAACCCTTCCCTAGTTTTCCAAAAAGCTTAAAAATAGATTTTTTTGCCTGGAGCTACACTTAAAAAATTTACCTGTTCAAAATTACAAACAGATTCTACATAAGAACAAACCTACAGTCCCTGTCTTGTATGCACCGCCTGTATACGGCTGTTCAGAGTATATAGGGCCTTTTTTATTTTGTGTGCGGGGTTCCCCTTAATATCCATACAAGACCCAAAGGGGCTGGTAATGGGCTGGGGTAGGGGGGGCGTGTGATGGGGTAGCTATGCCATTTTTCTTAAAGATTTTCATCCATATTACCGGGATCAGACATTACATTAAAGCCACAAGCAGTTTTTTTCCTTTAGAAATGTAATTTTGTGCAGGGACAGTTCTAAACACGGGAAACACGTGGCACTTCACAGGCATACTTTAGACACCCCTCAGGTACGATATTTAAAGGAATATTTGACTTTTTTTTTTTCACTTCATGCATCATTAAAATGACTGCTCCTGAAAAACGGCCGTTTTTAAAACTTCTTTTTGCATTGATACATGTCCCCTGGTGCAGAACCCGGGTTCCCAAACCCTTTTTAGGACAATAACATGCATAATAGTCGTTATAATTAGCACTTTAGATTTCGAACGTTCGCATCCATTGTATTTAATAGGGTTCTAAAGTTTGTGCGAACTTTCGGTCCGTTCGCGGGTTCTGGTGCGAACCGAACCCGGGGGTGTTCGGCTCATCACTAGCAGGCACTACTAGCAGTAGAAGCATGGGAGGTGCCTGAAGCGCAGAAGAGACAGCGCGTGATAGAAAGTTTGAAAGGCGCTGCAGCAGAAGCGGTGAAAAGCTTCCGGTTTGGCAACGCTGATTGCACGGCTCAGGACTGTTTAGCCATGTTACAAGAGGAGTTCGGTCAGCTAGAAAAGGTGACAGAACTAGTGTACCAATTCGAACATACTTTCCAACAGCCGAATGAGAAGCTTTCAGAGTATGTAAGAAGGCTAAACAAGATGCTTTGCAAGATCTTGTTAAAGAAAGGGATGTTGCCTCAAGACACAGATGCGGCAAGAATGAAGCAAGTGTTAAAGGGAGCATTACGCTCGGATCCAGTCTGGCTTCACCTGAAAACCTCTGGAGGGGGGATGTCACTGACCTACTCTAATCTGATAAAAAATTATTAGGGATGAGGAGTCACTACAGAAGGATCAACAAGTGATCAAGACACATACCTCTGCTGCACCAGTGGTAGTCAACTCAGTCCTGACTAGTGATGAGCCGAACACCCCCGGGTTCGGTTCGCACCAGAACCCGCGAACGGACCGAAAGTTCGTACGAACATTAGAACCCTATTAAATACAATGGATGCGAACGTTCGAATTCTAAAGTGCTAATTATAACGACTATTATGCATGTTATTGTCCTAAAAAGGGTTTGGGAACCCGGGTTCTGCACCAGGGGACATGTATCAATGCAAAAAGAAGTTTTAAAAACGGTCGTTTTTCGGGAGCAGTCATTTTAATGATGCATAAAGTGAAAAAAAAAAAGTCAAATATTCCTTTAAATATCGTACCTGGGGGGTGTCTAAAGTATGCCTGTGAAGTGCCACGTGTTTCCCGTGTTTAGAACTGTCCCGGCACAAAATGACACTTCTAAAGGAAGAAAAAGCCATTTAAAACTGCTTGCGGCTTTAATGTAATGTCTGGTCCCGGTAATATGGATGAAAATCTTTAAGAAAAATGGCATAGCTACCCCATGACCCCCCCCCCTACCCCAGCCCATTACCAGCCCCTTTGGGTCTTGTATGGATATTAAGGGGAACACCGCACACAAAATAAAAAAGGCCCTATATACTCTGAACAGCCGTATACAGGCGGTGCATACAAGACAGGGACTGTAGGTTTGTTCTTATGTAGAATCTGTTTGTAATTTTGAACAGGTACATTGTTTAAGTGTAGCTCCAGCCCAAAAATCTATTTTTAAACTTTTTGGAAAACATAGGTAAGGGTTATCACCCCTGTAACATTTGTTTTGCTGTCTGTGCCCCTGTTCAGAACATTTCACCTCACTTTCCGTCCCAATGACAACTGTTTTTGAAATGTGGTGTTTTTCTTGAAACAAGGATTGGTGATAAAGCATCAGTACAGAGGAGACACCTTTCTCCCATATTAATTCTTACAGGAGAGAATTTTCCTTCCTAGGGGTAGATTTCCTCTCACTTCCTGTTGTCTTCTTGCGTTTGCAAGTAGGAGTCGTTTGTAAGTTGGATGTTTGAAAGTAGGGACCTGCCGTATATACTCTGCAGAAATAGGCCCCTTAGTTGTTGGTGTTGGCACAACACTGTAAGCACTCACAGTTACTCTTGGTTGGTGCTGGAACACCCTGCTGTCAACTATTATATCAGGAATTGTAATTACATATAATTGTTGAACAGTGGTAGTAAAAATTGGGCCTTTGATGGTGGTGCTGGTGCCACAACACTGTAAGCCCTGACAGTTACTCTTGGTGGGTGCAGCAATGGGCCCTGCTGTGAATTATTAGATCAAGAATTGTAATTGCATGCCCCTGTGGAACAGGGGCTGAAAAATTGGGCCTTTCGTGGTGGTGGTGGTGGTGGTGGTGTTGCCACAACACTGTAAGCCCTCAGAGTTACTCTTGGTGGGTGCAGGAATGGGCCCTGCTGTGAATTATTAGATCAAGAATTGTAATTACATGCCCCTTTTGAACAGGGGCTGAAAAATTGGGCCTTTCGTGGTGGTGGTGGTGGTGGTGGCGTTGCCACAACACTGTAAGCCCTCAGAGTTACTCTTGGTGGGTGCAGGAATGGGCCCTGCTGTGAATTATTAGATCAAGAATTGTAATTACATGCCCCTTTTGAACAGGGGCTGAAAAATTGGGCCTTTCGTGGTGGTGGTGGTGGTGGCGTTGCCACAACACTGTAAGCCCTCAGAGTTACTCTTGGTGGGTGCAGCAATGGGCCCTGCTGTGAATTATTAGATCAAGAATTGTAATTACATGCCCCTGTTGAACAGGGGCTGAAAAATTGGGCCTTAGGCACTGGTGGCACAACACTGCAACCCCTCACAGATACTGTACTTGGAGCACAGCAATGAGCCCTGTTGCAAAGTATTGCTTCAAAAATTGTAATGACACGCCCCTGTTAAACAGGGGCTGAAAAATTGGGCCTTAGCCACTGGTGGCGGCACCCATAAACAAAAATGATCTTCCAAGCTATCATCATCAATCGTATCATTGAGGACTCGGAGGAGGAGGATAGCCAGTCAACATAACAGCACAGGCACTCAGCATCAGCATCAGTCTTGAAGGGATGTGACATGTTAAAATCAATTAGTCTGTTATATCAGCATCAGGTGTGTGGTAGCTGGTGGTGATCCAAGACTGGTTCATCTTGATGAAAGTCAGTCGATCAACCGAGTCGGTGGACAGGCGCACCCTGTGATCCGTGACAAATCCTCCAGCAGCACTGAATGTGCGTTCCGAAAGAACGCTGGATGCAGGACAGGCCAGTAGCTCAATTGCATACTGTGCAAGCTCTGGCCAGTGATCCATCCTCAAGACCCAGTAAGCCAGAGGATTTTCGGTGGGGAAGGTGTCCAAGTCTGACCTTGCCCCTAGATATTCCTGCACCATGTTTATCAGACGCTGGCGATGGTTGCTGGAACCGATCATACTTTGGGGCTGCGGACTAAAGAATTGTCTGAACGCATCGGTCAGACGGCCACCTTCCCCACCGCTCCTTCTTTGACTGGCCGAAGCCTCAGCAACTCGTTGTCCAGGACCAGGAGTTTGTAACCTCCCAGTCTCTGGGAACGCGTTGCACAGACCTTTCTGCAAGGCCTCCCGGAGTTGTCTCATCCTCTGCTCCCTCTGCGACGGTAACATAAGGTCCGCAACCTTACCCTTGTACCGTGGATCAAGGAGAGTGGCCAGCCAGTAATGGTCCCTCTCCTTGATCCGAAGAATACGAGGATCCTTCCGCAGACTTTGCAGGATCAGGGAGGCCATGCAGCGTAGGTTAGCTGAGGCATTCGGTCCGGAGTCCTCTGGGTCCCTAAGGACGACATGATCCGCAGCCACCTCCTCCCAGCCACGTACAAGTCCACTGGTTTCTTGGAACTGTAAATCATCCCTAAAAGACTGCTGCTGATGATGCTGAGTGCCAGCCTCCACCTCCATGCTGACACAATCCTCCTCCTCCTCCTCCTCCTCCTCTTCCTGTGCGATGGGTGGGACAGAAGGAACACTGTCTGGGTAAAGGGGGCCTTGAGAGGCAAGGAAGTCCTCCTCTTCCTGCCTCTGTTCTGCCTCAAGTGCCCTGTCCATTATTCCACGCAGCGTGTGCTCCAACAGGTGGACAAGAGGTACAGTGTCACTGATGCATGCACTGTCACTGCTCACCATCCTCGTGGCCTCCTCAAATGGTGCCAGGACAGTGCATGCATCCCTGATCATGCCCCACTGGCGTGGAAAAAAAAAAACAAGCTCCCCTGACCCTGTCCTGGTGCCGTAGTCGCACAGGTACTCATTGATGGCCCTCTGCTGCGTGTGCAGCCGCTGCAGCATGGCCAACGTTGAGTTCCACCTGGTGGGCATGTCACATATAAGGCGGTTCTTGGGCAGGTTCAACTCCTTTTGCAGCTCAGCCAGGCGAGCACTGGCATTATAAGATCTGCGAAATGCACACAGACTTTCCTGGCCTGCCTCAGGACATCCTGTAAGCCCAGGTACCTGCCCAAGAACCGCTGCACCACCAGGTTAAGGACGTGAGCCACACAGGGCACATGGGTCAGCTGTCCCTGTCGGAGGGCGGAGAGGAGGTTGGTGCCATTGTCGCAAACCACCATTCCTGGCTTAAGCTGGCGTGGTGTCAACCACCTCTCGGCCTGCCCCTGCAGAGCAGACAGGACCTCTGCCCCAGTGTGGCTTCTGTCCCCCAAACACACCAGCGCAAGCACGGCATGGCATCTTTTTGCCTGCGTACTTGCGTAGCCCCTTGAACGCCTACGGAGCACCGCTGGTTCCGAGGACAAACCACAGGAAGAGGCCATGGAGGAAGAAGAAGAGGAGAGAGGTGTGTCACAACCAGTAGTAGCATTTTGGAGGCGTGGCGGTGGAACAACCTCCAACACTACTGCACCTTGTCCTGCATCCTTCCCAGCTGCCAAAAGAGTGACCCAATGGGCCGTGAAAGAAAGGTAACGTCCCTGTCCATGCCTGCTGGACCATGAGTCAGCGGTAATATGCACCTTACCGCTGACCGCCCTGTCCAGCGAGGCCAAGACATTGCCTTCCACATGCCGGTAGAGAGCCGGAATAGCCTTCCGTGAGAAAAAGTGGCATTTGGGAACCTGCCACTGAGGAACCGCACATTGCACAAACTCACGGAAGGGGGCCGAGTCTACCAACTGAAAAGGCAGCAGTTGAAGCGCTAGCAATTTAGCCAAGTTAGCATTCAACCGCTGGGCATGTGGATGGCTGGGAGTGAACTTCTTTCGACGGTCCAGCAGCTGGGGCAGGGAAATTTGCCTGCTAGAATCGGACGTCGGTGTACTGCTAGCAGAGTGGCCGCAAGTACTTGGCTGTGACACACCTAATTCTACACCTTCATTCCTCTCAGTGCATGTTTCAGAGAGGACTGAAGTTATAGTGGGGTTGGAGATCCCAGCTGATGCGGTGCAAGGAGAGGTCCGCTTTGTTCTTTGGTGTGGGTCTTTGAGGTAGGCTTGCCAACGAGCTGCATGGCAGGTCAACATATGTCTGGTCAGGCATGTGGTACCCAAGCGGCTGATGTTTTGGCCACGCGATATACGCTTGAGACATATGTTGCAAACAGCAGCTGTGCGATCTGATGCACTAGCCTCAAAAAAGGCCCACACCAAAGAACTTTTTGAATGACGGGCAGAGGCAGCGCCCTGCACAGGCGGAGCTCTGCGGTGTGATTCCGTCGGTGTATTGCCCTTACGCTGGCCACCAAAGGGCATGCTGCCTCGTTGGAGATGTGCCTCCTCCTCATCCTCCTCCTCCTCCTCTCTCCTATTAGGCACCCACGTGGAGTCAGTGACCTCATCATCCCCTCCCTCCTCATCACTGGAGCCAATCTGGCAGTATGCTGCAGCTGCTGGAACATGACTGCCAGATTGGTGTCCTTCTTGAGCATCCCCTCTGTCTGCTCTCACGCTACTGCCTTCCTGTAGCTGGGTTTCATCATCAGACCCTTCGAAACGCTGGGCATCCTCCTGGAGCATGTACCCAACACTGTGCTCAAACAGTTCGGGGGACTCCTCAGGAGGAGGACATGGTGGGTCTAGGGAAGGAGTGACTGATGATGAGTCTGACATTGATACCAGGGAAGAGGACGCTTTAGCAGCTGCTTTGCCAGTACCCTGAGCCTGGGTGAGAGAGGATGAGGAGGAGGAGGAGGGCTTGGTCATCCACTCTACCAAGTCTTCGGCATGATGTGGCTCAACATGTCCAGCTGCCGAAAAGAAGGACAAGCGTGTCCCATGGCCATGTGCTGATGACAATGCACCGCGTCCACGACCAGCGCTGTTGCCCCCAGACACAGAGCCTGCTTGCCCTCTTTTATTGCCTCCTGACTGTCTGCCTCTCCTTGTTTGCCTTCCAGACATTCTAATGGATGGCCTGCAGGGAGATGGGAAAAAAGCAATAAGGGCTACCTTCAGGTGTCCTTCTCTGTCCCTTTACTTAAGGATTTCTAAATATGGTTGAGGATGATTGCTTTCGCACAGAATAGCACAATGACAATTTCCCTGACTGTCCAAAAAACAAGGATTTCAAAGATGGTTGATGATGAATGCTTTAGCACAGTATAGCACAAGGAGAATTTCCCTCACTGTCCTTCCCTGTCCCTACAAACAAGGATTAGCACAGTAAAACACACTGACACTCTCCCTACCTATAGTTTTCTGTCCCTATAAAAAATGTTTTTTTAAAGATGGTTGATGATGAATGCTTTAGCACAGTATAGCACAAGGAGAATTTCCCTCACTGTCCTTCCCTGTCCCTACAAACAAGGATTAGCACAGTAAAACACACTGACACTCTCCCTACCTATAGTTTTCTGTCCCTATAAAAAATGTTTTTTTAAAGATGGTTGATGATGAATGCTTTAGCACAGTATAGCACAAGGAGAATTTCCCTCACTGTCCTTCCCTGTCCCTACAAACAAGGATTAGCACAGTAAAACACACTGACACTCTCCCTACCTATAGTTTTCTGTCCCTATAAAAAATGTTTTTTTAAAGATGGTTGATGATGAATGCTTTAGCACAGTATAGCACAAGGAGAATTTCCCTCACTGTCCTTCCCTGTCCCTACAAACAAGGATTAGCACAGTAAAACACACTGACACTCTCCCTACCTATAGTTTTCTGTCCCTATAAAAAATGTTTTTTTAAAGATGGTTGATGATGAATGCTTTAGCACAGTATAGCACAAGGAGAATTTCCCTCACTGTCCTTCCCTGTCCCTACAAACAAGGATTAGCACAGTAAAACACACTGACACTCTCCCTACCTATAGTTTTCTGTCCCTATAAAAAATGTTTTTTTAAAGATGGTTGATGATGAATGCTTTAGCACAGTATAGCACAAGGAGAATTTCCCTCACTGTCCTTCCCTGTCCCTACAAACAAGGATTAGCACAGTAAAACACACTGACACTCTCCCTACCTATAGTTTTCTGTCCCTATAAAAAATGTTTTTTTAAAGATGGTTGATGATGAATGCTTTAGCACAGTATAGCACAAGGAGAATTTCCCTCACTGACCTTCCCTGTCCCTACAAACAAGGATTAGCACAGTAAAACACACTGACACTCTCCCTACCTATAGTTTTCTGTCCCTATAAAAAATGTTTTTTTAAAGATGGTTGATGATGAATGCTTTAGCACAGTATAGCACAAGGAGAATTTCCCTCACTGTCCTTCCCTGTCCCTACAAACAAGGATTAGCACAGTAAAACACACTGACACTCTCCCTACCTATAGTTTTCTGTCCCTATAAAAAATGTTTTTTTAAAGATGGTTGATGATGAATGCTTTAGCACAGTATAGCACAAGGAGAATTTCCCTCACTGTCCTTCCCTGTCCCTACAAACAAGGATTAGCACAGTAAAACACACTGACACTCTCCCTACCTATAGTTTTCTGTCCCTATAAAAAATGTTTTTTTAAAGATGGTTGATGATGAATGCTTTAACACAGTATAGCACAAGGAGAATTTCCCTCACTGTCCTTCCCTGTCCCTACAAACAAGGATTAGCACAGTAAAACACACTGACACTCTCCCTACCTATAGTTTTCTGTCCCTATAAAAAATGTTTTTTTAAAGATGGTTGATGATGAATGCTTTAGCACAGTATAGCACAAGGAGAATTTCCCTCACTGTCCTTCCCTGTCCCTACAAACAAGGATTAGCACAGTAAAACACACTGACACTCTCCCTACCTATAGTTTTCTGTCCCTATAAAAAAATGTTTTTTTAAAGATGGTTGATGATGAATGCTTTAGCACAGAATAGCACAAGGAGAATTTCCCTCACTGTCCTTCCCTGTCCCTACAAACAAGGATTAGCACAGTAAAACACACTGACACTCTCCCTACCTATAGTTTTCTGTCCCTATAAAAAATGTTTTTTTAAAGATGGTTGATGATGAATGCTTTAACACAGTATAGCACAAGGAGAATTTCCCTCACTGTCCTTCCCTGTCCCTACAAACAAGGATTAGCACAGTAAAACACACTGACACTCTCCCTACCTATAGTTTTCTGTCCCTATAAAAAATGTTTTTTTAAAGATGGTTGATGATGAATGCTTTAGCACAGTATAGCACAAGGAGAATTTCCCTCACTGTCCTTCCCTGTCCCTACAAACAAGGATTAGCACAGTAAAACACACTGACACTCTCCCTACCTATAGTTTTCTGTCCCTATAAAAAAATGTTTTTTTAAAGATGGTTGATGATGAATGCTTTAGCACAGAATAGCACAAGGAGAATTTCCCTCACTGTCCTTCCCTGTCCCTACAAACAAGGATTAGCACAGTAAAACACACTGACACTCTCCCTACCTATAGTTTTCTGTCCCTATAAAAAATGTTTTTTTAAAGATGGTTGATGATGAATGCTTTAGCACAGTATAGCACAAGGAGAATTTCCCTCACTGTCCTTCCCTGTCCCTACAAACAAGGATTAGCACAGTAAAACACACTGACACTCTCCCTACCTATAGTTTTCTGTCCCTATAAAAAATGTTTTTTTAAAGATGGTTGATGATGAATGCTTTAACACAGTATAGCACAAGGAGAATTTCCCTCACTGTCCTTCCCTGTCCCTACAAACAAGGATTAGCACAGTAAAACACACTGACACTCTCCCTACCTATAGTTTTCTGTCCCTATAAAAAATGTTTTTTTAAAGATGGTTGATGATGAATGCTTTAGCACAGTATAGCACAAGGAGAATTTCCCTCACTGTCCTTCCCTGTCCCTACAAACAAGGATTAGCACAGTAAAACACACTGACACTCTCCCTACCTATAGTTTTCTGTCCCTATAAAAAAATGTTTTTTTAAAGATGGTTGATGATGAATGCTTTAGCACAGAATAGCACAAGGAGAATTTCCCTCACTGTCCTTCCCTGTCCCTACAAACAAGGATTAGCACAGTAAAACACACTGACACTCTCCCTACCTATAGTTTTCTGTCCCTATAAAAAATGTTTTTTTAAAGATGGTTGATGATGAATGCTTTAACACAGTATAGCACAAGGAGAATTTCCCTCACTGTCCTTCCCTGTCCCTACAAACAAGGATTAGCACAGTAAAACACACTGACACTCTCCCTACCTATAGTTTTCTGTCCCTATAAAAAATGTTTTTTTAAAGATGGTTGATGATGAATGCTTTAGCACAGTATAGCACAAGGAGAATTTCCCTCACTGTCCTTCCCTGTCCCTACAAACAAGGATTAGCACAGTAAAACACACTGACACTCTCCCTACCTATAGTTTTCTGTCCCTATAAAAAAATGTTTTTTTAAAGATGGTTGATGATGAATGCTTTAGCACAGAATAGCACAAGGAGAATTTCCCTCACTGTCCTTCCCTGTCCCTACAAACAAGGATTAGCACAGTAAAACACACTGACACTCTCCCTACCTATAGTTTTCTGTCCCTATAAAAAATGTTTTTTTAAAGATGGTTGATGATGAATGCTTTAGCACAGTATAGCACAAGGAGAATTTCCCTCACTGTCCTTCCCTGTCCCTACAAACAAGGATTAGCACAGTAAAACACACTGACACTCTCCCTACCTATAGTTTTCTGTCCCTATAAAAAATGTTTTTTTAAAGATGGTTGATGATGAATGCTTTAGCACAGTATAGCACAAGGAGAATTTCCCTCACTGTCCTTCCCTGTCCCTACAAACAAGGATTAGCACAGTAAAACACACTGACACTCTCCCTACCTATAGTTTTCTGTCCCTATAAAAAATTTTTTTTTTAAAGATGGTTGATGATGAATGCTTTAACACAGTATAGCACAAGGAGAATTTCCCTCACTGTCCTTCCCTGTCCCTACAAACAAGGATTAGCACAGTAAAACACACTGACACTCTCCCTACCTATAGTTTTCTGTCCCTATAAAAAATGTTTTTTTAAAGATGGTTGATGATTAATGCTTTAGCACAGTATAGCACAAGGAGAATTTCCCTCACTGTCCTTCCCTGTCCCTACAAACAAGGATTATCACAGTAAAACACACTGACACTCTCCCTACCTATAGTTTTCTGTCCCTATAAAAAATGTTTTTTTAAAGATGGTTGATGATGAATGCTTTAGCACAGTATAGCACAAGGAGAATTTCCCTCACTGTCCTTCCCTGTCCCTACAAACAAGGATTAGCACAGTAAAACACACTGACACTCTCCCTACCTATAGTTTTCTGTCCCTATAAAAAATGTTTTTTTAAAGATGGTTGATGATGAATGCTTTAGCACAGTATAGCACAAGGAGAATTTCCCTCACTGTCCTTCCCTGTCCCTACAAACAAGGATTAGCACAGTAAAACACACTGACACTCTCCCTACCTATAGTTTTCTGTTCCTATAAAAAATGTTTTTTTAAAGATGGTTGATGATGAATGCTTTAGCACAGTATAGCACAAGGAGAATTTCCCTCACTGACCTTCCCTGTCCCTACAAACAAGGATTAGCACAGTAAAACACACTGACACTCTCCCTACCTATAGTTTTCTGTCCCTATAAAAAATGTTTTTTTAAAGATGGTTGATGATGAATGCTTTAGCACAGTATAGCACAAGGAGAATTTCCCTCACTGTCCTTCCCTGTCCCTACAAACAAGGATTAGCACAGTAAAATACACTGACACTCCTCAGTGGGAACCAGGGATGAGCCGAACACCCCCCTGTTCGGTTCGCACCAGAACCTGCGAACAGACAGAATGTTCGTGTGAACTTTAGAACCCTATTAAATACAATGGACTCGAACGTTCGAAATCTAAAGTGCTTATTAGACTTGTGCACAACGGAAAAATTAGTTTAGTTTCGGTTCATTTTGTGCACAACGGAAAAATTTGTTTAGTTTCGGTTCGTTTCTTTTCGGTCCTGTTGATTCGTAATCATTCGTAATTTTGCTAGACGGGATTTTTCGTGTTCGGACTCATTCGTATTTTCGCAAGCGTCATTTTTCGTTGAATTTTTAGTTGATTTATAATTCGTACTTACGGTAGGGTACGTTGTTTTTCTTTGATTCTGGACACAACTCCTACTTTCGTAACTTTTTTTGGGTTCGTTGATTCGTAATTTTCCGTGTCTCTCTCACAACGACGCTGCCTATTATGCCTAATGTGCTTCGAATGGATTTGTACTTTTCTAAATACATAGCGGTTATTTGTAACGATTCGAAATCTCGTATTTTACTTTCGTTTTTTACATGCGGCTATAGGCTCCGCCCCTGTACACCATTTTGAGAGGGAGTTCAGCATGGTGAGGGAGAAGCAGAGAGCAGAGTGAGTGTTATTGTGCTTCGAATGGATTCGTACATTCGTAACTTTTTTCATAACGAATTATGCCGAAGACATTCGGGCATTCGCTATTTTGCGGTATAATTTATTTCGGATTCGGTTTTATTCGTAATTGCTTTGTTCGGAAAATCGAATGCTTCCGAATGTCCGAAGGTTGCTAAATTCGGACGAATTTCGATTCGTTACGAAACGAAATGCACAAGCCTACTAATTATAAAGGCTAATGTGCAAGTTATTGTCCTAAAAAGTGTTTGGGGACCCGGGTCCTGCCCCAGGGGACATGTATCAATGCAAAAAAAGGTTTAAAAAATAGACGTTTTTACGGGAGCGGTGATTTTAATAATGCTTAAAATGAAAAAATAAAAGTGAAATATTCCTTTAAATTTCCTACCTGGGGGGTGTGTATGATATGCATGTAAAGTCGCGCATGTTTCCCGTGCTTAGAACTGTCCCTGCACAAAGTGTCATTTTTGAAGGAAAAAAAGTCATTTAAAACTCACTCGCAGCTATTAATAAATTGTCGGCTTTTATCAATACATAGAAAAGTCATTGATAAAAAAAAAAAAAAGCGTGGGGGTCCCCCAGAATTCAATTACCAGGCCCTTTAGGTCTGGAATGGATATTAAGGGGAACCCCGCCGCAATTTTTTTTTTAAAAATGGCGTGAGGTTCCCCCTAAATATCCATACCAGGCCCTTGAGATCTGGCATGGATTTTAAGGGGAACTCCACCCCAAATTTAAAAAAAAATGTCCCCCCAAAAATCCATACCAGACCCTTATCTGAGCACGCAACCTGGCCGGCCGCAGGGGAAGAGGGGGGGATGAGAGAGCGCCCCCCCCCCCTCCTGAACCGTACCAGGCCACATGCCCTCAACATGGGGAGGATGTCCCCATGTTGATGGGGACAAGGGCCTCATCCCCACAACCCTTGCCCGGTGGTTGTGGGGTCTGCGGGCGGGGGGCTTATCGGAATCTGTAATTTAAATTTACACAGTGAAGGAAGTTTCCCGCTCAGGCCAATGACGTAGGCGGGGTCCGACATACCGAGGGGGCGGACCTGATGGGGAACTTCGTTCGCTGTGTAATACATGAATAGACCCGCCCCTTCTCTCGTTCCGCATCTGGTCCGCTGGGCGGACCTGATGGGGAACTTTAGAAGGGGCGGGTCTATACATTTAAAACAGCGGAGGAAGTTCCCCATCAGGTCCGCACAGGCACAACCAATGACGGACAGCGCTGGACATCAGGATCGTTTGTTAAAGGGGTCTTTCAGATTCCGATAAGCCCCCCGCCCGCAGACCCCCGCAACCACCGGGCAAGGGTTGTGGGGATGAGGCCCTTGTCCCCATCAACATGGGGACATCCTCCCCATGTTGAGGGCATGTGGCCTGGTACGGTTCAGGAGGGAGGGGGGGCCGCTCTCTCATCCCCCCCTTTTCCCCTGCGGCCGGCCAGGTTGCGTGCTCAGATAAGGGTCTGGTATGAATTTTTGGGGGGACTCCACGCAATTTTTTTTTAAATATTTAGGGTGAACCCCACGCCATTTTTTTTTTAATTTGTGGCGGGGTTCCCCTTAATATCCATTCCAGACCTAAAGGGCCTGGTAATTAAATTTGGGGGGACCCCCACGCTTTTTTTTTTTTTTTTATCAATGACTTTTCTATGTATTGATAAAAGCCGACAATTCATTATAGCCGCGAGTGAGTTTTAAATTACTTTTTTTCCTTCAAAAATTTAATTTTGTGCAGGGACAGTTCTAAGCACGGGAAACATGCGCGACTTTACATGCATATCATACACACCCCCCAGGTACGAAATTTAAAGGAATATTTCACTTTTATTGTTTCATTTTAAGCATTATTAAAATCACTGCTCCTAAAAAAACGGCCGTTTTTAAAACTTTTTTTTGCATTGATACATGTCCCCTGGGGCAGGACCCGGGTCCACAAACACTTTTTAGGACAATAACTTGCATATAAGCCTTTATAATTAGCACTTTAGATTTCTCCCATAGACTTTTCGAATTTGCCGCGAACACCCCAAATTGTTCGTTGTTCGGCGAACGGGCAATGTTCGAGTCGAACATGAGTTCGACTCGAACTCGAAGCTCATCCCTAGTGGGAACGTACACCAAAGAAAGAGAGTAATGTCCCTCAGCGGGTAGTTACACCCATAAAAAGGAGGGAGATCAATGCATACCAGGCCCAAGAGAGACTTAAGTCCAAAGAGAAATGGAAAGAAAGTTCAAAAGGTAAACGCAAAGATCAAAGGAAAGAGACCCCTTCGAAGCAATATCCAGAGAAGCTGGTAGGTCCCTCCCCGATAGTACCTGTCCAAGTGGAAGGAGTCTACACCAGAGCCATATTGGATACTGGGGCACAAGTGACCCTGTTGTACAGGGACTTTTATGACAAGCACCTAAGTCACTTACCCATCCAAAAGATTGAAGAGTTGGAGATATGGGGGATTGGGACAGAGAGTTTCCCTTATGATGGCTATCTGCCTATAAAACTGACTTTCGACCCGTCCATAGCTGGAAAGGCTGAAGTGTTCGACACCTTAGCTGTGGTGTGCCCCCTTACTGCCTGGAGCTAACAAGAGTTCCCTAATAATAGGGACTAACATGGATCTGGTCCGAAGACTCCTGGCCCCTTTGACAAGAAGAAAAGACCCCACAGTTACTGAGATTCACCCAATGTTGAAGACAGCCTACCAACGACTGATCTTGTAACAGAAGGCTCCGGAAGAGGGGGTAGGGAAGGTCTGGAGGCTGGGAAGAAGGGGAATAGTGCTGCAGCCCGGTGAAGTAGCCTGCTTGAAAGCCACAGTGAAACTCACTTGGGAGCAGCCTGGACCCTTTGTCATGTTGGAACCCGACCCAAGGGAAGAACATTCGGGCTTAGAAGTAGTCCCAGAAGTAGTCCCGGTGAGGGCCCTGAAGAAGGCTCACGGTAAAGTGCCTGTGAGTGTCAGGAATACTATGGATGGTCCCATGGAAATCCCAGCCAGGCTGTTGCTGGGCCGGGTGAGCCCAGCTACCCCAGTTGCTTTGTCGGATGTGGAGAAGACAGATGGAGAAGGTACTGTGTGGGAGAAACTTTCCATGGAGAACCCAAACCTGCCCAGGGCTTGGAAAGAGAGAGCCAAGGCCCAGCTGACCAGGTGGGAAAAGATCTTCTCCCAAGATGAATTAGATGTGGGGTGTGCTAGGAGTGCCACCCATTGAATCCGCCTCCAGGAAGACAAGCCCTTCAGGGAGAGGGTTAGGCGGGTTCTGTTGGCAGACCTCGAAGACTTGAGGGAGCAGCTCACCAAGCTCAAGCGAACAGGGGTGATTCGAGAATCTAGAAGTCCCTATGCCTCCCCCATAGTGGTGGTCCGGAAGAAGAATGGGTCATTGAGGCTGTGCATAGACTATAGGACCCTCAACAGGAGAACCATACCGGACCAGTATACCACTCCAAGGATAGAGGATGCTCTACAGAGCTTGTCTGGAGCCAAGTGGTTCAGTGTTATGGACCTCAAGAGCGGGTACTATCAGATCCCGATGCATCCAGAAGACAAAGAGAAGACGGCTTTCATAACCCCGGTAAGAACATGAAGAGAGGCTGGAGAAAGTTTTGAGAAGACTCAGTGAGGAGGGACTCAAGCTCTCACCTGAAAAATGCCAATTCTATCAGTCATCAGTCAACTATCTGGGAGACATAGTGTCTGAAGATGGGGTAGCCACAGACCCCGAAAAATTGGATGCAGTTACCTCCGGGCCGAGGCCCACCACTGTGGCAGAACTCAGATCCTTCCTGGGATTCTGTTCCTATTATAGGAGGTTTGTGGAGGGGTTTGCTCGAATAGCCAGGCCTCTGAATGAGTTGCTCAAGACGGAGGGGGAAGAGGATGACTCGGGCCCTAGGAAGCCAGGGGAGTCAGTCAAGGACCAGTGGAATGAGCAGTGTGAAGATGCCTTCCAGATGTTGAAAAAGAACTTAACCACTGCCCCTGTTCTGGCCTATGCAGACCCAAAGAAGCCTTATGAACTCCACGTAGATGCCAGCCATGATGGTCTGGGAGGAGTGCTCTACCAGGAGCATGAAGGGCAACTGAGACCCGTTGTACGTGAGCAGAAGCCTGACCCCCTCCGAAAAGAACTATCCTACTCATAAGTTGGAGTTCCTGGCCCTCAAGTGGGCCGTAGTTGACAAACTCCGAGATTATCTGTATGGAGCAGACTTCACTGTGAAAACGGACAACAACCCCCTCACCTATCTTTTCACCACAGCAAAGCTGGATGCCACAGGACATAGATGGCTGGCGGTGCTGTCTGCCTTCAATTTCAGCCTGAAATACAGGCCTGGGGCGGGAAATCGAGATCCGGACGCCTTGTCCAGAAGATCTCATGTCCCCACTTGCAGTACAGAAGACTGGACCCAAGTGGCACCCGACGGGGTGCGGGCCCTCTGTCAAGGGGCTGAACTCCAAGCCAGTGGAGGCTCAAAGGCAGAAGAGATAGGGGTTACCGTAGTAGGAGTTCCCAAGCAGTACTGTGGGGTAACCCAACTGGGGGAAGATAACTTGCCAAAACTGTCCAAAAAAGAGTTGAGATCCGACCAATTGGAAGACCCCATGGGGAAATTGGTTCTAGAGGCCCTGGAGAATCAGGATCCGAACAGACTCCTGCGTCAACCCTCAAGGGAAGCTCGCCTGTTGAGGAAGGAGTGGGACAGGTTGCAGGTGCGTCAGGGAGTGGCCTACCGAAGGGGCCCCTCTGATGACCTGGAAGACAAATGGCAGTTGTTCCTGCCCGAGAAACACAGAGAGACTGTCATGGTTGCTCTGCATGACAACCATGGCCACCTAGGGGCGGAAAGGACTTTCCAACTCATTAGGGACCGTTTCTATTGGCCCTGCATGAGGGCTGAAGTTGAGGAATACTGCCACTCATGTGCACGATGTATCCAGAGAAAGACTTTACCCCATCAAGCTGCCCCAATGGGTCATCTGCAAAGGCAAAGCCCGCTTGATCTGGTATGGATTGATTTTCTCTGCCTCGAACCTGACCTGGGTGGACTAGGAAATGTTCTGGTAGTAACCGACCATTTCACCCGGTATGCCCAGGCTTTCCCGACCAAAGACCAAAAGGCCTCGACTGTGGCCAAAGTGCTTATGGAGAAATACTTCATACACTATGGGCTACCACAACGGCTTCATTCAGACCAGGGAAGGGATTTTGAAAGTCGGCTGATCTGGAAGCTCCTGGATTCCTTGGGGATTAAGAAGACAAGGACTACCCCCTACCATCCACAAGGTGATGCTCAGCCGGAGAGGTTCAACCGAACCCTGCTCAACATGCTGGGAACTTTAAGCAGTGAAAAGAAGCAGCATTGGAGCAACCACATAGCTGCAGTTGTGCATGCATACAACAGCACCACCAGCGATGCTACAGGGTACTCCCCCTATCGACTTATGTTCGCCAGAGAAGCAAGACTACCAGTAGATCTGGCCTTTGGCACTTCCATAGACCATTGCTCTGCCACTTTCCACAAAGGATATGTTGACAGACATAATTTGAAATTAGCCTATGAGCAGGCTCAGGCGGCCTCAGACCAAAGGGGGGCCCGCAACAAGAGGAACTTCGACCTGAAGGTTCGGATCCAGGACCTGCAACCTGGAGACCGAGTTCTTCTACGAAATCTGGGAGTCCCTGGAAAACATAAACTTGCGGACAGATGGAGGCCTGAACCTTATGTTGTTTGCAAAAGACTACCGGGTCTACCCGTTTATAGACTTAAACCAGAAGGGAAGGTGGGACCCTTGAAGACCTGGCATCGAAACCACTTACTCCCACTAGCTGAGGCAGTTCGGACACCCCCTGTAATGGATTCCCCTGAGCCAACCTCCACCCCGGATACTCCCAGGCCAAACACCCGGTCCCAGACCCCTCAGATCAGGGATACAGAGACCTCGGAGATAAGCGAAAATGAGGGGGAAGAACTTGATTGGCTTTGGCCCTCACAGGCCCCAGAAACTTCTGCTATTGATCTTCCACCTGAAGAAGACACCAAGGACAGAACACTGAATGCAGAAGCTACTGAATTCATCCCGCCCAGTCCTTGGTCAGATTCTTGGGAAAGTGCCTGTGACTTGCTCCCCGAAGAAGATCCAAGGGAATCCATGTACCCCCCTGCTCCGGAATCCAGTGCTCCCGAACCAGAGGAAATTCCTAAGTTGATTCCAGAAGAGGAGCTTGTTTCAACAGAAAGTCCTAGAGGACAGAGGAAGCGAAGGGCCATAAAGCCTCCCAGAAGATTAACTTATCCACAGATGGGGAGGAGTGCGGAAGACACTGTGGTTACTGCCAGGAGGAGTATGGAAGACCCTGATCCTCCCACTGTTCATTTGGTGGGAGGCAACCCCAACTCACTCTCTGGCACAGTTAGGCAGGACACTAATGATAATGTGACCTGTGGGCAGGGGCATTCACTACCTCGTTTTTGGTGGGAATTTCCTCTGCCAACATCATACGAAACTTTTATTGATGTTGTACGTTCTGTAATTTAATGTTATGTTATCTTTGGGGACCAAAGAGTTTAAGTGGGGGGAGTGTGTAGCGGGGTCTCCTTTAAGGCCCCGGACTACGTTACCCAGAACCCCGTTCGGCACCCAGAGTGCAATTGGCCACTGCAGAGACTAATGGGAGGGGCTATTTAAGGAGGAGGCGAGGCGGAGCTCGGCCTCTTTGGACACCGCGCTGAAGCAACAGCCTCTTCCTGTGCGGATCTGCTTGAGTACAAGGTCTGAAGCCTGGGGCCTTGTGCAACTTCCAAAGAGCCTTCCACCCCGCTGCGGAGCTTGGGTGGCACCAGACTGGTCGAGTGAGGACATCAGTTGGATCGGGGACCCGATCGTTGCAGACGCTGTGTGCGGAGACACAGCAGGTGGAAGTCCCGGACTGGGATCGCGTCCGGAGTGGTGAGCAAGCACTTGCTCAGTCCAATAGACTTTACCGTGTTTAGACCTATAGACTGCCTTGGCCCACCGATCGTTCGTTTGTTGTTCCACTAGGAGGCAGGACAAAGTTAGTGGGTCTCCAGTATAGTGTTCATTGGGACTGCCTACTTGTGGATTACAAATACTGTTTCATCAAGTGCACCACCGAAGGTTTGCATGGGAAGAAATCACAAGTGAAAAGACTGAGATTTCTTCTATGTCAGGCCTGACCAGGGAGGGGAGATAGAATATTGTTTAGTGCGCCACAGGGCGCGTGGACCATAATAGCTGCGCGCGGTGGGCTACCGCGCGGGGCCATTATTGTGTGCTACACTTATTGCTGCAGGGCTCTGACAGCAAGTTGCATGTGTTCTGTTCTGTTTATGCCTTTTGAAGTAAAAGTAAAATTGTTATATTTGATCTCTCGCCTCAGTGTGTTGTCTTACTGCAAAGAGATTACCCCTTACAATACTATTGAATGTGACATAAGTTTAACCCTAGACTAACTGTGCCAGAGTGGGTCGAGTAAGATTGCCGGGGGTTGGCGGTGCTGTATACAGGGCCCGAAATCAAACCAGCGGCTCTCTTAACTGGGGGTAGCGCTACATATAATTTTCTCCATTGAAGAGGAGATAGAGAGCACTGGTGTGTTGTATAGTCACTGATCACTGTTAGAAGCAATCACAGGCTATCTTGGCAATCACGTAATAAAAAAAACTGGTCCTCCCAACTCCCTGGAGCTGTCTGTCACATCTCGCCTCCATGCTGGGAGTATGTTATACACATTACAGTAAGCCCACATATGTGTGTACAGTCATTAGCAAGGGAATAGAAAAGAAGTCTATCTATCTATCTATCTATCTATCTATGAAAAATGACAGCTCCTCATTTAGCATGGGCAAGGGAAGGCTTGGGGCGGTCTTGAAGGAAAGAAAATGGCTTGTTTAAGAGGGTCTAATTTGTTTCTAATGTAAAAAAAATTAGGCTACTTACACATCTGTATAGTAGAAAAACTCAGGCTTGCTAAAAGCATCTGAAAACCAAAGGCTCAATTACTATATACTGTATATGTGTATATACAGTGCCTTGAAATTTTTCCATGTTACAATCAAAAACGTAAATGTATTTTATTGTGATTTTATGTGATAGCTCAAATAAGGCAGAATGGTGCTGCGGACATATGCAAATATACTATGCCATGTCCCTGGATATCAGAACATGTTTGGAAATAGAGAAAAAGGGACTTTATTGGTACCACACTACAAGTAGATATTCTTTTTAAAAACAATATAAAAAAAAAAGAGGTATAGAAATATCTATATACAGTACATCTCATGCTTAGAACAATACAAAAGAAGAGCTAATATCACCATTAATCCTTGATTTAAAGGTAGGCAGCCTCCAAAAAGATACAAAACAGAAGACATAATATGTAATCATGATCTTATGTTTGTCAGGTATCCAAAATGTTGGCTACTGAAGGGGTGGTGGTATTCCGCTATATAATTGTCTCATTGCTCGACAAGTTTTGTGTGGTATATGCTTCTTCAGGAGCTAAACAGAAAGTAAGAATGTACCCCGGCTACTGTGGGACTTTTAAGGCAGACTCAAATGTAAAGTAGATATATTTAAAAAGTATAAAGTTTATTATTACAGAACAAAAACATTGGGGCATACATCACCATCACTTTACATTAAACAGCAAGTTGTGCATTGGCTCATGAAGAGCTGGTAATGATGTGGTTGTATCTATTCGCTATGACTGACGTGTTTCAGGAAAAAAAGTATATCCCTGAATGAGCAGTTGTAGAGAAGGGGAAACATTGTAGTTATCCCTATATTCATGTAGCAGTCATAGTTGAATGGCACACCTGTCACTCTGCATTATACAACTCATGTGTAAGAGTGTGTAATCTGCCGATAATTGTTCAATGTGAGTTACATATGCATGGGGGGAATAATCACTGCAACACTTAAGGTTTACTCAAAAACTCCCACTCAGGGAAGCATAGAGGGCCAGTGTAGCATTGCCCCCCACATAGAATACATTGGCCATCAGGTGTGTCCATAACAAAGATGAAAACTGTGCCACAAATGCCAAATACCTACTTTATAGGGTTCCCGAGGATCGAATTCCCCACTGTTTCGTCCACCTAAGCAGCAGCGACAGCATGTGCCGACAGGCCGATTAAATGTTGTACATGCCGCCCGCGCGGGCGCGGTGCGCCCGCTGTGGGCATAAGAACGTTTTGCCGCGCTATCACGTGCATGATGATGCCGGGTCTGAGGTGTGCCCAGGATATACAATGATTCGTAAAGCAAGGGGAGAGGCGCCTCTGAGTGCAGATGTTTAAAACAATTTAATAAGAGATTGCAGTACAAGCAACTCACATTTTACTGGATAAAAACAGGCATTGTACGATTTCCATATGTAGAAGAGGGTATCATCAGGTCAGTCATCAGCCTCCTTCTCCTGCTGGGGCGCTGTGTTGCTGGTTCTTCCTATCTGCACCGCTTTAGATGGATGGAATAGCCGGCGGCGGTGGAGATACTGCAGAGCACGGCCTGGGTGATGGTTTTTCCGGCAGGCGAGGGCCGATGACGTCACTGGTATGCCAGTGACGTCATCGGCCCTCGCCTGCCGGAAAAACCATCACCCAGGCTGTGCTCTGCAGTATCTCCACTGCCGCCGGCTATTCCATCCATCTAAAGCGGTGCAGATAGGAAGAACCAGCAACACAGCGCCCCAGCAGGAGAAGGAGGCTGATGACTGACCTGATGATACCCTCTTCTACATATGGAAATCGTACAATGCCTGTTTTTATCCAGTAAAATGTGAGTTGCTTGTACTGCAATCTCTTATTAAATTGTTTTAAACATCTGCACTCAGAGGCGCCTCTCCCCTTGCTTTTCTTTTCAGTACTTTTGGAACACGGTTTCTGTTTCTCCTTGATGGCAGCCCTGAGACTGTATATGTGACTGTTTTTACTACTCCCCGCCCGGCTCCCTCCCCTTCATTCATTCATTCATTTTTTCTCTCTCCCCTCCACATGCCCCGAGAGCCTGGTCTCTATGTTTACTGATTGTACATGCATTGTACATACACTATCCTAAACCCCATACTCTAAGGATAACAGCGATTTGGACTCATGCGCATATTTACTTGTATAATATACAATGATTCGTACCAAGGCTGAGGTGCTGCAAAGGGATCCCCCGGATCGCAAATGCACAGTGTTCCCCCATGGAGAGTGGGAGGGCGTCAGGCATCCGCGGCCCACTGACACACAAGGATAGGTGACGAGTGCACGGAAAGAGGGACGCCCAAATGGCTGGACATGGGCATATCTCAAAGCGCACACTGCCACATCAACATGCCGCCCGCCAGTGGACGGGAGGCCTTTGTGCGCCGGGTTGGGGCATAACAAGGTCCCAGGGGTTAGGGAGCCCTGTCCATGATGCAGAAAAAAAGGAGTATAAATACCTCTATATATATATATATATAAAAACATATGACATGTGTCATATGTGTGCATGGTTCAAAAGGGGAAGTCTAAGGGTCACGGAGTGGCATGCATGCATACAAAACAGCCGGAGCGGAACAGAGCATATGCATCTTTGGCAGAAACAGGTGTTAGAGAAGATATGACAAGTATGGCATTTTGTGAAAAGTAACATACATATGATGTATAAAGAGTACCAAATGTAACCATTATTTACATTGCATTCAGATGATACATACAGCTTACAGTTATTTTGAATGATGTAATTGATGACACAGCATGATCATATGTTAAGCAAGGCTACTATGTCATTCTTTTTCACAGACACCTGAGACAAACCCGTCTAAAAATGGACGATAGCTAAGTTGGGTATTGAGGCTCAGGGGCACAGTTGTCCCTCAGTTTCTAAATCCAACGTACCTCTCGTTTGAGTAGGAGTTTGTTCCAATCTTCCCCCCTGGGGTTCAGGTGAACACAATCCAAGATAGTAAAATGGATCAGAGGAAGGGTACTATGGTGACGATCTCTAACATGTCTTCCAAGAGGAAGATCAGCGTTAGCGGTGGTCATACTGTGGATGTGCCTATATGCCCTTCTCCAAAACTCCAGTTTTGTTTTCCCCACATAAAAACGATTGCATTGGAATATCAGTAGGTAGTGTCACGTATCAGGTAAGATCAGAACTATGTGAACTGCAACAAAGGAAACCCAAACGTGTGTAAGTGAAATATAATGATTTATTAAAGATAAGTGAAATAATATAGATACAACCACCTCCAATACCACACAGTGCACAATAACCAATACCAAACAGAACCCACAAATAATAACAGTAACAGACAAATATGTACAAGTAATGGGGAAACCAGAATCATAAACAAGGCCAGGCCAGGGTCATACACAGCAGGTAGGCAGATGGACAAAGGGGTATTCCAGAATATAAACGTTAGCCAGGCCAAGGTCATACACAGGGAGATCAGCAGATGGGGTAAGGAACACAGGACAGGGAGAGGACGGATGGATGGATCAGGACAGGGAGACAGGATCAAGCAGGGGGAACCAGGCTGCAGAGCAGGGATCAGGGATTAGGACAGACACAACAGGTTCAGGTTCAGGTTACAGGTTCAGGTTACAGGTTCAGGTTACAGGAATCAGGGTTACAGGAATCGAGGTTCAAGTAGACAGGCTACAGGTCAGGGCACAAGGACGATACCAGGGCAAGGAGTGCTTGTGCTCGCCGGGTATTTAAAGGAAGGCTAATTGGCTTCAAGTCACAGCTGACCACAGGAAGTGCTGCCTGTCCCATACTGCCAGAATACACCCGCTGGTGGATGCCGGTACTGCAGTCCATGTATCATGCATTACCACCAGCAGGTGAGATCCTCCAAAAAGGATATTGGCTGCAGGAGGACACCTGCTGGCGGACACTAGTACTGCAGTCCAAAGGACCAACAGCACCACCAGCGGGTGAAGCCTTTCCTGACAGGTAGATCACACCTATAGTTTTACAATTAGCGAAATGTTTAGGTTTGTACATGTTACCAGTAGGTAATATGGTGTCAGATTGTGTGTTCATGTACTGGCAGTTTGGACGACCACCAAGTAAAGGTGCCTAGTCTTTTGCCTTTGGTCTGACCTAATGGTTCCTACATATTTATGTACAACATTTAATCGGTGTGTCAGCATATGCAGATGCTGCTGTTATGGTGGAAGACACAGCGGGGGATTTCGATATTCAGGAACCCTATAAAGTAGGTATTTGGCATTTGTGGTACAGCTTTCCTCTTTGTTATGGACACACCTGACGGCCAATGTATTCTATGTGGGGGGCAATGCTACACTGGTCCTCTATGCTTCCCAGAGTGGAATTTTTTGAGTAAACCTTAAGTGTTGCAGTGATTGTTCCTCTCATGCATATGTAACTCACATTGAACAATTATCGGCAGATTACACACTCTTACACATGAGTTGTATAATGCAGAGTGACGTGTGTGCCATTCAACTATGACTGCTACATGAATATAGGGATAACTACAATGTTTCCCCAAATCTACCACTGCTCATTTATATTTTAGGTGGGGGTTTACATCATCAGTGACGTTAACTACTCCCCACCAGCTGGGATCCTTCCCTTTTTCCCTGTCTACAATTTTTGCCTGTTGGCTCGGATTGACTCTGGATCTTTGTGAGGGGCACTCAGGGCCTGGGTGCCCCCCTGATGCTTGGGGGAATTGCCCAAAACCCGATGCAGATGAAATTTTGATTGTTCTTAACTATGATGTATGGGTCATACAGTTCTTTAAAGGAACTGGGTTCTGGATGTATGTCTTTTAAATGTCAAATATTACTAGACTATGACGGTTAGACACATAATCAGCCATGGTCTTTTTCTTTCTATAATTGCGGCCAGCGATTGCTCCTAATTCTATGTATGAACATGTGGTATGGGGTCTGCTGCGGCTTATGCACTGCCTAGCACCGGCAATGTGGATAATATGTGGCCACCCAAGCCATTGGTTGTGCTGTTCGGCGACATCCGAGCGGCACCTTTATCAATGGCAACGGAGACGCCTGGATTGGGCGTCTTTTAGCAGTACTTCCGCCCTCAATTACCAAGCTTGGGCTTGGCACGCATGCGCTATTTTGACAGCTATTGTCTGTCTGTGGTGATTGGCGAACATACGCCAGTATGCAGCGTCATACGTTTGCCCTTAGTGGCGTTACCCTCAATTATCCACCACGCATGCGTGTCACCACACGGCGTGAGTACACGCTTTTTGGCCGGCCTTGATGACGCTGTGTGTTGTACAGCGTCATCATAAGCGAGCTGCTCATAAATGGGAGCCATTAGCACCACTCAAACACCAGGTTGTTGAGGTGTGTGGCAGCCTCCGTAGTAAGGATTTTACTGGACTGGACATGAGTGAGCTCTGGAGTACCATCGGTATGTTATGCTTTTTGGTTTAGTGACCAATATCTCTCTTTTTTTTCCGTTTTTCTTATCATCATTCCCTTTATGTAGTTTGCTATAAGACGCGGTCTTCTTTTCTTTTCATAGTGCTGTCTTACTCTGTGGTGTGAGTGATTAGACCCCACTCACACAGCATTTTACCATTTATCCCTTGGATGGTGGAGGGTTGGTTCTTCACTCTCAAGTACCCTGCCCTCAGGTATATATATGCATTTTCTACATGTGTGTAGTTAGGCCTTGTGTTGTTATTAGTTTGGTAGTACCTGGGTCACACATATCCCCCTACATATTTGGGGTATTGGTACCCATCTGGAGCTGTAGTCATTACTCATTAGATGTATATATCTACAGGATTTACAACTGAATTATCACACCAGCTGGGATTATTAATCAGCATTTATGCCAGTTATACAAAAAAGCTTGGGTATTCTAACCATCATCCAATTGGGTTGGCTTATTACAAAAAATCTATTCTAAGGTAATTTTTCAATCTTTACATTTCTTTATATTTCTTTATAATTTTCTATGCCCCATACTGCATGGGGGTTATTTTAACTAATTTTGTGGTCGCTATTTTAGCCTCCTGTCCAGGCTTCATATCACTCGTTGAGTTCCGGTCCAGTCTAAATGCTTTTCTGGATATCTTCTTGAAAAGTAGGTTGCCTTACAATATATCTATATATACTCTTTACCAATTGGTTTATGTTCATCGATTCGTAAATGAATATGGGGCAGCTTTTGCTACTCCCATGTACACTGTAAGCAATGGCCCGGTTAGTCTATTCTAATCGATGCAATTACTTTTTCTACAGCTACTGTGAGCATCTCCGTATTTGTCCACGTGTTGGTGCATGGCTGGTTGTTTAGCTGCAGCGCTCCACATTGGAGTTTAGGCCTCTCCTCTTGGGGCCACCCTTTTCCACGTGTAGTTTACACAGAGTTTAGAGGGTCGCAACAACTTTATCACACTCACTCCCTACAGATGAATTGTGGTGAGTGATTAGTGTTCATTAACTGTATATCAATATTATGTGTAATGAATAAATAAAAGTTTTTTGTACCAAAACTATTAAATCTTTCCTTGTATATTTAGAAGCTCTTGAGGAAGCGATCAGATCGCGAAACATGTCGAGCTCCAAGTTTTAAAGTGCATCAACACACAGTGAACCTCTATCCAAGGAACCATCGCAATCTTGTGGGGTATCTCCTTGGCAATGTCCATACTACATGTGTTGTAATTTATGTATTTGTGTCTATTTAGCTATTTACATGCCATTTATTATGTACCTGCAATTGTCCTGGTGACGTAGGTCAAATTCATGTTATGTATGTATGTGTGTAGTTAAAATTTTATTATTTTTCTAAAACTATGTGTGCCTATAAAGTCCATTCTTTCCACAATCCCTTGTTCACTTAACTATGATGTGTCTAATATGGGCCGTGGTACTGGTATGTATGCTCTACTGCCGGTGTGACATATGACATGTGTTCTCTTTACCTGTTTATTTGTTTTCAACTTATGTCTTGTTTTATCATAGAATGTTCTCCACCTTTGATCTTCTCTCTTAAATGCCCCTGAAGAAGGGATATACTTTTGCTCCTGAAGTGCGTCAGGCATAGCGAGAAGATACAACCACATCATTACCAGCTCTTCATGAGCCCATGCACAACTTGAGTTTTAATAAACTTTATACTTTTTAACCACTTCCATACAGGGCACTTATACAGCTTCCTGCCCAGACCAATTTTCAGCTTTCGGCGCTGTTGCAATTTGAATGACAATTGAGCGGTCATGCTACACTGTACCCAAACTAAATTTTTATCATTTTGTTCCCACAAATAGAGCTTTCTTTTGGTGGTATTTGATCACCTCTGCGATTTTTATTTTCTGCTAAAATTTTAAAAAAAGACCGAAAATTTTTAAAAAAAACATATTTTTTTTGTTTCAGTTACAAAACTTTGTAAATTAGTAAGTTTTCTCCTTTACTGATGGGCACTGATGGGGCTGCACTGACGGGCACTGATGAGGCGGTGCGGATGGGCACTGATAGGCAGCGCAGATGGGCACCGATAGGCAGCGCGGATGGGCACCGGTAAGCGTCACGAATGGGCACAGATAGGCAGCACGGATGGGCACAGATAGGCGGCACAAATGGGCACAGATGGGCACAGATAAGCGGCACGGATGGGCACAGATAGGCGGCACGGATGGGCACCGATAGGCGGCATGGATGGGCACCGATAGGCGGCATGGATGGGCACTGATAGGTGGCACGGATGGGCATGGATGGGCACTGATAGGTGGCATGGATGGGCACTGATAGGTGACACTGTAATGTGTTAATGGATGCCAATCAGTGCCAAACAATAATGCCTGCCAATCAGTGATCCCATTGTGGGCACTGATTGGCATCCATTAGGGGCACTAATTGGCATCCATTAGGGGGCACTGATTTCAATCCCTGGTGGTCTAGGGAGGCATACCTTGTAATGGACATCCCTGGTGGTCCAGTGGCATCCCTGGTGGTTCAGTGGCATCCCTGGTGGTCCAGTGTGGGCATCCTCGGGGGGGCTGTGCTGATAATTGATCAGCACAAACCCTCCTGTCAGAGGAGCAGCCGATCGGGTCTCCTCTACTCGCGTCTGACAGACGCGAGTGAGGAAAAGCCGATTACCGGCTTTTCCTGTTTACATGTGATCAGCCGTGATTGGACACGGCTGATCACATGGTAAAGAGTCTCCGTCGGAGACTCTTTACCTAGATCGGAGTTGCGGGGTGTCAGACTGACACCCTGCAACAACGATCGCCGCAATGCGCGCCCCGGGGGCGCGCAGCGGCTTAAAATCCTGAGGACGTCATATGACGTACAGTCAGGATTTTAAAACCACTTTGCCGCCATCAATCCGCTATAGGGCGGGCGGCAAGTGGTTAAATATATCTAATTTACATTTGAGTCTGACTTAAAAGCCCCACAGCTGGGGGGTGGTACATTCTTACTTTCTGTTCAAGTTGAAGGGATGTTGACAACACAATATGGGTTTCTCCCAGCGGGTATCTCAGTGGTAATATCAGGCACAGGCTGGCGGCGCCCCCCTTATACACACTCTGAAGAAGGAGGATTTTGGTAATGAAACTTTTTTCAACAATGGCTTTCTTCTTGCCACTCTTAAAGACCAGATTTGTGGAGTGCACACCTAATAGTTGTCCTGTGGACAGATTCTCCCACCTGAGCTGTGGATCTCTGCAGCTCCTCCAGAGTTACCATGGGCCTCTTAGCTGCTTCTCTGATGAATGCTCTTCTCTCCTTTCCTGGCCTGTCAGTTTAGGTGGGCGGCCATGTCTTGGTAGGTTTGCAGTTGTGCCATACTCTTGGCATTTTCGGATGATGGATTGAACAGTGCTCCGTGAGATGTTCAAAGCTTGGCATATTTTTTTATAACCTAACCCTGCTTTAAACTTCTCCACAACTTTATCCCTGACCTGTCTGGTGTGTTCCTTGGCCTTCATGATGCTGTTTGTTCACTAAGGTTCTCTAACAAACCTCTGAGGGCTTCACAGAATAGCTGTATTTATGCTGAGATTAAATTACACACAGGTGGACTCTATTTACTAGTTAGGCAACTTCTGAAGTCAATTGGTTCCACTAGATTTTAGTTAGGGGTATCAGAGTAAAGGGGGCCGAATACAAATGCACGTCACACTTTTCAGATATTTATTTGTAAAAAAAAACTGAAAACCATTCATCATTTTCCTTCCACTTTACAATTATGTTGCACTTTGTGTTGGTCTATCACATGAAATCCCAACAAAATACATTTATGTTTTTGGTTGTACCATGACAAAATGTGGAAAATTTCAAGGGGTATGAATATATATATGTATATATATATATATATATATATATATATATATACATATATATATATATATATATATATATATATATACCATATTTTTCGCACCATAAGACGCACCTGACCATAAGACGCACCTAGGTTTTAGAGGAGGAAAACAAGAAAAAAAATATTCTGAACCAAATGGTGTACTAAAATATTTTCCAGTGCCCATGAAATGCAGCCTGACCATTGCCATAGTAAACGCAGAGTGACCATTGTCATAGTAAACGTAGAGTGACCATGCCATCAGTGGTGGGACACCCTGGGAAGAGGAGAGAGGGGACGCCGTTGGAAGAGGAGAGAGGGGACGCCGTTGGAAGAGGAGAGAGGGGACGCCGTTGGAAGAGGAGAGAGGGGAGGCCGTTGGAAGAGGAGAGAGGGGACGCCGTTGGAAGAGGAGAGAGGGGACGCCGTGGGAAGAGGACAGAGGGGACGCCGTGGGAAGAGGACAGAGGGGACCTTGTGGCAGTCAATAAGGCCTAGAGGATAGCAGGCTAGGCACTTCCTAATGGCTCAGTCCCTGGGAATAGTAATGGATAATGGCCAACAGGCCCTCTTACCAGACCCAGCGAAATCGCAACAGTGATCCCTCTGGCTGGACGTTCGCTCACTCTGGGTTGCCCGGGGTGACTCTAGTCAGTAGTGTAGCATGTCTGTATCCTGGAAGCGTCTCGGTCTTTCTCCCTCTCTGGTGGTGCGGGTACAGAGGTTACAGTGTGGCTCCCTCTCTGGTGGTGCGGGAACAGTGTGGCTCCCTCTCTGGTGGTGCAGGTACAGCATGGCTCTCTGGCGGTGCGGGTACATTGTGGCTCTCTGGCGGTGTGCGGGTACAGTGTGGCTCTCTGGCGGTGCGGGTACAGCGTGGCTCTCTGGCGGTGTGCGGGTACAGTGTGGCTCTCTGGCGGTGTGTGGGTACAGTGTGGCTCCCTGGTGGTGCGGGGTACAGCGTGGCTCCCTGGTGGTACAGGGTACAGCGTGTCTCCCTGGTGGTGCAGGGTACAGCGTGGCTCTCTGGCGGTGTGCGGGTACAGTGTGGCTCTCTGGCAGTGCGGGTGCAGCGTGGCTCTCTGGCAGTGTGCGGGTACAGTGTGGCTCTCTGGCGGTGCGGGTACAGTGTGGCTCCCTGGTGGTGCGGGGTACAGCGTGGCTCCCTGGTGGTGCAGGGTACAGCGTGGCTCTCTGGCAGTGCGGGTACAGCGTGGCTCCCTGGTGGTGCGGGGTACAGCGTGGCTCTCTGGTGGTGTGCGGGTACAGCGTGGCTCTCTGGCGGTGTGCGGGTACAGTGTGGCTCTCTGGTGGTGCGGGTACAGTGTGGCTCCCTGGTGGTGCGGGGTACAGCCTGGCTCCCTGGTGGTGCAGGGTACAGCGTGGCTCTCTGGCAGTGCGGGTACAGCGTGGCTCCCTGGTGGTGCGGGGTACAGCGTGGCTCTCTGGTGGTGCGGGGTACAGCGTGGCTCTCTGGTGGTGCGGGGTACAGCGTGGCTCTCTGGTGGTGCGGGGTACAGCGTGTCCCCCAGCAGAGTATACTCTTTTGCTCCTCTTCTAACAGCAGAGTGTTTGCATGCTGGAGGAACTGGTGCCAGAACTCTGCCGTGACTTCATTTCCCATGATGCCCCCAGTGTCTTCTGATTGGCCCTCTGCTGTGGCCAATCATGGGAAGGGAAACAGTGGGCAGTAAGCTGGGTGGCGGCCAGCAAATCCAATTAGAGCCGCTCTCTCTTTCTTTTCTCCCTTCGGGTTACAGAAAGGGAAGGGGGGCGGCGGGGGAGATATACAGACAGCCCGCAGCTCTCCTCTCCCTGTCACAGCGCCGCTGCTCTATTTGCCAGAGAACTTGGCAGCAGCGCTGTGACAGGGAGAGGAGAGCTGTGGGCTGTCTGTATCCCCCGCCGCCCCCCTTCCCTTTCTGTAACCCGAAGGGAGAAAAGAAAGAGAGAGCGGCTCTAATTGGATTGCAATGCGAGCAATGTGTAAGGGGCGGTGCCAGCGGCGGCGGAGGGCGGAGCCAGTGGCGGTGGTCAGGGGATTCCAGCAGCTACGGGAGCAATGAGAGCGGATGGCAGGGGCGGTGCCAGCGACGGGGGGCGGGCCTGTCATGTATTCGGACTATAAGACGCAGGGACATTTTCCCCCATACTTCTGGGGGAAAAAAGTGCGTCTTATAGTCCGAAAAATACGGTATATATATATATATATATATATATATATATATATATATATACATATATATATATACATATATATACATATATATATATACATATATATATATATATATATATATATATATATATATATATATATAGTGATAGGAGGACAGTCTGTTACTGTCTTAAAGGGGTTGTAAACCTTCGTGTTTTTTCACCTTAATTTATTAAGGTGAAAAAACACCTTGCTGTGCCTGGCCCCCCCGAGCCCCCGTTTTACTTACCTGAGCCCGGAATTTCCATGGGCGCGATCCCACGTCGTTCTCCCCATGGCTGATCGGCTCTTGATTGGATAGATTGATAGCAGCGCAGCCATTGGCTCCCGTTGCTGTCAACCAAATCCAATGACGCGGCGGCTATGTACGCCGAGTGTATAACACGGGAGTGCGCCCGCAAGGTAACCCCCTTGGGAGAGAGCTTCCCAGAGGGGGTTAGCTATTGCGGGGAGGAGCCGCGAGAGCCGCCGTGGGACCCCAGAATAGGACGATCGGGGCCACTCTGTTTGTTATTTAAAAAAAAAACGGAACCTTTAATACCACTTTAAGAGGTGAGTACTGACTGGTTCAGCAGTGAATGGGTGCCTGAGTAGGTGTGAGACTGATTGCAAGGTGGGTTTTACATCATAAGTCCCCTTGCACACAGAGCCCGCTAGGTGCAGTGCATCACTCCTGTCTTTGTATTGCACCCAGGAGGGACAGGTGCAGCATCCAACCCTGCTGTAGACAACCTGTCAAAGTCTATGAGAGGCTTCAACTGAAAGGGGCAGAATGCTGTTCCAAGTGGTACCCATGCAGGTATGCAGATCTGGGCCAACCTTACTCTTGAGGAGCTTGGAGCTCACATATTTAAGTGTAATTGCGATGTTGCCCAGGAGTATTGTAAGCCCAGACCAAAATGATGATGCTCCCATCAAGGGGGTGTGTCCTTGATGGCCTGGGCTCAGAGTAAGTGGCTTGCATGATGCAACAGAAGTAGGGATTGGAAAGCACTAAGTACACAGAGACAGCTCTGATGAGGAGGTGTTTATTGCAGTGAGAGCAGTTTTTTTTTCCACGGCTCATTTTTCAAATAGTGTCCCTTGTTTCCATTTATGAAAGTTGGGAGGTATGTAGATGCTAATAGTTATTCGTGGAATTCTTCTCTAATGTTTTCAATAAACACAACAAAGTAAATACAGTTTTGACAGAAGCAGCACAGCCCTGTATAATATGACCTATGAGTGTTTTTTCAGATTTCAGTTTGCACAAAGTGATTATCTTTTGGTCTTTTGCTCTGTAAAGAAAGCTTTTGCAGCATGCATTCTCTTTTATTGACTGCACATATGCCTTTGGGAGTCACCAGTGACCTTGCAGGAGTCTATTATGAAGAGAAGTACATTTTGTATTGTTTACAAATGGCAGCATTTTAGGCATGCCATGAATTTAACTAGCCAAGAATTATATCAAAGCCTCCTTTTGCACTAAATGTAAAACAGATTTATTTGGTTTTGTAAATACTAAACGCAGAAACATCTTCAAAGGGAATACTAAACTTTTTTTTTAATTCACATGACCTAAATTATAGCTAATTCATTTGACTGTTTGTTTTTATTTAATTTCTACTGTCTTTTGGCAATAGAAAATACTTAGGGTTGGATGATACCAATTTGTTTGGTCTGCAAACACCCAAAAAAGCTTTATTTTTCAAATAGTCAATTTATGCTGACCTGTAGTTTACAGCTAATTTTAAGTTAACATGAATCTGTGTTTTGCCAGAGCTTTCCTTTAGACATGTGCACTGCCGAAAAATTTGTTCATTTTCGTTTCATAAATTATTCTTTCATAAATTCAAAAATTCGTAAATGCGTAAATTCGAAAATTCGTAAATTCGAAAATGAGAAAGTAAATCTGAAAATTCGAAAGTATTGAAATTTCCTTTCAAATTTGGCTGTTAGTGAACGTAATGAATACAATTTTATCCGAAGTTACAAATGATCCGAAATAACAAATGGAACGGAACTAATTAATAATATATAATAATGATAAAAAGTTTTTATTTTTATTATTATTGTTATTTATTATTATTAATTCATTCCATTCCATTCTTTTAGATACGTCATTCGTTATTTCGGATAATTCGTAACTTTGGATAAATTAGTATTTGTTATGTTCACTAGCAGCCAAATTTGAAAGGAAATTCCAATACCTATAATTTAATAGTTAGTTATTATTTCAGATTTTTGAATTTTCGGGTTTTCGTATTTTCGAATTTTACATTTACGAATTTATGAATATACGAATTTTCAAATTTACAAACTTTCGAATATTCTCATTTATGAATGTAGTGCCCACTACATTTTGGTATGTGCTTAAGTAGTGTTATTTGTTTTAAACTGTCAGTGCAGACAAAATCTAGTCAGGCCTATGCCTTATGCTAGGCCTGGTGGTTTAAATCTGGGATTGGGAGTGTCAGAGTAGCAGTGGGTGTGGCCACCTGTGCTCAGACTTTGGAACTCCTCCCCTGCTTTCAGGAGAATCTTCTGGAAGGGGGCGGAGCTGGAAGCTCTGAGTGACAGGCAGCTTGTGTGGCAGCTCTACCAATCCCCAACTAGGATTGGAAGGGGGTGGGCCTGCTATATAAGCTGAGGTAACATGCCACTGGGGAGGAGTCGTGAGAGGAAAGAGGATGGAGCAGTAGTGTCTGGGTGACTAGGCCCCGGCCTGAGGGCCTGGGGCCTACCAGGTGCTGAGGAGAAAGTCCTGATGGAGGACCACATTTCTTTAACACCGCAAAGGAGGAATTCAACATTAAGAGAAAGGAACATGGAATTGTTACTGCTGGACTGTGCGGTTTAACCATGTGTCTTCCATGGACCGGGGACCATGGAACAGGTAAGTGGGTACATGACAGCAAGTGATGGGACCAGAAGAGTCTATTGAGGGGACTTGGGAATATCTGCTGTTGCCCCTAGTAAAGGAAAGCCACAAGGGGGTGTCTTAGATGGGATGTTGCACTGTCAGTCCTACACAGCAGGATGTTACAAGAAGAGACTCTAACCTTATCTCACCTCAATATGGAAGGCTGTGGCTGGGGAACTCAGCCTTTCCATCACTGGACTATTTGAGCCTAGTAGTCCATCAGTTACCATTTGCAGTAGAGGGACTGTGGGGTCGGAGGGGGATGTATGAGGATACTTTCCAGACACAGGGCTGGCATCTGGATAACTGATTATTACCACAAAAAGTCATTCAGAGTGACTTGTCTTAATCAGTGCAGCATAAAGGGAGCAATAGTCTGCAGTGACACAGCTCACTAAACTACAATCTTTGCTGTGCCTTATTCTCAGAGCTAAAGTGCTAATATCTATGGGCATCCCATGTCACTACACCCTTACCCAACTCTACACAAGAAACTTTTATAATACAAATACCACAAGGTAAAGCAAGTGACTCTTCATTGTGTCTTATGGATGGATGAGGAGAATGGACAGCAGGATGATGTGTGGATCTTTTGATCTTGTGCCCAGAGTGCACCACTATACAAATATTCAGAAAAATTTGTTAAACGGGTTTTCGTTAATTTGAATGTCTCCGAATTAACAAATTTGTCAAAATTTGTTAAAAAACTAATTTGGAACAAAACAAATTGCACATGTCTACTTCCCTTCACTCCCCTACTGCTCTGATCATTTGTGGCAATGAGTAAAAGCAGCAGACCTGTGTAAGCTCTCATTCACAACTTGCAAGAGAGTGAGTCACAGAAGGAAGAAGAGTGAGTCACTTGATTCTCCATACATGGAAGTACTGGGTATCTCCATTCGCTTCCTGGGTAAAACAGAGCACCAAGAGAGCAAATAGCAGGATATGTAGGAACAAATTTAAATCCAGGCACACTAAATAAAATGTTCGGGATGTTATATCTAACAACAATTGCAACATGAATATACTTTATGAATCTAAATGAATGTGGTTCAAACACAGAGAGGTTCATTACTTTTCTCGATGATTACATTAAAAGACCAGGATGCTTCTGCCATGGGCAAAACCTCACATACAGCAAGTCCACTAGCCACTACTTTCATTTAATGTCTCTCCAGCTAAGAGGTACTGAGCGAGCTGCTGGAAGCCGGAACTGAGAGGGACAACAGAGGTTAGGCTGCGTGTCACTGCAAGCAGAGCCACCAGTTGGATCAGATTGTGCTGTGCCCTACAGACAGAGACAGACCCGATGGCTGTACTGCTCAACAACTGAACCCTTTCTTGCAGAGTGGGACTTTCCATTGAGCCAGAGCATCCAAGCTGGCACATGTCACAAGCACTGGCTTTAGAGAGGAAGCCCCAGAGTGCAAAACCAAATTATTGATCCTAGAAAACCTCCACAGCATCAGTGGTGATAGGTAGGGATGAGCTTCGTGTTCGAGTCGAACATACGTTCGACTCGAACATTGGCTGTTCGATCGTTCGACGAAGATCGAACGATTTGGGCCGTTCGCGCCAAATTCGAGTGACGCGAACGGCCCACAATGCACTACGCCATCGCAGTGTCATCCAGGCGCTGTGATTGGCCAAGCATGCACTGTGACCCCGCATGCTTGGCCAATCACAGCGCCGGCAGCGAGGAGAGCAATGATTGGCCACAGGCAGGATGCCTGTGGCCAATTATTGCTGAGGGTGTTTAGTACACGCCCCACACTATAAAAGGCCGCCAGCACGGCGGCCTAGTGTAGTGTGTTCCGGAGCAGGGATAGAGTAGCATAGGCAGGGACAGTGACTGTTATTTCTTTCTTGCTTAACCTGGATTCCTTTAGTTTAGGGAAAGAGAAGGATAGGTAGGGAGAGTGTCAGTGTGTTTTGTGCTTCTGCTATAGTGTGCTTAAAAAAAACATTTATTCTAGGGACAGAAAACTCTAGGTAGGGACAGTGTCAGTTTCTTTCACTCTGCAAGTCCTTGTTTCCAGGGACCTGTAAGGACAGTGAGTTAATTGTCCTTGTGCTATATTGTGCTTAAAAAAAACATTTATTCTAGGGACAGAAAACTCTAGGTAGGGACAGTGTCAGTTTCTTTCACTCTGCAAGTCCTTGTTTCCAGGGACCTGTAAGGACAGTGAGTTAATTGTCCTTGTGCTATATTGTGATTAAAAAAAACATTTATTCTAGGGACAGAAAACTCTAGGTAGGGACAGTGTCAGTTTCTTTCACTCTGCAAGTCCTTGTTTCCAGGGACCTGTAAGGACAGTGAGTTAATTTTCCTTGTGCTATATTGTGATTAAAAAAAACATTTTTTCTAGGGACAGAAAACTGTAGGTAGGGAGAGTGTTTTTTTTCTTTCACTCTGCAAGTCCTTGTTTCCAGGGACCTGTAAGGACAGTGAGTTAATTGTCCTTGTGCTATATTGTGCTTAAAAAAAACATTTATTCTAGGGACAGAAAACTCTAGGTAGGGACAGTGTCAGTTTCTTTCACTCTGCAAGTCCTTGTTTCCAGGGACCTGTAAGGACAGTGAGTTAATTTTCCTTGTGCTATATTGTGATTAAAAAAAACATTTATTCTAGGGACAGAAAACTCTAGGTAGGGACAGTGTCAGTTTCTTTCACTCTGCAAGTCCTTGTTTCCAGGGACCTGTAAGGACAGTGAGTTAATTTTCCTTGTGCTATATTGTGATTAAAAAAAACATTTTTTCTAGGGACAGAAAACTGTAGGTAGGGAGAGTGTTTTTTTTCTTTCACTCTGCAAGTCCTTGTTTCCAGGGACCTGTAAGGACAGTGAGTTAATTTTCCTTGTGCTATATTGTGATTAAAAAAAACATTTATTCTAGGGACAGAAAACTCTAGGTAGGGACAGTGTCAGTTTCTTTCACTCTGCAAGTCCTTGTTTCCAGGGACCTGTAAGGACAGTGAGTTAATTTTCCTTGTGCTATATTGTGATTAAAAAAAACATTTATTCTAGGGACAGAAAACTCTAGGTAGGGACAGTGTCAGTTTCTTTCACTCTGCAAGTCCTTGTTTCCAGGGACCTGTAAGGACAGTGAGTTAATTTTCCTTGTGCTATATTGTGATTAAAAAAAACATTTTTTCTAGGGACAGAAAACTGTAGGTAGGGAGAGTGTTTTTTTTCTTTCACTCTGCAAGTCCTTGTTTCCAGGGACCTGTAAGGACAGTGAGTTAATTTTCCTTGTGCTATATTGTGATTAAAAAAAACATTTATTCTAGGGACAGAAAACTCTAGGTAGGGACAGTGTCAGTTTCTTTCACTCTGCAAGTCCTTGTTTCCAGGGACCTGTAAGGACAGTGAGTTAATTTTCCTTGTGCTATATTGTGATTAAAAAAAACATTTTTTCTAGGGACAGAAAACTGTAGGTAGGGAGAGTGTTTTTTTTCTTTCACTCTGCAAGTCCTTGTTTCCAGGGACCTGTAAGGACAGTGAGTTAATTGTCCTTGTGCTATATTGTGCTTAAAAAAAACATTTATTCTAGGGACAGAAAACTCTAGGTAGGGACAGTGTCAGTTTCTTTCACTCTGCAAGTCCTTGTTTCCAGGGACCTGTAAGGACAGTGAGTTAATTTTCCTTGTGCTATATTGTGATTAAAAAAAACATTTATTCTAGGGACAGAAAACTCTAGGTAGGGACAGTGTCAGTTTCTTTCACTCTGCAAGTCCTTGTTTCCAGGGACCTGTAAGGACAGTGAGTTAATTTTCCTTGTGCTATATTGTGATTAAAAAAAACATTTTTTCTAGGGACAGAAAACTGTAGGTAGGGAGAGTGTTTTTTTTCTTTCACTCTGCAAGTCCTTGTTTCCAGGGACCTGTAAGGACAGTGAGTTAATTTTACTTGTGCTATATTGTTTTAAAAAAAAACATTTTTTCTAGGGACAGAAAACTGTAGGTAGGGAGAGTGTTTTTTTTCTTTCACTCTGCAAGTCCTTGTTTCCAGGGACCTGTAAGGACAGTGAGTTAATTGTCCTTGTGCTATATTGTGCTTAAAAAAAACATTTATTCTAGGGACAGAAAACTCTAGGTAGGGACAGTGTCAGTTTCTTTCACTCTGCAAGTCCTTGTTTCCAGGGACCTGTAAGGACAGTGAGTTAATTTTCCTTGTGCTATATTGTGATTAAAAAAAACATTTTTTCTAGGGACAGAAAACTGTAGGTAGGGAGAGTGTTTTTTTTCTTTCACTCTGCAAGTCCTTGTTTCCAGGGACCTGTAAGGACAGTGAGTTAATTTTCCTTGTGCTATATTGTGATTAAAAAAAACATTTTTTCTAGGGACAGAAAACTGTAGGTAGGGAGAGTGTTTTTTTTCTTTCACTCTGCAAGTCCTTGTTTCCAGGGACCTGTAAGGACAGTGAGTTAATTGTCCTTGTGCTATATTGTGCTTAAAAAAAACATTTATTCTAGGGACAGAAAACTCTAGGTAGGGACAGTGTCAGTTTCTTTCACTCTGCAAGTCCTTGTTTCCAGGGACCTGTAAGGACAGTGAGTTAATTTTCCTTGTGCTATATTGTGATTAAAAAAAACATTTTTTCTAGGGACAGAAAACTGTAGGTAGGGAGAGTGTTTTTTTTCTTTCACTCTGCAAGTCCTTGTTTCCAGGGACCTGTAAGGACAGTGAGTTAATTGTCCTTGTGCTATATTGTGCTTAAAAAAAACATTTATTCTAGGGACAGAAAACTCTAGGTAGGGACAGTGTCAGTTTCTTTCACTCTGCAAGTCCTTGTTTCCAGGGACCTGTAAGGACAGTGAGTTAATTTTCCTTGTGCTATATTGTGATTAAAAAAAACATTTATTCTAGGGACAGAAAACTCTAGGTAGGGACAGTGTCAGTTTCTTTCACTCTGCAAGTCCTTGTTTCCAGGGACCTGTAAGGACAGTGAGTTAATTTTCCTTGTGCTATATTGTGATTAAAAAAAACATTTTTTCTAGGGACAGAAAACTGTAGGTAGGGAGAGTGTTTTTTTTCTTTCACTCTGCAAGTCCTTGTTTCCAGGGACCTGTAAGGACAGTGAGTTAATTTTCCTTGTGCTATATTGTGATTAAAAAAAACATTTATTCTAGGGACAGAAAACTCTAGGTAGGGACAGTGTCAGTTTCTTTCACTCTGCAAGTCCTTGTTTCCAGGGACCTGTAAGGACAGTGAGTTAATTTTCCTTGTGCTATATTGTGATTAAAAAAAACATTTATTCTAGGGACAGAAAACTCTAGGTAGGGACAGTGTCAGTTTCTTTCACTCTGCAAGTCCTTGTTTCCAGGGACCTGTAAGGACAGTGAGTTAATTTTCCTTGTGCTATATTGTGATTAAAAAAAACATTTTTTCTAGGGACAGAAAACTGTAGGTAGGGAGAGTGTTTTTTTTCTTTCACTCTGCAAGTCCTTGTTTCCAGGGACCTGTAAGGACAGTGAGTTAATTTTCCTTGTGCTATATTGTGATTAAAAAAAACATTTATTCTAGGGACAGAAAACTCTAGGTAGGGACAGTGTCAGTTTCTTTCACTCTGCAAGTCCTTGTTTCCAGGGACCTGTAAGGACAGTGAGTTAATTTTCCTTGTGCTATATTGTGATTAAAAAAAACATTTTTTCTAGGGACAGAAAACTGTAGGTAGGGAGAGTGTTTTTTTTCTTTCACTCTGCAAGTCCTTGTTTCCAGGGACCTGTAAGGACAGTGAGTTAATTGTCCTTGTGCTATATTGTGCTTAAAAAAAACATTTATTCTAGGGACAGAAAACTCTAGGTAGGGACAGTGTCAGTTTCTTTCACTCTGCAAGTCCTTGTTTCCAGGGACCTGTAAGGACAGTGAGTTAATTTTCCTTGTGCTATATTGTGATTAAAAAAAACATTTATTCTAGGGACAGAAAACTCTAGGTAGGGACAGTGTCAGTTTCTTTCACTCTGCAAGTCCTTGTTTCCAGGGACCTGTAAGGACAGTGAGTTAATTTTCCTTGTGCTATATTGTGATTAAAAAAAACATTTTTTCTAGGGACAGAAAACTGTAGGTAGGGAGAGTGTTTTTTTTCTTTCACTCTGCAAGTCCTTGTTTCCAGGGACCTGTAAGGACAGTGAGTTAATTTTACTTGTGCTATATTGTTTTTAAAAAAAACATTTTTTCTAGGGACAGAAAACTGTAGGTAGGGAGAGTGTTTTTTTTCTTTCACTCTGCAAGTCCTTGTTTCCAGGGACCTGTAAGGACAGTGAGTTAATTGTCCTTGTGCTATATTGTGCTTAAAAAAAACATTTATTCTAGGGACAGAAAACTCTAGGTAGGGACAGTGTCAGTTTCTTTCACTCTGCAAGTCCTTGTTTCCAGGGACCTGTAAGGACAGTGAGTTAATTTTCCTTGTGCTATATTGTGATTAAAAAAAACATTTTTTCTAGGGACAGAAAACTGTAGGTAGGGAGAGTGTTTTTTTTCTTTCACTCTGCAAGTCCTTGTTTCCAGGGACCTGTAAGGACAGTGAGTTAATTTTCCTTGTGCTATATTGTGATTAAAAAAAACATTTTTTCTAGGGACAGAAAACTGTAGGTAGGGAGAGTGTTTTTTTTCTTTCACTCTGCAAGTCCTTGTTTCCAGGGACCTGTAAGGACAGTGAGTTAATTGTCCTTGTGCTATATTGTGCTTAAAAAAAACATTTATTCTAGGGACAGAAAACTCTAGGTAGGGACAGTGTCAGTTTCTTTCACTCTGCAAGTCCTTGTTTCCAGGGACCTGTAAGATAAGTGAGTTAATTTTCCTTGTGCTATATTGTGATTAAAAAAAAACATTTTTTCTAGGGACAGAAAACTGTAGGTAGGGAGAGTGTTTTTTTTCTTTCACTCTGCAAGTCCTTGTTTCCAGGGACCTGTAAGGACAGTGAGTTAATTTTCCTTGTGCTATATTGTGATTAAAAAAAACATTTTTTCTAGGGACAGAAAACTGTAGGTAGGGAGAGTGTTTTTTTTCTTTCACTCTGCAAGTCCTTGTTTCCAGGGACCTGTAAGGACAGTGAGTTAATTGTCCTTGTGCTATATTGTGCTTAAAAAAAACATTTATTCTAGGGACAGAAAACTCTAGGTAGGGACAGTGTCAGTTTCTTTCACTCTGCAAGTCCTTGTTTCCAGGGACCTGTAAGGACAGTGAGTTAATTTTCCTTGTGCTATATTGTGATTAAAAAAAACATTTTTTCTAGGGACAGAAAACTGTAGGTAGGGAGAGTGTTTTTTTTCTTTCACTCTGCAAGTCCTTGTTTCCAGGGACCTGTAAGGACAGTGAGTTAATTTTCCTTGTGCTATATTGTGATTAAAAAAAACATTTTTTCTAGGGACAGAAAACTGTAGGTAGGGAGAGTGTTTTTTTTCTTTCACTCTGCAAGTCCTTGTTTCCAGGGACCTGTAAGGACAGTGAGTTAATTGTCCTTGTGCTATATTGTGCTTAAAAAAAACTTTTTTTCTAGGGACAGAAAACTCTAGGTAGGGACAGTGTCAGTTTCTTTCACTCTGCAAGTCCTTGTTTCCAGGGACCTGGAGAGACATTGAGTGAATTGTCCTTGTGCTATATTGTGATTAAAAAAAACATTTATTCTAGGGACAGAAAACTCTAGGTAGGGACAGTGTCAGTTTCTTTCACTGTGAAAGTCCTTGTTTCAAGGGACAGAGAAGGACACCTGAAGGTAGCCCTTATTGCTTTTTTCCCATCTCCCTGCAGGCCATCTATTAGAATGTCTGGAAGGCAAACAAGGAGAGGCAGACAGTCAGGAGGCAATAAAAGAGGGCAAGCAGGCTCTGTGTCTGGGGGCAACAGTGCTGGTCGTGGACGCGGTGCATTGTCATCAGCACATGGCCATGGGACACGCTTGTCCTTCTTTTTGGCAGCTGGACATGTTGAGCCACATCATGCCGAAGACTTGGTAGAGTGGATGACCAAGCCCTCCTCCTCCTCCTCATCCTCTCTCACCCAGGCTCAGGGTACTGGAAAAGCAGCTGCCAAAGCGTCGTCTTCCCTGGTATCAATGTCAGACAAATCATCAGTCACTCCTTCCCTAGACCCACCATGTCCTCCTCCTGAGGAGTCCCCCGAACTGTTTCAGCACAGTGTTGGGTACATGCTCCAGGAGGATGCCCAGCGTTTCGAAGGGTCTGATGATGAAACCCAGCTAGAGGAAGGCAGTAGCGTGAGAGCAGACAGAGGGGATGCTCAAGAAGGACACCAATCTGGCAGTCATGTTCCAGCAGCTGCAGCATACTGCCAGATTGGCTCCAGTGATGAGGAGGGAGGGGATGATGAGGTCAATGACTCCACGTGGGTGCCTAATAGGAGAGAGGAGGAGGAGGAGGATGAGGAGGAGGCACATCTCCAACGAGGCAGGATGCCCTTTGGTGGCCAGCGTAAGGGCAGTACACCGACGGAATCACACCGCAGAGCTCCGCCTGTGCAGGGCGCTGCCTCTGCCCGTCATTCAAAAAGTTCTTTGGTGTGGGCCTTTTTTGAGGCTAGTGCATCAGATCGCACAGCTGCTGTTTGCAACATATGTCTCAAGCGTATATCGCGTGGCCAAAACATCAGCCGCTTGGGTACCACATGCCTGACCAGACATATGTTGACCTGCCATGCAGCTCGTTGGCAAGCCTACCTCAAAGACCCACACCAAAGAACCAAGCGGACCTCTCCTTGCACCGCATCAGCTGGGATCTCCAACCCCACTATAACTTCAGTCCTCTCTGAAACATGCACTGAGAGGAATGAAGGTGTAGAATTAGGTGTGTCACAGCCAAGTACTTGCGCCCACTCTGCTAGCAGTACACCGACGTCCGATTCTAGCAGGCAAATTTCCCTGCCCCAGCTGCTGGACCGTCGAAAGAAGTTCACTCCCAGCCATCCACATGCCCAGCGGTTGAATGCTAGCTTGGCTAAATTGCTAGCGCTTCAACTGCTGCCTTTTCAGTTGGTAGACTCGGCCCCCTTCCGTGAGTTTGTGCAATGTGCGGTTCCTCAGTGGCAGGTTCCCAAACGCCACTTTTTCTCACGGAAGGCTATTCCGGCTCTCTACCGGCATGTGGAAGGCAATGTCTTGGCCTCGCTGGACAGGGCGGTCAGCGGTAAGGTGCATATTACCGCTGACTCATGGTCCAGCAGGCATGGACAGGGACGTTACCTTTCTTTCACGGCCCATTGGGTCACTCTTTTGGCAGCTGGGAAGGATTCAGGACAAGGTGCAGTAGTGTTGGAGGTTGTCCCACCGCCACGCCTCCAAAATGCTACTACTGGTTGTGACACACCTCTCTCCTCCACCCCCTCCTCTTCTTCTTCCTCCATGGCCTCTTCCTGTGGTTTGTCCTATGAACCAGCGGTGCTCCGTAGCCGTTCACGGGGCTACGCAAGTACGCAGGCAAAAAGATGCCATGCCGTGCTTGCGCTGGTGTGTTTGGGGGACAGAAGCCACACTGGGGCAGAGGTCCTGTCTGCTCTGCAGGGCCAGGCCGAGAGGTGGTTGACGCCACGCCAGCTTAAGCCAGGAATGGTGGTTTGCGACAATGGCACCAACCTCCTCTCCGCCCTCCGACAGGGACAACTGACCCATGTGCCCTGTGTGGCTCACGTCCTTAACCTGGTGGTGCAGCGCTTCTTGGGCAGGTACCCGGGCTTACAGGATGTCCTGAGGCAGGCCAGGAAAGTCTGTGTGCATTTCCGCAGATCTTATAATGCCAGTGCTCGCCTGGCTGAGCTGCAAAAGGAGTTGAACCTGCCCAAGAACCGCCTTATATGTGACATGCCCACCAGGTGGAACTCAACGTTGGCCATGCTGCAGCGGCTGCACACGCAGCAGAGGGCCATCAATGAGTACCTGTGCGACTACGGCACCAGGACAGGGTCAGGGGAGCTTGGTTTTTTTTCTCCACGCCAGTGGGGCATGATCAGGGATGCATGCACTGTCCTGGCACCATTTGAGGAGGCCACGAGGATGGTGAGCAGTGACAGTGCATGCATCAGTGACACTGTACCTCTTGTCCACCTGTTGGAGCACACGCTGCGTGGAATAATGGACAGGGCACTTGAGGCAGAACAGAGGCAGGAAGAGGAGGACTTCCTTGCCTCTCAAGGCCCCCTTTACCCAGACAGTGTTCCTTCTGTCCCACCCATCGCACAGGAAGAGGAGGAGGAGGAGGAGGAGGAGGAGGAGGAGGAGGAGGATTGTGTCAGCATGGAGGTGGAGGCTGGCACTCAGCATCATCAGCAGCAGTCTTTTAGGGATGATTTACAGTCCCAAGAAACCAGTGGACTTGTACGTGGCTGGGAGGAGGTGGCTGCGGATCATGTCGTCCTTAGTGACCCAGAGGACTCCGGAGCGAATGCCTCAGCAAACCTACGCTGCATGGCCTCCCTGATCCTGCAAAGTCTGCGGAAGGATCCTCGTATTCTTCGGATCAAGGAGAGGGACCATTACTGGCTGGCCACTCTCCTTGATCCACGGTACAAGGGTAAGGTTGCGGACCTTATGTTACCGTCGCAGAGGGAGCAGAGGATGAGACAACTCCGGGAGGCCTTGCAGAAAGGTCTGTGCAACGCGTTCCCAGAGACTGGGAGGTTGCAAACTCCTGGTCCTGGACAACGAGTTGCTGAGGCTTCGGCCAGTCAAAGAAGGAGCGGTGGGGAAGGTGGCCGTCTGACCGATGCGTTCAGACAATTCTTTAGTCCGCAGCCCCAAAGTATGATCGGTTCCAGCAACCATCGCCAGCGTCTGATAAACATGGTGCAGGAATATCTAGGGGCAAGGTCAGACTTGGACACCTTCCCCACCGAAAATCCTCTGGCTTACTGGGTCTTGAGGATGGATCACTGGCCAGAGCTTGCACAGTATGCAATTGAGCTACTGGCCTGTCCTGCATCCAGCGTTCTTTCGGAACGCACATTCAGTGCTGCTGGAGGATTTGTCACGGATCACAGGGTGCGCCTGTCCACCGACTCGGTTGATCGACTGACTTTCATCAAGATGAACCAGTCTTGGATCACCACCAGCTACCACACACCTGATGCTGATATAACAGACTAATTGATTTTAAAATGTCACATCCCTTCAAGACTGATGCTGATGCTGAGTGCCTGTGCTGTTATGTTGACTGGCTATCCTCCTCCTCCGAGTCCTCAATGATACGATTGATGATGATAGCTTGGAAGATCATTTTTGTTTATGGGTGCCGCCACCAGTGCCTAACGCCCAATTTTTCAGCCCCTGTTTAACAGGGGCGTGTAATTACAATTTTTGAAGCAATACTTTGCAACAGGGCTCATTGCTGTGCTCCAAGTACAGTATCTGTGAGGAGTTGCAGTGTTGTGCCACCAGTGCCTAAGGCCCAATTTTTCAGCCCCTGTTTAACAGGGGCGTGTCATTACAATTTTTGAAGCAATACTTTGCAACAGGGCTCATTGCTGTGCTCCAAGTACAGTATCTGTGAAGGGTTGCAGTGTTGTGCCACCAGTGCCTAAGGCCCAATTTTTCAGCCCCTGTTCAACAGGGGCATGTAATTACAATTCTTGATCTAATAATTCACAGCAGGGCCCATTGCTGCACCCACCAAGAGTAACTGTCAGGGCTTACAGTGTTGTGGCACCAGCACCACCATCAAAGGCCCAATTTTTACTACCACTGTTCAACAATTATATGTAATTAAAATTCCTGATATAATAGTTGACAGCAGGGCGTTCCAGCACCAACCAAGAGTAACTGTGAGTGCTTACAGTGTTGTGCCAACACCAACAACTAAGGGGCCTATTTCTGCAGAGTATATACGGCAGGTCCCTACTTTCAAACATCCAACTTACAAACGACTCCTACTTGCAAACGCAAGAAGACAACAGGAAGTGAGAGGAAATCTACCACTAGGAAGGAAAATTCTCTCCTGTAAGAATAAATATGGGAGAAAGGTGTCTCCTCTGTACTGATGCTTTATCAGCAATCCTTGTTTCAAGAAAAACACCACATTTCAAAAACAGTTGTCATTAGGACGGAAAGTGAGGTGAAATGTTCTGAACAGGGGCACAGACAGCAAAACAAATGTTACAGGGGTGATAACCCTTACCTATGTTTTCCAAAAAGTTTAAAAATAGATTTTTGGTCTGGAGCTACACTTCAACAATGTACCTGTTCAAAATTACAAACAGATTCTACATAAGAACAAACCTACAGTCCCTGTCTTGTATGCACCGCCTGTATACGGCTGTTCAGAGTATATAGGGCCTTTTTTATTTTATGTGCGGGGTTCCCCTTAATATCCATACAAGACCCAAAGGGGCTGGTAATGGGCTGGGGTAGGGGGGGGGTCATGGGGTAGCTATGCCATTTTTCTTAAAGATTTTCATCCATATTACCGGGACCAGACATTACATTAAAGCCGCAAGCAGTTTTAAATGGCTTTTTTTTCCTTTAGAAGTGTCATTTTGTGCAGGGACAGTTCTAAACACGGGAAACACGTGGCACTTCACAGGCATACTTTAGACACCCCCCAGGTACGATATTTAAAGGAATATTTGACTTTTTTTTTTTCACTTTATGCATCATTAAAATGACTGCTCCCGGAAAACGACCGTTTTTAAAACTTATTTTTGCATTGATACATGTCCCCTGGTGCAGAACCCGGGTTCCCAAACCCTATTTATGACAATAACATGCATAATAGTTGTTATAATTAGCACTTTAGAATTCGAACGTTCGCATCCATTGTATTTAATAGGGTTCTAATGTTCGTTCGAACTTTCGGTCCGTTCGCGGGTTCTGGTGCGAACCGAACCCGGGGGTGTTCGGCTCATCACTAGTGATAGGCCTTTGGTCACCTATATTTGTGTTAATCTGTCTTGCTAGAATTGGAACTTTCCTGCTATTAGTAGAATCAGGACACTCTGGAGAGCTCGCTTTGGATTAAAAATACTCTGACATTGAGAGTAAGCACCCCCACAAGTATTGAAGGACCCTACCACCAGAAGACTGTCTATTTTATTCTCCACTGCCCAGTGGTGTAGATAGGGCCTGTTAACAGTAGATATGCCTAATGTTCCCTTTAGAGATGTTTCTTACTGTATTCTATTACATTGTTGTCAGTTGTACCATTCTGATTTTAGCCACCTAGTGTGTGTGGCAAGGTTTACACTCTACCTGGTGATGGAGCCCAAAGTGTAAAAGAAGGCCTCTTTCCCAGATAGCAAGGATAACTTGCCACACATTTGTAGCAGTGTTGAATTGTAATGCCGCGTACACACAATCGTTTTTAATGTCATTTAAAAAAACGACGTTTTTCTCAACGTGATTTTTCTTGTTTCCTCTCAAGCCTGTCTTGCATACACACGTTCATGAAAAAAAACGCTCGAGCAAAGCGCAGTGACGTACAACACGTACGACGGCACTATAAAGGGGAAGTTCCGTTCGAATGGCGCCACCCTTTGGGACGCTTTTGCTAATTTCGTGTTACCACGTGTTAGTAAAAGTTTGGTGAGAGACGATTCGCGCTTTTCAGTCTTCGTGCTTTTCAGTCCGTTACAGCATGACGAATGTGCTATCTCCATTACAAACGCAAGTTTTACCAGAACGAGCGCTCCCGTCTCATACTTGATTCTGAGCATGCGCGTTTTTTTTCCCCTCGTAAAAGCATACACACTACCGTTTTTCACTACGTTAAAAAAAACGTTGTTAAAAATGCTCTGGAGCCTACACACGATCGTTTTTAATGCCCATTTTTAAAAACGGCATTTTTAACGTCATGAAAAACGATCGTGTGTACGCGACATAAGTCTGTTAACTTGCTGCAAAATTTTCACTGGCAAGCATAAGTTCTGGTTGAGACTTTTATAATTTGTAGCAAATTTGCATGGCAAGTCTCTAGCAAGACAAAAGTTGCAATGGTGAGTCTACAGCAAGAGCTCTGCAAGTCTACAGCATGAAAGGTCAGCCACAGTGACCCCCGTGGTGGGATGACTATTGCACAACAAAACTGAACTATAACTAGCAGTAGACTTGCAGAATGTTTGTAAAGAAAGTTGATCTGGAGTCATGCAATAATTGTGCAACAAACATGTGAAGCCTGGCAAGTCTACCAATAGCTTAGCAAGTCAATTTCAAACTTGCAGCACAATTGCTTGCTATCTGGGCTTACAGCTCTGGCTCAGGAACCCTGGTAGTGTAACAGGAATTCTGCTGGAGGATGTTGATGTGCGTCGGGATACGCAAGAGCAGCTGTCTGGAAGCACGCTGGCAGACGAGCAGGAACTCAAGACAGGCACAGCTAAGGCTGGATCAGGTGCAGGAAGAAGAGCCCAGGCAAGGTCAGACAGTCCAGATCAGCAACTAGAAGGCAGATCAGACACAGGCGGAAGGCAGAAAAGTAGTCAGAAGTCAGGCCGGGTTCGGTAACTACAAGGCAGATGAGCAGAAGGATAAGGCAGAAGCATAGTCCAGGGGCAAGCTAAGAGTCAGTGCAGGCAGAGTTCAGGCAAAGTCAGGAGCAGATCGGGTCAGTAACAGGTGAGCAATACAGGAACAGAAGCACAGATGCTTCAGGAACATAATAGACCAAACTGCACTGACACAAGGCACTAATACAGTTAAAATAGCCTGTCTGGTGCCAATGTGAACGGGTGCATGTGCACGGGCCTGTGTTCGTGGTCACACATGCGCACGCACACACACTAAACGGCCACAAACAGGGCTTACAGAAACCATGTGTCTGTGCACCTGCATGCATTTTCCCTGACACAAGGACTTTCACAGATGACTAGAGGGAACAAAAGTTGTAGACTCAGTCCTATTGAATGTCAGTTCCTGTATTTAATATCAGGGCTATCCCTGTTGCTGCTATACCTGTTTATACAGATCTTGCAGGGCTTGTCAAGGCTCTAATGAATTCTGTTGCATTATAACTGGTGTGTTGGTGTTCGTGAATTGTTGGGTCCGCTTAAGGGCATGCCATCACTGCATGACAACAACTTAAACAAGTGAGTGCTCATATACTGTATATCTAGTTTATTCTACAATATTCCAGTTCATAATCAAGACCATGTCAGGCAGCCAAATAAGCATCCACAGCTAATTAGGGACTCTGCTGCAAAGCCTGTGAGTTCTGGGACAAGGGAGGAGATTAATAGCTACACCAGCTAAAGTGCACCCATTTAGTAGCAGAGATTGTTTAATGCATATAGCGGGACATATGGTTGAAATAAATTGACTTGTGTCTTTTTTCAACCAGACAAACTATGTAACTATGTGCAAGTAGAGCATTCAATAAGAATGGTGCACGAGTTGTTCACTAGGTGTTTGAGGGCATGTTCCCTTTTTAGAAGAAAACTTTGAAATATATTTCAAAAATCCAAATGCTAGCTTTTTAGATAAGTAACAAATTGTGTAAAATGGCAATGCAGAATGCACCCTGCAAGTTTTGCAGAATGCAATGTGAAGATTTAAAATAGAAATAATAAAGGCTCTTCCTCCGCTAATGCAGAATTATTATGCTTAGATTTGTCAGATGTATTTGTATCCAACTGCCCACTGCTGCTTCCCTGTCCTTTCTGCTTCATTAGCAGTCTCTTACAGCAGCTCCTCATCCTAGTCCAATGGTATACCATCAGACAGCACTGAGGATGTGTTGAGTAGAGCACTTCTGCAAGGTCTGCGCCTATAGTAATGTATCTGCATAGGATATCTCACCTGTGGAGATAGCTTCCCATCCCTGCACAAGCACTCCCTCAACCAGTCACTGTGGTTACCCCACTACCCCCTTTACCCCCCCCCCCCATAGTGATGTATGAGCTGCAGCTCTTTAATACACATGACCTTTTGGTAAAAAGTGACCCTGTGATGATAGGTTCACATTAGCATTACACTTGTAGGCCTGTTGACAGGGTCTCTTTATTGTGTTGAGAACAGGTCATTTCTGTTTCTGTTAACTCCATCATTTTGTACATTGGCCATTGCCCTATTAATAATAATAAAAAAGGGTGCCCACCCAAGGGAACTAGTAATATTGCCAATTTACTTTGCATAGAGATCCACTTTTGAGCTGGCCATAGATGGATCAAAATTTGGCCAGTTTAGTAGGGACCGGCCAAATTTGGATCCATCTATGGCTGTTCCTGCTTCGAGAGAAGTTGATATAATGATTGACTTCTCTTGGATTAGACTTTTCTTCAATCATCATAGGATTCCCTGCTCTCGGAATACAACAGCACAGTGAGGTGGATTCCTCCATTCACCTCACTTGTACAGATGGAGGAATCCATTTTTTTTTCGTCAGTCTGCTGGATGATTGAAAAAAAAATGATCCAGGTTTGGCTAGACTTACTTCCAGCTGTGTGTCTGGGATAGGAAGTGAAGAGACACAAACAGCACAAAAAAGCCAGGGCCACTACCCCACTAGCCAAGACTAAAAAAAATAAATAATTGGCTTTACATAAACTTTAAAGCCCTGTACACACGATCGGATAACCTATGGATTTTCGTCCGATGGATTTGTCCATCGGAAATCCGATGAAACTGTTTTTCATCAGTCTTGGCCACACACCATCAGTCAAAAAACCGACCGTTCCAAACGCGGTGACGTAAAACACTCCGATGAGCCGAGAAAAATGAAGTTTAATGCTTCTGAGCATGCGTCGACTTGATTCTGACCGATGGACTTGCCCATAGACGATCGGAAATTCCCATCAGTTTTTTATCCATCGGAAAATTTTAAAACAAGTTCTATTTTTTACAATCGATGGAAAAAAGACCGATGGGTACCATACACGATCGGTTGGTCTGATGAAAACCATCCATCGGACGGTTTTCATCAGTCAAACCGATCGTGTGTATGGGGCTTTAGAGTTTAGTCCACCTTAGCATTCAGTGTGATGAGTCCAGTGAATGTATTTTACATCTTATTCTTGGTTAAATCTAAAGATTACACAGGACAGGAAAGTTTAATATATGAGTCCATCACATCCGTTCCAAAACATATAGCTTCATTTTAATCCACTGAGAGTTGTACAGAATGTTTCATGGTAAATATACCAAATCTCAGTCTTCACAGACTGAATAAAAAGAAGGCTCAGGGATTGAGTTTCTAATAAGAGATCTATTAAAATACTTAGACAAATGCCTCTTCATGCCTGCATTGTGCTGTGCTGTGTGTGAAGAAATGGCTTGCTGCATGTGAAGAAATTCACTCCTAACAAGCGGGTACAGTTTAAGCGCTGGGCGCCAGGCCATATTCGCTAAACAATGCTGGTCATTTACTGAAGTGCAGATTAGATTACAGTTTTCATTTTATCCCACAGCACAGGGAAACCCTTCCAGGAACATATCACTATAAAATGACACTTTTCATTGAGTTAACTCTTTCTATGTTAAATGAAATTGTGTTACCTTCTATGCGTATGTACATACCTAACGCAGGTGGACATTCAGAAGCTTTAAACCTTGACACGTCTAACCTGTATTTTTGATTTTCTCCTGGGCTACAATATATTTGAAGACCACATTCATTTTTCTAAGTGCCTGTACATGTTGTAACATCAGCTAAAAACAGTTATCAGTTATTAAGCAGTGGGTCGCTCCCTTCTGGAACCCATGTGTACAAGGCCTAGGTATAATTTTCTATGCACAAGGCAGAACAACAAGGTAGCATCTGCTTGTAAATTTATTGTGTAGGGCTTGGTCTAAAATTGGCATGGCTTTGGAGGAAAATGGATGTATAGATCAACAGCTTGGGGAATTTAGAGAAATTGAGAAATAATTGATCTTTTTATCTTGGCATAAGATTTCAGAACCTATTTGAGGTTGGGTGAGTTACTGCAAACTACATTGCATACTACCTTGCTGGTCTGAAGTTAAGCTTACTAAAAGGATGCCTACAACTATTTTTGATTTGTCCCACCTATAAATTGTTTACTGATGTTTACAATAATGTTATGTATTGTATTATATTATTAATGATCCGATCTTGTCAATCATCCACCCCTCCCCTATTTATATACTGTGTTACATTGTGAAAACGGTACAAGGAATTTTGTAAATGGTGGAGAGGACAGAAAGGGGTAGGTGCCAGTTGGGACCATCTCCAATGTACTTCAATGTTAGACACAAATTCCCCGCAGCGCCAGAGGTTCAAGCTGTGAAGAGGATCTTGCATCACTGGAGATAACATTTCTACAAAAAAACTCAGCCTACAGAACATATTTCATTATAGGTAAGTGACAGCCGTCTTTTTTTTTATTTATTTTTAAACGTTAGCTTTAAAGCAAAGAATAGGCTTAGAAGCATGTTACCTTTACTCTTCTCCTTTATGTTTCCTTCCCTTCCTCCCCCTCTTCTTCCTTATTTTATCTTGATTAATTTTGTTCTAGTTTATTTCCTCTTCAGGATAAATGTATCTTTCTATATTAATATACTATTTGTATCCCAACAATATTTTTTAACTTTTAAATAAAAATCTATTGGATCAAGAAACATGGCAGAATTATTAATAAAGTCCATGAACATGATAAATCCAGGGCCCATTAACAGTAGAGGCAAAAGGGGCAGCTGCCCAGTGCCCATCAGGCCAGACGGCCCGTTAGATTTCCTACCTAACTGTAGGCATCACATAATTACTGCTGTCACTCTGATTAGTCAAAATATCATCTTTTGTGTAATGTTGTCATTTAATCTAATGTAACTAGGTCCTACATTTCTCTAATATCATGGCTGTCTGATGATCGCTGATGAAATCCACCATTTTCCAACCCCATGTCCAGTGTGAATACCCTTATTGGGCACTGTTTTTCAGAACAGTGAAATGGCAATCAGCAAAGCTTAAGCCTGGGACACACAGGATGTTTTTTTTTCATTCAACCCCACGGGGTGAATGAAAAAAAAATTGAATGAGGTCGTTTTACTAACTATGCAATGTTAGTACAGCGATCTCCCTGCTGTGCTATTATGTTCTGATACGTCCCCCCCCCCCCACCAGAACACACCGGTTACTGCTGGCAGCCATTGGCTGCAAGCACTAATCGGATGGTTTTCCAGCATGCTCGTTTGACAGAAGCTGGTCTTGAGATTGGAAAACTGCACACACAGGCTGAATGTTGGCCCCTTTCTACTGTACCGGCTGATTTAGACCCTTGTTTGGCCCGTGAGTACATTGCTTTTGCCGTGTAGCTGGGCAGTAGCGGCAGGTGCTCAATATTTTTTTGGGGAGGGGGGGCTAAACCTGGCCAATCGGGTCTCAGGAACTACTTCCTGATTGGCCGGGAGAAGAATCAGAAAGACAATAGCGAATTATTATTATTAGTGCTCTGCGCCCCGAGCTCACCCTTTTTTTAAGCCAGTTAGAGCCTCAGGCTCTAATCATGTGCTTAAAATAAATAAATAATTGAAATCCATACATCCGGCGCCCCCGCATGTAGATTAGGGGGCCGGACGCATGGATGGGGGGTGGCGCCTATGCGCCCCCTATGGATGAGCCCCCACTGAAGCTGGGGGAAGTTCAGCTAAGGTAATAAAGTGATATAAAATGTGGGAGGATAACAGAAAAGGATTTTCTGTTGAATCAAAGTAATAGCAGTCAAAAGGTACCCTGAATTTTTTTTTTCATTTTGCCTTAAAATCCTAATAGATATAAAATGAACATGTTGTTTTGTTTTTTTTAATGCTTCAAAGGTACTTTTGACTTCAAAGAGCCAGAGTAATGCCTGGTACACACAATGAGATTATTGGACGAATGATCGCCCATATTTTTTTTTCTTGCATGTTAATCTCATAGAGATAATGAAGAGATTACTAAAGTTACGAAAATTCTCGTACAACAGAATAAAAATTTGGTATATTTTATAATCTGGTATCGCAAGAGAAAATTTTTAGTGGTTGTCCCATCTAGAATATCGGATGAACTGTCCTGATCGACTCTCGAAAGCTGTGTACTAACTGTCAGATTATCGTACGATCACTTAGAAAGCAGTATTTTTCATACGATTTTCTGATCGTGTGTACAGACCATAAGCTTGATGCATGTGACTTTACTAATCCTTTTGATGAAACTAACCTGTTAGCTGATAGAGAAAGCAGCATGCGTTCTTGTGTACTTATCTGAGGGAGAGCAGAGTGTCAGGAGAGTATGCCTTTTGCTAACACATATTTAGGGCTGGGGTGGTAGGCTGTGTCTTTTCTTATGGCTGGGTTGGAAAACTCTTTCATGTTCTTTCATTGCTGGCCAGCAAACTGGTAATTTTTCCTCCATAATCGTGACAAGGCCAGTACACTCCTCAATGTTTCTAACGTTGTCCTACCAATCTTTTTTTTTTTTTAATACTCACTTTTTATTTAATTGTATAGACATAGAAAAAACACAGTCACATATTGAAAAGAAAACATCCTATTCCTTCATCCATACCCTATACTCCTATTCCCCCTACCCCTACAAACCCTCCCAAAAAAAAAAGGGAATAACCCCCCTGTCCCCTCCGTCCCTTCTTCCTCCTTACTTCCCTACACCATCCAAGTTCCCAAATCCCTAAACTCCTGCCATTTCCCCCATATATTCCGAAATCTCTCCAATGCGTCCTCCTCTATATGGATAGTTTCCTCTATGACTCTTATCGCTTCCACCCTTGCAAGACAGTCCTTCATACTCTGGACTTCCTGAGACCTCCAAAGACTCGGGATCAGGCTTTTGGCCGCATTTAAGAGGAATGGGACTAAGGTACTCTTATACTGAGGGGCCGATTTAGTTGTGTCATGAAATAAACAATCCCATGGATTCTTCTGGATTTGTTCTCCTGTGATTTGGTAGGTTGCTGCCAAGATTCCATCCCAAGTCCTACCAATCTAATGCACAAAGCCTCTGCACTTTGCATTTCCATATTTAGTAAGACTTGAGTCATATAATTTATTATATTACATTTCTAAATCTTACCCATTTTTAAAAGAAACCTTTGCCATACTGTAAGACACTCTCAGCTGGTTTAATGGTGAATAGTAACATTGTAGGAGTTTGAAGAATTTTATATTACAGACTAGATAAGCTAAAGAAGATGAATGGCAGCTCCAAGTGTCATTATTTTGGCTGTCGGTTCACTTGACGTGTGTCACTGACCCTATCACAGCATTTGTTTCATGCAACAATAAAACCATCATGCTTCCTTGAACCTGGCCTTTGCCTCACCATATGTGCTGGGGAAACATTGCCATCTGGAATACATAGGTTAAGCCCAAAAGGAAAACAAATACATTCAGCAGTTTATGAAAAGACAAAGAGTGAAGACACCCTGGCTAAACTCTGCTATACAGAAGCCTCTGTCATATTCAAATGTGACATGCTGCCACTTTGTTTCACTTGATTCTGCCGCCAATTCCAATCTGACGGACACATCGGAAGTCTTTTCATTGTAAACGTGTCCTTGCTACTCCTGGACAAACAGCTTCACATAAGGCATATCAAGTATGATGCACAAGGTGCACTAAGTACATTGCTTTTACACAGGGAAATATTCTCTTACTCCTTTAAAATGTACTGTTTAGATACATTTAACTGATACTACAGAGCCCAATTTTTTTTTTTTACCATTATTTATATATATACATACATACACACACACACATAATTTTGTACTACATTACCTTTTTGTACAATATATAATGTTGTACTTCATTGCCTTGTATATCCTCCACCATGCTTCCCTGTCGCCTGCAGACACTCATTATTGTACTGTTCTTTAGCCCTTTTGCAAAACTACCTCCAGCTACAGCCAAATATTTAAAATTTTGACTCATCAGTTCAGAGCACCTGCTGCCATTTTTCTGCACCCCAGTTCCTATGTTTTTGTGCACAGATGAGTCGCTTAGCCTTGTTCTACATTGGAGGTATGGCTTTTTGGACGCGATTCTTCCATGAAGACCACTTCTGGCCAGATGTCTCCGGACAGTAGATGGGTGTACCTGGGTCCCACTGGTTTCAGACAGTTCTGTGCTGATGGCACTGCTGGACATCTTCTGTTGTGGAAGGAAAGTAAGCATGATATGTCTTTCATCTGCTGCATTATGTTTCCTTGGCCACCCACTGTATTACGGTTCTCAAAGTTGACTCTTTCTTTGTGTTTCTTTAAGAGAGCTTGAACGGCACATCTTGAAACCCTAGTCTTCTTTGAAATCTTTACCTAGAAGACACCTTACCTTATGTCTTGTTGATGCCCTGCCATGGTGTATAACTGTTCTTCGCCCATTTTTACGCTTCCTACACAGCTGTTTCTGTTTCAGTTAATAACTGTGTTTCACCCTAAAAATTAAATTGATGATCATCAGCATCTGCGTGGTATAATTGGTTAATCATACACCCGATTCTAATCTTACAAAATCCTTGACTTTGTGCAAGTGTGAAAGTGAAAGGATTTATATTGGTTTGAAGCCAAAGGGTAGTCATATCAAATATTGATTTGATTTATGCTTTGATTTTACCAATGAAAACAGTCCGATGGACTTTTCTTATCGGTCAAACTGATCGTGTATGGGCCCCATCGGTCTTTTTTCCATCGGTGAGAAAAAATAGAACATGTTTTAAATTTATCCGATGGGCAAAAAAACGATAGCAAATTCCAATTGTCTGTGTGGAACTCCATCGGACAAAAAACCCACGCATGCTCAGAAGCATTGAACTTCATTTTTCTCGGCTTGTCGGAGTGTTTTACATACGTCACGGCGTTTGGGACGGTCGGATTTTTGACTGATGGTGTGTAGGCAAGACTGATGGAAGTCAGCTTCATCGGATTTCCGATGGAAAAATCCATCGAATTAGAATCCATAGGAAATCCGATCGTGTGTACAGGGCTTTAGAGTTTTCTTCTGTTCGCTCGCATTTTGTAAATTGATAAAAAAAAAAACGGTTAAAATACATATTTTTGAAAACATTCTTACTTTATAGCATTTCTTCACGTCTGCCTAAAACCTTTGCTCAGTACTGCATACTTTATTTTGCCTAAATTTTTATTTCATTAATGGTGGTTGTTTATCCAAAGTGGACCGGAGCAATTTTCACAGTTCATATTGAACTTATAAGTGGCCACTAACTTTACAAGGCTTTCTTTTAAAGATATTTTTCATCTAAAAGGGTTTTTTTTTTATCTTAAAGCCAAAAAGAAGTAAAAAAATGTTTTCCCATTTTGAGAAATGATAGCTCCACTGTATATACAGAGTATACATTTTATTCTGTGATTTGTCTCATTTATTAAGAAACTGAAAATGCGTTCCCAGTACAAGGCTTTTAAAAGCTACAACTGATATGAAGGTAGTTTATTTAAAACAAACACATATTTTTTTATCAACATAAATTAAGCAAAATAAAATAAAGATAAAAAAAATGCATGTATGGGCAGTAGGTAAAGAAAGTCACAGCCACAGCTCAAGGAACCTCTAGCAACCTTTGGAGGAACCCTAGAGTTACATAGAATGGCTGCTGTAGAGATTTGCTATAGTTGAATGAATGTGCAAACAATTTGGTGATCTGCAGGAAAGTCTGCTAAAAAGTCACACACAACTAAAATAAATATTCATTGTAAAAAGTTAAAAGTGCACATAGGAAGATGTTCAGCTTAGGAGGATGAAAGGCAGGAGGGAAAGCAAAGAAAGTTTAAGATACAAGTAGGAAGGAAAGAAGAAAAGAATACGGACAGTAAAGGAAAGAAGAAGAAGAGAAGAAAAGGGAGGGAAATAAATGAAAATAATAGGAAGAGATAGGACAGGAGTAAGACACAGAAGGAAAGAAAAAGAGAAGAACAGGAAAGAAAAGGAAAAACTGAAGGAGAAGGAAGGGAAAGTGATAGGAAAGCCCACTTAATGTCTATCTACACTCACCAGACACTTTATGAGGTACACCTGTTCAATTGCTTGGTAACACAAATTGCTAATCAGCCAATCACATGACAGCAACACAATGGGGTTGATTTACTAAAAGCAAATCCACTCTGCATTACAAGTGCATTTGAAAGTCTACTTGGAAGTGCAGTCGCTGTAGATCCGCGGGGAACATCTGAAATGAGGGGAAACTCTGCTGATTTCTATCATCCAATCATGTACAAGCAAAAATGCTGTTTTTTATTTTCCTTGCATGTCCCCCTCAGATCTACAACAACTGCACTTCCAAGTGCACTTCCAAGTGCACTTGTAGTGCAAAGTGGATTTGCCTTTAGTAAATTATCCCCAATGAATTTAGGTATCTAGACTTGGTGAAAAAGACTTGCTGAAGTTCAAATCGAGCATCAGAATGGGGAAGAAAGGAGATTTAAGTGACTTTGAATGTGGCATGGTTGTTGGTGCCAGGCGGGCTGGTCTGAGTATTTTAAAAACTGATGATCTACTGGGATTTGCATGCACAACCATCTCTAGGGTTTACAGAGAATGGTACGAAAAGAGAAAATATCAAGTGAGCAGCACTTGTGTGGACGAAAATGCCTTGCTGATGTCAGAGGAGAATGAGCAGACTGTTTTGAGATGATAGAAAGGCAACCAAAATCTTGGAGGAATGTTTCCAACACCTTGTTGAATCTATTCCATTAATAATTAGGGCAGTTCTGAAGGCAAAAGGGGGTCCAACCCGGTACTAGCAATGTGTACTTGATAAAGTGGTTGGTGAGTGTACAGTACGTGGCCGCGATATTGTGTCAATCTCGCCTCTGTTATCGGCAAGATTGACACCTGCGAGCCCCGTCGCGGGAGCCAGTGCCAAGCTGGCTCGCTCATCGGGAAAGGAAAAATTATTTTTTTCCTTTCCCAATGAGCGACAAGGCATTGCTTACATTGAGCGACAATGTCCGTTCCATAGAGCAGGGACATTGTCGCTTCTTTCTCGCGCTCGCTGCAATAGGAAAATGTGTTTTCCTATTGCAAAGAGCACGAGATGTACAGCCTGCAGTGCCGAGCACCAGCGGGAAACACAATCTCGGGCGCAGGTACTGTATATTATTATTTATGTCTTGTACCTCTTTTCCCAGAACAATGGTATGGCAAAGCTATTTAGTAAGGTGGCACCTTGCGGGCGCACACCCGAGTCCTGTATCCGGTGTCCATAGCCGCCGACTACAGGACTCTGCCCTGCCTCCTGGCCCTCGCGTCATTGGAGTTGATTGACAGCAGCGCAAGCCAATGGCTGCGCTGCTATCAATCTATCAGTGGCGGTGCGTCCATAGAGGGCGCTGGAGCGCCGCCCCCTCTCGCTCCTGCACCGCCACTGAAAGACAATACACAGATTCATGCATTGCATGAATCTGTGTATTGTCGCCGCTGCCGCCCACTATTCAGATGGCCGGCCTCCTGGTGAGTGCCGGCCATCTGAATTAGAGCGGTGGCCGGCGGTGGGTGTGTTTTGGAAGTGTCTATTAGAGCCAGCGGCTCTGATAGGCTTTCCGATTACAGCCCTCAGGCTGTAATCGGCTTCCAAATAGTTCGCCAAGGGACGCACGGGGGGTGCGTTCCTTGGTGAACACTGACACGCATCTCAGCCAATCAGGTTCACCGGATCTGGTTACCGGTAACCTGATTGGCTGAAGCGACATCGAGGGTGGGACTTGGGAGAAGACATCGAGGGAGGATGGCTGACCTGAGAAAGGTAAGTGCTGGGGGACTGGGGAAACAATCTGGCGGTTTTTGAGGGAGCAAACTGGCGGCAATTGATGGGCACAGTGGTGACAATTGATGGGCACAGTGGTGACAATTGATTGCACAGTGGCTGCGTTTGATGGCATGGCACAGTGGCTGCGTTTGATGGCATGGCACAGTGGCTGCGCTTGATGGCACAGTGGCAACAATTGATGGCACAGTGGCGACAATTGATGGCACAGTGGCGACAATTGATGACATGGCACAGTGGCGACAATTGCTGGGCACAGTGGCTGCGTTTGATGGCACAGTGGCGACAATTGCTGGGCACAGTGGCGACAATTGCTGGGCACAGTGGCTGCGTTTTGGACACAGTGAGGCTGCAATTGATGTTTTTTTTGTTTGTTTGTTTGCGCCCCCCCAAAATCTTTGAGCACCAGCCACCACTGCAATCTATCCAATGAAGAGCTGAGAAGAGCCGAGAAGACCGAGCAAAGGAAGAGCGCGATTGCGACGCGGGACTCTCCAGGGCTCAGGTAAGTAAAGGGGGGGGCTGGGGGGCCAGTGATCGTAAGATGTTTTTTCACCTTAATGCATAGGATGCATTAAGGTGAAAAAACATGAACCTTTACAAAGCCTTTAAATAATTTCTTCATTTATTCGACTACACAAAACAGACATTTGATTCTATGTCTGTGGGATGCTGCATTTTGCTCTTCATCATGACTTTTTTTTCCCTTTGCCCTTTTGAATGAATGTTCTTAATTCTCAGAACAAAAGAACACCAGCATCCGAGGCTTAACATTTTCATGTTTACTATAAGTTGCAGTAAAAGTAAAGTATAACTATTACTTCCAGACTTATCATCTCCAGCCTTCAGTGTATTACAATTCTTCTGCCATTTCTTTACATCTGAAAGATATTTTCCTCATTAACTTTGTTTACTACATGACTTAAAAGACAACCTTTCAGCAATCTCTGCTCTAAACTCGGCATCAGAGATGTTAGCAGGGTTGTAAAGAGGACAGAAAACCACAGCAGGGGAAAAAATAACACATAGTGGGCGATTTAAAAAACTTTTTTCTTTTGGTTAGCATACTAAATGTGTGTTCACTTCAAACACTGTCACGAGCAGAGAGATGAAATAATGAGACTTCTCCTACATTTGATTGCAGAGAACTATTTTAACAAAATAAAAAATAAATCCTTTGGTTTAACCAACCCCTTTATCTGAGCAGTGTGGCTGATAGTGTGGCTATTTAAAAAAAGCCTAAACTCAGTATCATTTTCTGTATTTAATGAGCAGGAAATAAGGTTTGTGCAACAAAATATCTGCCAATAATTAAAGCTTCACTAAAAATGTTTGGTAACCTTCAGTACAAAACAGATTATAGCGCACACATTCAAGAATGACATTTATCCTGCAAGGCTAGTTAAAAACACCTGAACATATACATAAAAATATATACAGGGGTTTGGTCACACTATATGGTCATATAGTGCTAAGCCCACAAACTGCGACAAAGTACCCCGAATTTCGTGGGTCCTACCCTAGTAATAGAATGAAAAAACCTGCGTCTCAACCATGGGAGCCAAACTCCTCTATGTGGGAGAACTGAAGGGATTCCTCCTATACACTGGTGGCCACTAATAAGAGGTAATGAGGAGGGGGACCTTCAGTAACATGTCAAATATGTTTTCAAATGTGCTTCCTAATAAATAATACAATTTTGCACACGTGTAGCACCCTGATGTTTAGGCAGGGTTACTCCTAAATTTACCTGCCAGGCGTAGTTACCTAGGCTCATTGTGAGGGATCAATTGAGTTCACCCTAAGTCTGGAACTGCTGCACTTCTCTCTTCTGCCACTGGGTACCTGGTGACATTAGATAAGAGAAGGGAAAAGCAAGGACAGATTAAGAGTACATGGGGTATCTCAGCAAATGGGCAGGGTTTTTTTTAAATCCCTGGTCCTGCTGGGAGAACCTATATATTTGGGTGGGGTCAGGTGATCTCTGTTCTGTGCCACCTGGATGGCTGTCTGGGTGGACGTGTGTTGTTTTGCCCGGGCCGCTAGGCCAGAGTTTGGGCCTATCCCGGGCACATCTGGCTGCTAAGCTGTCTGAGGGCCTATCCAGAAGCAAGAGAGCAGCATAGTGTTGGGATTGCAGCTTGCAGTCCCACCAGAAGTGATGATTCTGCTGACCGGAGAACCTGTCAATGTCGGTGGTAGAGGGGAAGCTGTCGCCACTAAGGGACCAGTCACCTTATTACCAGGGACCCCAGTGAGTAGCTGAAGCAAGTACCGAAGCAGCATTCTCACCAACCAGGGACGGTGAAGAATTGGGAAACTTCAGCAGGTGTCAAGCCAGGGACCCAGTCGGCGGAGATCACGCTTGCAGAGCAGCCTTGTGTGTTAAGCCAGGGACCGAGCAGGCCAGTGGGGTGAAGCTTGAGAAGTATCTGGAGTGCAAAGCTAGGGACCGAGCAGAGAAGTGGGGTGACGCTTGAGGAAGATACTTAAGTGAAGATTGTAAGAGCTCAAGGGATTCAGTGGCAGTGAGTCTAGTGAGAGAGACTGGGAGCTCAGTGGGTTGAGAACCTACAAGAAGTGACTGTAGAGAAAGTAAAGGCGTTCTTTACAACTTGTGTTAGGAACTGTTCTAAGACTGTTGCCATAGGAGACAGCATTCCTATGCATGCAGATGTGGTGTCTTGCTAGATGTCGGATAGATTTATGGCATATTTATTATTATTTTTTTTAATAGTAATGACGGCGATCTGTGATTTTTATCATGACTGCTACATTGCGGCAGACAGATCGGACACTTTTGACACTATTTTGGGACCATTGACATTTATACTGCGATCAGTGCTATAAAAATGCACTGATTACTGTGTAAATGTGACTGACAGGGAAGGGGTTAAAAACTAGGGGGCGATCAAGGGGTTAAATGTGTTCCCTCAGTGTGTTCTAACTCTAGGGGGGATGGTCTCACTAGAAGATGACGGAGATCACTGCTCCTGATCACTGGGAGCAGTAGATCCCTGTCATGTTGCTAGGCAGAACAGGGAAATGCCTTGTTTACATAGGCATCTCCCCATTCTGCCTCTCTGTGTCACGATTGCGGGGGCCATTGGCGGACATCGAGTCCGCAGCTAGCCGGCGATTTAAAGGGGATGTACGGGTACGCCCATTTGCAAAGCCGTGCCATTCTGCCGACCTATATCGTCGTGTGCTGGATGGCAAGCGGTTAATGTAACTGCCTACTCCCAAACTGTCATTTGAAGAAAAACACATAACCAAGTATTATTCTACACAATTGTTTTATTGTGCAGAAAAAAAAAACAACAGAAATTAAATTAGAGATGCTATCTGCCATCCAAATAAAAATAACTTAAAGGGGTTGTAAACCTTCGTGTTTTTTTTACCTTAATCCATTCTTTGCATTAAGGTGAAAAAACACCTTGCAGCCACCGCCCCCCGAGCCCCCGTTTTACTTACCTAAACCCTGAATCCCGCATTGCTTTCCCCCAGCTCTTGTCGGCTCTTCAAAACTATGTTAGCAGCTGGTCATTTATTGAACAATGATAAGTATAAATCAAATCACCAATCTTTGCCTGGAGCTTGTTATAATCTACAGCTGAACTCCAGGTTCACAGTAAGCGGATAATCAGAGCACTATTGCACTGGGAATTAAAAAGGGTCAGACATGATTGACTTTAAACTGACTTTATAATTTATGAAGTAACTAGAGTGTCACTGAACTCACAGGCACACTACTAACTGGAAGCAAAATATCCATTAAGCGGGATTCTGGAGGATACAGAAGTCTCTGAACAGATTGTTAGTAAGTGTGTCCTCAGCCCTGACACACATAATAATAAAAATGTTGTTAATTATGTCTAAAAGTACAGCAGTAATATTTAATATCACAAAAAAAAAAAAAAACAGCCACAAAGCCAGTTGGTAATAAGCTTCCAGTGTAAGAATTAGATGCAAATACTGTAACAAGGTCAAAGCTCAATTAGTAGCCTAAATAATAATTAAGAAAAACTTCCCTAGCACTGCAATTAAAATATTTGAAAATAAAATAAGAATCCCTTTTTTTATGCAGAATACAGCACTTTTGGTCAGGCAGTGTTTTTGTAATGTGCAGGACTGTATGAAGCATGCAGATAGACTGGCACATTTTCAAGGTTATTGGCTCAATTGCTGAATCTGAACCGGGGTTCCCTAAAGTACCGTTTCCTGCACTATTCAGAATACCTACTAAATAAAATATGATCTGAATGTGATTCTCATGTTCTACCATGATTTATGTATTACAAAGGCAAATACCACTACCAATTTCATGAATATTTACTGTATTAGGAGCATGGTTATAGATAAGCTTCAAGCAAATGGCTAAAGATGAAATACATATAGGGGGCTGGTTTACTAGCCAAAGAATTTGTCTTTCTTTCCATCCCAACTTAAAGGGGTTTTAAAGGTTCCTTTTTTATTTTCTAAATAGGTTCCTTTAAGCTAGTGTATTGTTGGTTCACTTGCCTTTTCCTTGGATTTCCCTTCTAAATGTTTTTTTTCTTTGTTTTCTTTGTCTGAATTTCTCACTTCCTGTTCCTCCTCAGTAAGCTGTTCAGTAAGCTGTTCTGGCTGACTCCACACCACTCGGATGATGGTGTGAAGTTTACTGAGGAAAAACAGGAAGTGAGAAATTCAGACAAAGAAAAAAACCATTTAGAAGGGAAATCGAAGGAAAAGGTAAGTGAACCAACAATGCACTAGCTTAAAGGGGTTGTAAAGGTTTGTTTTTTATTTTCTAAATAGGTTCCTTTAGGCCCCATTCACACAGGGGCGGCACGACGCGGCACGACTTTGGGGGCGACCTCGGCGGTGCGATCTCAATACGACTTGAGACACCCACCGAGGCGATTTGCATAAAGACTTCTGTATAGAAGTCAATGCAGGTCACCTTGGGTCGCCCCCAAAAGTAGTACAGGAACCTTTTTCTAAGTCGGAGCGACCTGAGTCGCTCCTATTAGAACGGTTCCATTGAACAGCGTGGGACGCGACTCGTCAGGCGACCGAGTCACCTGACAAGTCGCCCCTGTGTGAACCGGGCCTTAAGCTAGTCCATTCCATGTTTTTTTTCTTTGTTTTCTTTGTCTGAATTTCTCACTTCCTGTTCCTCCTCAGTAAGCTGTTCAGTAAGCTGTTCTGGGTGACTCCACACCACTCGGATGATGGTGTGAAGTTTAGTGAGGAGAAACAGGAAGTGAGAAATTCAGACAAAGAAAACAAACCTTTAGAAGGTAAATCAAAGGAAAAGGTAAGTGAACCAACAATACACTAGCTTAAAGGAACCTATTTAGAAAATAAAAAACGAACCTTTACAACCCCTTTAAGATTTGCACAGCTCCATCACGCAGCAGGGACAGGTGAATGACACGACTTTCTCTATTAAAGCTATAGAAGGGATACAGCGGTGTCCTCTCTCCACCTTTTGCTGACTCAACAGAGCGGGAGCAGCTTAAAATTGACAAGGTTATCCCATTGGTCATTCTGGTGCAGCACACCTGAATGGCTGAAATGCCGCGTACACACGATCGGTTTTTCCGTCGGAAAAACCTTGGATGGTTTTTCCGACGGAATTCCGCTCAAGCTTGTCTTGCATGCACACGGTCACACAAACGTTTTCTGAACTTTCGAGCGTTGAGAACGCGGTGACGTACAACACTATGACGAGGCGAGAAAAAGAAGTTCAATGCTTCCGAGCATGCGTCGAATTGTTTCCGAGCATGTGTGTTTTTTTTCCCGTCGGAATTGCATACAGACGAACGGATTTCCCGATAGGATTTTTTTCCATCGGGAAAATAGAGAACCTGCTTTCAATCTTTTGCTGGCGGGAATTCCGACAGCAAAAGTCCGACGGAGCATACACACGGTCAGAATTCCCGTTCAAAAGCTCACATCGGACTTTTTCTGTCGGGAATTCCTACCTTGTGTACGCGAAATTAGTGATACCTCTGCATCTCACAGTCTGCTGCTGTAAAAGAGATTACAACAGGCTGAAATATTTTCAAATTCATGCCTTTACACTGGTTGCATTTAAAAAATGCACTTACCCATTTATCTTTGGTTACCTGACTGCAATCATATGTGTCTTGTATATCTGCCTTGAGCTCAGTCTTACCAACCTAAGGCCAGTACCCACGATCAGATTTTCCGATGGGAATTGTGTGATAGCAGGCTTTTGTCGGAAAATCCGACCGTTTGTATGCTCCATCGGGCAATTTTTGTTGGATTTTCCGACAACAAATGTTGGATAGCATGCTTAAAAATTTGTGTTGACGGATTATCTGATCGTGTGTACACAAGTCCTTCGGACAAAACTCCAAAGTACAAACACGCATGCTCAGAAGCAATGCTAACCATAACACAACATTAGCAAAAGTTGCCCAAAGTGTGGCACTAAAGAGCTGAAAAACCATGTAGTTTCGTGTTTGTTGGCCAACAATTATTTGCCATTTGTATGCAAGACAAGTTCATGACCAACGCCCTTCGGACAAAAGTCCTACAATTTGTCCGATGGAAATCCGATCGTGTGTACCAGGCTTAAATCATAAAGGCCATATTACCCATAGAAATATTTTAACCACTGTCAATAGACGGCGGGCGGAGGATACTCTCGTTCTGGGAGGACGTCATATGACGTCCTCCCTTTAAAACGAGCTAGGAGGCGCGCGCGCGCCCGCCGCGTTCACAAGGCCCCGGTGCGCGTGCCCGGCGGCCGCGATTGCCCGGGAAATGAGCAGGAAAGTGGATCTCTGTGTGTAAACACAGAGATCCACGTCCTGTGAGGGAGAGGGGACCGATGGTGTGTCCCTTGTACATAGGGATAACCATCGGTCACCTCCCCCAGTCAGTCCCCTCCCCCCACAGTAAGAACACTTTGAGGGAACATATTTAACCCATTCCCGCCCCTTGGTGGTTAACCCCTTCCCTGCCAATCACATTTATACAGTAATCAATGCATTTTTATAGCAGGGATCGCTGTATAAATGTGAATGGTCCCAAAAATGTGTCAAAAGTGTCCGATGTGTCCGCCGCAATATCGCAGTCACAATAAAAAATCGTAGATCGCCGCCATTACTAATAAAAAAAAATGCTATAAATCTATCCCCTATTTTGTAGACGCTATAACTTTTGCGCAAACCAATCAATACGCGCTTATTGCGATTTTTTTTTTTTTTACCAAAAATATGTAGAAGAATACGTATCGGCCTAAATTGAGGAAAATGTTATTTAAAAAAAAAATGGGTATTTATTATAGCAAAAAGTAAAAAATAGTGTTTTTTTTCCAAACTGGACGCTCTTCTTTTGTTTATAGCGCAAAAAATAAAAACCGCAGAGGTGATCAAATACCACCAAAAGAAAGCTCTATTTGTGGGAAAAAAAGGACACAAATTTTGTTTGGGAGTCACGTCGCACGACCGCGCAATTGTCATTCAAAGTGTGACAGCGCTGAAAGCTGAAAAATGGCTTGGGCAGGAAGGGGGTTTTCGTGCACAGTAGAGAAGTGGTTAATAAAGACATTTTGCAAATAAGACCCCAAACACACTATTAGATTTTCTGCAGATTTTTGTCTTTTTGTCACAGTAAAATCAAAAACATATAATATGAGGTCAAATATTGAGGCTGGGTTCACACCTATGCGTTGCGTTTTTGAGCTTGGAGTCTTTGCCATGTTCGCAATCAGTCGTTCAGCGGTTCCATTGCGTTTTTAGCTGTGGACTTGCCGACCTGGGAAGTCTCGCCGCTGTTATCATGAGGGGGAACTCCACGCCAAATTTTAAATAAAAAACCGGCATGGGTTCCCCTCCAGGAGCATATTAGGCCCTAAGGTCTGGTATGGACTTTAACGGGAACCCCTACGCCGAAAAAAACGGCGTGGGGGTCCCCCCCAAAGTCCATAGCAGACCCTTATCCGAGCATGCAACCTGGCAGGCCGCAGGAAAAGAGAGGGGGACGAGAGAGCGGCACCCCTCCCTCCTGAACCGTGCGCCCCCTGCCCCAAAGCACCCACACCCCCATGTTGAGGGCATGTGGCCTGGTATGGTTCAGGAGGGAGGGGGGCCGCTCTCTGGTCCCCCCCTCTTTTCCTGCGGCCTGCCAGGTTGCGTGCTCGGATAAGGGTCTGCTATGGACTTTGGGGGGACCCCCACGCCGTTTTCTCTGGCGTAGGGGTTCCCGTTAAAGTCCATACCAGACCTAATGGCCTGGTATTCTCCTGGAGGGGAACCCATGCCATTTTTTTTTTTTTTATTTGGTGTGGAGTTCCCCCTCAAGATCCCTGTTCAGAACGCAACACATGTGCGAATCAGATGCCTGCCCATAGAACATAATGGGCCTGAATTCGCACCTGAGCCACACCGCAATGCCTAGAGAACGCACCAGGGGCGGATCCAGGGGGGGGCAACAGGGAAATTGCCCCCCCCCCCCGAGACCATCTGTCACACTCGCTTGCTCTGTTGTTTTTTTTTCGCGCCTGATCTCCCGGACTTTGGGGACCTGGTACTGGCCGGCCATAGGTCCCCTGGACCCCAAACATGGCACAAATGTAGCCTTATGTCTCCTCTACAAGTGTGTAAAGTTCTGTGTCTAGGTAACCTTCGGCCGGGAGCACTGATTTTTTAAAGCCGGGCACCCCTTCCATAGACTCCAATGTTAAACGGTCATTTCTCCGGTGACTTTGCGGACCCGGTACCAGCCAGTCGTGGGTCCCCTGGACCCCAAACTTAGCACACATGTAGCCCCATGTCTCCTCTACAAGTTTCCAAAGTTTGGTGTCTGAGAGACCTATGGCCGGGGAGAACTGATTTTTCAAACCCGGGCACTCCTTCCATAGACTCCCATGTTAAACATCAGTCTAGTCATGGGCACAGTGAAGCATGGGCACAGTGAGGCATGGGCACAGTGAGGCATGCAGATAGACACCCTAGGCTTATACTCGAGTCAATAAGTTTTCCCAGTTTTTTGGGGTAAAACTAGGTGCCTCGGCTTATATTCGGGTCGGCTTATACTCGAGTATATACAGTACTTGTTCTGCGGCTGCCGCTGCCTCTCTGAGTCTCTCTCTCAGTTTCACACATCAGCCGATCAGCGGCGCAGAGAGAGAGACTCATCTAATGTAGTTATGCGGCGCACTGACACGATACCAGGAGCGGAGGAGGAGGTGGGTGGAACCTCTTCCCTGCACTTGTTGCTAATGCCTGGGCCGCTTGGCATCTAGCAACGAGTGATGTCAGTGAGTCACGTCAGGCTGCTCTGTGTGCAGGTGCGATAGCGTGCGGCTCCACAGACGGGTAAGAAAGCGGGCGGCTCCGCTTGCGGCGCGGTTTGTGGGCGGGCGGCGTGGTTTGTGGGCAGACCGTGCTGCTCAGTGTGTTGGCAGCGCAGGTGGGAGTGAGAGAGCAGGCTCTGTGGCAGCTGGCCAATCAGCTAGCCGGGAGCGGGGGAGCAGAGAGATTAGATCATCTCTCACCGCCCGTGCCTGCCCTGCATTCCTGCAGTGACTTCCACCCTCACTGTGCAGGCAGCAGAGAGATTACATTATCTCTCTGCTGCCTGACTCTGGGAGTCTGGGACACAGCAAGAGACAACCAAAACTACACCTTAGCAGGCAAGTTAGTGACAATCCGCAAGGTGTGGCAAGTGACAATCCGCAAGGTGTGACAAGTGACAATCCGCAAATTGTGTCAGGTGACGTGGCAAATGACAATCTGCATCTGGTGGCAGGCAAGTGACATCCAGCTAGGTGTGGCAGGTGACGTGGCAAGTGACAATCCGCAAGGTGTGGCTAGGACAATCCGCAAGGTGTGGCAGTTGATGTGGTAAGTGACAATCCGCACTGTGTGGCAAGTGACACGCTCAGGGCTCTTCCTAATTTCAGGCGACGGTGGCAAGTGACACACTCGGGGCTCCCACTGATTCTGCATTGAACTATTTAATTTTATATTATAATGTAATAACAGAAATAATGCGCTTCAATCATCCTGACACCATAAGAATCATGGTGCTGGGATGATTGAAGCGCCGACACCAGCCATTTCCCCGATAAATTTCCCACAAAAAAAACATATTTTTTGGCAGTGCCCCTCCCGAGAAAAGACTCTGGATCCGCCCCTGGAACGCACACGTTTTCTCGGCAATGTGCAGTGCTAATGCATCGCACATATGTGAACCAGCCTCATTGGAATCAATGTATTTTATAATGTTATGCAAATTGGGTGATGTGTAATTCGCATGTGAACGGGGCCTCAGAGTTTCAATTTGTATGCAATCAGGCAGGCCCTTGAGCTACATGGTTTTGGTAAATCTAAAGACAAAAATCTGCAGAAAATCTAGTAGTGTGTATGGGGCTTTATTCTGAAGAGTAAAGTCATGGTCCCAGTGGTCCACAACAGAGGTGAAAATAGACAATTATTTCACTAATTAATCTCCCCATCTGTGGGATTACATCCATTTGGCTTCTCTTGTTTTCTCTTGGGATAGCACTGAATGTTTGCTGCATATGTCCCAGAAATCTAGCCAAGCTCATTTTTAGTATTCTGAACTATATGGTGTCATCTCTAATGTAAGGAAGGGTTAGAACTTCTGATAATGTTTTTCTTGTTGCCTGTGCCTTTAGTCCTAGTGAACTGCATTGCCAATGGTACAGGTGTCACAAGCACAGGAAGTAAATTAAATCTCCCCAATGGAGGTCATAAACAGAAAACAACCTTGACAGAATTTGTAGCTTTTTCTAATTTTATGCAAAATGCTAAAAAAATTAGGCTGAAGTTAGGCTTTAATTTTCATTATGCACTCACCAGCAGGGATGAGCCGAACACCAGAACCTGCGAACAGACAGAATGTTCGTGTGAACTTTAGAACCCTATTAAATACAATGGACTCGAACGTTCGAAATCTAAAGTGCTAATTATAAAGGCTAATATGCAATTTATTGTCCTAAAAAGTGTTTGGGGACCTGGGTCCTGCCCCAGGGGACATGTATCAATGCAAAAAAAGGTTTAAAAAATAGACGTTTTTAAGGGAGCGGTGATTTTAATAATGCTTAAAATGAAAAAATATTCCTTAAAATTTCGTACCTGGGGGGTGTGTATGATATGCATGTAAAGTGGCGCATGTTTCCCGTGCTTAGAACTGTCCCTGCAAAAAATGTCATTTTTGAAGGAAAAAAAGTCATTTAAAACTCACTCGCGGCTATTAATGAATTGTCGGCTTTTATCAATACATAGAAAAGTCATTGATAAAAAAAAAAAAAAGCGTGGGGGTTCCTCTGAATTTAATTACCAGGCCCTTTAGGTCTGGAATGGATATTAAGGGGAACCCCGCCACAAATTTAAAAAAAATGGCGTGGGGTTCCCCCTAAATATCCATACCAGGTCCTTGAGATCTGGCATGGATTTTAAGGGGAACTCCACCCCAAATTTTTAAAAAAATGGCGTGGAGTCCCCCCAAAAATCCATACCAGACCCTTATTCGAGCATGCAACCTGGCCGGACGCATAGGAAGAGGGGGGGACGAGAGAGCGGCCCCCCTCCCTCCTGAACCGTACCAGGCCACATGCCCTCAACATGGGGAGGATGTCCCCATGTTGATGGGGACAAGGGCCTCATCCCCACAACCCTTGCCCGGTGGTTGTAGGGGGTCTGCGGGCGGGGGGCTTATCGGAATCTGGAAGACCCCTTTAACAAAGGGGACCCCCAGATCCCAGGCCCCCCCCTATGTGAATTGGTAAGGGGTACATTGTACCCCTACCATTTCACGAAGAAAGTGTCAAAAAATGTAAGTAAAAACACACAAACACCTTGAAAAAGTCCTTTATTAAAAAAAACAAAAAACATTCCAGCGATGAAATCCAGTGTCCCGCGGCGATCCCGATGTCCAACGCTGTCCGTCATTGGTTGTGCCTGTGCGGACCTGATGGGGAACTTCCTCGCTGTGTTTTAAATGTATAGACCCACCCCTTCTAAAGTTCCCCATCAGGTCCGCTCAGCGGACCAGATGCGGAACATGAGAAGGGGCGGGTCTATACATGTATTACACAGCGAATGAAGTTCTCCATCAGGTCCGCCCCCTCAGTATGTCCGACCCCGCCTACGTCATTGGCCTGAGCGGGGAACTTCCTTCACTGTGTAATTTAAATTTACACAGTGAAGGAAGTTTCCCGCTCAGGCCAATGACGTAGGCGGGTCCGACATACCAAGGGGGCGGACCTGATGGGGAACTTTGTTCGCTGTGTAATACATGAATAGACCGCCCCTTCTCTCGTTCCCCATCAGGTCTGCTCAGCGGACCAGATGCTGAACATGAGATGGGGCGGGTCTATTCATGTATTACAAAGTGAGAGAAATTCCCCATCAGGTCCGCCCCCTCGGTATGTCGGACCCGCCTACGTCATTGGCCTGAGCGGGAAACTTCCTTCACTGTGTAAATTTAAACTACACAGTGAAGGAAGTTCCCCGCTCAGGCCAATGACGTAGGCGGGGTCGGACATACCGAGGGGGCGGACCTGATGTGGAACTTCGTTCGCTGTGTAATACATGTATAGATCCGCCCCTTCTCATGTTCCGCATCTGGTCCGCTGAGCGGACCTGATGGGGAACTTTATAAGGGGCGGGTCTATACATTTAAAACACAGCGGAGGAAGTTCCCCATCAGGTCCGCACAGGCACAACCAATGACGGACAGCGCTGGACATCTGGATCGCCGCGGGACACTGGATTTCATCGCTGGAATGTTTTTTTTTTTTATTATTATTTTTTTTTTTTAATAAAGGACTTTTCCAAGGTGTGTGTGTTTTTATTTACATTTTTTGACACTTTCTTCGTGAAATGGTAGGGGTGCAATGTACCCCTTACCAATTCACATGGGGGGGCGGGATCTGGGGGTCCCCTTTGTTAAAGGGGTCTTCCAGATTCCGATAAGCCCCCCGCCCGCAGACCCCCACAACCACCGGGCAAGGGTTGTGGGGATGAGGCCCTTGTCCCCATCAACATGGGGACATCCTCCCCATGTTGAGGGCATGTGGCCTGGTACGGTTCAGGAGGGAGGGGGGGCCGCTCTCTCGTCCCCCCCTCTTCCCCTGCGGCCGGCCAGGTTGCGTGCTCGGATAAGGGTCTGGTATGGATTTTTGGGGGGACTCCACGCCATTTTTTAAAAAATTTGGAGTGGAGTTCCCCTTAAAATCCATGCCAGATCTGAAGGGCCTGGTATGGATATTTGGGGGAACCCCACGCCATTTTTTTTTAAATTTGCGTCGGGGTTCCCCTTAATATCCATTCCAGACCTAAAGGGCCTGGTAATTGAATTTGGGGGAACCCCCACGCTTTTTTTTTTTTTTTATCAATGACTTTTCTATGTATTGATAAAAGCCGAAAATTCATTATAGCCGCGAGTGAGTTTTAAATGACTTTTTTTCCTTCAAAAATGACATTTTTTGCAGGGACAGTTTTAAGCACGGGAAACATGCGCCACTTTACATGCATATCATACACACCCCCCAGGTACGAAATTTAAAGGAATATTTCACTTTTATTTTTTCATTTTAAGCATTATTAAAATCACTGCTCCTAAAAAAACGGCCGTTTTTAAAACTTTTTTTTGCATTGATACATGTCCCCTGGGGCAGGACCCGGGTCCCCAAACACTTTTTAGGACAATAACTTGCGTATAAACCTTTATAATTAGCACTTTCGATTTCTCCCATAGACTTTTCGAATTTACCGCGAACACCCCAAATTGTTCGTTGTTCTGCGAACGGGCGAACAGGCAATGTTCGACTCGAATTCGAAGCTCATCCCTACTCACCAGCCACTTTATTAGGTACACCTTGCTAGTACTGGGTTGGGCTCCCTTTTGCCTTCAGGACTTCCTTAATTCTTGGTGGCATAGATTCAACAAGGTGTTGGAAACATTCCTCAGAGATTTTGGTCTATATTGACATGATAGCATCACGGAGTTGCTGCAGATTTGTTGGCTGCACATCCATAATACGAATCCCCCGTTCCACCACATCCCAAAGGTGCTCTATTGGATTGAGATCTGGTGACTATGGAGGCCACTGGAGTACAGTGACCTCATTGTCATGTTCAAGAAACCAGTGGTGAGATGATTTGAGCTTTGTGAAATGGTAGTAGCCACCAGAAGATGGGTACACTGTAGTCATAAAGGGGTGGACATGGTCAGCAACAATACTCAGGTAGGCCATGGCATTTAAACAATGCTCAATTGGTACTAAGGGGCCCAAAGTGTTCCAAGAAAATATCCCCCACACCATTACACTAACACCAGCCTGAACCGTTGATACAAGGCAGAATGGTTCCATGCTTTCATGTTTTTTACACCAAATTCTGACCCTACCATCTGAATATCGCAGCTGAAATCCAGACTCATCAGACCATTTTCAAGATGTTCCATTTAAGCTCTTTTTTTTTCCCTATCCTAGCTAATCTTTATTAATAAACTGAATTTTTTACAATGAGTATAGAAAAGAATCATCCCCTTTTATCCACTTGACCTCTGGAAGATTTACCTCCCTTCATGACCAGGCCATTTTTGGAGATACGACACTGCGTCACTTTAACTGAAAATTACCCAAATAAAAATGTTGTCTTTTTTTTACCACAAATAGAGCTTTCTTTTGGTGGATCTTGATCACTTCTGTGTTTTTATTTTTTGTGCTATAAACATAAAAAGACCGACAATTTTGAAAAAAAAAAACTATATTTTTTACTTTCTGCTACAAAACATATCCAATACATTTTTTTATTAAACAGTCAATCACCGGCGCTACATATAATAATTGGTGTTAGACTTGCTGCTGCTGTTCATGACAAAGGTCAAAAATGTGAAAAAAATATATACCACAGCGTAAACAAACCTAAATGAATAATAAAGTGCTAATACTGTGCATGAAATATGTGTGCAAAGAACAATTTAAATAGTAAAAAACATTTAACATGCATGTAGCCAGTGAAAGTTCAAATACAGTGGAATCTTGGGAGTAACGCGGTTAACGAGCGTTTCGCAATACGAGCACTGTATTTTGAAAAATACTAACTCGGTTTGCGAGTGTTGTCTCGGAATACGAGCATGATTCAGGCCAAAGCGGTGTGCAGTACCGTGTTTGGCCTGAGGTGGGGGGGGGGCGCTGGAGCCGAATGGCGCCGATCGTAGCCAATCGGCGCCGTTCGGAAAAACTCAGAAATACTACGTTCCCGAGCCTTTCCAAAGTTTGCCGAGGTAAGCCGAGCTGTCCTCGGATCTTTCCGGCCGTTTCCGAGGCTCTCTGGCGCCCCCCGCCTCTGACCGCATGCGGTATTGCATGCCATTGAAGCCAATGCAGAACAAATTATTTTCGTTTCCATTGACTTCAATGGGGAAACTCGCTTTGATATGCGAGTACTTTTGATTACGAGCATTCTCCTGGAACGGATTATGCTCGTAACCCGAGGTTCCACTGTACATGTGCAAAATTGCATAAATAAAGTTCCAATTGCAAAGACTCCTTCACAAGTGCTGCTGTGCTGACAATTCCCAAGGTGCTTCAATAATAATTGATATCCACACCGATGATAACATGCTCCACACCCCCCCCCCCCCCCAAGTGGTTAGATTCACCAGATCTAATGGACCCCTCAAGCAGTACTGCGTTGTGGGTCAAACAGGTTTAGTCTGGTGAGCAGGGTGATGAGACGCCAACTCCAAGATACAATTCTTCCTGTGATGTTTCAAACTCGGACATAAGGAGAGAAAGCCCACATAGTGTTGTACGTCTTGTTTATTCAGTAGAAATCAAGCTTACATTGTTCCATAGTAAAAAGTTCCAGGAAGAAGCAGATTCACTCACAACTTCATCTGCGTTCCAACGTACATCGGACTTGATGTCACTGTGGTGAAGTCGTCTGTGACTAACGAATTTCGCCTCTCCCACAGGGCGTTATCAAACACAAAGACTACCGACATCACTGTAAAACATTTCCCTCTGGGTGTACTCAGCCTTAAGTACACCCAAACAGGAATACTTCCTTATTCACAGTAAAAAGTTAAAACGCCATGCACGGGCTCAACCCGCTCACATGACCATGACCTCATTTTCCGTGGGTGCACTCGGCTTCAAGTACACCCAAACAGGAACGCTTCCTCATTAACAGACATAACAACAACATTCCTAGAGCTGAATACTTATAAAATTCCCTGACTGGTATTACATAGCTAAAAAATCTCTGAGTATAACATACTCCAAACACATTGATGGAATGAAAATAGAAGAAAATAAAAATAAAAATATGAAAATAAAATAAAATAATTTGAGGGAGCCAGTGGCACGCATGCGCGCCCTCTACCCAGAAGAGCCAAATCACATACTGTATATACTCAGTGCAACTTATAACATCCAAGTGAAAAATATAACACCAACATGTCTGAAAAAAAATTAAATCACTGAGTTGGAAAAAGAGTTACCCCCTCCTAAAAATGATTTGTAAAATCAATCAGGTGTAGCTAATCACCTTCTCAATGGCACACAAGACCATTTGACTTGCAACTGTGATCAGCTGTTGTCATTTTGATTAGCTCAGCATGAAAATAGCTTTACTGGAGCATTTCAGTCCCTAGTAGTGCAACTGAAGCAAACAATCAACTATGGGTGGCAAGGCACTGTCAAAGGATCTCCAGGATAAAGTTGTGGACAAGTCAGGAAATGGATACAAAAAAATGTCAAAGACTTTATCAATGCCTAAATGCACAGTAAAGTCTATTATTAAGTAGTGGGATGTATTTGGTACAACACAGACCCTCCCCGGATTAGGACGTCACTCCAAATTGGATGAAAGAGCCAGGAGGAAACTGGTCAGAAAGGCTGCCAAAAGGCCTACAGAAGCAGTTGCAGGAATTATGACAAAGAGGGGTCATTGTGTGCATGTGACAACAATATCACACATTTTTCACAAATGTGGCTTGTATGGGAGGGTTGCAAGAAAAAAGCCACTCCTCAAGCAAGACCTCATGCAGTCATGACTGAGCTTTGCCAAAACGTACCTTGAAGATTCTGAGGCCACATGAAAAAAAGGTGTTATGGTTAGATGAGACTAAAATTAAATTATTGGCCTCCACACCAAACAATATGTCTGGCAAAAATTAACACCATTCCTACAGTAAAGCATGGAGGTGGTCATATCTTATTATAGGGTGTTCCTCTGTAGCAGGGACAGGAAAACATGTCAGGAGAGATAAAAAAAATGAATGGGGCAAAATACCATCAAATTCTTGGGGAAAATGTGCTGCCCTCTGCCAGAAAGTTGTCAATGGGAAGAAGGTTTACCTTCTAACATGACAATGACCCAAATCACACAGCAAAAATTACCACACAGTGGTTGAAGGAGAAAAAGGTGAATGCCCTTGTATGGCCTAGTCAGAGCCCAGACTTAAACCCCATTGAAAATTTGTGGAATGACTTGAAGACTGCAGTCCACAAACAGTCACCATCAAACTTAACTGAACTTGAGCAGTTCTGCAAAGAAGAGTGGATAAATATTGCAAAGTCTAGATGTGTAAAGTTAGTAGGGCCATATCCCAACAGACTAAAGGCTGTAATTAAAGCAAAAGGTGGTTCAACAAAATACGACACAAGGGGGTGATCCTTTTTCCAACTCAGTGATTCTGTTTTTGACTCTTTTTTTTTTTTCTTGACACGTTGGTGTTATATGTTTCACTTGGGTGTTATACATTGCATGTTATATGTTGAGTAAATACAGCTGGATTTCAGGCTGCAAAGCAACAAGGGGGTGATTGTTTTCTTTACCCACTGCAAGTCCTACCACTTCTGGATTTATGCATTGTGACAAAAGTTGACATCCTGCCTCTTAGGACTTGCAGCACTCAGTTCTGAGGTATCCGGGGCAATAAGTATTTAATGTGGTTCTGAATTAAAGGAAAACAGATTTACAGTATATTGGAGCTCTCAAGTAAGGCTAAACAAATACACACACTTATATTGTAAGAAATAACTAACATATGATTAAAAAACATTGGATACTGGCCATTGTGATTTACTGGTAAACACTGCCCATTATTGGAACTTTTCTTTACTTCTTTTTTTTTTTTCTTTTTAAGTTCCGCTTAAACCACAATCAGTTACACTAATATCTGTAACAGTATATCTGAAAACCCTCCTTAATGACTTTAATTTGAAAGTAATTTGAATGTGCTATGTAACCAACATCCTTTTATGTAGGAAATGTGAGTCCTCGGCGTTGGCAGAAAGGAAGGCAGCAAGCTCAGTAAGATAAAGAGATTTCCAGTCAAATCCCATTAAGAAGCCAAAGTCTACCTCGCCACTAAGCTTTCCTGGTCATTTTATCACAGTCTAAGGAACTTTGCAGTCTTCACAAATGGCACACTTGCTTGATGGGTGCTTTGAATATACTGAACAACTATAGATTTGTCCTGAACCGTGTAAAACATTTTAACAAAAAGCAGATTTCTGAATGTCCTTATCATTTATATTTACCAAAGACATACCTTTTTTGTTTTTGTGTCAGTACTTGAACCTGGGATCTCTGCTGTGTCTGGCAATGACTCTTCTCTCTGAGCTATCTGAGATGCCAGACAGCACCGTGTCTGATCCATTGGACAACCCTGCCTTGTGCCTTGACTTCTGCTGAACCTTGAACTCTTTGCTCTTCCCATGAATTTCCTGATTTAAACCCTGTCTCTGCACTTACTGTTTTCCAGATTATTGCTCTCTTCAGCCAGTATCTCGCTCTTGTCTTCCCTGCTGTTGTCAATATTTTGCTACCACTTGTTATCGACCCTTGGCTTCTGCCTGATCCCAACCTGCAACTACTCGTTACTGATCTTTGGCTTGTTTACTGACCACGCTTATGTTTGATCCTTACCTGCTTATCCGTTAATGTACCCTGGTTTGCTCACCTCCTGGTGGGGCGATCCTGAGGACTGCGACCTGGTACTAACATGCAGTAAAAGCTATCTACACCATCAGGCGCTCTGGTGAACAACGGTTAGTACTTAGACTCCGCACGTCAGGTGTTCCCAGGTATTCAAAAGATTTTGGAGAAACTTTTTTTTGGAGAAACAAATACTGCAGCTGCTGACTTTTAAAATAAGGACACTTACCTGTCCAGGGCGCCCGCTATGTCGGCACTCGAAGCCGATCTATCCCTTGGCTCTCGGGTGCTGCCGCCGCCATCTTCGGTAAGGGAATCAGGAAATGAAGCCTCGCGGCTTCACTTCCTGGTTCCCTACTGCACATGGGCGACTTGCGCTGCGCAATCCCACTGGTCCCTGCTGTCTTCTGGGACCTGCGTGTCTCCCAGAAGACAGCGGGGGGACGGAGAAAGCGCTGGAAGTGGCGTAGATACCCGCGAGTGACTTGGGTATCTATGCCTGGAAGTGGGAGCAAAAAACCTTTATTAGACAGGTATCTGCTCCCACCTCCACCCTGAAAGGTGCCAAATGTGACACCGGAGGGGGGAGGGTTCAGAAAAGCAGAAGTTCCATTTGTTTTGAATTGCCCTCTTGATACGTAAATAATAAAGATCTGAAATAACTTTTTAGCCACTTGGAGTATCTTTGCATGCAATCGAAGCGGCAGGTGGTAGTGGGAGGTGGCCCCAGGTCAACTTTTTCATTGGGGCCCACAAGCTTCAATCTACGCCATAAAAACTTGTAGTAAACTTGCCAATAACAGCAGAAAATAAATCTCTTTTTTATTTTTGAAGTACAGCCATATACAAATAATTGTCATTGCCATTTGCTGGGCTGGTGAGTTCAGCATGGGTTACGTAAACATGGCTGACGACAACTGCACCTAGAATATTGTTATGCAGATCCTTTGCTTGTGGAGCTGAAGGAGGATTTTGGCAATTAGTTAGCATCTGTAAGTTAAAACTTACCATGAAAAAAAGAAAAGAAAATGAGCAGCTATGCAATCGCCTGTCTTTCGTTGAGTAGTCAGCACAGCTGTTAGACTTTAGTGATACTTGGAAAAAAAAAGTTGGATGTTTTGATTCCATCCCACATTCAGCCTTAAAAGAAATATGAATTTGTGTGGGTTATTTTCTTTGCCTTAAAGTGTTCTGTCTCAGATTACCAGTATTTTTTGTGTGTGATTTGATTCTTCATCTACTTCCTGGTACTGTCCTGCCTTATTGTGAGAACATTTTAATGCACCGAATATTATATTACTAAGCATCAATGATTATTATACAGCGGCACAAACCCTTTGATAGGTTTGTTCTACAGTGTCTTGCAATATGACATATAATATTACAGTTTCTTAAGAGCACTAAAGCTTGCTTAATTTAAAAAACAGATTTTTATAGGCAAGTTTCATTATAAACTAATAAATATACCATGTATATTTACTACACAAAACAGTTTGTAATGTAATATTAATAAAAATTATGTTTAGCAATTTGCAGGAAACCATGATGTTTTGCAAAAATCAATTGACTTCTTCGCAATGCCAAAACGAATCAATAGAATGTGTTGAGTATACAGTTGACGTGTCTTTATATGATGATGCTCATTGTAGGTCCACAAATTCAGTGTAATGTAGGAGAAACTGCATCCGTGAATGATACCGCAGTCTCCTAGGACCTGTGATGTGTCCCAAGAGGCTGCAGGGGAAGGTGGGAGGACTGAACTTCCACTCAGATCGCCGCAGCGATCTGACTGGTAGTGGGAGCAGGTATCTGTTAAAATCAGGTACCCGTTCCCCCCTTTCCCCTCCCCCCCCAAAAAAAAATGTGGTATGGGGGAGGAGGAAACTTTCCCCTTTTCTGTGAAGTTCTGCTTTAAGGACTAGCTGCATGAACAGCATTTTTTTTAGTCTCTTTTTTTGTACTGAATATAATAAACAAACATATGTACTAAAACACTCCGCATCGCCTTTAAATACTATAGTTCTATACATGGAGAGGATTATGTTTTTTTTTGGATTATCTAAATTATAATCACTATTCATTTGTTGCATAACCACTGCAAGAGAAATTGGTGTTAAGAAAAAGAATGTGGTTAATTATAGCAAACGCTGAACATTATGTTAACGTTTGGAGTTTGAATCTTTATTTAGCACTTAGCACTTTATTTGTGAACACTTAATTGAAGTAATAATGGGATCAATTGTAACTACATAATATTATAATGATTTGGAACGCTGCGCTATTTGCACAGTTGTATAGTTGCACAGCAACACACTGATTCGAGTGAGGGCTTTTGTATTCCTTTAATCCTTTTTCACTATAACCTGTATGATAGAAAAGAGGGAGACAGTTCCAACCCCCCTTTTCTCATGGGAAAGCGGCAGGGAAAACAGTTTTAAGATCCCCTAAAATAGGCATGATAGGATTAGCAGAGGGAACAGCTGGGGGGTTTTCATATGGCATAGGGAAAGTAAAAATGACTTTCCCGGGCTTTAGCTGATCACCTGGTGATCACGCAGTAGGCTTGTGCTGTTGCCCGGGTTTTTTAGGGCTAAAGTGGTACTGGGCTAGTCAGTACCGGTCTAATCAGGTTCTTATTAGGGCTAAATAAAGGGGGTTCCGTTTTATAAATCAGTCGCCTCAGAAGACAGGATCTGTGGTGTTCTAGGAGTTTCTCCATTGAACAAACAGGGTCTTCTGAGGCCAGAAGATGAGCCTACTGCGGCGGCTGATTGAGCGGGCAGGAGAAGAAGGCGGCGAAGATTGGATCCGGCAGTGTCTGGACTTACCGCTGGCTTCGCGTCAAGAGGCTCCGGTGGGAGCTACAGCAAGAGCGGAGGAATCCCGAAGCATCGCGGCCGGAGGAGGTACATCTGTGAGGGAGCACAGCGAGGAGTCCATGATGATCCCGGAAGAGGAGGGAGCCGCAATGACAGAGGACGCTCCACGTCTGGAGAGGGTCAGTAGCGCCGCGTCATCAGGGGGGCGTGGCTCCGAGAAAATAAGGCGGACCCCATGCCGGAGACTCTCCCCTTCACCACCACAAGCACCGGCTGCTAAAAGAACAGGGCAGCCGGCGAGGAGGAGCGGGGCAGCATCCAGACGTCGGGCAGAGAGACAGCCCGCAATAGTGCCAGCGTCGGCGCCAAGTACTTCATCAATGAGAAGAGGCGGAGCCAGTAGCATAGGCGGAGCTGTGGGCGGTACGTCAGCGCAGTCTCCACACCTCATTCAGCAGCATAGCTCGTCACCATGGCAACGCACGCAGCAGTCTGAGGTCAGTACTAGGCCTGCTGGCAGATCAGCTCCTTCCATTACAACTGAGGAGGCTGGTATATCTGTAGCAGGTGAGTCAATTAATGCGCTTACTCTGCATAACATTGTTGAATCAATAGTTAAATTAACTAATGAGGTTCAGTCATTAAAAAATCCTGTTCCTGTTCCTGACAATGCTATGGTGGATGTATTGTCGCCATCTTGTGTTCAAATAGTAAGTGACGAGCATATTTTACATTCTATTAACGATAATGTTACTGCCTATCAGAATGCAAAAATACAAAATTTACCTGAAACTTGCTTAAGAGAACCCATTCCCTGTGAGGTATCTCCGTTTTCATCTTTCCTTAGCAGTAAAAGAAAAGATATGGAGGGGTGAATTGTTAGATTTACTATCTTTGCTTCCTTCTTCAAAAGATTTTATTGTGAAAGAAAAAAAAGAGGATGAGGATCGTAGGAGGCCTGTGACCAGGTCTTTCAACAACTGGTTGCAGGCTTTCTGCATATTTTCTGGTATCCTTTGTGAAAAATTTCCGGAGAAGAGTTCGGGGCTTTTTCAACATCTGGATGTCATTTTGGAAGCGTATAAAAGTTTTGGTGGTACCTCTTAGTTTAATTATGATGAGGCTTTTCGTCAGAAATTAGCGGTCCACAAATCTTTAAAATGGGGAGTGAAAGACGTTGGGCTCTGGCTCAATCTTTTTCTCCCTCAACGACAAAATTTTTCCAAACAAAATCAGATTTTACAACAATCAACCGGTCAGCCGTCAGGTTACAAGAAAGGAATATGTTTCAACTTTAATGACGGACAATGTAAGTGGCCCAACTCTTGCAGGTACCGCCACGAATGTGCCTTTTGTTCAGGAACACATTCTGTTAGCAAATGTTTCAAACGAATGGCGACATTTAACCAACAAGGACCTGTTCAAAAAGGCTCGCACCCCGGTGATCTGGCAAAACATGCTACCTTGGCTCAAAATATATCCAGACAAGGCGAAGGCTCAGCTAATTCTTGAAGGATTTAGAGAGGGTTTTGTTTTGCCATCATTTTGCGGTTCAGGTTGTACACTAATAAACAATTTAAAATCAGTAGAACATTATTTTAATATTGCTTGGGAAAAAATTTATAAGGAAGTTTCTGAAGGGAGGGTAGCCGGTCCTTTTAGTTCCCCTCCATTTATTAATTTTAGGATTTCACCATTAGGAATTGTTACCAAAAAAGATAAAAATTATTTCAGGTTGATTCACCATTTGTCTTTTCCCAAGGATCACTCCCTGAATGACCAAATTGAGGATAGTCTTTCCTCTGTTTCTTATGCGTCTTTTGAGGATGCTTTAGTTAAACTTAGGTTGCTGGGTAAGGGGGCCCTTCTGGCTAAAGCAGATATTAAATCTGCTTTTCGCCTCCTTCCTATCAATCCAGTTGGTTTTAATTCTTTAGGTTTTTTCTTTGATGGTTATTTTTATTTCGATAAATGTTTACCAATGGGCTGCTCTTTGTCCTGTTTTTATTTTGAATCTTTTTCATCCTTTTTAGAGTGGGTAGTTAGCAATATATCTGATTCAACTTTTTTGATTCATTATTTAGATGATTTTTTATTTTTAGGCCCTCCTCACTCTTCGGATTGTACAAGGTTATTGGATTCTTTTTTCACAATATGTAGTCATTTCGGAGTTCCTTTAGCCACTGAAAAAACTGCCTGGCCCTCAACTTGCATTGAATTCTTAGGTATCACGATTGATTCCGAGCTAATGGAGTTTAGGTTACCTGACGATAAATTAGTCAAGCTTAGATCTTCTTTATTACTCATCATTAGAAAAAAGAAAGTTTGTTTAAAGGAGATGCAGTCACTGCTCGGCTTATTGGCATTCACATCTAGGATTATGCCGGTTGGAAAGGTGTTCTCACGACGGCTGTATCTTGCCATTTCTGGTTTAATATCCCCGTTTTCTCATATAAGAGTTACTCACGATATGAAGGAAGACATGTTGGTATGGATTCAATTCCTTATGTATTTTAATGGGAAAGCTGTTTGGCAGGAAGAATTCATTCTGGATAATGAATTTTTTCTGTTTACCGACTCTGCGGGGTCCTGCGGTTTTGCTGCCATTTGGCGATCGCAGTGGTGTGCAGAGCGCTGGCCTACCAGTTGGAAAAACAAAGGTCTGTTAAAGAATATTGTATTATTGGAACTTTTTCCGATAATCGTAGCTTTAGAAATCTGGGGCCAGCATTTTCAGAATAAACGTATAATGGTTAGGACTGATAACAAAGGTGTTATGTTTGCAATAAACTGTCTAACGTCCAAATCTCCGCCGGTCATTGTCCTTCTACGCCATATGGTCTTCCGGTGCTTGAGTTGGAATGTTTGGTTAAAGGCAATTCATGTGGCAGGTAAGGACAATGACGTGGCGGATTCTCTGTCTCGCCTACAGATGGATCGATTTTTTCAGCTGTATCCGGATGCGGATCCTGTAGGGATGCAGTGCCCAACCAATATATGGGACCTGGTTTGAAGCCCATTTCTGCCTACATTCAACATTCAATTGCACCCTCAACTTTGGCTGGATATCGATCAGCCTGGTTGATGTGGCTGATGTTCTTAAATTCTATACAGAAACCTGCCGTTTCATTTTCTGAAAAATTAATTTTGCTTTTTTTGGAATCTTTATTTAACAAAAATTATTCCTGGTCATATGTCCAGAAGACACTATCTGGTGTTTCCTTTTTTCTAAAACTCAATGGTTTTTCTTCTTGTTTAACGTTCTTTTCAGTTCAGCAAGCTATGAAAGGTTATAAGAAATTTAATTTTAGAAAAGATCAACGTTCTCCAATTACCCCTGCTATATTAAGCAATCTTTGTGCAGTTACCTCACTTATTTGTTTTTCCGAGTTTGAAGCTGTTCTTTTTCGTGCGTTTTTTTCCTTAGCATTTTTTGCAGCACTTAGGGTATCAGAGTTTCAGTTAATTCATACCTCTGATGTGCTTATTTCGGATGGTATGTTAAAAAAATTTATTCGTCGGTCAAAAACAGATCAACTTGGTATTGGTAGCTGGGTGAGTTTATTTGCTTGTGATGGCTCTCCTATTTGCCCGGTGAAATTAGTATCTCAATATTGTAACATTAGGCCTTCTTTATCTGACATCTTTTTTATTCATGAATCTGGTGTCCCACTAACTAAATATCAATTCATTAGTGTTTTTAAGAAAGGTTTAAAAAAATTGAATCTTCAGGGGTATCATATTACATCGCACTCTTTTAGGATTGGTGCAGCTACTGAAGCTTCTAGGTTGGGTCTCGACATTGATGTTATTAAGGGAGTTGGTAGATGGAAGTCTGACCGTTATCTTTTGTATATTCGTCCTAATCTATCTGTTTGATTTATTTTAGGTAAATTCAGATTGGTATGGATCATCGGCCATTCATACGTGTTTTGGGCACATCAGAGAGCTGCTGCAAGAAAATATTCTAGCAATTTAGGATTGGATCCTTCTTTGTTTAAGGTTTTATGGTTTGGTAGACGGGGTATGGTTTGGTCTAGCCTTTTGCTAGAATTCAATAAGCTTCTTAAGGATTTTTCGCCTCCGGATGTTTTGATTATACATCTGGGGGGGAATGATATCGGGAAACAAAAAACGTTGGATCTCATCTTTAAGATTAGGGATGACCTTTTAAAAATTCAATTACTATTAACAAATACTAGTATTATTTTTTCTGAATTGGTGCAAAGGCTACGATGGCTTTCTTTGACAGCCATGCGTCCTTTGGAAAAAGTTAGGCGTCGCGTAAATAGGGCTGTTGCTAAATTATTATCGGTTTTGGGGATGTGGTCTTTCAGGCATACCGAGTTGGAAGGTTTCATACAGGGTTTATATAGAGCAGATGGGGTACATTTATCCGACATAGGTTTAGATATATTTAATGCTGATTTTGGTACGTGTATTGAAATGGCCGTGGTTGTGGGGGTTTGATGACAGGTGGATTTGAATCCACCTGTCTTTTGGATAATTTGAAGTTTTAAATATTATATAAGCTTGAGCCGTAGTGGCTAAGCTGTTTAAAGTTAATTTATTTATGAGAAGTTCATAATTTTATTGAAATCCAATAATAAAGCAGCCACGGCCTTATTTATCCAATACTTGGTATGTTGATTTATTATAATTATAGAGGTTTTAAGGTCCTGCCTGCTGTCCCATAGCTATACTATCTTACAGTTTATTTATTTTTATTATTTATTTATTTCAGGTACTTATGTAGCGCCATCAATTTATGCAGCGCTTTACATATACATTGTAAATTCACATCAGTCCCTACCCTCAAGGAGCTTACAACCTAAGGTCCCTAACACACATTCATACAGTTAAATAGTAAAGTTAATTTTAGCTTAAGATACTGAGGTCTGTTAACTACAGAACTTTTCAGCAGTTTTGGCAACTCAGGCCAGCCTGGTAGATGTGAAAAGCCTACAGCTCCACCTTCTAGCTGGAAAAGTAATGATGAAATATTGATATACAGTAAAACCTTGGATTGCGAGCATAATTTGTTCCAGAAACATGCTTGTAATCCAAAGCACTTGTATATCAAAGCAAATTTCCCCATAAGAAATAATGGAAACTCAAATGATTCGTTCTACAACCATTTATTCGTAGGCCCTTCAGTTTATAGTCTACATAGAAAGATTATAGCATTGTGATGGTTACTGTGACCATAAAATGTTCATCCACAAATGGAAGCCTCCACAAGGGGATTATAAGCAAAATCCAGCAGGAGCTACAGAGTATAAAAGAGAAGAGAGATGCCTCTAAGGTCCCTTTCACACTGGGGCGGGCAGGAGCGGTGGCGGTATAGCAGCGCGATTTGCAGCGCTGCTATACCGTCGTTCTTACCGCGGTATGCGGTCGCTAGGGGGGTGAATTTAACCCCTGCTAGCGGCCGAAAAGGGGTTAATACCGCCCGCAAACCGCGGCTATTGCCGCGGTTTGCGGGCGGTATTGCCGCGGTGTCCCATTGATTTCAATGGGCACCCGCGGGAAAGGAGCGGTGAACACACCGCTCCTTTACCGCTGTAAAGAAGCGGCTAGCAGGACTTTTGGAGCGGTCCTGCTAGCGCACCGCTTCAGTGTGAAAGCCTTCGGGCTTTCACATTGAAGGCTACAGGGCAGGAATTTTTCATGCGGTATAATAGCGCTATTATTAGCGCTAAACCGCATGAAAAACGCCCCAGTGTGAAAGGGGCCTAAGTGTAGCAGTATGTTGCTAAATGTTGTACCTTCATTAAATGTAACCATATTGCTACACTTAGAGGCGCCTCTCTTCTCTTTTATACTCTGTTGTGACATGATGCTACTCTTATATCAAGACATCGCTTGTATATCAAGTCTAAATTTATTAAAAATGTTTGCTTGTCTTGCAAAACGCTCTCAAACCAAGTTACGATCAAACCAAGGTTTTACTGTATTATATTTAACTTTTACTTGTCCAAAAAAAAATTAACAGCATTTTTTTTAGTCCTTTTTTTTGTACTGAATATAATAAACTTACATATGTACTAAAACACTCCACATCGCCTTTAAATACTATAGTTCTATACATTAGTTTACTTAAAAGTCCATGATAATTTACATTAGGGTTAGCTATCACTTAAGCCGGCATCTGGTCTTTATAGTATAGCAGCAGTTATTACAGCTGTCATGTCAACTGACAGAACCTTTTATTTCCTGTTTAACAGAAGGATGAAGAGTAGTGTACACAGTTTTAATGCTGTAAGTGCGATAGACAGTCTGGTTCATCCCAAGGCCGGATGTTCTCACAGGACTGTCTGGAGAACTAAAGGCTATATTTTAGATTTGTTGTTAGGTCACATGCTCAGCATGATGTCATTGCTTCTCAGACACAGCTGAATGTAAGCGTTCTGTATGTGGGAATGTTCTAGCAATTCTTTGTGTGTAGTCAGATTATATGATAAAGCGTTTGCAGACACACTTATGGCAGTTATAAATCAGACTTTTCCTGAGACCAGTAAATCAGGGTTCCTTTTTATCCTTTTATTCTGTGTTAACGGTTACTATAATAAAGGAACAAAGGGAAGAAAATCAGAAAGAAGGATCAAAAATGCAAGCACATGTTATGCTGTTTCTTGCTCAGCGAGCTTTATAAGATGGTGATAAAGTTTGAAGCCTTGCATGACAAAATTAATGAGCATGGAAAGGCGCTGCTTCCTGCCAGATGCTTCCTGGAATGAGGGCACTAGAGCACAGAGATGTTAACATGTCCACAATTAGCAGATCTTCCTACAAGGAGGCCTAAGATCCTTGTTTACTTTGTACTCTTATTCCCCTGAATGCACCTTGCAGCTTGTGATGCTGGAAATCGTTTCTCAATGTCACACTTTTTTTCGAAGCAGAATATTTCTCTGCCCGTGCTATTTTATTACAGATATTTACTGTATATAGTGCCGTCACTTTACACAGTGCTCTCCATTCACATTGGTTCCTTTCCTTTAAGAAGCTTACAGTCTAAGGCAGGGGTCTCAAACTGGTGGCCCTCCAGCTGTTGCGAAACTACAAGTCCCATCATGCCTCTGCCTGTGGGAGTCATTCTTGTAACTGTCAACCTTGCAATGCCTCATGGGAATTGTAGTTTCGCAACAGCGGGCCGCCAGTTTGAGACCCCCGGTCTAAGGTTTCTAACTCACATTCATACACACACACACACACACACACACTAGGGCCAATTTGGAAATGAGACAGTTAACCTACCAGCATGTCTTTGGAGTGTGGGAGGAAACCAGAGTACCCAAAGGAAACCCTTGCAGGCACGGGGAGAACTTGCAAGCTTCATGCAGATAATGTTTAAATCCTGGTCAGGACATTATTAATAGTAAAGCGCTGCGCAAACTGTTGGCGCTGTATAAATCCTGTATAATAATAATAATAATAATAATGTCCTGACCAGGATTTAAACCGAGGACCACAGTGCTGTGGGCTTAATTCATTTCTTGGTGAGGCAAGGATGGCCATGGAATCCACTGGATCATCTAACTGATTTAAAAATTTCTGGTTCTGAGGTTATTTATTCCACTCTTCAGCGGTAAATATAACATCATTATGTTTGTAAAAATTTGTGTATAATGTCAAATGTCTTCCGCCAGAAGAAGACCATGATTTAATAGGTCGAAACGCGTCTGCGTTTTCGTACAGTTCAATTATTTAATGTAATGCTGTATAACTATATAATTGCCTTGCTGCATTATGGAATATGCATTGTATTCCTACAGCCAGAGTTCATATTTTAATGGTAACTTGTATTTGTAATTTGTTCCAATAAAGACTTTTATACAATTTTCTTACTTGATTTACATATTTTGCTGCATTAAAACCCCCTGGGGGAAGTTTCCTATAGTATTCAAATATATTTTGGGGTGCGCAGCCTGAATTCTCCTATGTGTGCCTTTCCCATTCAAGGCATATGTGCTAGCCACTAAACAAAGAGAGCTGTGAAGAAAACATCGATTTTCGGCATATCAAAATTAAAGTGAATTGCAAATAGATTTGCAAAAAAAAAAAAAAATGCTTCTTGATTGAAGAAAATGCACAGTAGTTTTGTTTCGGGGGACCATGGGTTTGAATTGGGATTTTAAAGGCTACCCATATCTCCATTCTCCGTCCTAGGGGTTTCCATCCTTACATTTAAATTTGTTTTGTTTATGTTATATCATGTGAAATTGGACCAGCAGGGACTAAATGTTTTACCATGTGGTACATCTTTGGGTCTTTTACTATTGATATCGATTTTCTAGGTCCCTCTTCCTCCCATTAAAGTAGAAGTTCAGGCTAAAACTAAAATCTCTAAATCTATTGGCATCTACAATCTAAGACTAACCTATCTAGTCCTGTAAAGAAGAAATATGCTACACATACCTTTTCTGTAGCTGCTCCGGTCCAGTCCCACGCTGAGCTGTCAGCTGTGGCTTCTCTGTGTAGGCGGGTGCAGAGGAGACAGCCGATAACAGAAGCCCCATAGTAACTCTATGGGTGATGTCACTTCTCCTGCATTTCAGAGCGGTTGTCAGCTGTCTCATGCAGAGAGCTTTGGCCGCTGGAAACCAGACAGGATCGGCTTCATAAAAGGTGTGTATAGCAATATTTGCATTACAGGGTTAAATAGGTTAGTCTTAGATTGTGTGCAAATAGATTTAGAGATTTTAGTTTTAGGGTAAACTTCCACATTAATATGTCAGTTGTGCAGTAGGGGATGCCCTTCATTGCCTCTTACCCTGGAGTGAATGTCATTTGGCTGGGAGATTTTATTATGGTATTAACCCCTTGTTTAGATAGGACCTACTCTCACCCTTCACGTTACGGCTTGACCTATTTTGCGCACATGTTTCATGCTGTTTCTGCGGTAAAAAAGAAAAAACATAACAAAACTGATCAGGTCTTTTTTTCCTTTTCAACAACCTATGGGTCAACTTTCTATATTAACCTAATTCTATCACACTCTTCACTCCTCCCTCTGCTGGACAATGGGGGTTATTTACGAAAGCCACTTTGCATTACAAGTGCTCTGAATGTGCACTTGGAAGTGCAGTCGCTGTAAATCTGAGGGGTAGATCTGAAATGAGGGGAAGCTCTGCTGATTTTATCATCCAATCATGTGCAAGCTAAAATGCTGTTTTTTATTTTCCTTGCATGTCCCCCTCGGATCTACAGTGACTGCACTTTCAAGTGCACTTGTAGTGCAAAGTAGATTTGCCTTTCGTAAATAATCCCCAATGTGGTTTATCTCCCCGAATTGCCGTCAGATCACACCTTCTGCTAGGTTATATAGTATAAGAAACAGGTGGGGCATCCAAACCATTTTGATAAAATTATTCCTACCTACAACAGATAAAAGAAGTTTACACTAAGTTCTTCATTTTGACCTAAACGTCTGCAACAAAGGGGAGACATTAAGCTATATATACAGTTGTGCTCATAAGTTTACATACCCTGGCAGAACGTATGATTTCCTGGCCATTTTTCGGAGAATATGAATGATAACACAAATAAAAATTTTCAGACCCTTGCATCTTCCATCCAGTGCTGCACTGACTGAGGTTTCTGGAGTCATAGGGAAAGCAAAAAAATTGTCAAAGGATCTGCGGGAAAGGGTAGTTGAACTGTAAAAAACAGGAAAGGGATATAAAAAGATTTCCAAGGAATTGTGTATGTCAATCAGTAGTGTTCAAAGTCAAATCAAGAAGTGGAAAATGAGGGGTTCTGTTGAAACCAAACCACAGTCAGGTAGACCAACTAAAATTTCAGCCACAACTGTCAGGAAAATTGTTCAGGATGCAAAGAAAAACCCACAAATAACTTCAGGTGAAATACAGGACTCTCTGAAAACATGTGGTGTGGCTGTTTCAAGATGCACAATAATGCCGCGTACACACGATAATTTTTCCCGTCGGGAAAAATGACATTTTTTCCTTTGGACGAGAAAAACGATCGTCTGTGGGCTTTTTGCCGTTTTTCCCGACGGGAAAAACGGCATTAATCACGATGAGAAAAATTAGAACATGTTCTAATTTTTCTCATCGTTTTTTCCATAATTTTTTTCCGCGGCAGTTTTCCCATAGGGAGACACTGCCGCGGAGCCCACAGACGGTCGTTTTTCTCGACAAAGAAAAAAATGACGGGAAAAACGGTCGCGTGTGGGGGAAAATGCCGTTCCCTCGTTTTTCATTTTATTTCATGTCGTGATTCACGGCGGTGTTTTCACCGCCGTGAATCACGATCGTGTGTACGCGGCATAAGGAGGCACTTGAAGAAAGATGGGCTGCATGGTCAAGTCGCCAGAAGAAAGCCATTACTACGCAAATGCCATAAAGTATCCCACTTACAATACGCCAAACAGCACAGAGACATGCTTCAAACCTTCTGGCATAAAGTCATTCAGAGTGATGAGACCAAAATTTAGCTTTTTGGCCACAACAATAAACACTACATTTGGAGAGGAGTCAACAAGGCCTATTAAGAAAGGTACACCATTCCTACTGTGAAACACGGAGGTGGATTGCTGAAGTTTTGGGGATGTGTGAGCTACAAAGGCACAGGAAATTTGGTCATAATTGATGGAAAGATGAACGCAGTATGTTATCAGAAAATACTGGAGGAACATTTGCATTCATCAGACAGGAAGCTGCACATGGGACGTACTTGGACATTCCAACATGACATTGACCCAAAACACAAGGCCAAGTCGATCTGTCATTGGCGACAGCAGAATAAAGTGAAGGTTCTGGAGTGGCCATCTCAGTCTCCTGACCTCAATATCATTGAGCCGCTCTGGGGAGATCTCAACCGTGCAGTTCATGCAAGACAGCCCAAGAATTTACAGGAACTGGAGGCTTTTTGCCAAGAGGAATGGGCAGCTTTACCATCTCAGAAGATAAAGAGCCTCATCCACAAATACCACAAAAGACTTCAAGCTGTCATTGATCAGGGTAATTTGGGTAGTTTCTGTTGTGATTAAGATTTAAAAAGAGTAAACACTGTTGATTGATATTAAATGGCTTCAGTCAAACACTAACCATGAGTGAAAGAAAAGTTGTTGTGTTATCATTCATATTCTCTGAAACATAGCCAAGAAATCATAAATTCTGCCAGGGTATGTAAACTTATGAGCACAATTGTATTGATTAATAGAGAATGTGGTACGAATTCCCAAATAAGTTATCTGTTATACCGCCTTTAAATTGGATAAAGAGGCTGCTTTTTTTTCTGGAATCAGATTCAAGGGGAGAAGCATACATTTATCCTAGTTAACAATCAAGCCTGAATGAACCACACCAAATCCATTCAACAGACACATAGGCACGTGAAAGAGATGATTTTGTATCTGACAAAAATAATAGTGTTGTCACCATACAATGACACTTGTTCCTCCATTGTGCCCCTCCTAAAGGCAATAATAGCAGGGTCCTGCCTCATCCATTCTGCAAAAGGTTCTATTCCCAGGGCAAACAACAAGGGGGAGGCAAGGGTTAACTCTGTCAAGTCCTTCTATGCAATACAAAGAAAGGAGAAAGGGACTGGTTAATTCTGAGTCTAGCCCTTGGTTTAACATAAAGAAAAATTGAACCTAGTCCATATTTAGTCAGTACTGTCTATAAATAGTCCAACTACATGCTTTTAAAAGCCTTGGCTATATCAAGAGCCAACTGGCTCTATTGCCAGGATTATGTCGGTGCAAAAATTGTGCAAATGTTTCCCAAGAAAAAGAGGAAAGAGCTACATTGGACGATAGCTCTGATGACAGTGATAGGGATCAGACTGATGAGTGAAGACACTGTTTCATATTTTAGGGTGATTTTTGAGCTGTAATGAATTCCTTGTAGAATTGTAAATGTTTGCCATTCTTTGGCATTAAGGGGGATGGGATTGCATTTTTGAGTCATTTCAGCCAACTTGTGGCAAAGTGTGCTGCTTTTTTTACTTTCTTTGATTACACAGTGTCTACTGAAAATTCTGATGAATACAACATTTCAGTTTTGATACATTTAAAATGTTTATGTTTAATTTTGCTTGGTGTCAATCTGCGAAGTTGAAGCGTATTTTCTACAACTTTGCCATATTTCATGGTCTACATTCACTCCTAAATATACTAATGCACCAATACCTGTCTCAAATGTTACACACTAGACATGTGCGATTAGTTTCGTACGAATCGAAAATTCGTACGAATTTTTCGAAATTCGTACATTTGAACGATTCCGAATTACGAATTTTTACGGATACGAATTCTGTACGAAATACGAAGTTTCGTTTACGAAGTTTCGTTTACAAACTTCGGCTCCAAATTATCCGAATCCAAACTACCAAATAAGACATGAAGATTCGACAAAGCAATAGGTAAATATTTTTTGGTCGAATGTGACTAACCTTAACTCTATTAGTCCAAGATTATTCTACATAGAGAGAAAAGATTCGACATAGAGAGAAAAGATTCGACATAGAGAGAAAAGATTCAACATTATAGAGAGAAAAGATTGCTGCTGGAATTGGGTGGGGGAAGTACATTTCCGGTCGAATCATTCGTTCGTTTCGATTCAACATTATATAGAGAAAAGATTTGACATTATAGAGAGAAAAGATTCGACATAGAGAGAAAAGATTTGACATTATAGAGAGAAAAGATTCAACATTATAGAGAGATTGCTGCTGGAATTGGGTGGGGGAAGTACATTTCCGGTCGAATCATTTGTTCGTTCCGGTCGAATCGTTCGTTATACGTATCGTACGAAATTCGTATTTCGTACGAATCCGAATTTAATTCCGTACACGAATTACGAATTACGTTTTGTTTTTTTATACGGAACGGAACAAAACAAATTTTTTGACGGCTCCCATGTCTATTACACACATGTCTAAAGCCCTGTACACACGATCGGATTTCCTATGGTTTTTAAACCGATGGATTTTTCCATCGGAAAACCGATGAAGCTGACTTCCATCAGTCTTGCCTACACACCATCAGTCAAAAAACCGACCGTTCCAAACGCGGTGACGTAAAACACTCTGATGAGCCGAGAAATATGAAGTTCAATGCTTCTGAGCATGCGTCGACTTGATTCTGAGCATGCGTGGGTTTTTTATCCGATGGAGTTCCCCACAGACGATCGGAATTTGCCATCGGTTTTTTAACCATCGGATAAATTTAAAACATGTTCTATTTTTAAACACCGATGGAAAAAAGACCGATGGGGCCCATACACGATCGGTTTATCCGATGAAAAAAGTCCATCGGACTGTTTTCATCGGTAAAACCTATCGTGTGTACACGGCTTAAGTGTCAGTTTTGTGTTGCTAAAATGATAAGAAATAAAGTTACAAGCAAAACCAGCACAATAAGATTTTCTCTTTTTTTGGTTCACAATTCCATACATTTATGGATCATGACAAAAAAAAAAAACAGGATATTTTGTGGAGAACTGTTAACATAACGTCCAGGTAGTGCCCAAGTGTGGGAACGAAAATCATTTTCTACCCACTTTTTCCTACCGTAGATCACCTTATGTCCTATTTGTATGTTCAGGACATTTGACATTAGATTTTGCTCTAAAACTGACTTTATTTAAAAAAATCTCAATGGGCATTTTTTTCTCCAGCTTTTTCTACCAGATGTTCTGGCATTTTTTTCTGCCCCCAGTGTGCATGGTCCCTTATTTGTGTTTGGCTCAAATTAAAAAGATATTCTTATGTTTATAAATGCCTGTCTTTTATTATAGGAAACCTATCATGAAAAAATACATGGCCACCAATGCTGTCCTCCCTCTGAAAATGCCATCTGTCTGTCTGTTTCTGACTTCAATGCTTTTTCAGTCACTGAACCAGAACACATGTTCAGAAAATTAGGTCAGATGAACTTCTGATCCACATACTTGTGCTGGGTCAGTGAATCAAAGGGTCAGTATGAAAGCCAGGTACTAACATTTTCAGAAGGAGATTAACAGTGGCAGCTCATGCATTTCCATTTCCACAAATTTAAATTGTGTTGCTCAAAGTTTTCCTTAAAAAATAAAGGTACTAAAGGTACGCATAGAAGATGAGCCCATTGTTGGCAATAACAGCCTATGGTATGGATCATACAATGTACTGTGGAAAACATTAAATGTTTTAGGATAGACAGGACCTTTCTGATGCTAGATGGCTTCCTTACAAACAACGGTCTTCTATTGACTCTGGACATTTGCAATGTACACTAATATAGGCATACTTTATATTCATACATGACATTATTCTTCCTTTCCACAGCAATTGTACTGGTTTTATGGGACAGCACCAATTTATTGCAACTGTGTATTTTTATTGGCTGCACGGTTAAACATTTTTTTTTACATGAAGGTAGTGGGCATTTTTCTGTAGATGTAAAGCATTCCTTATCACACACTCTCAGCCTTTGATATTGTGTCCAGTGCTGTGAAATAAAAAAAGAAGCAATGTCATTAGATGTTTTTATGCAACTGGGAGGCTTCCAGTATGCTAAAACCTTCCAAAATCCATATGTGAAATTAATTGTCTAAATCAGCTGTAAGTGCTTTTGATTCCCTGCTCTCTACACATCATTTACCTACCTGTTTCATCACTGTAATGGGCTGCCTCACTGTCCAGTAGGGTGAGCTGACGCTTTAGTCCCAACCTATGTTCTAGGAATCCATTGCCACATAACCAAATGGCTGGGGACAGCAGTGCGTCATTGCCCAAATATGCCAATGCACAAATAATATATTTGGACAATGAGGTCCCCCTTATCCTTTCCCTTATAGCTTATATATATATAGGAGACTTCCAGATTTTGATAAGCCCCCCCCCCTGCAGACCTCCAAATCCGCCAGTCAGGATTGTGTGGTTGTCCTCATCAACATGATGCCCAATGAAGAGGCGCCCCCCCATGTTGATGGCATTTGGCATGGAATGGTTCAGGAAGAGGGTGTGTTTCATACTTATGCCCCTCTTTTCTGACTAACCATGCTGCATGCTCAGAATAAGGATCTGGTTTATAATTTCAGGGGGGACTTCAAGTATGTTTTAGATTTTTTGGTATCCCCTTAAAACCCATACCACCCATACCAGACTCATAGTTGTTGATTTACTAAAACTGGAGAGTGCAAAATCTGGTGTAGCTCTGCATGCTAGCTAATCAGCTTCTTACTTCAGCTTCAGTTATATTAAGCTTTTACACAAAAATAACTGCAAGCTGATTGGTTTATATGCAGAGCTGCACCAGATTTTGCACTCTTCAGTTTTTGTAAATCAACCCCAAAGGGTGTGGTATGCATATTGGGGGAGAATCTACACAATTGTTTTTTCATTCTTGCTGTAGGATGTTAGGATGTGCTACAGCAAAAATTACATTTACAAAATAAAAATTTACACAGTGTACTAAGTTTAAGATAAAACTTCACTGCTGGCTTATTTTTTTCTTTTATTTTTTTAAGCAAACCCCCTTAGGGGTCTACTATATATTTTGGGGAAACTTTGGTGTCTGTGTGCATGTTGTTCTGGCCTCATGGATTAAAAAGGAAAAATTGCATTGGTACATGTTCCCCGGGGCAGTGTCCACTCTTTCATATAATTTTTGACACCCCCTTGCCTATTAGCCCAGAAAATTGGCATTTTTAGTTTGACAGATTCAGCTCCAAAGGATTTTTTTGGAGTTCGGGTTCGACAGAAGAGGCGGGCAACTTGAGCGCTTCAGCAAGAGGGGAGATGCAAAAAAAGAATGACTTGTAACCTATGCTGCTTAACCACTTATTGGTAGCTAAAGGACCAAAGGTGATTTCAGAATTTTGCACTGTGCTGCTTTAACTGGACATTGTGCGGACATGCAATGTTGTACCGAAATGAAATTTGCGTCCTTTTCTTCCCACAAATAGAGCTTTCTTTTAATGGTATTTGATTGCCTCTGCGATTTTTATTTTTTGCGATATAAATGGAAAAAGACCGAAAATTTTGAAAAAAAATTATATTTTCTACTTTTTGTTATAAGAAAAATCGAATAAACTCAATTTTAGTCATACATTTAGGCCAAAATGTATTCAGCCACATGTCTTTAGTAAAAAAAATGTCAATAAGCGTATATTTATTGGTTTGCGCAAAAGTTATAGCGTCTACAAACTAGGGTACATTTTCTGGAATTTACACAGCTTTAAATTTATGACTGCCTATCTCATTTCTTGAGGTGCTAAAATGGCAGGGCAGTACAAAACCCCCCCAAATGACCCCATTTTGGAAAGTAGACACCCCAAGGAAATTGCTGAGAGGCATGTTGAGCCCATTGAATATTTTTTTTTGTCCCAAGTGATTGAATAATGACAAAAAAAAAAAAATTACAAAAAGTTGTCACTAAATGATATATTGCTCACACATGCCATGGTTATATGTGGAATTGCACCCCAAAATACATTCTGCTACTTCTCCTGAGTACTGGGTTACCACATGTGTGGGACTTTTTAGGAGCCTAGCCACGTACGGGACCCCGGAAACCAAGCACCGCCTTCAGGATTTCTAAGGGCGCAAATTTTTGATTTCACTCCTCACTACCTATCACAGTTTTGAAGGCCATAAAATGCCAAAATAGCACAAACCCCCCCCCCCCAAATGACCCCATTTTAGAAAGTAGACACCCCAAGGAAATTGCTGAGAGGCCTGTTGAGCCCATTGAATATTTTTTTTTTGTCCCAAGTGTTTGAATAATGACAAAAAAAAAAAAATTACAAAAAGTTGTCACTAAATGATATATTGCTCACACATGCCATGGTTATATGTGGAATTGCACCCCAAAATAAATTTTGCTGCTTCTCCTGAGTATGGGGATACCACATGTGTGGGACTTTTTAGGAGCCTAGCCGCGTACGGGACCCCGAAAACCAAGCACCGCCTTCAGGATTTCTAGGCACAAATTTTTGATTTGACTCCTCACTACCTATCACAGTTTCGAAGGCCATAAAATGCCAAAATAGCACAAAACCCCCCCAAATGACCCCATTTTGGAAAGTAGACACCCCAAGCTGTTTGCTGAGAGGCATGGTGAGTATTTTACAGCTCTCATTTTTTTTTGAAAATGAAGAAAGAAAATTATTATTTTTTTTTTTAAATTTTCAAAACTTTGTGACAAAAAGCGAGATCTGCAAAATACTCACAATACCTCTCAGCAAATAGCTTGGGGTGTCTACTTTCCAAAATGGGGTCATTTGGGGGGGTTTTGTGCCATCTGGGCATTCCATGGCCTCCGAAACTGTGATAGGCAGTGAGAAGTGAAATCAAAAATTTACACCCTTAGAAAGCCTGAAGGCGGTGATTGGTTTTTGGGGTCCCGTACGCGGCTAGGCTCCCAAAAAGTCTCACACATGTGGTATCCCCGTACTCAGGAGAAGCAACAGAATGTATTTTGGGGTGTAAATCCACATATGCCCATGGCATGTTTGAGCAATATATCATTTAGTGACAACTTTGTGCAAAAAAGAAAAAAAATATTTTCTTTTTTCCGCAACTTGTGTCAACATATAAAATATTCCATGGACTCGACATGCCTCTCAGTATATAGCTTGGGGTGTCTACTTTCCAAAATGGGGTCATTTGGGGGGGTTTTGAACTGTTCTGGCATTTTATACACTACATTAGGAAGCTTACATCCACTCTTCTAACCACTTGAAGACAAAGCCCTTTTTGACACTTTTTGTTTACATGAAAACATATTTTTTTTGCAAGAAAATTATGTTGAACCCCCAAACATTATATATATTTTTAAACCAAAGGCCCTACAGAATAAAATGGTGGGTGTTGCATTTTTTTTTCTACACAGTATTTGCGCAGCGATTTTTCAAACGCATTTTTTGGGGAAAAAATACACTTTTTTTAATTTTAATGCACTAAAACACGCTATATTGCCCAAATGTTTGATGAAATAAAAAAGATGATCTTAGGCCGAGTACATGGATACCAAACACGACATGCTTTAAAATTTCGCACAAACGCGCATTGGCGACAAACTACATACATTTTTAAAAGCCTTTAAAAGCCTTTACAGGTTACCCCGTTAGATTAACAGAGGAGGTCTACTGCTAAAATTACTGCCCTCGATCTGACCTTCGCGGTGATACCTCACATGCATGGTGCAATTGCTGTTTACATATGACGCCAGACCGACACTTGCGTTCGCCATTGGGCAAGAGCAGGGCAGGACAGGGGTGCTTTTTTTTTTTTTTTTTATTATTAATTTTGCTTTTTTATTTTATTTTTAAATTGTTCCTTCCATATTTATTTTTTTTAATCATTTTTATTGTTATCTCAGGGAATGTAAATATCCCCTATGATAGCAATAGGTAGTGACAGGTACTCTTTATTTGAAAAAACTGGGGTCTAGACCCTAGATCTTTCCTCTGCCCTCAAAGCATCTGACCACACCAAGATCGGTGTGATAAAATGCTTTTCCAATTTCCCAATGGCGCTTTTTATATCCGGGGGGGGACATTCCCTCCCACTGCTTGTAAAAGCAGTCCAGAGGCTAATTAGCCACTAGGATTGCTTTTACATGAAAGCCGGCCGCTGGTTGAAAATAATTATACCAAGATGATACCTAAACCCGCAGGCATCAATCTGGTATAACCATTCAAAGTCCAGCAACATACCAGTACGTTGCTGGTCCTTGTTGGACATGTATTGTAATCTTTTTTTTTTCATGCAGCCAGTTGGCTGAACGAAAAAAGAGATTGATCGGGTGGGTATGCCCACCATTAGAATACCGCCCTTCATCCACCCACTTCTAATGATGGGCATACATGCACTATTTATATATGCCGAAGCATGGGGGCATCCTCCCGCAAAAAAGTTATGCCGCACACACATGGTCGGACTTTTCCACGGGCAAGCCTCCGTCGGAATTTCGACCGTATGTACGCGGCATTAGGAGCAAAATCACTCCTCCGCCCCTGCTGCCCCAATGCTTCAGCATATTTGCTTTTTTTTTTAACTGTGGTGGTAAAATCACCTCCTACAGCACTGGAGACGCAGTGATCAGGCCTGTCTCTGCGAATGCTGCAGTTATGTGTGTTGTGTTTTGCAAGTGACAGTGATCGATCGACACTGCACTTGGGTGGCCTGGGCTGGACGGAGGGGCAAAACGCAGGTGCTAGCAGGTATCTGGGCTGATCCCGCTAACACTGCGTTTTTGGGAACCCTAAACTGCTGGGGACGCTAGTATAGATCTGATCAGATCAGATATTGATCTGTTCAGATACTATACCACTAAGGAGGGTGTATGCTTCACGCGTGGGTGTTAGCGTTACTGGCAATAACCTGACGCTGCCTGGGGTGTGACGCAGACCCTCTCTGATGCTAAAACCTAATTGATATCACCCGCCGGGCGATCAGGGGGTTAAACCTTTATTGGGTTATATACGGCGGGTGCCCTGACACTATAAAAAGCAAACTAACTAACCAGCGTCACCCGTAACACTTATATGATGATCACTGGTGAAAGGGTTAACTAGGGGCAATTAGGGGGTTAAAACCTTTATTAGATAATATATGGGGGTACCTGACGCTATAAAAACCTGCGGCAAACCTAAAAAAAATTACTGGCTACCGATCTGCATCACCGACGCTAAGACAGCGATCAGAAAAATGATCGCTTAGCGACAGTGGTGATAGGGGGTGAAAGGGTTACCCTGGGGGGCGATCAAGGGGGTTAAATCTTTATTAGATAATTTATGGGGGTACCTGACACTATAAAAACCTGCGGCGAACCTAAAAAAAATTACTGGCTACCGATCTGCATCACCGACGCTAAGACAGCGATCAGAAAAACGATCGCTTAGCGACAGAGGTGATAGGGGGTGAAAGGGTTACCTGGGGGGCGATCAAGGGGGTTAAACCTTTATTAGATAATTTATGGGGGTACCAGACGCTATAAAAACCTGCGGCGAACCTTAAAAAAAAAATACTGGCTACCGATCTGCATCACCGACGCTAAGACAGCGATCAGAAAAATGATCGCTTAGCGACAGTGGTGATAGGGGGTGAAAGGGTTACCTTGGGGGTGATCAAGGGGGTTAAACCTTTATTAGATAATTTATGGGGGTACCTGACGCTATAAAAACCTGCGGCGAACCTAAAAAAAAATACTGGCTACCGATCTGCATCACCGACGCTAAGACAGCGATCAGAAAAATGATCGCTTAGCGACAGTGGTGATAGGGGGTGAAAGGGTTACCTGGGGGGCGATCAAGGGGGTTAAACCTTTATTAGATAATTTATGGGGGTACCTTACGCTATAAAAACCTGCGGCGAACCTAAAAAAAAAATACTGGCTACCGATCTGCATCACCGATGCTAAGACAGCGATCAGAAAAATTATCGCTTAGCGACAGTGGTGATAGGAGGTGAAAGGGTTACCTGGGGGGCGATCAAGGGGGTTAAACCTTTATTAGATAATTTATGGGGGTACCTGACGCTATAAAAACCTGCGGCGAACCTAAAAAAAATTACTGGCTACCGATCTGCATCACCGACGCTAAGACAGCGATCAGAAAAATGAACGCTTAGCGACGGCAGTGCTAGGGGGTGAAAGGGTTATTTGGGGGGTGATCAAGGGGTTAAACCTTTATTAGGGGGGGTTAGGGGGCTACACTGGACCTAAAACTAAACTGTAGTGACACTTTTACAGTCACAAATGTCACTGACTGCAGTGATCAGTAAATAAATGGTCACTGCAATCAGTGACACTGTGACTGGGGGCTGGGGGGTGATCTGGGGGGGCCTGGGGGGGCGATTTATGTGCCTATGTGTGCTGGTGTTAGTGTAGTGTTTGTGCACTAACCTTGATGTCTTCTCTTGTACGGCGCTCGGTATATGTGAGCGCCGCACAAGAGATGACATCACTTCCTCCTGCTTCCTCTGCCTGTGTTTACATTACACAGGCAGAGGGGGCATTCTCATTCGCCGGGAGCGATCGCGGGGGGTTGGCCGGAATCGAACGGCCGCCCCCCATCTCGGAACGCTCCCAGACAAATTCCGACCGCTCACTGTACAGAAGGGGGGTTCGATTGGACCCATCACCTGTACAAAGGCAATCACGTACACTCTACGTGATTGTGCCTGTCGGTGCCATTGTGCCGACGTATATATACAGTGAGCGGTCGTTAAGTGGTTAAGTAGTTAAAAGCTAATGGGTGGCGAATCTCCTCTTTTGGGTTTCTATGCCATCTCTGTCCGCTCATTCTTCTCTTTGAGTGCCCCCATAGCAAGCTGCTTACTATGTGTGTGTTCCTGAGCTGGGCTGTGTGCATCAACAAACACAAACAGTGTGGGTTGGCCCTGCTCCCTCCTCACAGAATTTGACCGACATTGGCTCCTGCTGCTCTCAGTAAAACTACTTTGGTAAAACATTTATAAGAACAGTACAATGATTAGGGTCAGAATGAGGCTGTACAGAAAGCACCAAAAAACCTTACCTGTTTGCTGTGAGGTACATCATTGTCATCTTATAACAGAAGGTACTTACAAGATCTCACTTCCAGCCAGCACAAAACTCAAAAACAAAGAGCACAATCTCAGCTTAGGGGACAAAGTCATGCAAATATTTTTCTATTTTATTGTTTGTATTTGTGATGGTACTTTAGAATGGGCTTTTTGTACCACCTCACAAGGGCCTTAATTACTAAACCCAGGACTCTGCATTCACTCTATCTAGTCTCCCACAGTACACAGGACATGGAAATGCAATATTTTAGTAAATATAAACCTTTTTTCATCAGCAGTTAGAGTAAGGTGACCAGATTTTTAAAATGAAATCCGGGGACATTTTTTATTTTTTTTTACTAGTAATGGCGGCAATCAGCGACTCTCTGCCCGTCACCGTCGCAAGCCTGTTAAAGCCTGTTAAAGCCTGTGAAAGGGGGACCCCAGAAGTCGGTGTTCGGGGCCACTCTGTGCAAAACCAGCTGCACAGTGGATGTAAGTATGATATGTTTGATATTTTCTTTTAAAAATGGTCCTTTACAATTACTTTAAGTCTCACTCTCCGGGCCCGGCTACTACTGGGTGGTGAGCGGAGGAAGATCACTTCGCCAGGGAAGGCAAGGAGATAAGCAGGCGGCGGCTGGCCGGGACTTGAGCCAAGGCAGAAGAACATGTGAGCGGAGCTGAATGGGCATGCACCCGAAACTGAAGAAATATTCCCTCTGCTCCGACCAGCACATGATCATCAGAAAGGGGCACAGATAATGGAAAAAATACACCCCCCTAAGCTAGTAGGAGCGGCGGAGCGGGGTGTGTAATTCAGATTATTCTTTTTATTCTGCACTGACTGTCTTTGAAATTGCCCCAGCCCCTGTTCAAATCCAATCCGGGGACAAAACCGGGGACAGACTTTTTCCGGGGACAGTGTCCTCAATCTGGGGACTGTCCCCTGAAACTGGGGATGTCTGCTCACCCTAAGTTAGAGCAGTCTTGTGACTTCTATCAGTGTTTGGTTATAGCTTGTAGGAGGAGTTTTCATTCTGCTCTGACTGTCCTATAAGGCTGCAATATCCCTGACCCTCTGTCTGGACAGTGCTGATTGGCTCTGTGCTGATCACATGCACTCACACAAGATAGAAAAAAAACTCTCTAGCAATATACACCAAACTGTGCATGTGCATCTTGCCCCTAGCCTCTGTTTTTATCAGGAGATAGTTTGGAGACTGTGGAAGAATGGGAGGAACAGAGAAGACAGGATCAAACAGCCTTGTTACACAATGCAGAGGATTAACCCCTTAGGTTTCACTGTGTGTATAACAAGCATGCTTTACTGCATATATTTTACTGCTGTAGGTTTAGTACCACTTTAACGGTTGTGCTCTTCCCCATGATTCTCAAGCCTTGCTCAATGGAGCCTGTTAAGCCATAACTTGTACTTACAAAGGCTAAGAAGCCTGAAACAGCTGTATGCTAGTTAATAATACTAGCTCTGTAAAATTATGGCTATATTTGTACTACACAGCAGTAGTTCTGAAGGCACAGATGGCTCAAATGGGCAAAAAGGATTGATTTGCATGACTATGCCCAGTTACACATAAGCAGAGGCTGAGCACCTTGTCTTGGGGTTTTGTGCTGGAAGTGAGAATCTGTAAATGCTATCTGTTCTAAGGAGGCAATGTTGTATCTTAAGCCCTGTACACATGGGCAGAATGTCGGGAGACATTTGCTGGTTAAAAAAAAAAAACGGCCGACATTCTGCCCGTGTGCATGTCGGTCTGTCTGACGGAAGCTGGCCATCAGTGTTCTGGCGGGAGGGGGCCCTATCACAACACAACAACTCAGCGGGGGAGATTGCTGGACTAACCTTGCATGGTTAGTACAGCGGCTCCAACCGGAGCTGACAGTTTGTTGCACGAAAAAACAACTGTAGTGTGTACCCGGCTTTAGTGAAACATTTACTAATCCTATCACAGAAACAGATGCTGAAGTAGATGAACTGTAAACAATGAACATAATTACTCAGTAACTACGAATAATTTTTGTATTGCCTCCTAATGTGTCACTAGCAGGTGGAACATATAAACAGATAGTGAAGAACATAATGAGTCCCTTCCCACTCATTGACAAGCACATGCAGCATAATGCATTCATGTAAGTAGTCTGCATGTCACAAAGAAGACTGAAAAGGAAGCTAATGACTGAAGGAGAACAAATTATTTCATTTTAGATGAAAGGTTAAAAAAAAAAAAAGGATAAACCTGTATATACAGTACAAACAATGCATTTGTATGCCATCTGCCTGGTTGTCTCTGGCTTTAAAGCATATCTAAACCCAAAAAATAGAAAATGTTAAATATTGTAGTTTACCAGTCATCACATGTGATGGCTGCTTTCATTTTCTTTTTTTTCAGACTTTCTCTCCTTTATTTTCACCTGGTGATCCAACGAATAACACACTTGTATATGGACAACAGAAATAGCAAGACAGGACTTTGGGATCTCTCCCCTCTTCTCTTTTTCACGACATGGAAGGGAATGGTTCTTTAGTCGTTCAGCACAGGCAGAAAGCAAGATCAACGTGTCATTTTTTGCATTTACCAAACAGATATAACAAAATGGCAACCCTTTAAGCACTTGAGCTCCGAAAGCTTCTATCGCCTTCATGACCAGAGCATTTATTTGCTATTCAGCACTTTTCTACTTTAACCAGTTGCCGCCCGCCCCCCATCAAATGACGGAGGGGCGGTGCAGCTCTCGTTCTGGGCGGATATCATATGACGTTGGCCAAGTCAAACAGGGCATGCACACGATCGGGTGCGCGCAACTTGACACTGTTGGTGACGGCATGTCCCCAAGACACAGCACATCACCGACATGGGTGAACAGCCAGAGGGCATGGCTATTTAACATGTGATCGGCCGTGATCCAGTCACGGCTGCTCACAGATGGTACTTCCCCCTTGGACACGGCGCATGCACGCGATCAGGTGCGCGCTGAGCGGGGATGTCGGTGTCGGCGTGTTCCCAGGAACACTGCTCGTCACAACAATGGTAAACAGCCAATGACTGGCATCTGTTTACAACATGATCGGCTTTAATCCATTCACAGCCAATCACGAATGTAAGCACAGACAGGTAACTGGCTGTTACCGGCTCTTCTCTACTCACACACTGTTTCCAGTGTGAGGAGAGAAGAGCCAGAAGCAGTGAGTTACTGATCTGTGTGTTTTAGTGTACTGCACAAAGCACCACACAAAAGAGAACCTGTCACATCACCCCTATCCCCCCCCCCCATTGCACCTGTCACCCAACAGTCACCACATCAGTACCCATCAGTGTTTATAAAGTGCGCTTGTCACCCGTCAGTGCCCATAAAGTGCACCTGTCACCCATCAGTGTCCATAAAGGGCACCTGTCACCCATCAGTGCCCATAAACTGCACCTGTCACCATCAGCGACAGCCATCAGTGACAGTCAGTGGTGCACCTGTCACCCGTCACCCATCAGTGACCATCGCCTGTCACCCATCAGTCACCCGTCAGTGACCATCATCCGTGACCGCCATCAGTGACCCATCAGTGACCTCCATCAGTGACCGTCATCAGTCACCCATCAGTGACCGTTACCTATCACTCCCATAAAGTGCACCAGTCACTTGTCGCCTGTCACCTGTCACCCATCAGTGACCATCACCTGGCACCTATCAGTGACTGTGGCCTGTGACATGTCACCCATTAGTGACCATCACCTGTCACCTATCAGCGTCTGTCACCTGCCACCCATCTGTCACCCGTCACACAGCCCGTCAGTGACCTTCACCTGCCACCCATCTGTCACCCGTTGCACAGCCCATCGGCAGCATGTCCAAAAAACTTTATAGCAGTACACTCTGTTCCAGATCCTCTCCATGACTGATGAGAGCAGCGGGGAGTTCTCATCAGATTCCAATGCCGATTCCGAATTCAGAATTTAAACCAATTGATAGCAGTGGATCTGCAAATTAATAGGAGAAAGAATGGGTCCCTCCTAAAAGGGCATGGCACTCTGGAAACCAGGCAGCCGCCAGCAATAGATCCCAGGATCAAATACCCAGGCCCAGTACCAGTGCTGCTGCCAGCGATAGACCCCAGGATCAAATGCCCAGTCCCAGGACCAGCACTGCCACCAGCGATAGAACCCAGGATCAAATGCCCATGCCCGGCACCAGCACTGCAGTATCACCCTCAAGTACCAGCACAGGAATTTCAAATCCCCCAACTACCAGCACTGGAGTGTCATGACCAAGATTTAGGCCCGCTACATACCTCCCAGACAGGGCCGCTGATAGGCCAGTACAACTGGCCCTGTTGTACCGGGCCCCGGCCAGCAGGGGGGCCCGGGCAACCACCACAGAGAACTAATTAATGTAGGAAAAAAAAAACTCCACACAGCCCTGACCAAACATCTTTAACCAGCCACACTCCCCCCATTGCTTTTTACTTTTTTTTTTTTTTAATAGCAAAATACCTTCAGTGTAGGTGGCAGCAGGAAGGGACTATTTTTCCTATTTCGGGCGCTGAAGAATATCTCTTCTCTACCGCATCCGCTCCTAAGGCTGGCTCAAGTCATGGCTAGCGTGTCCTTCCCTGGCGCCGCGGAGTGATTTCTCTCCCTCCGCACTTGGCGCTCTGCTCTGTTCTTCACTGGGCAGAGAGAAGAAGCAGAGACACCACCAGCGGCAGCTTTTGTGACACTGTCAGACTGACACTCCAGCGAGTCCAGGCAGCAGTCTGCAGGATCAGGGAGGAAGTGACTCCTGACTGGGGCCCGGCTAACAGGTGTGTACATGCTTGGGGGGGGTTCAAGATCTACTGCAGCAGCATCTATACATGGCATTGGCGGCATGGGTGGCACTGTCTGCAGGTAGCACATGCGTTATGGCCCATAACGCATGTACTACCTGCAGACAGTGAAACCCATGCCGCCAATGCCATATTGTGCTGCAGACAGTGCCACCAATGACGCTAATGCCATAAAGCATGTGCTACCTGTCTGCAGCACAATATGGCATTGGTGGCATGGGTGGCACTGTCAGCAGGTAGCACATGCTTTATGGCATTAGCGTCATGGGTGGCACTGTCTGCCGCACAATATGGCATTGGCCGCATGGGTTCCACTGTCTGCAGGTAGCACATGCGTTATGGCCCATAACGCATGTGCTGCCTGCAGGCACAGTGTGATCCATGCTGCCAACGCCGTAATGCGCTGCAGAGACAGTGCCGCCAATGCCGTAATGTGCTGCAAGCAGTGCCATCCATGCCGCCAATGTCATAATGTGCTGCAGACAGTGCCAACCATGCTGCCAATGGCGGTATGGGTGGCACTGTCTGCAGCACAATATGGCACTAATGGCATGGATGGCACTGTCTGCAGCACAATATGGCACTAACGGCATGGCATGGGTGGCACTGTCTGCAGTACATTATGGCATTGACGGCATGGGTGGCACTGTCTCTGCAGTACAATATGGCATTGGCATTTCCCGCTGTCAAGTCGCTGATCGCCACCATTACTAGTAAAAATACAAACCTGCACTTTGTTTCAAGGCGGGATCTGGGGAGGGGACAGGGGCGGAGCCATGGGTGGGACCGAAGGAGGGACCAGGGGTGGAGCTGAAGGGGCCCCGTCAGGTAGGCTGTACGGGGCCCCATGATTTCTATCAGCAGCCCTGCTCCCAGATGCTCTTGCCAACCCAACATGGCTGCCTTCCGACTCGGGTTAAGCAAGTATTCCCCCTTTCACCGCAAAGCCAGGTGTGCAGGCCAATACCCCAAATTTCTCTAAAATTGATTGTTTTTATCTATTTTTGCCTGACACTTTGCTGCAATTTATCGTGGACCAGACCAATTTATATGCCTAGCAGTATATTACAAACAACCCACAATCATCTTATGCCCGTCCGTTTAAGTGGAGAGATCTGAATTTGGAGGAGTTAAAATTGTTTATGGGCCTCAGCATATATATGGGGCTTACAAAAAACAAAACAACGACATGCCTACTGGTCCATCAACCCCATCCACCACATGCCCATATGATATGTTTATGCACTTCCTTCACTTCAGCGACAACATCCAGTGCCCTCCCCGAAATCATCCAAATTATGACAAATTATGTCAAATTCTCCCACTCATATTTTTTTTCCCCAAATATTTGCAGAACTCTATGTCCCTGATCAGAATATATGTGTGGATGAGTCCTTGGTACCCTTTTCAGTCCGGCTAGAAATAAAACAATTTATTCCTAGCAAAAGGGCCAGATATGGAGTAAAATTTGACAAGCTTTGTGAGAGAGCCATGAGATATCTGTATGTGTTCTGCATATATGAAGGAAGAGATTCCCAGCACCAGCCATCTGAGTGCCCGGCCTACTAGAAGCACAACTGGAAAAATTGTATGGGACCTGGCATACCTACTGCTGAACAAAGGTTTTCACATATACAGTACAGTGGAACCTCGGATTACGAGTAACGCGGTTAACGAGCGTTTCGCAATACGAGCACTGTATTTGCTAAAATCCTAACTCGGTTTGCGAGTGTTGTCTCACAATACGAGCAGGATTCAGGCCAAAGCGGGTGCAGTACCGCTGCCTGGACCAATTCTCTCCTCTGTGGACACTACTAAAACCACAGGTAATACTTTTTTTTTTACACTTTCCGCAATCAAATTTTGGAGTGTAATTCTTGGTATGTACATGCTATGTGTTAGAAATATGAAGGGCCTTAAAAAATTATAGGTTGTCAGTAGAGTTGAGCGGACACCTGGAAGTTCGGGTTCGACAGGTTCGGCCGAACTTCGGAAAAAAGTTTGGGTTCGGGACCGAACTTTAACCCGAACCCGGACCCGAACCCGAACCCCATTGAAGTCAATGGGGACCTGGACTTCTAAGGACTAAAAAAGCTCTAAAAAAGTAATGGAAAGGGCTAGAGGGCTGCAAATGGCAGCAAAATGTTGTTAAGAGCATGGCAAGTGCTCTGCAAACAAATGTGGATAGGGAAATAACTTAAAATAACATTAAAAAAATAAAAAAATATGCTGGAGGCCCCCTTTTCAGCAGAAGAGGTACGGGAAGTCATTAAGAACCTCAAAAACTCAACGGCACGATGCCACACATGGTGGGAATGCCCCAGAATACGCCCTTTCTGGAATAAATTATTCAATTTAATGGATAAGCTAGTGGGAAAGTAAAATACTTTGAAATAAAAATGTAGCGGGGTGCTAAATTTAAGGGAAGTGTTTGAGTGGTAAATAGGCTCAAACACCCTAATTCTGTAGGATTCATGGACCATTTTGTCCTCGGGGGACAGTATTGGTGTGCAGTTCCCTGCGGCCTACAGGTGGCGCTGCCATGGTAGGCTAGGGTTGAACCGCCGATACAGTGCTGTGCCTTTTGTGTCCCCTCTTGGCAGTAGTACAGCGGGGCGGGGAACCTGCTGTGCATGCCGGGAGAGCATATAAAAGGGGCAGACCTTTGGCCTGGGGGCTGATGTCCAGTGGGGTCCACGCCCAGGTGCCTTCGGCCTGGGTGCATGTGTTCCTGTTCCATCTCGGGTACCTTTAGCCCGGGGTGAGGTACTATCCTGGAGTTCCTGCTGCCCTGGGTATGGAGGCCTAGGTGCGGGAGTAAAGCCTGGAGTCCAGAGCCTTCGTCTGGAGTCCGCTAAGGGTCGAGGAGTCTTAGGGTGCCGCCTCGTGTAGGGGACCATGTTCCAGGGAAGGGAGGATCATTCTGATGGACCGATGCGGGAGTCACGGTGAAGGAAGGGTCTGTTGACTCCCTGGAGAGATGTCTTCCCCTTGATATGGGCTAGGTTCGTAGAAGGAGAAGCTCAAGGTCATCTTGACTGTATCAGAGGCCTTATTCACCCGGCCCGTGGCAGGGGCCTTATACACCCTGGTCTGTGGCAGAGACCAAAGTTCTTCAGGTCCGTGGCAGGGGCCTTGTACACCCGGTCTGTGGCAGAGACCAACCTCAAGGTCTGTGGCAGAGACCGTGCACCTAAAACTGTTTGAGAAACCTAAGCAGTGAAGTGAATGTGCTACGTTTGTGCCTGGACCTCCTCCACACCTTAAGCTGTCCTGTTTCTTTGCTCTAACCTTTTCTATCTGAGTACAGTTTATTTTGCCATGAGAGAATAAGAGTTGGAGTTTCAGCTGGTGTGGACATTGACTTTACTGGCAATTAAAGGACTTGCCTCTACCTACAGTAGAGGTGAGAATCATCCTCTGGAGGAGTTTTGACTCCGGCTGTGGACACGGCCCGTCAAGTACACCGCTCAACCTCTTTATATAGGAGGGTACGGGCTGGTAGTGCGGTGTGCCTTTCTCCCTCCTGCGAGGAGCCAACAACATAAAGGCAGGTAAGGGGGAAAGGATCTGTGCGCTACAAAAAAATAAAATAAAAATTATAATCTTGACCTAGGAGGACGAGGTCCATATGGAGTAGGAGGTTGAGGTGGCGGTGGATGTGGCTGTGTAGGTGGAAGCGGCGGTGGAGGAGGACGAGGTAGCCAACACTGGTTCAAAAATACAACAATGGCTGGGTAAGGCCAGTGATGTGTCGAATTCTGTCCCCCGTCAAATAGTGTCCACCCTGTACTGCGCTTGCTCAGTATGTAGGACAAGGGGATTTCGAAAATCTCCAAAGACGAACGGCGCCTGCGTGGTGAGTTCAGGTGAAGGCCACACCATTCGTGGTTCAAGCCGAGCCAAGTGAGGCCGTGCCCGAAGCGTGGCGATCGAACCGAGCCCGTGAGGGGCCCTGTTACTATGTGCTACCGTATGTCCACTTGGATGGTGGGGCTTGAACCTGCACTCACAGCGCAGGCGCCGTTCATCTTCGGAGATTTTGTGAATCTCCTTGTCCTCTGTACTGCGCAAGAGCTGCGCCTTTGCAGTATGGGCCGGACACAATCCGATGGCCGGACAGTTTTTTTCACAACACCGGTATACATGTCTATTCTGCACAAGGTACGGACAAGTCCTGTGGGATCCATGCCTGGTTAATTTTAATGAACGTGAGCTTGTCCACATTGGCTCTGGACAGACGGCTGCGCTTGTCTGTGATAACGCCCCCTGCCGTGCTAAATACACGTTCAGATAATACACTGGCTGCGGGGCAGGCCAGCACCTCCAAGGCATAAAGGGCAAGCTCAGGCCATGTGCCCAATTTGGAGACCCAGAAGTTAAAGGGGGCAGACCCGTCATCCAGTACGTGTAGGCCTGTGGACACATACTGCTCAACCATGTTGGTGAAATGCTGCCTCCTGCTAAGACGTTCCATCTCAGCTGGTGGTGCTGGTTGTTGTGGCGTGCTGACAAAGCTTTTCCACATTTCAGCCATGCTAACTCTGCCTTCTGAGGTGCTGCCGGTGCCCCGGCTGCGTTGGCGACCTCTTCCTCCTCCTCTGCCTTCGCCTTGTGCTTCCACCGTACGCCCGCTGTCAGGTGGGAATGCCACCAGCAGCGCGTCTACCAGCGTGCGCTTGTACTCGCGCATCTTACGATCCCGCTCCAGTGAGGGAATTAAGGACGGTACGTTGTCCTTGTAACGGGGATCCAGCAGGGTGGCCACCCAGTAATCAGCACCAGTTAAAATGTGGGCAACTCGGCGGTCATTGCGGAAACACTGCAGCATGTAATCGCTCATGTGTGCCAGGCTGCCCAGAGGCAAAGAAAAGCTGTCCTCTGTGGGAGGTGTATCGTCTGTGTCCTCTGTATCCCCCCAGCCACGCACCAGTGATGGCAACGAGCTGGTCTGGGTGCCACCCTGCTGTGAAAATGGCTCCTCCTCCTCCTCCTCCTCCTCCATCTCCTCCTCCACCTCGTCGTCCTCCAGAACTGTGCCCTTTCTGCCGGACAATTGTGTACCTGGCGTTTGTTGGTGCAGGAACCCACCCTCGTAGCCACTTGTGAAAGACTGCCCTGAAAGCCTTTGAAATGATCCCGCTTCCTCCTCCTCCTCCTCATCCTCCTGTGCCACATCCTCTTCTATCATCGCCCGAAGCGTTTTTTCAAGGAGGCATAGAACTGGGATAGTAACGCTAAGAACGGCGTCATTGGCACTGGACATGTTGGTGGAGTACTCGAAACAGTGAAACAAGGCACACAGGTCTCGCATGGAGGCCCAGTTATTGGTGGTGAAGTGGTGCTGTTCCGCAGAGCGACTCACGCGTGATTGCTGCAGCTGAAACTCCACTATCGCCTGCTGCTGCTCGCACAGTCTGGCCAGCATGTGCAAGGTGGAGTTCCACCTTGTGGGCACGTCACATATGAGGCGGTGAGCAGGAAGGCCGAAGTTACGCTGCAGCGCTGACAGGCAAGCAGCAGCAGGGTGAGAACGCCGAAAGTGCGCACACACAGCCCGCACATTCTGCAGCAGCTCTGGCATATTGGGGTGATTTTTAAGGAACCTCTGGACCACCAAGTTCAGCACATGCGCCAGGCAAGGGATGTGCGTCAAACCGGCTAGGCCCAGAGCTGCTACGAGATTTCGCCCATTATCGCACACCACCAGGCCGGGCTTGAGGCTCACTGACAGCAACCACTCATTGGTCTGTTGTTCCATGTCCCTCCACAACTCCTGCGCGGTGTGGGGTTTTTCCCCCAAACAGGAAAGTTTTAAAACTGCCTGCTGTCGTTTACCCCTGGCTGTGCTGAAGTTGGTGAGGAAGCGGAGTAGGAGGAGTTAGCAACAGGAGGCAAACTGAAGCGCCCTGCAATCCTCGGTGGTGGAAGGACATGCGCCAAACTGCTATCTGCCTCAGGGACAGCCGCCACTGCATTTACCCAGTGTGCTGTTAGGGAGATATAACGTCCCTGACCGTGCTTACTGGTCCACGCATCTGTAGTTAGGTGGACCTTGCCACAGATGGCGTTGCGCAGTGCACACCTGATTTTGTCCCCCACATGGTTGTGCAGGGAAGGGATGGCTCATCTGGAAAAATAGTGGCGGCTGGGCACGACCTACTGTGGGACAGCCAATGCCATCAGGCTTTTAAAACTCTGTGTCTCCACCATACGGAATGACAGCATTTCAAAGGCCAGGAGTTTTGAAATGCTGGCATTCAGGGCCAGGGATCGCGGGTGGATAGGGGGGTACTTCCTCTTCCGCTCCAATGTTTGGGAGATAGAGAGCTGAACGCTTCCATGGGACATTGTGGAGATGGTTGGTGACCCAGGTGGTAGTGTTGCTGGCAGATCCTCTGTTTGCGGGGTGGCAGGTGCCACTGTCACTACAGAGGTGGATGAAGAGGCCGAGACTGCAGCAGAAGAGGAAGCAGGAGGAGCCAGAGACCTTTCTTGGTTTTTGAGGTGTCTACTCCACTGCAGCTCGTGCTTTGCACTTAGATGCCTGGTCATGCAGGTTGTGCTCAGGTTGAGAACGTTTATGCCTCGCTTCAGGCTCTGATTGCACAGCGTGCAAACCACTCGTGTCTTGTCATCAGCACATTGTGTGAAGAACTGCCACGCTAGGGAACTCCTTGGACCTGGCTTTGGTGTGCTCGGTCCCTTGCTGCGTTGGGCAGTAGCAGACATACTGTCCAGGGGACGGACGCTCCGCTTTTGCACCCTGCTCCCTCTTCTGCTGTGCTGGTGGCTCTGTGCGACCACCGCCTCTTTCTCCAAACTACACTGGTCACCTGCATAACGTTGATTCCATGTGGGGTCGAGGACCTCATCGTCCTCCACATCATCTTCCACCCAGTCTTCACCCCTGCCCTCCTTGTCTGTCTGCACAATTGCGAAAGCAGCAGCAGTTGGCACCTGTGTTTCGTCATCATCCGAGACGTACTGCAATGGTCCTCCCATGTACTCATCGTGAAACATAAGTGGTTGGGCATCGGTGCACTCAATCTCTTCCACTTCTGGGGCAGGGCTAGGTGGATGGCCCTGGGAAACCCTGCTAACAGAGTCATCGAAAAGCAGAAGAGACTGCTGCATGATTTGGGGCTCAGACTGCTTGGCTGATTTGCAAGGGGGTGAGGTGAAAGACTGATGGACATAAGTTTCAGGTGCCAACTCTGATCTTTCATCAGAATAGTGGGTGGGAGACAATGTGAAGGAACCCGAGGCACTGTTAGCAACCCAATCTACTATCGCCTGTACTTGTCCTGGCCTAAACATTTGTACAGCCTCATTAGGCACGACAAAATACCGCCGCAGGCTCGGTCGCCTACTCGCACCTGAGGAAGGTGTTTCACTTGTGCGTGTATCTGGCACAGATCCACCACGTCCTCTCCCTGCAACAGGGGCTCCACCAGCAGCACCACGACCGGGGCCACCACGTCCCTTTGACCTTCTCCTCATATTTTCCAAATTTAGGATGTTGCCCTAAATGGGTGTTTTTGGAAGAGCAGAACACACCCACAGTACCTAACCGCTGAATCGCACAGCTACAGAACTGCAGAAAATGCTATTCAAAAAAAATGTTGTTTTTTTAGTATAGCACAGTAGAAGAAAACTATTTAGAAATTGTTTATTTCACACACCTCCAAATATGTATAACACACTGCAAACTATTTTTTGTGCCCCTAAACTGTGTTTTTTGGAAGAGCAGAACACACCCACAGTACGTAACCGCTGAATCGCACAGCTACAGAACTGCAGAAAATGCTATTAAAAAAATGTTGTTTTTTTAGTATAGCACAGTAGGAGAAAACTATATAGAAATTGTTTATTTCACACACCTCCAAATATGTATAACACACTGCAAACTATTTTTTGTGCCCCAAACTGCGTTTTTTGGAAGAGCAGAACACACCCACAGTACGTAACCGCTGAATCGCACAGCTACAGAACTGCAGAAAATGCTATTCAAAAAAAATTTTGTTTTTTTAGTATAGCACAGTAGGAGAAAACTATATAGAAATTGTTTATTTCACACACCTCCAAATATGTATAACACACTGCAAACTATTTTTTGTGCCCCTAAATGGCGTTTTTTTGGAAGAGCAGAACACACCCACAGTACGTAACCGCTGAATCGCACAGCTACAGAACTGCAGAAAATGCTATTCAAAAAAAATGTTGTTTTTTTAGTATAGCACAGTAGGAGAAAACTATATAGAAATTGTTTATTTCACACACCTCCAAATATGTATAACACACTGCAAACTATTTTTTGTGCCCCTAAACGGCGTTTTTTGGAAGAACAGAACACACCCACAGTACGTAACCGCTGAATCGCACAGCTACAGAACTGCAGAAAATGCTATTCAAAAAAAATGTTGTTTTTTTAGTATAGCACAGTAGGAGAAAACTATATAGAAATTGTTTATTTCACACACCTCCAAATATGTATAACACACTGCAAACTATTTTTTGTGCCCCTAAACGGCGTTTTGTGGAAGAGCAGAACACACCCACAGTACGTAACCGCTGAATCGCACAGCTACAGAACTGCAGAAAATGCTATTCAAAAAAAATTTTGTTTTTTTAGTATAGCACAGTAGGAGAAAACTATATAGAAATTGTTTATTTCACACACCTCCAAATATGTATAACACACTGCAAACTATTTTTTGTGCCCCTAAACTGTGTTTTTTGGAAGAGCAGAACACACCCACAGTACGTAACCGCTGAATCGCACAGCTACAGAACTGCAGAAAATGCTATTCAAAAAAAATGTTTTTTTTTTAGTATAGCACAGTAGGAGAAAACTATATAGAAATTGTTTATTTCACACACCTCCAAATATGTATAACACACTGCAAACTATTTTTTGTGCCCCAAACTGCGTTTTTTGGAAGAGCAGAACACACCCACAGTACGTAACCGCTGAATCGCACAGCTACAGAACTGCAGAAAATGCTATTCAAAAAAAATGTTGTTTTTTTAGTATAGCACAGTAGGAGAAAACTATATAGAAATTGTTTATTTCACACACCTCCAAATATGTATAACACACTGCAAACTATTTTTTGTGCCCCTTAAACGGCGTTTTTTGGAAGAGCAGAACACACCCACAGTACGTAACCGCTGAATCGCACAGCTACAGAACTGCAGAAAATGCCATTAAAAAAAATGTTTTTTTAGTATAGCACAGTAGGAGCAAACTATATAGAAATTGTTTATTTCACACACCTTCAAATATGTATAACACACTGCAAACTATTTTTTGTGCCCCTAAATGGCGTTTTTTGGAAGAGCAGAACACACCCACAGTACGTAACCGCTGAATCGCACAGCTACAGAACTGCAGAAAATGCCATTAAAAAAAATGTTGTTTTTTTAGTATAGCACAGTAGGAGAAAACTATATAGAAATTGTTTATTTCACACACCTCCAAATATGTATAACACACTGCAAACTATTTTTTGTGCCCCTAAACGGCGTTTTTTGGAAGAGCAGAACACACCCACAGTACGTAACCGCTGAATCGCACAGCTACAGAACTGCAGAAAATGCTATTCAAAAAAAAATTTGTTTTTTTAGTATAGCACAGTAGGAGAAAACTATATAGAAATTGTTTATTTCACACACCTCCAAATATGTATAACACACTGCAAACTATTTTTTGTGCCCCTAAACTGCTGTTTTTGGAAGAGCAGAACACACCCACAGTACGTAACCGCTGAATCGCACAGCTACAGAACTGCAGAAAATGCTATTCAAAAAAAATTTTGTTTTTTTAGTATAGCACAGTAGGAGAAAACTATATAGAAATTGTTTATTTCACACACCTCCAAATATGTATAACACACTGCAAACTATTTTTTGTGCCCCTAAACTGCGTTTTTTGGAAGAGCAGAACACACCCACAGTACGTAACCGCTGAATCGCACAGCTACAGAACTGCAGAAAATGCTATTCAAAAAAAATGTTTTTTTTTTGTATAGCACAGTAGGAGAAAACTATATAGAAATTGTTTATTTCACACACCTCCAAATATGTATAACACACTGCAAACTATTTTTTGTGCCCCTAAACTGCGTTTTTTGGAAGAGCAGAACACACCCACAGTACGTAACCGCTGAATCGCACAGCTACAGAACTGCAGAAAATGCTATTTAAAAAAAATGTTGTTTTTTTAGTATAGCACAGTAGGAGAAAACTATATAGAAATTGTTTATTTCACACACCTCCAAATATGTATAACACACTGCAAACTATTTTTTGTGCCCCTAAACTGCTGTTTTTGGAAGAGCAGAACACACCCACAGTACGTAACCGCTGAATCGCACAGCTACAGAACTGCAGAAAATGCTATTCAAAAAAAAATTTGTTTTTTTAGTATAGCACAGTAGGAGAAAACTATATAGAAATTGTTTATTTCACACGCCTCCAAATATGTATAACACACTGCAAACTATTTTTTGTGCCCCTAAACTGCTGTTTTTGGAAGAGCAGAACACACCCACAGTACGTAACCGCTGAATCGCACAGCTACAGAACTGCAGAAAATGCTATTCAAAAAAAATGTTGTTATTTTAGTATAGCACAGTAGGAGAAAACTATATAGAAATTGTTTATTTCACACACCTCCAAATATGTATAACACACTGCAAACTATTTTTTGTGCCCCTAAACTGCGTTTTTTGGAAGAGCAGAACACACCCACAGTACGTAACCGCTGAATCGCACAGCTACAGAACTGCAGAAAATGCTATTCAAAAAAAATGTTTTTTTTTGTATAGCACAGTAGGAGAAAACTATATAGAAATTGTTTATTTCACACACCTCCAAATATGTATAACACACTGCAAACTATTTTTTGTGCCCCTAAACTGCGTTTTTTGGAAGAGCAGAACACACCCACAGTACGTAACCGCTGAATCGCACAGCTACAGAACTGCAGAAAATGCTATTAAAAAAAAATGTTGTTTTTTTAGTATAGCACAGTAGGAGAAAACTATATAGAAATTGTTTATTTCACACACCTCCAAATATGTATAACACACTGCAAAATATTTTTTGTGGCCCTGAATGGCTCTTTTTGCAAGCGTACATTAAAGTGCAAATTTTTAATTTTTTTTCCCCTAAACGGGTCTTTTTTTCCACGAGCAAAATAAAATGCCATTTTTTTTTTTTTTTTGCCCTATGGGTCTTTTGGAAAAGAGCACAATAAAGTGCCTTTCTTTTTTTCCCCTAAAAGTTAGATTTTCTCTGACACTGGGCTCATGGCAGTGTAAAAAGACTGCACTGCAACACAAACAGGTAAACCTATGCAGATCGCTGATTTTAATCTCTGAATCTGGACTCCTATATAATATTCTCTCTCCCTGAAAGCACCAACAGGAACCTGGCCCTACACTACACTATCTCTCTATCTTTTCCCTCAGATTGCAGAATCAGGACTACCTCATGTATTTTTCTATCTCTCCCTAAAAGCAACAGCAGCAGCCAAGATCCTCTCCCTATCTATTCTGAAGCAGAGTGACGTGTGTGCTGTGTGCCTCTAGCTTATATAAAAGCTGGGTCACATGTTGCACTGACCAATCACAGCCATGCCATTAGTAGGCATGGCTATGATGGCCTCTAAGGGCACACCAGCTAATCAAAAGCTGATTGGCTGGCCCCTGAAGCATTTCTAAATGCGTAATTAGATTGCCGAACCCGAACCCGGACTTTTGGGCAAAGTCCGGGTTCGGGTTCGGGAAAAAGCTAAAGTTCGGTACGGACCCGAACTTTACAGTTCGGGTTCGCTCAACACTAGTTGTCAGGAAATTGAGACAGGGGCAGAGGTTCACCTTCCAGCAAGACAATGACCCTAAACATACAGCCAGAGCTACAATGGAAAGGTTTAGATCAAAGCATAGAATGGCCCAGTCAACATCCAGATTAAATCCAATTGAGAATCTGTGGCAAGACTTGAAAATTGCTATTCACAGATGCTCTCTTTTCAATCTGACAGAGCTTGAGCCATTTTGCAAAGAAGATTGGGCAAAAATTTCATTCTCTAGATGTGCAAAGCTGGTAGAGACATCCCCAAAAAGACTTGCAGCTGTAATTGCATCGAAAGGTGGTTCTACAAAGTGTTGACTCAGGGGGGCTGAATACTAATGCACGCCACACTTTTCACATATTTATTTGTAAAAAAATTGGAAAACCATTTATCATTTTCCTTTCACTTCACATTTATGTGCCACTTTGTTTTGGTCTATCACATAAAATCCTAATAAAATACATTTACATTTTCAGTTGTAATAGAAGGAATGATGGAAATTAAACATTGTATGGTTAGTTAGGTTCCTCTTTCACAATTACAGCAAAACCTTGGAGTGCAAGCATAATTAGTTCCAGAAACATACTTGTAATCCCAAAAACTTGTATATCAAAGCACATTTTCACATAAGAAATAATGGAAACTCAAATGATTCGTTCCACAACCATTTATTCATAGGTCCTTCAGTTTATAGTCCATATAAAAAGATTATAGCAATGTGACCAGGTTGTGTAACCATAAAATGTCCATCCACAAATGGAAGCCTCCATAAGAGGATTAGAAGCAAAATCCAGGAGGAGCCACAGAGTATTAAAGAGAAGAGAGGCGCCTCTAAGTGTAGCAATATGTTGCTAAATGTTGTACCTTCATTAAATGTAACCATATTTCTACACTTCAAGGCACTCTCTTCTCTTTTATACTCAGTTGTGACATGACGCTACTTATATATCAAGACATCGCTTGTATAGCAAGTCAAAATGTATTTAAAAATTTAGCTTGTCTTGCAAAACGCTCTCAAACAAGTTACTCTCAAACCAAGGTTTTACTGTATTTTGGAATATTTCATTATCTGCTCTGCCATAGTTTATAGTTTATGCTTAGTACATACTAACAGAAAACCACAATACTGTTGGTTAATCATACATACATCTGTACATATGTGTGTCGGTGCTTTTTATATATATATGTAGTATATTCAGAGTAAGCTATTTTCTTAGCAGAGCTAGATTTTTTCTTGCTGAAATGAGTACAGTTCAGTGAGCTTTATTTTACTCTTTAATCCCTGAAGAACGCTACCAGCCGTTAACATGATGCAGGCAGTTGTACCATATTATGACATTGTAAATGTGATCATTATACTGCACAATGCAGAAATCCATAATAAATATGTTCAATATCCCCCTTCTTTTGCGCAAGGGTATAATTTGATCAACATAAAAACATCACCATTAGCATCATTAGTGTACAGCAAACAAGATAGTTTATCTGATTTATAGAGAAATTAAACATCATTATGGAATACTTATCTTGTCCAGAATCTGTTTGAAATTCATTAGTCACCCAGACTTAACCTGCTAAAATCAAATAAAATTTCATTTAAAAAAATATGATGTTCTTAAATCAGTTTAGATGCCTGCAGCAACTGTGCCATAAACTCAGCCAGCCAGTAAAGCAAGGAGAATATTATCTGCTACATCTTACATAATGTGTTTTAGGGAGATTACATTACACTGTAATTAACCATGGGCTAATTATAAATATGTGTCAGGAATAGTCTTTTTTAAATACTGTTTTTACCCCTATTTATTGAATCTCAAAATTATTCTAGTGATATTAAATGTCAAACTTTGTGAAAATCGTGCGTCTTTTCATTATAAACAATGATCCTGATACAGGCAAAGTCTGAGTCTGACCTAGCCTGAGGTTGGATTACTCCTTATCACAGTTAAAGCTAAACTCCAGGCAGTTACTGTATAAAAGGCACACAATGATGTCACTCTATAATCATTAATATGTTATTAAATGTTTTTTTTTTTTTTTATAAAAGCAGTGTAACGGCTGGTACACACAGGCTGAATATCGGCCAGTATCGACAGGTTCAACAGAAACTGACATTCGGCCAGTGTGTACAGCAGCCTCTTTAAAGTGGTTGTAAACCCACTTATGCAACTTGCACCTACAGGTAAGCCTAGATTAAGGCTTACCTGTAGGTGCAAGAAATATCTCCTAAACCTACACGGTTTAGGAGATATTTGCAAAAAATTACATGCATTGGTGTCTACGGCTCATGCGCGCCGTAGACAACGGCGCATTCACAGGGTTAATCCCATTCACAAATCCGGCTGGCTCCCGCGCGCATGCGTGGAGTGACGTCTTCGCCGCTCCGGCCAATCACAGAGCCGAAGCGGCGCTGTGATTGGCTGGAGCGGCGATAGCCGGAAGTAACCTTCCGGCTATTGCCGCAGCGATGGCTGCGGCTGGAGAGGGAGACGAGGAGGACTTCGGGGGGCCCCGATCTAAGGTAAGTGGTGCATAATGAGCTAGTATGCTAGTCATACTAGCTCATTATGGCTTTGTTTTGCAGGTGGGATTTAAAAAAAAAAAAATTCCAGTGTTTACAACCACTTTAATAGAAGCTGGGTGTTAGGCTGGCTTCAGTTTAACAGACAATTTGGAAAACCAGCAGCCGACTGGCATCTGATCAGCGCTCACAGCCAATGACTGCGAGTGATGACCCGTGTGTTTCTTGGCAGGGGGGCAGTCCCCTCGTGAGTACACAATAGCTCAGCTGGGAGATCGTTGTACTAACATCACATAGTACAGCAAGCTCCTTGCGAGCGCCTCAGTGTTTTTTCATTCTGGGTTGAAGAAAATAAAACTACCTATGTGTACCATGCTTAAAGTAGAACTATAGGTAGATAGGTAGAGCTGCACGATTCTGGATAAACTAAGAATCACGCATTTTTTGCTTAGAATAAAGATCACGATTCTCGGCATAACATCATCTTTCACATTATACAAAAAAAATTTGGCTAACTTTACTGTTTCGTTTTTTTAAATTCCCTGAAGTGTATTTTTTCTTCAAAAATTGCGTTTGAAGGACCGCTGCGCAAATATTGCAACAATGCCATTTTATTCTCTAGGGTCTCTGCTAAAAATATATATACCATGTTTGAGGGTTCTAAGTAATTTTCTAGCAAAAAATACAGATTTTAACTTGTAAGCAACAAGTGTCAGAAAAAGGTTTAGTCTTTAAGTGGCTAAACTGACCTCATTTGCAGACCGAAGTTCATTCCTTTGATCTAAAAGAACCAAATGATGCAATAGGGGTTATTTACTAAAGGCAAATCCACTTTGCACTACAAGTGCAAACTACAAGTGCAAAGTGCACTTGAAATTGCACTGAAAAAGTGCACTTGGAAGTGCAGTCGCTGTAGATCCGAGGGGGACATGCAAAGAAAATAAATAACAGCATTTTAGCTTGCACATGATTGGATAATAAAATAAAACAGAGCTTCCCCTCATTTCAGATCTACCCCTCAGATTTACAGCGACTGCACTTCCAAGTGCACTTTCAGTGCAATTTCAAGTGCACTTTGCACTTGCAGTTTGCACTTGTAGTGCAAAGTGGATTTGCCTTTCGTAAATAACCCCCAATGTTTCTTTTTATCTCTCAGTGCTGAGCAATGTTGTGATCACTTTTGCCTGCTTTTTTTTTTGACAGCCCTGAGAACTGCTCTGTCATGCCTTATTCCTATTAAAAGGCATGTTTACAAAGGACATTGTCTTGTTTTTTTTTGCAAGCATTTTTATTTACTTTTTGACACTTTTTTGGTAATGAGTAGGGGTACAATGTACCACATACTAATTCACATGGGGGGGGGGCAGGATCTGGGTGCCCAGATTCAAATAAGTTGGCCTCCGCACCCCCACAACCACCGGACCAGAGTTGTGGGGAAGAGGCCCTTGCCCTCATTAACATCAAAGCACCCCCCCCCATGTTGAGGGCATGTGGCCTGGTATGGTCCAGGAGGGGGGGGCACTTGCTCATCCCCTCCCTTTCCTGGTCTGCCAGGCTTCATGCTCGGATAAGGGCCTGGTATGGATTGGGGGCCAGAAATCATATAGTTTACAGTCAGCTGTCAGTGGGGAACTTTGCTGACAGCTGATGAGTCATCCAGAGATTTACTGGTTGGTAAGGACGCCGGTGGCCGCCTGCTCATTAACAAAAATGCTACGGCTCCTAAACACTTTTAAAAACACTTAACAAACCTAACACGGCAAAAACACTACATTTTAGCATTTTTTTATGGTTTTGGCGTGTCTAGTATGCATGGAGCCTGAATAGGTTCATATTTGTAGCAAGATGCAACAATTCTAGAGGAATTAGCAAATAAATGTAACCATTGACAAAGCTCTATCTAGTGGCCATGTGGTATTTTACTACTGCCAATAATCACACAGCATTCGTTCAGAAGAGAAATTAGCCCCCCCAAAAATATTTTTTTTGTCCAATTTGCACAAAACAAATTTACATGCAGATTTGCTGGACAAATGGCTATGCAATTTTTAATTAATAGACCTCTTAATGATGAAGTTTTTGCTTGAGCATACAAAAAGAACGCAAAATTGTTCTTACAGCAACAACACATATTCATAGAATACAACCTTGACTAACTCTGGAGATGCTGAGAATGCTCAGTGAGTAAATGAAGCGTGCAAGTTTCTGATTACAACAGATAGTTCTGCTTCTATAAAGCTCAGCTTTGGGTCACGACCACTAATAAGAAAAACAGATTAACTGGACACTTTTCTTTGGAACTGACTGAAGTAATTCAGGTAGAAAATATTAATACATGAATATTAATAATGACAATAAATGACAATGACAATAAATATAAAGAGATGAATTAAAATATAATGCAAACAAAAAAATTACACAATTGCCATGATATTTAAAGAGAAGGATTGATTCCCCATGAACATGGACCTAGGTAATTTTTCTGATTTATTTCCTCATTTACACAAGGACTTGATTTATGACACTTTAAACAGAAATCATGCCACAATTGATCTGGCAGTCAGGATAAGAAAATGTGTCTGGGTTTAGTTCTCGGGAAACTGTGAAACCAGAAATAGTGAACTTAAACCCATTTATGCAACTTTCACCTACAGGTAAGCCTAGATTAAGGCTTACCTGTAGGTGTTTGCAATATCTCCTAAACCTACACGGTTTAGGAGATATTTTACAAAAAAGAATGCACCTTTGTCTACAGCGCATGCGCGCCATAGACAACGGCGCTTCTGCACTGTCAACGCTGGTTTTATCAATGGATAATGCCGGGTTTGACGGCTCCCGCGCGAATGCGCGGTGACGTCATTGCCGCTTCGGCCAATCAGAGCGCCGGAGCGGCGATACCCGGAAGTAACCTTCCGGAGCGATGTCTGCGGCCGGAGGGGGAGGCAAGGACGGCTTTGGGGGCTTCGATCTAAGGTACGGTAAGTAATGCATAATGAGCTAGTATGCTAGTCATACTAGCTCATTGTGCCTTTCTCTTGCAGGTTATGCTGTTTAAAAAAAAACTCGAATTTGGTTTACAACCGCTTTAAATCTTAACACTATTTAAGGCTATGGGGGCAAATCTTGTAAATTTCTGGGCATTTTCAAAGGCTAATAGGCAATGGATTGTCAAACAATCAAACAATGTCCCAATGTCAAACATTGGGAGATAGACACTGCCATGGGAAACATGCCAAGGCAATTTTTTTACAACTACAGGTATTCTGATTCATTAAAAAGCTTTTTAGGTTGTTTTGGCTAAGACATGATTTTTTTATTTATTTTTTAACAAGTGGTCATAGGCCTCAACTGACAGGCGGAAGTAGCGGCCACAACAGATCTAAAAGCTGTACTCTTAGAAAAAATACATCGAAAGCCCTCAGCTTTTTACCAATTGGGCAGTGATAAAAGATTTATAGTGTGGTTTTTGAACTTTTTTTTCCTAGTACCACAATGTAATGTCATAAGTAATTATTACAATTTTAAAGGATTGTAGCGGGGTATTCCCCTTTAATACCGGAGACTACATCTCCCAGTACATCTTGCAGCACCCAGGGTGCATTTCCCCGTGCAAAGACTGCTGGGGTAGACTTTATAAGGGGAGGCGGAGTTGATTCTTCCTCTTTGGACACCCCCTCTCCTAGCAAGAGGATCTCTGTGCTGAACTGCTGTGTGCACAAGGCCTGAAGTCTGGGTCTTGTGCTCTTTTCCAAAGAGCCCTTTGCCAGCCTAACTAAACCTTAGAGACATCTTCTCCTCCTTGCTGCAGTACACCAGAAGGACTGAAGGCCTGGATGTCAGTGGATTCCTGTTCCTAGACGAATCGGCGGAGGAAACAGACTTGGACTGTCGGGTGGTGAGAGAGAGAGCACTTGCTCATAGACAGATACTTTATCTTCACTATTCATTTGGATTACAAAGTTGTTCTTCAAGTGCACCTCCGAAAGATTGCTAGCGAAGATTGTTTACCCTGAACTTCCATTTAGATCAGTCAGGCCTGACTGCATAGGTAGACATTGCTGGGTGTTAGTCTACACATGAGGGGAAGTAGCTGTAAAAGGGCAGCGTTAGAGTCGCATAGCAATACATTATTGTTCTGGTTATTCTGTTCATCTTAAATACTGTTTATTGCAGGGATCTGCAACTTGTTATACTGTTATTTAATTACTTTCCCATTAGCATCAGTAAAATATCTGGGTAAAGTACATTTGGTATCAGTCTCGCTTACTTTAATAGGAGTTTTTAAAGTATATTGCTGTGCATGCTTGCTATAAGACTGCGTCACCAAGAGTTGCGGTCACGCGGTCTTATCCCACTATTACTAGCTGTGCCACGGGAGGTTAGAGCCGATTGCCAGGGGTTGACAGCGGTGCACTACAGGGCCCAAATCAATACCAGCAGCCCTCTTAACTGGGGGTACTGCTACACGTGGGGGCTCGAGTCTGGGATCCTTGTACATTGCACGCTGCAATCAAGCTGGTCAGAAGTACCAGCATGGACCCACTGGCAATGGAACAGTGGTGCGCAGCGATTGGCGCCGATCCAACCGCGGCGGTAGTTATTGAACTCCCGGGGGGGGATCTGGCAAGAAGAAGCGATAAAGCAGCTAATAATGTCACTATCACCGAGCCAGAAAGCATGGGTGATAGATATAAGGTCAAATGCCTTGTTTACATACGCACTGGTAGAATGGAAAAACGAAATCCCAGAACATTTTAAAAGTCCAAGTATACAAGCCATAGATAATCAGACCTATCACTTGATACATAGGCTGCCAGTGAAGGGAGAATGGTTCCAGACATCAAAGCCATCACCTCTGCGAATATCTCCACCATTATCCCCTAAAGCAGAAAAGCCTAAGGAACTATTAAGCCCGGGATTACCGCTGGCTGCTATAGGGCCTGAACTGTTGAATGCTCTAGGAGACTTTGTAATTAAGTGCCAGAAAAGCATTACGGTGCATGTGGAGGCCGGTTACCGGAAGCTTCACACCTTCTCAGGGAAACAACCAGTGCCGGCCGGAAAATAAGAATTTGACACCTGGATTGAACAGGCCATGCAAGCGGTAGAAGGATGGGAGGTATAAGAGGCGCAGAAGAAGCAGCGCATCAGCGAAAGTCTAAAGGGCGCTGCTGCTGAAGCTGTAAAGCACCTTAGGCTTAGCAACACTACCTGTACCGCATACGATTATCTGGCTATGCTGGAGGAGGAATTTGGCCAGCTGGAGAAGGCGACTGAACTAATATACCAGTTCGAACATACCCTCCAACAGCCGGGAGAGAAGTTATCCGAATATGTGCGGAGGCTAAACCGGAAGCTGTGCCAAATTGTCCTAAAGAAGGGAATACTGCCGCAGGTCATAGACGCAACCCGAATGAACCAGATCCTGAAGGGAGCCCTGCGTTCAGATCCAGTTTGGCTCTACTTGAGGACCTCTGAAGGAGTGATGACTTTGAGTTACCCAGATCTTGTACGGATCATAAGAGATGAAGAAGCCCTCTTAAATGAACAGCAAGGGGCTGAGAAGACCACTACCCTCCCCGCGGTGGGAGTCAGATCAGTTATGGCTACAGAACGGGACTCAGAAGTGGAGATCCTGAAGACTCAGATGTCCAAAATAATGGAGATGGTGACCGGGTCACTGGATGTCAGGTCTGAGATAGACACACTGAAGGTGCAAGTGTCCCAGCTGGCTGAGATGATAAACAAATTGATGGCAGAAAGTACTGGATTATTCGCCCAAAAGCCCAAGAAGCAAGACATCTGTCGAAACTGTGGAGGTGTAGGTCACTACCAGCAAGTATGTCCATGTCCAAGAATGGAGAGAAGATCCGGGCCTTCAAAAATAACTTTCCCTGAATCTGCGAGGGAGCGGTGGAGGACATCTGCAGTTTATGCCGTCTCAGTGAACAACGCTTATCAGCCTTCCCAACAACGACAGAAACGGCATTCCCAGCGCGGGAAGCTGAAGAGAGCACAAGTTCAAGTATGCCAGTCTGCTGTTACAGGTGTTTCCAAAAGGACTGCTACCCAATTGGTAGGTCCTCTGCCTGTAGTGCCTGTTCTGATCGAAGGGATCTACACCAGAGCAATCCTTGATACAGGTGCTCAGGTTACCCTGATGACCAGAGACTTTTACAAGAAGTACCTGTCATACCTGCCCCTGGAAGAGTTGGGAGACACCAAGATTCAGGGTATTCAAGCAGAAGAGTACTCTTGTGATGGATGTCTGCGGATCAAGTTGTCGTGTGATCCATTGAGGGCTGGGGAGCCCCAGAACTTTGAGACACTGGCCATTGTCTGTCCCTGGCTGCCAGGGCCCTCAAGAAGCTCTCTCATCGTTGAGACCAATACCGATCTGGTGAAACGGCTTTTAGCCCCTGCTGTCCCCAGATGTGATCCCTTACCCTCACTGCCAGAAGAAGGATCCATAGCAGTAGTGGAAGAAACCAATCTGCAGGAGGCAGAAGTACTCAAAGAGGCTAGTGAGCATACCATGTCTGAGCCAGTGGAACAGAGAAAGCAAAAAGTTAAGTATCCTCTCAAGAGACCGACTTGTGAAGGGATGGGTGAGAGCACCGAAGCTCACCCCTCAAGGGTTGCCAAGAGAGCCTGACCTTCTCACCACAGATTTGGTGGAGGGCAACCCCAGCTCACTTCCTGGCACAGTTAGACAGGTCGTCCCCACTGAAGCGACCTGTGGACAGGACAGCTCCCAATCATATGATGATTGGTGGGAGGCTCCTCTGTCAATCCTATGCAACCGCATTGAAGCTAAAATGTTTTGCAGATCTAAAAATGTTAGATGTCTTTGGGGACCAAAGATTCAAAGTGGGGGGAGTGTGTAGCGGGGTATTCCCCTTTAATACCGGAGACTACATTTCCCAGTACATCTTGCAGCACCCAGGGTGCATTTCCCCGTGCAAAGACTGCTGGGGCAGACTTTATAAAGGGGAGGCGGAGTTGATTCTTCCTCTTTGGACACCCCCTCTCCTAGCAAGAGGATCTCTGTGCTGAACTGCTGTGTGTACAAGGCCTGAAGCCTGGGCCTTGTGCTCTTTTCCAAAGAGCCCTTTGCCAGCCTAACTAAACCTGAGAGACATCTTCTCCTCCTTGCTGCAGTACACCAGAAGGACTGAAGGCCTGGATGTCGGTGGATTCCTGTTCCTAGACGAATCGGCGGAGGAAACAGACTTGGACTGTCGGGTGGTGAGTAGGGATGAGCTCGGTGTTCGAGTCGAACGTACGTTCGACTCGAACATCGGCTGTTCGATCGTTCGGCGAACAACGAACGATTTGGGCCGTTCGCGCCAAATTCGAGTGACGCGAACGGCCCACAATGCACTACACCATCGCAGTGTCATCCAGGTGCTGTGATTGGCCAAGCATGCACTGTGACCCCGCATGCTTGGCCAATCACAGCGCCGGCAGCGAGGAGAGCAATGATTGGCCACAGGCAGGATGCCTGTGGCCAATTATTGATGAGGGGGTTTAGTACACGCCCCACACTATAAAAGGCCGCCAACGCGGCGGCCTTGTGTAGTGTGTTCCGGAGCAGGGAAAGAGAAGCATAGGCAGGGACAGTGTCATTGTTTTTCTTTACTAATCCTGGATTCCTTGTGTTTAGGGACAGAGAAGGATAGGTAGGGAGAGTGTCAGTGTGTTATTCTGTGCTAAACCTTGTTTGTAGGGACAGAGAAGGACAGTGAGGGAAAGTGTCAGTGTACTATTCTGTGCTAAACCAATCTTGCTGAAGCATATTGCAAATCCTTGTGTTTAGGGACAGAGAAGGACACTCAGTGAGGGAAAGTGTCAGTGTACTATTCTGTGCTAAACCAATCTTGCTGAAGCATATTGCAAATCCTTGTGTTTAGGGACAGAGAAGGACACTCAGTGAGGGAAAGCGTCAGTGTACTATTCTGTGCTAAACCAATCTTGCTGAAGCATATTGCAAATCCTTGTGTTTAGGGACACAGAAGGACACTCAGTGAGGGAAAGTGTCAGTGTACTATTCTGTGCTAAACCAATCTTGCTGAAGCATATTGCAAATCCTTGTGTTTAGGGACACAGAAGGACACTCAGTGAGGGAAAGTGTCAGTGTACTATTCTGTGCTAAACCAATCTTGCTGAAGCATATTGCAAATCCTTGTGTTTAGGGACACAGAAGGACACTCAGTGAGGGAAAGTGTCAGTGTACTATTCTGTGCTAAACCAATCTTGCTGAAGCATATTGCAAATCCTTGTGTTTAGGGACACAGAAGGACATTCAGTGAGGGAAATTGTCAGTGTACTATTCTGTGCTAAACCAATCTTGCTGAAGCATATTGCAAATCCTTGTGTTTACGGACACAGAAGGACACTCAGTGAGGGAAAGTGTCAGTGTACTATTCTGTGCTAAACCAATCTTGCTGAAGCATATTGCAAATCCTTGTGTTTAGGGACAGAGAAGGACACTCAGTGAGGGAAATTGTCAGTGTACTATTCTGTGCTAAACCAATCTTGCTGAAGCATATTGCAAATCCTTGTGTTTAGGGACACAGAAGGACACTCAGTGAGGGAAAGTGTCAGTGTACTATTCTGTGCTAAACCAATCTTGCTGAAGCATATTGCAAATCCTTGTGTTTAGGGACACAGAAGGACACTCAGTGAGGGAAAGTGTCAGTGTACTATTCTGTGCTAAACCAATCTTGCTGAAGCATATTGCAAATCCTTGTGTTTAGGGACACAGAAGGACACTCAGTGAGGGAAAGTGTCAGTGTACTATTCTGTGCTAAACCAATCTTGCTGAAGCATATTGCAAATCCTTGTGTTTAGGGACAGAGAAGGACACTCAGTGAGGGAAAGTGTCAGTGTACTATTCTGTGCTAAACCAATCTTGCTGAAGCATATTGCAAATCCTTGTGTTTAGGGACACAGAAGGACACTCAGTGAGGGAAAGTGTCAGTGTACTATTCTGTGCTAAACCAATCTTGCTGAAGCATATTGCAAATCCTTGTGTTTAGGGACACAGAAGGACACTCAGTGAGGGAAAGTGTCAGTGTACTATTCTGTGCTAAACCAATCTTGCTGAAGCATATTGCAAATCCTTGTGTTTAGGGACAGAGAAGGACACTCAGTGAGGGAAAGTGTCAGTGTACTATTCTGTGCTAAACCAATCTTGCTGAAGCATATTGCAAATCCTTGTGTTTAGGGACAGAGAAGGACACTCAGTGAGGGAAAGTGTCAGTGTACTATTCTGTGCTAAACCAATCTTGCTGAAGCATATTGCAAATCCTTGTGTTTAGGGACACAGAAGGGCACTCAGTGAGGGAAAGTGTCAGTGTACTATTCTGTGCTAAACCAATCTTGCTGAAGCATATTGCAAATCCTTGTGTTTAGGGACACAGAAGGACACTCAGTGAGGGAAAGTGTCAGTGTACTATTCTGTGCTAAACCAATCTTCCTGAAGCATATTGCAAATCTTTGTGTTTAGGGACACAGAAGGACACTCAGTGAGGGAAAGTGTCAGTGTACTATTCTGTGCTAAACCAATCTTGCTGAAGCATATTGCAAATCTTTGTGTTTAGGGACACAGAAGGACACTCAGTGAGGGAAAGTGTCAGTGTACTATTCTGTGCTAAACCAATCTTGCTGAAGCATATTGCAAATCCTTGTGTTTAGGGACAGAGAAGGACACTCAGTGAGGGAAAGTGTCAGTGTACTATTCTGTGCTAAACCAATCTTGCTGAAGCATATTGCAAATCCTTGTGTTTAGGGACAGAGAAGGACACTCAGTGAGGGAAAGTGTCAGTGTACTATTCTGTGCTAAACCAATCTTGCTGAAGCATATTGCAAATCCTTGTGTTTAGGGACACAGAAGGACACTCAGTGAGGGAAAGTGTCAGTGTACTATTCTGTGCTAAACCAATCTTGCTGAAGCATATTGCAAATCCTTGTGTTTAGGGACAGAGAAGGACACTCAGTGAGGGAAAGTGTCAGTGTACTATTCTGTGCTAAACCAATCTTGCTGAAGCATATTGCAAATCCTTGTGTTTAGGGACAGAGAAGGACACTCAGTGAGGGAAAGTGTCAGTGTACTATTCTGTGCTAAACCAATCTTGCTGAAGCATATTGCAAATCCTTGTGTTTAGGGACACAGAAGGACACTCAGTGAGGGAAAGTGTCAGTGTACTATTCTGTGCTAAACCAATCTTGCTGAAGCATATTGCAAATCCTTGTGTTTAGGGACACAGAAGGACACTCAGTGAGGGAAAGTGTCAGTGTACTATTCTGTGCTAAGCCAATCTTGCTGAAGCATATTGCAAATCCTTGTGTTTAGGGACAGAGAAGGACACTCAGTGAGGGAAAGTGTCAGTGTACTATTCTGTGCTAAACCAATCTTGCTGAAGCATATTGCAAATCCTTGTGTTTAGGGACAGAGAAGGACACTCAGTGAGGGAAAGTGTCAGTGTACTATTCTGTGCTAAACCAATCTTGCTGAAGCATATTGCAAATCCTTGTGTTTAGGGACACAGAAGGACACTCAGTGAGGGAAAGTGTCAGTGTACTATTCTGTGCTAAACCAATCTTGCTGAAGCATATTGCAAATCCTTGTGTTTAGGGACAGAGAAGGACACTCAGTGAGGGAAAGTGTCAGTGTACTATTCTGTGCTAAACCAATCTTGCTGAAGCATATTGCAAATCCTTGTGTTTAGGGACACAGAAGGACACTCAGTGAGGGAAAGTGTCAGTGTACTATTCTGTGCTAAACCAATCTTGCTGAAGCATATTGCAAATCCTTGTGTTTAGGGACACAGAAGGACACTCAGTGAGGGAAAGTGTCAGTGTACTATTCTGTGCTAAACCAATCTTGCTGAAGCATATTGCAAATCCTTGTGTTTAGGGACACAGAAGGACACTCAGTGAGGGAAAGTGTCAGTGTACTATTCTGTGCTAAACCAATCTTGCTGAAGCATATTGCAAATCCTTGTGTTTAGGGACAGAGAAGGACACTCAGTGAGGGAAAGTGTCAGTGTACTATTCTGTGCTAAACCAATCTTGCTGAAGCATATTGCAAATCCTTGTGTTTAGGGACACAGAAGGACACTCAGTGAGGGAAAGTGTCAGTGTACTATTCTGTGCTAAACCAATCTTGCTGAAGCATATTGCAAATCCTTGTGTTTAGGGACACAGAAGGACACTCAGTGAGGGAAAGTGTCAGTGTACTATTCTGTGCTAAACCAATCTTGCTGAAGCATATTGCAAATCCTTGTGTTTAGGGACACAGAAGGATAGGCAGGGGACAGTGTCAGTGTCATTGTTGCTAAGCCTCCTGCACAGTATACACCTGAAGCTAGCCCTTATTGCTGTTTTTCCCATCTCCCTGCAGGCCATCCATTAGAATGTCTGGAAGGCAAACAAGGAGAGGCAGACAGTCAGGAGCCAATAAAAGAGGGCAAGCAGGCTCTGTGTCTGGGGGCAACAGTGCTGGTCGTGGACGCGGTGCATTGTCATCAGCACATGGCCATGGGACACGCTTGTCCTTCTTTTCGGCAGCTGGATATGTTGAGCCACATCATGCCGAAGACTTGGTAGAGTGGATGACCAAGCCCTCCTCATCCTCCTCATCCTCTCTCACCCAGGCTCAGGGTACTGGCAAAGCAGCTGCCAAAGCGTCCTCTTCCCTGGTATCAATGTCATCATTAGTCACTCCTTCCCTAGACCCACCATGTCCTCCTCCTGAGGAGTCCCCCGAACTGTTTGAGCACAGTGTTGGGTACATGCTCCAGGAGGATGCCCAGCGTTTCGAAGGGTCTGATGATGATACCCAGCTAGAGGAAGGCAGTAGCGTGAGCGCAGAGAGAGGGGATGCTCAAGAAGGACACCAATCTGGCAGTCATGTTCCAGCAGCTGCAGCATACTGCCAGATTGGCTCCAGTGATGAGGAGGGAGGGGATGATGAGGTCACTGACTCCACGTGGGTGCCTAATAGGAGAGAGGAGGAGGAGGAGGATGAGGAGGAGGCACATCTCCAACGAGGCAGGATGCCCTCGGGTGGCCAGCGTAAGGGCAGCACACCGACGGAATCACACCGCAGAGCTCCGCCTGTGCAGGGCGCTGCCTCTGCCCGTCATTCAAAAAGTTCTTTGGTGTGGGCCTTTTTTGAGGCGAGTGCATCAGATCGCACAGCTGCTGTTTGCAACATATGTCTCAAGCGTATATCGCGTGGCCAAAACATCAGCCGCTTGGGCACTACATGCTTGACCAGACATATGTTGACCTGCCATGCAGCTCGTTGGCAAGCCTACCTTAAAGACCCACACCAAAGAACAAAGCGGACCTCTCCTTGCACCGCATCAGCTGGGATCTCCAACCCCACTATACCTTCAGTCCTCTCTGAAACCTGCACTGAGAGGAATGAAGGTGTAGAATTAGGTGTGTCACAGCCAAGTACTTGCGGGCACTCTGCTAGCAGTACACCGACGTCCGATTCTAGCAGGCAAATTTCCCTGCCCCAGCTGCTGGACCGTTGAAAGAAGTTCACTCCCAGCCATCCACATGCCCAGCGGTTGAATGCTAGCTTGGCTAAATTGCTAGCGCTTCAACTGCTGCCTTTTCAGTTGGTAGACTCGGCCCCCTTCCATGAGTTTGTGCAATGTGCGGTTCCTCAGTGGCAGGTTCCCAAACGCCACTTTTTCTCACGGAAGGCGATTCCGGCTCTCTACCGGCATGTGGAAGGCAATGTCTTGGCCTCGCTGGACAGGGCGGTCAGCGGTAAGGTGAATATTACCGCTGACTCATGGTCCAGCAGGCATGGACAGGGACGTTACCTTTCTTTCACGGCCCATTGGGTCACTCTTTTGGCAGCTGGGAAGGATGCAGGACAAGGTGCAGTAGTGTTGGAGGTTGTTCCACCGCCACGCCTCCAAAATGCTACTACTGGTTGTGACACACCTCTCTCCTCCACCCCCTCCTCTTCTTCTTCCTCCATGGCCTCTTCCTGTGCTTTGTCCTCGGAACCAGCGGTGCTCCGTAGGCGTTCAAGGGGCTACGCAAGTACGCAGGCAAAAAGATGCCATGCCGTGCTTGCGCTGGTGTGTTTGGGGGACAGGAGCCACACTGGGGCAGAGGTCCTGTCTGCTCTGCAGGGGCAGGCCGAGAGGTGGTTGACGCCACGCCAGCTTAAGCCAGGAATGGTGGTTTGCGACAATGGCACCAACCTCCTCTCCGCCCTCCGACAGGGACAACTGACCCATGTGCCCTGTGTGGCTCACGTCCTTAACCTGGTGGTGCAGCGGTTCTTGGGCAGGTACCCGGGCTTACAGGATGTCCTGAGGCAGGCCAGGAAAGTCTGTGTGCATTTCCGCAGATCTTATAATGTCAGTGCTCGCCTGGCTGAGCTGCAAAAGGAGTTGAACCTGCCCAAGAACCGCCTTATATGTGACATGCCCACCAGGTGGAACTCAACGTTGGCCATGCTGCAGCGGCTGCACGCGCAGCAGAGGGCCATCAACGACTACGGCACCAGGACAGGGTCAGGGGAGCTTGTTTTTTTTTCACCACGCCAGTGGGGCATGATCAGGGATGCATGCACTGTCCTGGCACCATTTGAGGAGGCCACGAGGATGGTGAGCAGTGACAGTGCATGCATCAGTGACACTAAACCTCTTGTCCACCTGTTGGAGCACACGCTGCGTGGAATAAGGGACAGGGCACTTGAGGCAGAACAGAGGCAGGAAGAGGAGGACTTCCTTGCCTCTCAAGGCCCCCTTTACCCAGACAGTGTTCCTTCTGTCCCACCCATCGCACAGGAAGAGGAGGAGGAGGAGGAGGAGGATTGTGTCAGCATGGAGGTGGAGCCTGGCACTCAGCATCATCAGCAGCAGTCTTTTAGGGATGATTTACAGTCCCAAGAAACCAGTGGACTTGTACGTGGCTGGGAGGAGGTGGCTGCGGATCATGTCGTCCTTAGTGACCCAGAGGACTCCGGACTGAATGCCTCAGCTAACCTACGCTGCATGGCCTCCCTGATCCTGCAAAGTCTGCGGAAGGATCCTCGTATTCTTCGGATCAAGGAGAGGGACCATTACTGGCTGGCCACTCTCCTTGATCCACGGTACAAGGGTAAGGTTTCGGACCTTATGTTACCGTCGCAGAGGGAGCAGAGGATGAGACAACTCCGGGAGGCCTTCAGACAATTCTTTTGTCCGCAGCCCCAAAGTATGTTCGGTTCCAGCAACCATCTCCAGCGTCTGATATACATGGTGCAGGAATACCTAGGGGCAAGGTCAGACTTGGACACCTTCCCCACCGAAAATCCTCTGGCTTACTGGGTCTTGAGGATGGATCACTGGCCAGAGCTTGCACAGTATGCAATTGAGCTACTGGCCTGTCCTGCATCCAGCGTTCTGTCAGAACGCACATTCAGTGCTGCTGGAGGATTTGTCACGGATCACAGGGTGCGCCTGTCCACCGACTCGGTTGATCGACTGACTTTCATCAAGATGAACCAGTCTTGGATCACCACCAGCTACCACACACCTGATGCTGATATAACAGACTAATTTATTTTAAAATGTCACATCCCTTCAAGACTGATGCTGATGCTGAGTGCCTGTGCTGTTATGTTGACTGGCTATCCTCCTCCTCCTCAATGATCCGATTGATGATGATAGCTTGGAAGAACATTTTTGTTTCTGGGTGCCGCCACCAGTGCCTAAGGCCCAATTTTTCAGCCCCTGTTTAACAGGGGCGTGTAATTACAATTTTTGATGCAATACTTTGCAACAGGGCTCATTGCTGTGCTCCAAGTACAGTATCTGTGAGGGGTTGCAGTGTTGTGCCACCAGTGCCTAAGGCCCAATTTTTCAGCCCCTGTTTAACAGGGGCGTGTAATTACAATTTTTGATGCAATACTTTGCAACAGGGCTCATTGCTGTGCTCCAAGTACAGTATCTGTGAGGGGTTGCAGTGTTGTGCCACCAGTGCCTAAGGCCCAATTTTTCAATTTCAATTGTTCAACAGGGGCATGCAATTATAATTATTGATCTAATAATTCACAGCAGGGCCCATTGCTGCGCCCACCAAGAGTAACTGTGAGGCCTTACAGTGTTGTGGCACCAGCACCACCATCAAAGGCCCAATTTTTCCTACCACTGTTCAACAATTATATGTAATTACAATTCCTGATTAGTGATGAGCCGAACACCCCCGGGTTCGGTTCGCACCAGAACCCGTGAACGGACCGAAAGTTCGTACGAACATTAGAACCCTATTAAATACAATGGATGCGAACGTTCGAATTCTAAAGTGCTAATTATAACGACTATTATGCATGTTATTGTCCTAAAAAGGGTTTGGGAACCCGGGTTCTGCACCAGGGGACATGTATCAATGCAAAAAGAAGTTTTAAAAACGGTCGTTTTTCGGGAGCAGTCATTTTAATGATGCATAAAGTGAAAAAAAAAAAGTCAAATATTCCTTTAAATATCGTACCTGGGGGGTGTCTAAAGTATGCCTGTGAAGTGCCACGTGTTTCCCGTGTTTAGAACTGTCCCTGCACAAAATGACACTTCTAAAGGAAAAAAAAGCCATTTAAAACTGCTTGCGGCTTTAATGTAATGTCTGGTCCCGGTAATATGGATGAAAATCTTTAAGAAAAATGGCATAGCTACCCCATGACCCCCCCCCCCTACCCCAGCCCATTACCAGCCCCTTTGGGTCTTGTATGGATATTAAGGGGAACCCCGCACATAAAATAAAAAAGGCCCTATATACTCTGAACAGCCGTATACAGGCGGTGCATACAAGACAGGGACTGTAGGTTTGTTCTTATGTAGAATCTGTTTGTAATTTTGAACAGGTACATTGTTTAAGTGTAGCTCCAGCCCAAAAATCTATTTTTAAACTTTTTGGAAAACATAGGTAAGGGTTATCACCCCTGTAACATTTGTTTTGCTGTCTGTGCCCCTGTTCAGAACATTTCACCTCACTTTCCGTCCCAATGACAACTGTTTTTGAAATGTGGTGTTTTTCTTGAAACAAGGATTGGTGATAAAGCATCAGTACAGAGGAGACACCTTTCTCCCATATTAATTCTTACAGGAGAGAATTTTCCTTCCTAGGGGTAGATTTCCTCTCACTTCCTGTTGTCTTCTTGCGTTTGCAAGTAGGACTCGTTTGTAAGTTGGATGTTTGAAAGTAGGGACCTGCCGTATATACTCTGCAGAAATAGGCCCCTTAGTTGTTGGTGTTGGCACAACACTGTAAGCACTCACAGTTACTCTTGGTTGGTGCTGAAACGCCCTGCTGTCAACTATTATATCAGGAATTGTAATTACATATAATTGTTGAACAGTGGTAGTAAAAATTGGGCCTTTGATGGTGGTGCTGGTGCCACAACACTGTAAGCCCTGACAGTTACTCTTGGTGGGTGCAGCAATGGGCCCTGCTGTGAATTATTAGATCAAGAATTGTAATTGCATGCCCCTGTTGAACAGGGGCTGAAAAATTGGGCCTTTCGTGGTGGTGGTGGTGGTGTTGCCACAACACTGTAAGCCCTCAGAGTTACTCTTGGTGGGTGCAGGAATGGGCCCTGCTGTGAATTATTAGATCAAGAATTGTAATTACATGCCCCTTTTGAACAGGGGCTGAAAAATTGGGCCTTTCGTGGTGGTGGTGGTGGTGGCGTTGCCACAACACTGTAAGCCCACAGAGTTACTCTTGGTGGGTGCAGCAATGGGCCCTGCTGTGAATTATTAGATCAAGAATTGTAATTACATGCCCCTGTTGAACAGGGGCTGAAAAATTGGGCATTAGGCACTGGTGGCAGAACACTGCAACCCCTCACAGATACTGTACTTGGAGCACAGCAATGAGCCCTGTTGCAAAGTATTGCTTCAAAAATTGTAATGACACGCCGCTGTTAAACAGGGGCTGAAAAATTGGGCCTTAGGCACTGGTGGCACAACACTCCAACCCCTCACAGATACTGTACTTGGAGCACAGCAATGAGCCCTGTTGCAAAGTATTGCTTCAAAAATTGTAATTACACGCCCCTGTTAAACAGGGGCTGAAAAATTGGGCCTTAGCCACTGGTGGCGGCACCCATAAACAAAAATGATCTTCCAAGCTATCATCATCAATCGTATCATTGAGGACTCGGAGGAGGAGGATAGCCAGTCAACATAACAGCACAGGCACTCAGCATCAGCATCAGTCTTGAAGGGATGTGACATGTTAAAATCAATTAGTCTGTTATATCAGCATCAGGTGTGTGGTAGCTGGTGGTGATCCAAGACTGGTTCATCCTGATGAAAGTCAGTCGATCAACCGAGTCGGTGGACAGGCGCACCCTGTGATCCGTGACAAATCCTCCAGCAGCACTGAATGTGCGTTCCGAAAGAACGCTGGATGCAGGACAGGCCAGTAGCTCAATTGCATACTGTGCAAGCTCTGGCCAGTGATCCATCCTCAAGACCCAGTAAGCCAGAGGATTTTCGGTGGGGAAGGTGTCCAAGTCTGACCTTGCCCCTAGATATTCCTGCACCATGTTTATCAGACGCTGGCGATGGTTGCTGGAACCGATCATACTTTGGGGATGCGGACTAAAGAATTGTCTGAACGCATCGGTCAGACGGCCACCTTCCCCACCGCTCCTTCTTTGACTGGCCGAAGCCTCAGCAACTCGTTGTCCAGGACCAGGAGTTTGTAACCTCCCAGTCTCTGGGAACGCGTTGCACAGACCTTTCTGCAAGGCCTCCCGGAGTTGTCTCATCCTCTGCTCCCTCTGCGACGGTAACATAAGGTCCGCAACCTTACCCTTGTACCGTGGATCAAGGAGAGTGGCCAGCCAGTAATGGTCCCTCTCCTTGATCCGAAGAATACGAGGATCCTTCCGCAGACTTTGCAGGATCAGGGAGGCCATGCAGCGTAGGTTAGCTGAGGCATTCGGTCCGGAGTCCTCTGGGTCACTAAGGACGACATGATCCGCAGCCACCTCCTCCCAGCCACGTACAAGTCCACTGGTTTCTTGGGACTGTAAATCATCCCTAAAAGACTGCTGCTGATGATGCTGAGTGCCAGCCTCCACCTCCATGCTGACACAATCCTCCTCCTCCTCCTCCTCTTCCTGTGCGATGGGTGGGACAGAAGGAACACTGTCTGGGTAAAGGGGGCCTTGAGAGGCAAGGAAGTCCTCCTCTTCCTGCCTCTGTTCTGCCTCAAGTGCCCTGTCCATTATTCCACGCAGCGTGTGCTCCAACAGGTGGACAAGAGGTACAGTGTCACTGATGCATGCACTGTTACTGCTCACCATCCTCGTGGCCTCCTCAAATGGTGCCAGGACAGTGCATGCATCCCTGATCATGCCCCACTGGCGTGGAGAAAAAAAACCAAGCTCCCCTGACCCTGTCCTGGTGCCGTAGTCGCACAGGTACTCATTGATGGCCCTCTGCTGCGTGTGCAGCCGCTGCAGCATGGCCAACGTTGAGTTCCACCTGGTGGGCATGTCACATATAAGGCGGTTCTTGGGCAGGTTCAACTCCTTTTGCAGCTCAGCCAGGCGAGCACGGGCATTGTAAGATCTGCGGAAATGCACACAGACTTTCCTGGCCTGCCTCAGGACATCCTGTAAGCCCGGGTACCTGCCCAAGAACCGCTGCACCACCAGGTTAAGGACGTGAGCCACACAGGGCACATGGGTCAGTTGTCCCTGTCGGAGGGCGGAGAGGAGGTTGGTGCCATTGTCGCAAACCACCATTCCTGGCTTAAGCTGGCGTGGCGTCAACCGTCTCTCGGCTTGCCCCTGCAGAGCAGACAGGACCTCTGCCCCAGTGTGGCTTCTGTCCCCCAAACACACCAGCGCAAGCACGGCATGGCATCTTTTTGCCTGCGTACTTGCGTAGCCCCTTGAACGGCTACGGAGCACCGCTGGTTCAGAGGACAAAGCACAGGAAGAGGCCATGGAGGAAGAAGAAGAGGAGGGGGTGGAGGAGAGAGGTGTGTCACAACCAGTAGTAGCATTTTGGAGGCGTGGCGGTGGAACAACCTCCAACACTACTGCACCTTGTCCTGCATCCTTCCCAGCTGCCAAAAGAGTGACCCAATGGGCCGTGAAAGAAAGGTAACGTCCCTGTCCATGCCTGTTGGACCATGAGTCAGCGGTAATATGCACCTTACCGCTGACCGCCCTGTCCAGCGAGGCCAAGACATTGCCTTCCACATGCCGGTAGAGAGCCGGAATAGCCTTCCGTGAGAAAAAGTGGCGTTTGGGAACCTGCCACTGAGGAACCGCACATTGCACAAACTCACGGAAGGGGGCCGAGTCTACCAACTGAAAAGGCAGCAGTTGAAGCGCTAGCAATTTAGCCAAGCTAGCATTCAACCGCTGGGCATGTGGATGGCTGGGAGTGAACTTCTTTCGACGGTCCAGCAGCTGGGGCAGGGAAATTTGCCTGCTAGAATCGGACGTTGGTGTACTGCTAGCAGAGTGGCCGCAAGTACTTGGCTGTGACACACCTAATTCTACACCTTCATTCCTCTCAGTGCATGTTTCAGAGAGGACTGAAGTTATAGTGGGGTTGGAGATCCCAGCTGATGCGGTGCAAGGAGAGGTCCGCTTTGTTCTTTGGTGTGGGTCTTTGAGGTAGGCTTGCCAACGAGCTGCATGGCAGGTCAACATATGTCTGGTCAGGCATGTGGTACCCAAGCGGCTGATGTTTTGGCCACGCGATATACGCTTGAGACATATGTTGCAAACAGCAGCTGTGCGATCTGATGCACTAGCCTCAAAAAAGGCCCACACCAAAGAACTTTTTGAATGACGGGCAGAGGCAGCGCCCTGCACAGGCGGAGCTCTGCGGTGTGATTCCGTCGGTGTACTGCCCTTACGCTGGCCACCAAAGGGCATCCTGCCTCGTTGGAGATGTGCCTCCTCCTCATCCTCCTCCTCCTCCTCTCTCCTATTAGGCACCCACGTGGAGTCAGTGACCTCATCATCCCCTCCCTCCTTATCACTGGAGCCAATCTGGCAGTATGCTGCAGCTGCTGGAACATGACTGCCAGATTGGTGTCCTTCTTGAGCATCCCCTCTGTCTGCTCTCACGCTACTGCCTTCCTCTAGCTGGGTTTCATCATCAGACCCTTCGAAACGCTGGGCATCCTCCTGGAGCATGTACCCAACACTGTGCTCAAACAGTTCGGGGGACTCCTCAGGAGGAGGACATGGTGGGTCTAGGGAAGGAGTGACTGATGATGAGTCTGACATTGATACCAGGGAAGAGGACGCTTTGGCAGCTGCTTTGCCAGTACCCTGAGCCTGGGTGAGAGAGGATGAGGAGGAGGAGGAGGGCTTGGTCATCCACTCTACCAAGTCTTCGGCATGATGTGGCTCAACATGTCCAGCTGCCGAAAAGAAGGACAAGCGTGTCCCATGGCCATGTGCTGATGACAATGCACCGCGTCCACGACCAGCACTGTTGCCCCCAGACACAGAGCCTGCTTGCCCTCTTTTATTGCCTCCTGACTGTCTGCCTCTCCTTGTTTGCCTTCCAGACATTCTAATGGATAGCCTGCAGGGAGATGGGAAAAAAGCAATAAGGGCTACCTTCAGGTGTCCTTCTCTGTCCCTTTACTTAAGGATTTCTAAATATGGTTGAGGATGATTGCTTTCGCACAGAATAGCACAATGACAATTTCCCTGACTGTCCAAAAAACAAGGATTTCAAAGATGGTTGATGATGAATGCTTTAGCACAGTATAGCACAATGAGAATTTCCCTCACTGTCCTTCCCTGTCCCTACAAACAAAGATTAGCACAGTAAAACACACTGACACTCTCCCTACCTATAGTTTTCTGTCCCTATAAAAAATGTTTTTTTAAAGATGGTTGATGATGAATGCTTTAGCACAGTATAGCACAATGAGAATTTCCCTCACTGTCCTTCCCTGTCCCTACAAACAAGGATTAGCACAGTAAAACACACTGACACTCTCCCTACCTATAGTTTTCTGTCCCTATAAAAAATGTTTTTTTAAAGATGGTTGATGATGAATGCTTTAGCACAGTATAGCACAATGAGAATTTCCCTCACTGTCCTTCCCTGTCCCTACAAACAAGGATTAGCACAGTAAAACACACTGACACTCTCCCTACCTATAGTTTTCTGTCCCTATAAAAAATGTTTTTTTAAAGATGGTTGATGATGAATGCTTTAGCACAGTATAGCACAATGAGAATTTCCCTCACTGTCCTTCCCTGTCCCTACAAACAAGGATTAGCACAGTAAAACACACTGACACTCTCCCTACCTATAGTTTTCTGTCCCTATAAAAAATGTTTTTTTAAAGATGGTTGATGATGAATGCTTTAGCACAGTATAGCACAATGAGAATTTCCCTCACTGTCCTTCCCTGTCCCTACAAACAAGGATTAGCACAGTAAAACACACTGACACTCTCCCTACCTATAGTTTTCTGTCCCTATAAAAAATGTTTTTTTAAAGATGGTTGATGATGAATGCTTTAGCACAGTATAGCACAATGAGAATTTCCCTCACTGTCCTTCCCTGTCCCTACAAACAAGGATTAGCACAGTAAAACACACTGACACTCTCCCTACCTATAGTTTTCTGTCCCTATAAAAAATGTTTTTTTAAAGATGGTTGATGATGAATGCTTTAGCACAGTATAGCACAATGAGAATTTCCCTCACTGTCCTTCCCTGTCCTTACAAACAAGGATTAGCACAGTAAAACACACTGACACTCTCCCTACCTATAGTTTTCTGTCCCTATAAAAAATGTTTTTTTAAAGATGGTTGATGATGAATGCTTTAGCACAGTATAGCACAATGAGAATTTCCCTCACTGTCCTTCCCTGTCCCTACAAACAAGGATTAGCACAGTAAAACACACTGACACTCTCCCTACCTATAGTTTTCTGTCCCTATAAAAAATGTTTTTTTAAAGATGGTTGATGATGAATGCTTTAGCACAGTATAGCACAATGAGAATTTCCCTCACTGTCCTTCCCTGTCCCTACAAACAAGGATTAGCACAGTAAAACACACTGACACTCTCCCTACCTATAGTTTTCTGTCCCTATAAAAAATGTTTTTTTAAAGATGGTTGATGATGAATGCTTTAGCACAGTATAGCACAATGAGAATTTCCCTCACTGTCCTTCCCTGTCCTTACAAACAAGGATTAGCACAGTAAAACACACTGACACTCTCCCTACCTATAGTTTTCTGTCCCTATAAAAAATGTTTTTTTAAAGATGGTTGATGATGAATGCTTTAGCACAGTATAGCACAATGAGAATTTCCCTCACTGTCCTTCCCTGTCCCTACAAACAAGGATTAGCACAGTAAAACACACTGACACTCTCCCTACCTATAGTTTTCTGTCCCTATAAAAAATGTTTTTTTAAAGATAATTGATGATGAATGCTTTAGCACAGTATAGCACAATGAGAATTTCCCTCACTGTCCTTCCCTGTCCCTACAAACAAGGATTAGCACAGTAAAACACACTGACACTCTCCCTACCTATAGTTTTCTGTCCCTATAAAAAATGTTTTTTTAAAGATGGTTGATGATGAATGCTTTAGCACAGTATAGCACAATGAGAATTTCCCTCACTGTCCTTCCCTGTCCCTACAAACAAGGATTAGCACAGTAAAACACACTGACACTCTCCCTACCTATAGTTTTCTGTCCCTATAAAAAAAGTTTTTTTAAAGATGGTTGATGATGAATGCTTTAGCACAGTATAGCACAATGAGAATTTCCCTCACTGTCCTTCCCTGTCCCTACAAACAAGGATTAGCACAGTAAAACACACTGACACTCTCCCTACCTATAGTTTTCTGTCCCTATAAAAAATGTTTTTTTAAAGATGGTTGATGATGAATGCTTTAGCACAGTATAGCACAATGAGAATTTCCCTCACTGTCCTTCCCTGTCCCTACAAACAAGGATTAGCACAGTAAAACACACTGACACTCTCCCTACCTATAGTTTTCTGTCCCTATAAAAAATGTTTTTTTAAAGATGGTTGATGATGAATGCTTTAGCACAGTATAGCACAATGAGAATTTCCCTCACTGTCCTTCCCTGTCCCTACAAACAAGGATTAGCACAGTAAAACACACTGACACTCTCCCTGCCTATAGTTTTCTGTCCCTATAAAAAATGTTTTTTTAAAGATGGTTGATGATGAATGCTTTAGCACAGTATAGCACAATGAGAATTTCCCTCACTGTCCTTCCCTGTCCCTACAAACAAGGATTAGCACAGTAAAACACACTGACACTCTCCCTACCTATAGTTTTCTGTCCCTATAAAAAATGTTTTTTTAAAGATGGTTGATGATGAATGCTTTAGCACAGTATAGCACAATGAGAATTTCCCTCACTGTCCTTCCCTGTCCCTACAAACAAGGATTAGCACAGTAAAACACACTGACACTCTCCCTACCTATAGTTTTCTGTCCCTATAAAAAATGTTTTTTTAAAGATGGTTGATGATGAATGCTTTAGCACAGTATAGCACAATGAGAATTTCCCTCACTGTCCTTCCCTGTCCCTACAAACAAGGATTAGCACAGTAAAACACACTGACACTCTCCCTACCTATAGTTTTCTGTCCCTATAAAAAATGTTTTTTTAAAGATGGTTGATGATGAATGCTTTAGCACAGTATAGCACAATGAGAATTTCCCTCACTGTCCTTCCCTGTCCCTACAAACAAGGATTAGCACAGTAAAACACACTGACACTCTCCCTACCTATAGTTTTCTGTCCCTATAAAAAATGTTTTTTTAAAGATGGTTGATGATGAATGCTTTAGCACAGTATAGCACAATGAGAATTTCCCTCACTGTCCTTCCCTGTCCCTACAAACAAGGATTAGCACAGTAAAACACACTGACACTCTCCCTACCTATAGTTTTCTGTCCCTATAAAAAATGTTTTTTTAAAGATGGTTGATGATGAATGCTTTAGCACAGTATAGCACAATGAGAATTTCCCTCACTGTCCTTCCCTGTCCCTACAAACAAGGATTAGCACAGTAAAACACACTGACACTCTCCCTACCTATAGTTTTCTGTCCCTATAAAAAATGTTTTTTTAAAGATGGTTGATGATGAATGCTTTAGCACAGTATAGCACAATGAGAATTTCCCTCACTGTCCTTCCCTGTCCCTACAAACAAGGATTAGCACAGTAAAACACACTGACACTCTCCCTACCTATAGTTTTCTGTCCCTATAAAAAATGTTTTTTTAAAGATGGTTGATGATGAATGCTTTAGCACAGTATAGCACAATGAGAATTTCCCTCACTGTCCTTCCCTGTCCCTACAAACAAGGATTAGCACAGTAAAACACACTGACACTCTCCCTACCTATAGTTTTCTGTCCCTATAAAAAATGTTTTTTTAAAGATGGTTGATGATGAATGCTTTAGCACAGTATAGCACAATGAGAATTTCCCTCACTGTCCTTCCCTGTCCCTACAAACAAGGATTAGCACAGTAAAACACACTGACACTCTCCCTACCTATAGTTTTCTGTCCCTATAAAAAATGTTTTTTTAAAGATGGTTGATGATGAATGCTTTAGCACAGTATAGCACAATGAGAATTTCCCTCACTGTCCTTCCCTGTCCCTACAAACAAGGATTAGCACAGTAAAACACACTGACACTCTCCCTACCTATAGTTTTCTTTCCCTAAACTAAAGGAATCCAGGTTAAGCAAGAAAAAAAAATGTCACTGTCCCTGCCTATGCTTCTCTTTCCCTGCTCCGGAACACACTACACTAGGCCGCCGTGCTGGCGGCCTTTTATAGTGTGGGGCGTGTACTAAACACCCTCAGCAATAATTGGCCACAGGCATCCTGCCTTTGGCCAATCATTGCTCTCCTCGCTGCCGGCGCTGTGATTGGCCAAGCATGCGGGGTCACAGTGCATGCTTGGCCAATCACAGCGCCTGGATGACACTGCGATGGCGTAGTGCATTGTGGGCCGCGAATTAGGCGCGAACGGCCCAAATCGTTCGTTGTTCGGCGAACGATCGAACAGCCGATGTTCGAGTCGAACAAATGTTCGACTAGAACACCGAGCTCATCTCGATTCCTGATAAAATAGTTGACAGCAGGGCGTTCCAGCACCCACCAAGAGTAACTGTGAGTGCTTACAGTGTTGTGCCAACACCAACACCTAAGGGGCCAATTGCTGCACCCACCAAGAGTAACTGTCAGGGCTTACAGTGTTGTGGCACCAGCACCACCATCAAAGGCCCAATTTTTACTACCACTGTTCAACAATTATATGTAATTACAATTCCTGATATAATAGTTGACAGCAGGGCGTTTCAGCACCAACCAAGAGTAACTGTGAGTGCTTACAGTGTTGTGCCAACACCAACAACTAAGGGGCCTATTTCTGCAGAGTATATACGGCAGGTCCCTACTTTCAAACATCCAACTTACAAACGAGTCCTACTTGCAAACGCAAGAAGACAACAGGAAGTGAGAGGAAATCTACCCCTAGGAAGGAAAATTCTCTCCTGTAAGAATTAATATGGGAGAAAGGTGTCTCCTCTGTACTGATGCTTTATCACCAATCCTTGTTTCAAGAAAAACACCACATTTCAAAAACAGTTGTCATTGGGACGGAAAGTGAGGTGAAATGTTCTGAACAGGGGCACAGACAGCAAAACAAATGTTACAGGGGTGATAACCCTTCCCTATGTTTTCCAAAAAGCTTAAAAATATATTTTTTGGCTGGAGCTACACTTAAACAATGTACCAGTTCAAAATTACAAACAGATTCTACATAAGAACAAACCTACAGTCCCTGTCTTGTATGCACCGCCTGTATACGGCTGTTCAGAGTATATAGGGCCTTTTTTATTTTGTGTGCGGGGTTCTCCTTAATATCCATACAAGACCCAAAGGGGCTGGTAATGGGCTGGGGTAGGGGGGGGGGGCTGTGATGGGGTAGCTATGCCATTTTTCTTAAAGATTTTCATCCATATTACCGGGACCAGACATTACATTAAAGCCGCAAGCAGTTTTAAATGGCTTTTTTTTCCTTTAGAAGTGTTATTTTGTGCAGGGATAGTTCTAAACACGGGAAACACGTGGCACTTCACAGGCATACTTTAGACACCCCCCAGGTACGATATTTAAAGGAATATTTGATTATTTTTATTTCACTTTATGCATCATTAAAATGACTGCTCCCGAAAAACGGCCGTTTTTAAAACTTCTTTTTGCATTGATACATGTCCCCTGGTGCAGAACCCGGGTTCCCAAACCCTTTTTAGGACAATAACATGCATAATAGTCGTTATAATTAGCACTTTAGAATTCGAACGTTCGCATCCATTGTATTTAATAGGGTTCTAATGTTCGTGCGAACTTTCGGTCCGTTCGCGGGTTCTGGTGCGAACCAAACCCGGGGGGTGTTCGGCTCATCCCTAGTGGTGAGAGAGAGAGCACTTGCTCATAGACAGATACTTTATCTTCACTATTCATTTGGATTACAAAGTTGTTCTTCAAGTGCACCTCCGAAAGATTGCTAGCGAAGATTGTTTACCCTGAACTTTCATTTAGATGAGTCAGGCCTGACTACATAGGTAGACATTGCTGGGTATTAGTCTGCCCACCAGGGGAAGTGGCTGTAAAAGGGCAGCGTTAGAGTCGCATAGCAATACATTATTGTTCTGGTTATTCTGTTCATCTTAAATACTGTTTATTGCAGGGATCTGCAACTTGTTATACTGTTATTTAATTACTTGCCCATTAGCATCAGTAAAATATCTGGGTAAAGTACATTTGGTGTCAGTCTCGCTTACTTTAATAGGAGTTTTTAAAGTATATTGCTGTGCATGCTTGCTATAAGACTGCGTCACCAAGAGTTGCGGTCACGCGGTCTTATCCCACTATTACTAGCTGTGCCACAGGAGGTTAGAGCCGATTGCCAGGGGTTGACAGCAGTGCACTACAGGGCCCAAATCAATACTAGCAGCCCTCTTAACTGGGGGTACCGTTACAGGATGATGCACAAAAATTCAATACCACAGTTTAATATGCCTCAGTTATGAATGAAGTCAGTGATCAGTATGGATTACTGACTTTATTCATTAAAATAGGGAAGGGGCTGGTAAATTACATATTTACTGGCCCCTTCCTAGGTCTCCATCCTTTAGATCCCCCACAGCAGCCAGTGGGAGAGGGGAGGGGGGAACCCGTTACCAATGTAGAGGATGAGGGGGCCGGGGGAGTACACAGGAGCCCAATCACAGCAGGAGGTGGATAGGAGGGGTGGCAGGCAGCTTGTAGAGGATTCGATCCCCTCCATTTTCAGCCTTGCAATGGCTGCAGGAGAAAAATGGAGGGGATTAGTTCCTCTATATGCCATCCCTCTTATCAAGGTGTACAGGGGGGCCGTACGGGCCCCCTGGAGCATGGGGCCCCGTTGCAATTTTTATCCTTGCAAGCCCTGTGTGTATGCACGTCTACATAAATGTAATAATATCATGCAATGCCAGGCTGTGGTTTACAAAGCAAGCATAATTCTTTCCTGTATTAGGAGAGGTATGGACTGCAGAGAAAGAGAGAGATATAATTTTGCCCCTGTACAAATCATGAGTAAGACCTCATCTGGAATATGCAGTTCAGTTTTGGGCACCAGTTCTCAAAAAGGATATCAGGGAACTGATAAGGGAAAAGGGCAACCAAACTGATAAGAGGCAATGAGGAGCTCAGCTATAAGGAAAGATTAGAGGAACTGAATTTATTCCCTCTTAAGAAGATAATATTAAAGTGGTTGTAAACCCTCTGGAAGAAGTTACACCTACAGGTAAGCCTAGATTAAGGCTTACCTGTAGGTGTTTGCAATATCTCTTAAACCTACACGGTTTAGGAGATATTTGCCAAATGAATGCACCGATGTCTACAGCGCATGCGCGCGGTAGACAACGGCGCAGGCGCACTGAGAATGCCGGTTTTGTGAATGGCTAATGCCGGCTTTGACGGCTCCCACGTGCATGGGCGGAGTGACGTCTTCGCCGCTCCGGCCAATCACAGCGCCGGAGCGGCGATACCTGGAAGTAACCTCCGGGCGAGATGTCTGCTGCCGGATGGGGAGACGAGGATGGCTTTGGGGGCTTCGATCTAAGGTAAGTAATTCATAATGAGCTAGTATGCTAGTCATACTAGCTCATTATGCCTTTGTCTTGCAGGTTTTTTAATTTTTTTATTTGGGGTTTACAACCACTTTAAGGGGGGATATGTCCAACATGTATAAATACATATATGGTTCATATATTTAACTTGGTGTTGAGCAGGGGCGGACTGACAATTCGGGTACTCGGGCACTGACCGAGGGCCCCACAGCCACTAGGGGGCCCCATCAGGGTTGTCAGCCTCTGTAAAAGCAGGGACAGTTTGTAAAAATCTGTGTAGTTTTACATCTGTCCCTGAAATGGCCACTACCCACATAATTTTGCTGTACAAATCTTGAGATTGTAGCTGCTCCGCCTCTCCACTGCCTCCTTAGCCAATGGGAGCACAGTGTACACGGCACCTTCTCCAGCGCGGCTTTTTGGACACAGGAGCAGGAGATGCCGACAGATGGAGGAGAGGAGAGGGAGGAGGGGACAGCCTGCAGTGTGGGTACCGACTGCTGCCTGATAGAATGTAAGCTGGCTGAGCTGAAAGAAATGTATTATTATCAGTGGCTTACCCCGGTGAGGAGGGGGGAGGGGGGAGGATATGTTACCTCTAGCAGGGCTCTTCCTGTATCTTATGCTGCTGTTAGATTGATGTTCTGTGTGTGAGAACTGCCATGCTCCTCCTCTCCTGTATTACCACATCCAATGACTGAGCTGCTGTGGCACTACAAGTCCCAGCATGCCAGGAGATGGGGGCAGCAGCAGTGTGTTCTATCAGGATGATTTTTGGGTGAAAAGTGCTGGTGTGTGTATATATGTATACTATGTATGTATATTGTGCATGTGTATATGTATACTATGTATGTATACTGTGCATGTATGCGTATGTATGTATACTGTGCATGTGTGTGTATACCAGGGGCGGCCCATCCATTAATGGCACCGCCCCCTCTATCCCGCCACCCCCTATATGTACAATGGATAGATTCATGCTTAGCATAATTCTATCCATGGCCACTGCTGCCACCCCCTATTCATGCGTCTGGCCCCTTTCAGGACACTGGTAGGGGTCCCAGTGCAGTATTTTGCCCAGGGGCCCATGATGCTGTTAAGGTGGCACTGCCCATGAGAGGCTCCTGGTGAATTTACTGGGTCACTAGCTCTAAGTCTCCTGCCACTCAGCATGTGGCCAAGCTTGGTGCCCCTCCCTCCGCATGGGTATGCCCACATTCATGTTGCGTCAAAAAAATATGGCTGCCGCATGGCGGACATCTCTAAGCCTGGGGCCCCATAATCCCCTATTTCCCGGGGGCCCCATGAGTTGTCAGTCTGCCCCTGGTGTTGAGTTATTCACTTTAGGGCTATCACAGAGGACAAGGGGGCACTCTTTACATTTGAAGGAAAAGAGATTTCATCTCTAAATACGGAAAGGTTTCTTCGCAGTAAGAGCTGTAAAAATGTGGAATAGACTCCCTCCAGATGTGGTTCTGGCCAGCTCAGTAGATTGCTTTAAAAAAGGCCTAGATTTTTTTCCCAAATGTACATAATATAACTGGATACTGACATTTATATGCAAAGATGATACGGGGAATATCCGATCGCCTCTCGGGTGATCAGGAAGGAATTTTTTCAACTGCCGGAGCAAATTGGTTCATGCTTTGCTGAAGTTTTTTGCCTTTCTCTGGATCAACTATGGGTATAGGATTGTGTATATGAAAGTTTTCTTAATGTGTGTGTTTCTGTTTTGGATCATTGGCCACGCCCTAAACCCAGAAGCAGGCAGTGACATACGGGTAGTTGCTTTGCTTGCACGGACCTCCTATCCACAGTACATTGCGGGCTGGCGGGCTGCAAGCAATTAAGAATTGTGGACACATAATGTGAAGATATAACTCACTGGACAAGAGTGATGGCAGGACAGACAAAAAGCAAAAGCAGAACAGAGTTAAAAGCAATATGCATATGAACATGGGCTCATTTAACCACTTAAGCCCCGGACCATTTCGGGCCATTAGGACCAAGCCTGTTTTTGGGATTCGGCACTGCGCTGCTTTAACTGTAAATTGTGCGGACATGCAATGTTGTACCCAAATGAAATTTGCGTCCTTTTCTTCCCACAAATAGAGCTTTCTTTTAATGGTATTTGATTGCCTCTGCGATTCTTATTTTTTGCGATATAAACAGAAAAAGACCGAAAATTTTGAAAAAAAATGATATTTTCTACTTTTTGTTATAAGAAAATCGAATAAACTCAATTTTAGTCATACATTTAGGCCAAAATGTATTCAGCCACATGTCTTTAGTAAAAAAAATGTCAATAAGCGTATATTTATTGGTTTGCGCAAAAGTTATAGCGTTTACAAACTAGGGTACATTTTCTGAAATTTACACAGCTTTAAATTTATGACTGCCTATCTCATTTCTTGAGGTGCTAAAATGGCAGGGCAGTACAAAACCCCCCCAAATGACCCCATTTTGGAAAGTAGACACCCCAAGGAAATTGCTGAGAGGCATGTTGAGCCCATTGAATATTTTTTTTTTTCGTCCCAAGTGATTGAATAATGACAAAAAAAAACAAAAAAAAAAAAAATTACAAAAAGTTGTCACTAAATGATATATTGCTCACACATGCCATGGTTATATGTGGAATTGCACCCCAAAATACATTCTGCTGCTTCTCCTGAGTACGGGGATACCACATGTGTGGGACTTTTTAGGAGCCTAGCCACGTACGGGACCCCGGAAACCAAGCACCGCCTTCAGGATTTCTAAGGGCGCAAATTTTTGATTTCACTCCTCACTACCTATCACAGTTTCAAAGGCCATAAAATGCCAAAATAGCACAAACCCCCCCCAAATGACCCAATTTTGGAAAGTAGACACCCCAAGCTATTTACTGAGAGGCATGTTCAGTCCATGGAATATTTTATATTTTGCCACAAGTTGCGGGAATATGACAAACTTTTTTTTTTTTTCACAAAGTTGTCACTAAATGATATATTGCTCACACATGCCATGGGCATATGTGAAATTACACCCCAAAATACATTCTGCTGCTTCTCCTGAGTACGGGGATACCACATGTGTGGGACTTTTTGGGAGCCTAGCCGCGTACGGGACCCCAAAAACCAAGCACCGCCTTCAAGGTTTCTAAGGGCATAAATTTTTGATTTCACTCCTCACTACCTATCACAGTTTTGAAGGCCATAAAATGCCAAGATGGCAGAAAACCCCCCCCAAATGAACCCATTTTGGAAAGTAGACACCCCAAGCTATTTGCTGAGAGGCATGTTGACCCCATTGAATATTTTTTTTTTTGTCCCAAATGATTGAATAATGACAAAAAGAAAAAAAAAATGTACAAAAAGTTGTCACTAAATGATATATTGCTCACACATGCCATGGTTATATGTGGAATTGCACCCCAAAATACATTCTGCTGCTTTTCCTGAGTACGGGGATACCACATGTGTGGGACTTTTTGGGAGCCTAGCCGCGTACAGGGCCCCAAAAACCAAGCACCGCCTTCAGGATTTCTAAGGGCGTAAATTTTTGATTTCACTCCTCACTACCTATCACAGTTTTGAAGGCCATAAAATGCCAAAATAGCACAAAACCCCACCAAATTACCCCATTTTGGAAAGTAGACACCCCAAGCTATTTGCTGAGAGGCATGTTGAGTCCATGGAATATTTTATATTTTGCCACAGGTTGCGGGAATATGACAAACTGTTTTTTTTTTGCACAAAGTTGTCACTAAATGATATATTGCTCACACATGCCATGGGCATATGTGAAATTACACCCCAAAATACATTCTGCTGCTTCTCCTGAGTACGGGGATACCACATGTGTGGGACTTTTTGGGAGCCTAGCCGCGTACGGGACCCCAAAAACCAAGCACCGCCTTCAAGGTTTCTAAGGGCATAAATTTTTGATTTCGCTCCTCACTACCTATCACAGTTTTGAAGGCCATAAAATGCCAAGATGGCACAAAACCCCCCCAAATGACCCCATTTTGGAAAGTAGACACCCCAAGCTATTTGCTGAGAGGCATGTTGAGCCCATTGAATATTTTTTTTTTTGTCCCAAATGATTGAATAATGACAAAAAGAAAAAAAAAATGTACAAAAAGTTGTCACTAAATGATATATTGCTCACACATGCCATGGTTATATGTGAAATTACACCCCAAAATACATTCTGCTGCTTCTCCTGAGTACGGGGATACCACATGTGTGGGACTTTTTGGGAGCCTAGCCGCGTACGGGACCCCAAAAACCAAGCACCGCCTTCAAGGTTTCTAAGGGCATAAATTTTTGATTTCACTCCTCACTACCTATCACAGTTTTGAAGGCCATAAAATGTCAAAATGGCCCAAAACCCCCACAAATGACCCCATTTTGGAAAGTAGACACCCCAAGCTATTTGCTGAGAGGCATGGTGAGTATTTTACAGCTCTCATTTGTTTTTGAAAATTAAGAAAGACATTTTTTTTTCTTTTTTTTTTCTTTTTTTACATTTTCAAAACTTTGTGACAAAAAGCGAAATCTGCAAAATACTCAACATACCTCTCAGCAAATAGCTTGGGGTGTCTACTTTCCAAAATGGGGTCATTTGGGGGGGTTTTGTGCCATCTGGGCATTCCATGGCCTCCGAAACTGTGATAGGCAGTGAGGAGTGAAATCAAAAATTTACACCCATAGAAATCCTGAAGGCGGTGCTTGGTTTTTGGGGTCCCGTACGCGACTAGGCTCCCAAAAAGTCCCACACATGTGGTATCCCCGTACTCAGGAGAAGCAACAGAATGTATTTTGGGGTGTAATTCCACATATGCCCATGGCATGTTTGAGCAATATATAATTTAGTGACAACTTTTTGTACATTTTTTTTTTTGGTCATTATTCAATCACTTGGGACAAAAAAAAAAAATATTCAATGGGCTCAACATGCCTCTCAGCAAATAGCTTGAGGTGTCTACTTTACAAAATGGGGTCATTTGGGGGGGTTTTGAACTGTCCTGGCATTTTATGCACAACATTAGGAAGCTTATGTCACACATCATCCACTCTTCTAACCACTTGAAGACAAAGCCCTTTCTGACACTTTTTGTTTACATGAAAGAAAATTTTTTTTTGCAAGAAAATTATGTTGAACCCCCAAACATTATATATTTTTTTAAAGCAAAGGCCCTACAGATTAAAATAGTGGGTGTTGCATTTTTTTTTTCCACACAGTATTTGCGCAGCGATTTTTCAAACGCATTTTTTGGGGGAAAAACACACTTTTTTTATTTTTAATGCACTAAAAAACACTATATTGCCCAAATGTTTGATGAAATAAAAAAGATGATCATAGGCCGAGTACATGGATACCAAACACGACATGCTTTAAAATTGCGCACAAACGCGCAGCGGCGACAAAACTACATTCATTTTTAAAAGCATTTAAAAGCCTTTACAGGTTACCACGTTAGATTTACAGAGGAGGTCTACTGCTAAAATGACTGCCCTCGATCTGACCTTTGCGGTGATACCTCACATGCATGATGCAATTGCTGTTTACATATGACGCTAGACCGACGCGTGCGTTCGCCTTTGCGCAATAGCAGGGGGGGACAGCGGTGCTTTTTTTTTATTTATTTTTTTTATTATTTATTTGGCTTTTTTATTTTATTTTTAAACTGTGCCTTCCATATTTAATTTTTTTACCATTTTTATCGTTATCTCAGGGAATGTAAATATCCCCTATGATAGCAATAGGTAGTGACAGGTACTCTTTTTTTGAAAAAAATTGGGGGGTTAGACCCTAGATCTTTCCTCTGCCCTCAAAGCATCTGACCACACCAAGATCGGTGTGATAAAATGCTTTCCCAATTTCCCAATGGCGCTTTTTATATCCGGGGGGGGGGACATTCCCTCCCACTGCTTGTAAAAGCAGTCTAGAGGCTAATTATCTGCTAGAATTGCTTTTACATGAAAGCCGGCTGCTGGCTGAAAAGAATGATACCAAGATGATACCTAAACCCGCAGGCATCATTCTGGTATAAACATTCAAAGTCCAGCAACATACCAGTACGTTGCTGGTCCTTGTTGGACATGTATTGTAATCTTTTTTTTCATACAGCCTATTGGCTGAACGAAAAAAAGAGATTGATTGGTGGGTATGCCCACCATTAGAATACCTCCCTTCATCCACCCACTTCTAATGATGGGCATATATGCCGAAGCATGGGGGCATCCTCCCGCAAAAAAGTTATGCCGCGTACACACGGTCAAGCCTTCGTCGGAATTTCGACCGTATGTACGCGGCATAAAAGGTTATGCCGCGTACACACGGTCGGACTTTTCCACGGATAAGCCTCCGTTGGAATTTCGACCGTATATACGCGGCATTAGGAGCAAAATCGCTCCTCCGCCCCTGCTGCCCCCATGCTTCGGCATATATGCTCTTTTTTTTAACTGTGGTGGTGAAATCACCTCCTACAGCGTTGGAGTCACGGCTTTATGTATCGTGGGAGCAAACGCTGTTGCTGTCAAGATAAATAGATCCGCGCTGCAACTGAATGACGTACCTGCTAAGCAAATGGTGGTTAACATTAAAACAAAGTAACATTACAGTACAACAGTAAGACCTTACCATGCCATACCTGCAAAGCAAATACCAAAACAAAACCTAGTAAGAAATAAACAAATGTTTTAACGCAACCTGTGCCTAAAATATATATATGCCGAAGCATGGGGGCATCCTCCCGCAAAAAAGTTATGCCGCGTACACACGGTCGGAATTTCGACCGTATGTACGCGGCATTAGGAGCAAAATCGCTCCTCCGCCCCTGCTGCCCCCATGCTTGGGCATATATGCTCTTTTTTTTAACTGTGGTGGTGAAATCACCTCCTACAGCACTGGAGTCACGGCTTTATGTATCGTGGGAGCAAACGCTGTTGCTGTCAAGATAAATAATTCCGCGCTGCAGTTGAATGGCGCACCTGAAAACAAAAAATTACATACCTGAAAAGCAAGCATGATAAAACATTGCAGAATAGAATACAGTAAAAAAAGAGCAGAACAATAGAGAGAAAATAGAGAGAGAGAGAACAATAAAACGACAACTATTTTTGGTTTTTTTATTTTATATTTTTTTTGTGTTTTGTTTTTTACGTTTTTTTTTTCTTTTTTACACTTTTTTTTGTAACTTTACAACTGTAATGGTTCGGGTCTCTCAAAATGTAATGGCATCTTGGGAGACCCTGTGTAAGTGTGTCCTAGTCTGTGAAATGCTGTACCCTACGCTAAAACTTCACTTTTGAGTGGTAGCGTTCAAAACATTCACCTTGGCAAAGACCAGGCTTGTCAGGACAGAGTGAACAAAAACTACGGGTGTCACGCCTAAATCCGCGCTTGCTACAGACACGACATCTTTTTTGGGGGTGGCTTTGGGTAGGGGTACTCGGGAGGACATACGAATAATGCCTCTCATGCAGCCGGCTTACTGCATTTGGTTGGGGATGGTGAGGTGCAGAACCGCCTGGATACAGGAGTTCTGTGACTATCTCATTCTGGAATTTTAGAAGAGATAACGTCCCGCCTGAAGCTCTGTATAGCACATGAGCGTTCAGCAAAGCCAATTGGAATAATGATAGAGACACTTTTTTGTACCAGCGTCTCGCCTTACGGTCAATTAGATACGGCGCCATCAACTGGTCGTTGAGGTCCACCCCTCCCATATTTTGGTTATATTCGTGGACACAGAGGGGTTTCTCCACAACACCAGTCGCCGTACGAATTTGGACTGTCGTGTCTGCATGAAGGGAGGTAAGAAGGAAAACATTCTTATTGTCCCTCCACTTCATAGCGAGCAAGTTATTACACTTCAAGCAGGCTCTCTCCCCCAGCCTAAGACGGGCATCTACAAGCCGCTGGGGAAAGCCCCGGCGATTAGGTCGCACGGTGCCACATGCTCCAATCTTATGATCAAACAAGTGACTAAACAGTGGCACGCTCGTGTAATAATTGTCCACATACAAGTGGTACCCCTTTCCGAATAAGGGTGACACCAAGTTCCACACTATCTTGCCAGCGCTCCCTATGTAATCCGGACAGTTGACCGACTCAATCTGACTGTCTTTTCCCTCATAAACCGTAAAGTTCACTACATAGCCTGTTGCCCTGTCACAGAACTTGTAGAGCTTGACCCCGTATCTGGCACGCTTGCTGGGAAGGTACTGCTTGAAAGACAAGCGGCCAGAAAATTTAATCAGGGACTCATCAACGCTGACAACTTGATCGGGAGTAAACAAGGCTGCAAAACGTTCGTTGAAGTGGTTTATGAGGGGCCGAATTTTATAGAGCCGGTCGTATTCAGGGTCCCCACGTGGACGACAAAGTTCATTGTCGTTGAAGTGCATGAACCGCAAAATCTGCTCGTATCGTGCCCTGGACATGGAGGCAGAGAACACGGGCATGTGGTCAATTGGGTGCGTGGACCAATAAGCACGCAATGACGGAAATTTATGTGTGCCCATGTTGAGGGAAAGGCCCAGAAAGGTCTTAAATTCGGAAACCGTAATTGGTTTCCAATTTCTGACAATTTTAGGCAACTGGGGGTTAGCGGCGATAAATTGACCAGCATATAAATTACTCTGGTCCACAATAGATCTATAGAGATCTTCCGTGAAAAACAGCGAATAAAAATCGATTGGCATAAAATCAGCTGTTTCCACCTGAATACCGGGTTGGGCAGTGAATGGGGGAAGTACGGGTTCTGCAGAAGTGGTGGGGACCCAATCAGGATAGGCGAATTCTGCAGGAAGGGCAGTATGGGCACGACGGGCCTGCCTTTGTCTTCTTGGTGGCAGCGGGACACTACTTGTGCTTGCCACCTCGCCAGCTTGAACTGCACTTATGGGACTCGCCACGTCACCAAGTGTTACTGCAGTGCTGGATGTACGTCCAGGCTGTACTAGGCCGCTGGTGCTTGCCAGTTCACCAGAAGGAATAGCGGCGCTAGTACTACTCTGCTCCATGATACGAGAGACCTGCGGTTCTTGCTCCTCAACAACCTCAGAAGATCGGGATCGGGTACGCCTGACCTTAGCAGGGACCTCAACTTCGTCGTCAGAGCTATCTGACGTGGGGCCGCTGACGTCACTGTCTTCTACGGGAAGATATTCTGAGCCTGAATCTGACAGATACGTGACCTCCTCTTCACTATCTGTCATGCTCAGAATCTCGTAGGCCTCTTTACTAGTGTACCTTCGACTTGCCATTTTGGGCTCTAAATTTAGGGGTACACTAGTAAGATTCACAGGAAAAAAAGCACCTGACTGTCGTCAGCAAATATATCAAACGCTACAAAAAAACTGTTAGCGATCGCAGGGATCAGGCCTGTCTCTGCGAACGCTGCAGTTATGTGTGTTGTGTTTGGTAAGTGACAGTGATCGATCGATACTGCACTTGGGTGGGCTGGGCTGGGCTGGGCGGAGGGGCTAAACGCAGGTACTAGCAGGTATCTGGGCTGATCCCGCTAACACTGCGTTTTTGGGAACCCTAAACCGCTGGGGATGCTAGTATAGATCTGATCAGATACTATACCACTAAGGGGGGTGTATGCTTTGCGCGTGGGTGTTAGCGTTACTGGCACTAACCTAACACTGCCTGGGGCGACGCAGACCCTCTCTGGCGCTAAAACCTAATTGATCTCACCCGCCGGGCGATCAGGGGGGTTAAACCTTTATTGGGTTATATACGGCGGGTGCCCTGATGCTATAAAAAGAAAACTAATCAACCAGCGTCACCCGTAACCTTTATATGGTGATCACTGGTGAAAGGGTTAACTAGGGGCAATCAGGGGGTTAAAACCTTTATTAGGTTAAATATGGGGGTACCTGACACCAATAAAAACCTGCGGCGAACCTAAAAAAAAAATAACTGCCTATCTAAAACACCAGTGACACGAATACAGCGATCGGAAAAACAATCGCTTAGTGACGCTGAAGTTAGGGGGTGAAAGGGTTACCTGGGGGGTGATCAAGGGGTTAAACCTTTATTAGGGGGGGTTAGGGGGCTACCCTGGACCTAAAGGGGCCTAATCCTAACTGCCTTGCAACTTTTTACAATCACAGATGACACTAAATGCAGTGATCAGTAAAATAAATGATCACTGCAATCAGTGACACTGTGATTGGGGGCTTTGGGGTGACCTGGGGGGTGATCTGGGGGTGACTGGGGGGTGATTTGTGTGCCTATGTGTACCTACGTGTCAGTGGACTGTTGGAGCACTAACCTCTGTCTTCACTCCTCGGCGCCGGGAACGAAAAGACCGCGGCGAGGGAGATGACATCACTTCCTCCAGCCTGTGTTTACATCACATGGCGGAGGAAGCAATTTCATTGGCCGGGAGCGATCGCGAGGGGGGGGCGGAATCGAGCGGCCGCCCCCTCATGCCTGATCGCTCCCGAACACTTAACGGCCGCTCACTGCAGTGAAGGGGGGTCCGGATGGACCCCCCAACTGCACAAAGGCGATCACGTAGATCTACGTGATTCTGCCTGTCCGTGCCATTCTGCCGACGTAAATCGGCGGTGGGCGGTCGTTAAGTGGTTAAACAAGAAATAGCACACAATTTATGAGTTCATCTGCAGTATTTTGGAGAATATATATGCCACCTGCATCAGTAACAAATTACTCACTAATAACATTGTAGAGACAATCTCTAAGTCTAATTTGGGTTAAACAAATTTCTTCATCAGTTTAGGCCAATGTGTATTCTTCTACATATTTTAGTAAAAAAATCACAATAAGCGTATATTGATTGGTTTGCGCAAATGATATAGTATCTACAAACTATGGGAAAGATTTATGGCATTTTTTATTATATCTTTTTTTACTAGTAATAGCGGTACTGCGACATTGCAATGGACAGATCGGACACTTTTGACACATTTTTGGGACCATTGACATTTACACAGCGATCAGTGCTATAAATATGCACTGATTACTTTACAAATGTCACTGGCAGGGAAGGGGTTAACACTAGGGGGGCGATCAAGGGGTTAAATGTGTGTTCCCCCAGTGTGTTCTAACTGTGGGAGGATAGGACTGACTAGGGGAGGAGACATATCGTTGATCCTACTTAGTAGACACACAAATCCCTGTGCTGGCTCTCATGCATGCAGCGATCGCAAATGCCCGGCCACGTGCATCGTGTCCCCTGCTGTGCAGCGGGCGCGTGCTTCCAGCAGTGCGTGCACGCCCTCTGGCGGCTCTTAAAGAGAACCCCGTATGGGGTTTTGCGCAGAAGTGAGCCAGTCGGGAACCGGTTAATTAAAACATTATCCTTTACAACAGGGTTGCCCAACCTTTTGAAGAGCGAGGGCCACTTAAGCAACTTAGTAACCAGTCGTGGGCCACAATTAGCGGAGCGGGCGGAGGAGAGGTCTGAGTCCACTCTGCATATGCAAAGCAGACACAGCCCACTCTACTCTATGGGCCCTCTTATCCGCCCAGATGGAAGGGGACGGATCCCCTTCTGTTTTTTTTAATGAATCAAATTGGAGGTAGGAGCGTGTAACATTTGTTTATATCTGCTGCTCCATAGAGGTGAATGGAGGGTCCGATTGGGTTGGACCAATCATGTGAAAGGGGCCTAAGGCTGCTTTCACACTGATGCGCTAAGGTTTACCCATACCGCGGGTGCAGCGCAGTACACCAGATGCTTTCCTGCGGGTTAGCTGCACTTTGCCATAGACTTCTATTATATCCTGCAGGTGTAGTGCACTTTCTGAACGTGCACCAAACCCACAGGTAAAAACAGAAGTCTATGGTTCAGTGCAGGTATCCTTGAAAGCAGTCCAGTAACCACTGCAAAACAGATATGCCCATATATACACTGTGATTTTAGTAATAAACTTACCTTTAAAAATAGTCTTCCATTCAGGTATCGCCAGCTGTTGCTGTCCCAGGCAGAGTGCATTTGGTATCACTCCACCATCACTTTTTGGCTCTGAGGAAGAGGGTGCGCCCTCGCAACGCGTCAGCCGTGGCTGTGAATTTTGTTGTCTGGACTCTCTGGTCGTCCGGTTCCAGTAGGAGGCTATCTCCTTTTGATGGAAAGATTGTGTGTTCAATACTATACTTGCTTTGTGAGTATTTTTAATCCTTCAAACTTTTTAAATAAAACCTAGCCACTGGTAATGCACTAGGTCGGTGCGCCTTCTGTTTTCCTTTACTTATCACTCCACCTATGACAGGAGCCGGTGCTATACAGGAACTTATGTGGCTCTGACTTATGTGGCTCTGCTCTGCAGCCGCTTGCTTCCTCTACCGCTGGCTTCATTCGTTTGCACCCCTCCCCTTCCTGATCTGCCAGGCTGCATGCTTGGATAAGGATTTGGTATGGATTTTGGGGGGCACCCCACGCTGTTTTTATTTTTACATTTGGCGTGGGGTTCCCCTTGGAATCCATACCAGACCTGAAAGATCTGATATTGATCGTGGGGGGCCCGCGCTGTTTTTTTTTCTGTATTTTCTATTGTTGGCATTGTTTTGTTTACATTTCAGCTTTCAGTGGGGAAGCCAGCTGACAGCTGATGACTCATTGGTCGTTAAGGACGAGGCGGCCATCTTCCCGGCCCGCTGCTTAACAACCAGCTATTCTTCACACAGAATATGAAACGGTCGATAATTTTTCACCCGATCCGAGTTCTAGTCGTTCTGAAAATTTGGACTTCGTTAGAAAACAAATAAACTAAATTAATTTTACTTTAAATTACTATTCGTTACTATTTAATTCGGAGATTCGGATACAAACCCAAAATTCTCCTGAATTTGTATTCAGACCGAAATGAATTGCACATGTCTAAATTCTGCAGTAAAGTATTTGGTGTAAGAGCATACCAATGTGATCTGTTATACACCACACCGTCTCAGAGTGTGGCATGAACACTGTTTTCCTTTGGGGGCGCTGAACTGAGACCCAGTTCTGCACAAAAGATTCTAAATCTTGGAGAAAGTTGGCAATTTAACAATTTTACTAGTAGTATAGAAGAGAAGGCTTACTTACATGAATATGGACCTTTTTTTTTTTCCTGTTGTGACTTCTCTAACACAAATTTGCAACAATTATATACACATATTTGATCTGGTGTGCTTTATGTGTTGCCTTTTAGTCCCAATTCAGCAATGTTCCAAAGTATGTGATAAAAAATGTCTGAAAAAAAATCTCCACCAAGTTTTATATACCTTTCAATAAAGTGCTTTCACCTTGCTCAGAAATAACAATGTCATTCTCCATGTCACTCTGCTTCACATTCCATAAAACTGTAATGAATTCATATTCCTTTAGCACTTGGGTCAGTGGAGATGAAATGCCATGGGTTGGCCCTCGTGGAGTTGGCTGTCAGATAGGAAAAGAAAACCAAGCAGTAAAATGAAATTTTAAATTATGTATATTCTCTGATAAATCCCCTGCTAAACCTATCACACTGAGCGAGAGACATCTGTTTGAAATGAAACTCTATATCAAGGGAATCAAACAATGTGCGCTGTTTACTAACATTCTCCTGTATTATAATGTATTCTACTGCATGTCAGCAACGACCAAGCTATTTGTTTATTTAATATTGTATATTTCCTAACAATCTATAGTGCAGATTAGATGGTACCAATTCCCACAAAGGCTATTTATTTGCCATTGCCTGTGATTTGTTATTCCGCTGAATGTCATGCATCATCAATCCTGTTCAGGTTTTTCATCGTTCTTATAAAATTTGAAAATTGGGAAAAATAAATAAGGTGAACAAATCTGAGTTTTACAAGGGAATGTAAAATATACTGATGTGAGATAATAAAAAAGAGGCAATCAACGTGTTACTATGTCTAGTGAAATGAGGTAGGATAACATATGCTGGAATGCTCCAAATATAAGGCCTCATAAATACTGATAGTTGTGTCCCCTTGTCATATGTTGACCGTGTTCTTGCTAACAGTACATGATATGGAAAGATAAATAGAAGGGGCCAACCTGCTGAGAGGTAAAGCAGCCCCTCTTTGTTTCATACGAAGCTGCCTCATTAGAATTTGTACCTGCTCAGCCCTAGATTTACCAGGATTGCCTATGATAGCACTATGTTTCATTGACATTCTGAGGTGTATTGGACAGTTGGGGCAAGGAGTCTCGGTGGAAGGAGCAAGGTTCCTGTCCCCCCTCATTAACAGAAGTGTTTTCCAAGTAACCACAGAGTATGAAAGAGTTGTGCCAAGTGTGCCACCAGAACCACTTGTTAGTTAAAACAGATTGTTTAACAATACATGCAATTTTAGAGCTATTCAAAGAAAGTCTAAAAGTGTAGGAGGTACTAGACAAGTGCAGAACAAAAACATTTTTTTGTTTTGTTTCAATTTGGTATTTGCAAAAATTAGTTTAGCTAAATTTGTTTAATTTGTTTTTGGAATTTGTTTTGTTTATTCGAGTTTAAATCGATTAAGATTTTCAGAATTGGGTCGAATTGAACTCAATTTGACCAAATTTGGAAAATTTGATTCAATCTGAATTCAATTCAAAATTGAACTTATTTTATTTGAAATTAGAATTTTGGAAGATCGTTATATTCTTTCTATTCCATTCTATTCTATTGTTCTTTCTATTCTACTCTATTATTTTCAATTATTTTATTTTATGTTCTATTCGTTTCTATTATATTCTATTATTTTGTATTCTATTCAAATTCTAATGTATTCTATTCACATTTCCAATTTCGGAAGTTGGTTATATTGTTAGATCCTTTCTATTCTAGTCTATTGTTTTTTTTCTATTCTATTCTATTCTTTTATTTTTCTATTATTTCATTTTCTATTCTACTTTGTTCTATTTTATTTTTTTCTATTCTATTTGAATTCAAATGTATTATATTCAAATTGGAATTTATTCTATTCAAAATTCTAATTCCAGAAGATGGATATTCTAATCTTTTTTTTTGTATTCTATTCAAATTGAATTTATTCTATTAGAAATTCGGATTTTGGAAAAAGGTTTTATTCTTTCTATTTTATTCTATTATTTTTTTATTCAATTCTATTCTTTTCCTTTATTTTTTATTCTATTTTATTTTGTTATTTTCTATTCTATTTTGTTCTGTTTTACTCTTTTTTTTTATTCTATTCTTTTATTTTATTTTCTATTCTATTTTATTCTGTTCTTTTATTTTGCATTCAAATTTATTCTATTCAAACTTTTAATATTTGAAGATGCTCATATTCTATTTTATTCTATTTTGTTATTTTTTTCTTCTATTCTGTTCCTTTATTTTCTATTCTATTTTATTGTCTTCTTTTCTATTCTATTTTATTCTGTTTTACTCTTTTTTATTCTATTATTTTATTTTATTTTCTATTCTATTTTATTCTGTTCTTTTATTTTGCATTATATTCTGTTATTTTATTTTCCATTCTATTCTATTCTATGTTATTCTATTCTTTTTTATTCTATTTCTTTATTTTCTATTCTATTTTATTCTCCTCTGAAATTCAATAAAAAAATTATTCAAATTCAATTTGAAAACTATTCAAATTCGAATTCCGTCTGAAAGTTTTGTTTCGTTTAAATTTGTTACTATTGTAATAATAATGAAAAATGTGTCCAAATTTTGATTCAGGAATAAACAAAGCACACATGTCTAGGGGGTACAATGCAATAGCAGAGCTACAGTACCATCGGTACTAAGTAAACAACTTCTCCAGAACATATGATGGTGAATAAAAAAACAACAGTATAATCCATTGGGTACATGGTAGTTTTCATTGGTATTTGCATATAAATCATTCCAGGGATTATTTTCTTCCTCTCGGATACATAAATGAGCTTCTGATCCCATCAAAAAATATTACATCATGACATAGGGTAGCAGGATAATGTCATCATGTTTGGTTATTATATTGTCCACTGGTATTGCTAAATAGGGATGAGCTCGGTGTTTGAGTCGAGCATGCGTTCGACTCGAACATCGGCTGTTCGATCGTTCGACGAAGATCGAACTATTTGGGCCGTTCGCGCCAAATTCGAGTGACGCAAACGGCCCACAATAAACTGCGCCATCGCAGTGCAATCCCGGCGCTGTGATTGGCCAAGCATGCACTGTGACCCCGCATGCTTGGCCAATCACAGCGCCGGCAGCTAGGAGAGCCATAATTGGCCACAGGCAGGTTGCCTGTGGCAAATTATAGCTCAGGGGGTTTAGCACACGCCCCACACTATAAAAGGCCACCAGCGCGGCGGCCTTGTGTAGTGTGTTCCGGCGCAGGGAAAGAGAAGGATAGGCAGGGACAGTGTCATTGTGCTATTCTTTGTGCTATTCTTGTGTGTAGGGAGAGAGAAGGATAGGCAGGGAGAGTGTCAGTGTCATATTCTTTGCTAAACCTTGTGTGCAGGGAGAGAGAAGGATAGGCAGGGAGAGTGTCAGTGTCATATTCTTTGCTAAACCTTGTGTGCAGGGAGAGAGAAGGATAGGCAGGGAGAGTGTCATTGTCATATTCTTTGATAAACCTTGTGTGCAGGGAGAGAGAAGGATAGGCAGGGGACAGTGTCAGTGTCATTGTTGCTAAGCCTCCTGCACAGTATACACCTGAAGCTAGCCCGTATTGCTGTGTTTTCCTGGTGTGTTACACTAACAGGCATTTGCAGCACTTACAGCGGGTGGAGTGTGCTTCCTGCTAAATATACACCTGAAGCTAGCCCGTATTGCTGTGTTTTCCTGGTGTGTTACACTAACAGGCATTTGCAGCACTTACAGCGAGCGGAGTGTGCCTCCTGCACATTATACACCTGAAGCTAGCCCGTATTGCTGTGTTTTCCTGGTGTGTTACACTAACAGGCATTTGCAGCACTTACAGCAGGCGGAGTGTGCCTCCTGCACATTATACACCTGAAGCTAGCCCGTATTGCTGTGTTTTCCTGGTGTGTTACACTAACAGGCATTTGCAGCACTTACAGTGGGCGGAGTGTGCTTCCTGCTAAATATACACCTGAAGCTAGCCCGTATTGCTGTGTTTTCCTGGTGTGTTACACTAACAGGCATTTGCAGCACTTACAGCGGGCGGAGTGTGCTTCCTGCTAAATATACACCTGAAGCTAGCCCGTATTGATGTGTTTTCCTGGTGTGTTACACTAACAGGCATTTGCAGCACTTACAGCGGGCGGAGTGTGCCTCCTGCACATTATACACCTGAAGCTAGCCCGTATTGCTGTGTTTTCCTGGTGTGTTACACTAACAGGCATTTGCAGCACTTACAGCGGGCGGAGTGTGCCTCCTGCACATTATACACCTGAAGCTAGCCCGTATTGCTGTGTTTTCCTGGTGTGTTACACTAACAGGCATTTGCAGCACTTACAGCGGGCGGATTGTGCTTCCTGCACATTATACACCTGAAGCTAGCCCGTATTGCTGTGTTTTCCTGGTGTGTTACACTAACAGGCATTTGCAGCACTTACAGCAGGCGGAGTGTGCCTCCTGCACATTATACACCTGAAGCTAGCCCGTATTGCTGTGTTTTCCTGGTGTGTTACACTAACAGGCATTTGCAGCACTTACAGTGGGCGGAGTGTGCTTCCTGCTAAATATACACCTGAAGCTAGCCCGTATTGCTGTGTTTTCCTGGTGTGTTACACTAACAGGCATTTGCAGCACTTACAGCAGGCGGAGTGTGCCTCCTGCACATTATACACCTGAAGCTAGCCCGTATTGCTGTGTTTTCCTGGTGTGTTACACTAACAGGCATTTGCAGCACTTACAGCGAGCGGAGTGTGCCTCCTGCACATTATACACCTGAAGCTAGCCCGTATTGCTGTGTTTTCCTGGTGTGTTACACTAACAGGCATTTGCAGCACTTACAGCGAGCAGAGTGTGCCTCCTGCACATTATACACCTGAAGCTAGCCCGTATTGCTGTGTTTTCCTGGTGTGTTACACAAACAGACATTTGCAGCACTTACAGCGGGCGGAGTGTGCTTCCTGCACATTATACACCTGAAGCTAGCCCGTATTGCTGTGTTTTCCTGGTGTGTTACACTAACAGGCATTTGCAGCACTTACAGCGGGCGGAGTGTGCCTCCTGCACATTATACACCTGAAGCTAGCCCGTATTGCTGTGCTTTCCTGGTGTGTTACACTAACAGGCATTTGCAGCACTTACAGTGGGCGGAGTGTGCTTCCTGCTAAATATACACCTGAAGCTAGCCCGTATTGCTGTGTTTTCCTGGTGTGTTACACTAACAGGCATTTGCAGCACTTACAGCGAGCGGAGTGTGCCTCCTGCACATTATAAACCTGAAGCTAGCCCGTATTGCTGTGTTTTCCTGGTGTGTTACACTAACAGGCATTTGCAGCACTTACAGCGGGCGGAGTGTGCCTCCTGCACATTATACACCTGAAGCTAGCCCGTATTGCTGTGTTTTCCTGGTGTGTTACACTAACAGGCATTTGCAGCACTTACAGTGGGCGGAGTGTGCTTCCTGCTAAATATACACCTGAAGCTAGCCCATATTGCTGTGTTTTCCTGGTGTGTTACACTAACAGGCATTTGCAGCACTTACAGCGGGCGGAGTGTGCTTCCTGCTAAATATACACCTGAAGCTAGCCCGTATTGCTGTGTTTTTCTGGTGTGTTACACTAACAGGCATTTGCAGCACTTACAGCGGGCGGAGTGTGCCTCCTGCACATTATACACCTGAAGCTAGCCCGTATTGCTGTGTTTTCCTGGTGTGTTACACTAACAGGCATTTGCAGCACTTACAGCGGGCGGAGTGTGCCTCCTGCACATTATACACCTGAAGCTAGCCCGTATTGCTGTGTTTTCCTGGTGTGTTACACTAACAGGCATTTTCAGCACTTACAGCGAGCAGAGTGTGCCTCCTGCACATTATACACCTGAAGCTAGCCCGTATTGCTGTGTTTTCCTGGTGTGTTACACTAACAGGCATTTGCAGCACTTACAGCGGGCGGAGTGTGCTTCCTGCACATTATACACCTGAAGCTAGCCCGCATTGCTGTGTTTTCCTGGTGTGTTACACTAACAGGCATTTGCAGCACTTACAGCGGGCGGAGTGTGCCTCCTGCACATTATACACCTGAAGCTAGCCCGTATTGCTGTGTTTTCCTGGTGTGTTACACTAACAGGCATTTGCAGCACTTACAGTGGGCGGAGTGTGCTTCCTGCTAAATATACACCTGAAGCTAGCCTGTATTGCTGTGTTTTCCTGGTGTGTTACACTAACAGGCATTTTCAGCACTTACAGCGGGCGGAGTGTGCTTTCTGCTAAATATACACCTGAAGCTAGCCCGTATTGCTGTGTTTTCCTGGTGTGTTACACTAACAGGCATTTGCAGCACTTACAGCGGGCGGAGTGTCAGTAGCTGTGAGACCTTGGAGAGAGAGGACGTGCCTGTAGGGAGCTCCTGGAGCTCCAGGAGGAGGGGGTGTGATGGCCTCCTCCAGCCCAGGATCGGGGCAGCTTTCCCAGTCTGATGTTGCTGCCTCCTCCCTGGGGATTAAGGACTTATCCAAGGAGGAGATGCTTTTTCTACGCACTCAATTTGAGCTTATGGATTGGACCCTGCCCCAGCCTGGGGAGGCTCCTGCAAAGTTGCTAAGAAGGGTTGAAAGGGTCAAGGACTTGATCCAGAAGGCCAGCCGGGCCTTCTGTGGGAGGACCGCAGTCCTAACGGATTTGAGGAACAGAAGGGACCGGGCCAGCAGCTTTAGAAGAGGCGAGTATGCTGAGGACATTAAACTTTTAAAAGGTCAAAATAACGACCTGTGGACCCTGCTTGGTGGGCTATGTGAGAGAGGCCGTGGGGAGACAGAATTCCTCCTAGAAGTGAGGACTGAGCTCCGGAGAGCGAGTAAGGAGGGCTCCCAGGCTGCCAGGCGTAACAGCCAGAAAAAAACGCAGGATCATCCGCAACCTCAAGAGCCTGTGGAGGTGGTAAGCCCCGGTGATGGTGAAAGACCTCCCCCCTCCCTGGGAAGTGTGGTCCCTGTGGTCCCTGTGGTCCCGGCTGTGGAGGGTCCCCGATTTCATGCAGCATTGCGGCCAGGAAAATCTGCCGGCACGCAGGCAGTCTCGGGTAGGGTACCCCATGATACAGCCAAGAAAGGCCAGGACGGGTGCACTCTGGGAGTGGGAAAATTGGGGGGAGTTGCGGTGGTGGTCCTAACGCCTCTCCCGGGGGACAGGCTAGAAGCAGGGAGAAAGGAAGCAGCCAGGCAAGATGGCGGGGCCCCCAGGACCCCTGTGAATCCTGCATGTGGCATAAAAACTGCACATGCTGTGGAGGAGGGAGAGGGGTTCGCTATGCAGACAGAGACTGCCACAGAAGTTATTATCCCAAAAGCTGCAGGAGAGACTAGGAAAGCAGAGACGACAAATGTGCCGGTGTTAGGAAGGGAAAAAACTAGAGGTGGTGGGGTGGTGGTTGCAGTGGGTGTGGGGGAGGTTGGTGGTGAGGGTGGGGGGGCGCCATTTTCCAGTGGAGATGGAGAAGGATTGGATGCTGTAAGCAACGCACATACAATGGACACTATGGCGCCGGGATGTGTGACATCCACTGATGACAGTAGGGGTGTGGCCAGTGGACGGAGCCTGGGCAGGCTGGGGGGCCAGGGGGAGGAGTTGGGGCGGGAGTCTGGGCGGTGGGAGGATGTGGGAGGGGCTAGCGGTGTCAGTGCGGCCACTTCCGTTTTTTCTGGTCAGCCTGACCCGGAAGTGTGCGGGGGGGCTGACCAGGAAGTGAGTCCTGAACCGGAAGTGGTTGGGAACTTCCGGTCCGCGGCCATTGATGGCCCTGAAGGTGAAGATGGGATGGAGGTATGTGGGGGGGGGAGAAATGTGTGTTGTGCCAGTATTTTCTTCAGGGGATCTGAGCCCAGCCCAGAGGGTGGGCAGGTGGAGCGAGGCTGAGGCTGGGGAACTTCTCGGGGATCACCCAGCTGTGGCCTTTATCAGAGGCATGGAGTCTCAGGGGGGACAGGTAAAGGGGAAGGAGCAGTCATGGCCGCAGGAGCAGGGGGGAGCCATCTGGGGCTCATGCCTGCTGCTCCAGCGGGCCCTCAGTGGTGGACCCTCCTCCCAGTGTTAAGAGGAGGGATGTTGTGGGTGTGGCTTGCTCCGGGGGGGTGGTGGATGGGAGGGACCCCCCGGCAGGATTAGGCCGGGGGTTCCCCCGGTTGGTGAGTCAGCCATGGGTGCTGGGGTGCCCTCTGAGGGTGCCCCTGGTGATGTGGCGGAGGGCACTTCTGGCACTCAGGCTGAGGGTGTTTTGGGGCAGGCCCAGGAGGCAGTACTACTCGAGGCGCTTAGGGAGACCAGGTCTTTTGCCCGGGTGGCAGGGACCAGCGTCCCTTTGGCCCCCCTGTACGACCAGTTTGGTGCTCCAGGGGGTGAACCCGTGGTCGAGGGGTACAGGGGGTCCGGAGAGGCGCAGGCGCAATGTCGTGCAGCTGCGGTGGGAGGGACCTGGACAGTGCCCCAGCAGAGGGCAGGTAGTGGATCTCCTGCTGAAGGGGGCCAACTTCAAGGTAGCCGACCTCTTCGCGGTGATCCATCCCACGGGCACCAAGGAGTTTGATGTCAGTTTCTCCTCCTTGGTGCTAATGGAGCTCTTTCTCACCGTCTATGAGCTCCTGAAGAGGTCGGAGCCTTGGAAGTTCTTTAGGGTGGTCCCCCTGTCCAGGCAGGAAGATATAAAGTCCCTGACCATTTTGGTCAGGAACGAATCCCTCCCACCTGAGGACATTGCCACCTGGTTGGGGAGGTATGGGCAGCTGCAGTCTCCCCTCTGCAAAAACCTGGATGAGCGTGGGGTCTGGACCGGGGCGTGGTTGGCCAGGATCCGTCTCAAGCGCCAGGGGACTAGTGTGACCCATGTCCCCGGAAGTGCGTTTATTGGGAGAGATAGGATCCTGGTCTTTTACCCCGGTCAGCCCCGTCGCTGCTTCAAGTGTGGGAGTCCCACCCATTTGAGTGCGCATTGCACAATACCCCGGTGCGTCAGGTGCAACAGGCCTGGGCACTCCCCGGAGACTTGCAGACTAATTGTCTGCAACCTCTGTGGGGTGTCCGGCCACCCATTCAGCCGCTGCCCTAAGGCTTTTCGGGGGCGTGCGGCTGATGGGGATGGGCCAGGCCCAGATGACGCATCGGGGGGGGTGGGTCTCCCACCCCAGGAGCCTCGGGCGGGCCCAGGAGATGGGCCTGGGGTTGGTGGCCCAGAGGGGCCTTTGCCGCAGAGGCAGAGGCCCGGGCGTAGGCGTGGCGGAGTTGGGGCCCCTGCTGAGTATGTGCCTGGTCCCTCGGGACTTGTTTCTGGGGGGCCGGGTGCGCCAGTATCAGGCCCAGTGGGGGTGAGGGGCCGAGGGGGTGAGGGGCCCTCTGCTGGGAGCCTCCCCCCTCCCCCCTCACTCTCCCCCTCTTTTGTCCGTACCCCTTTCCCCTTCTACCCCCCTCTTTCCCCCCTCCTCTCTACCCTTCCCCCTCCCCCTTCTTTCCCCCCTCCTCCCCCCCCTTTCTCCCTTCCTCTCCCCCCTTCTCCCTATTCTCCTTCTGCCCTTCCCCCTTCCTCTCTGCCCCCTTCCCCCTCCCGTTCCATCCTGGATCCCCTTGTGTTATCCCAGGATTCGGGGGGGGGAGATGGAGGTAGCCGTGTCGGCGAGGGGCCTGCACAAGAGGCCCAGCGGGGCCTCTAGCGGGCACTCCGGCGACGAGGTGGGCGGCCAGACCCAGGCGGGCTGGCTGCAGAGGAAGGTGAGGAAGAGGAAGAAGAAGAAGGATCCTGGGGGGGGTTGCGGGACCCCGGGTTGTCCCTGGTAGGGACCATGGGGGGCCCCCCCCCAGTGATCCTAGGGAATATGTACGGGGCCCTCTCCGACTCGGAGGAGGACCCTGGGGTATAGGCGAAAACGCAGAGCAGAATGCGGGCCAAAATCACTAAGAATGGCGGTACCCTCTCCAATACGCGTTGCGACCATTAATGTCGCAAGTGTGCGTTCTGCAGCGGCTCGTTTCATGGCCTTCGATTTTCTCAGCCGAGTTGAAGCTGATATTTTGTTTTTGCAAGAGACCTGGCTGGCATCGGTGGCAGAGATGCATCTAGCAAAGAGGGAGTGGAGATGCGGGCCCTCCCTCTGGTCTCTTGCGGCCGAGCCCTGCAGTGGAGTTGCAGTCCTTTTTAAGACTGGTCCGGTGGCTTGTCGACGAGTGATTGAGGTAGAGGTCGGTAGGTGCCTGGTGGTGGACGCCGTCGTGAGGGGGCAATTCCTGAGGCTGATTAACTTCTATGGCCCTCAGACCAAGAGGGACAGGAGGAGCCTCCTCACGATGGTCAAGCCCTACTTGTTTACGTCCCAGCAGGTGGTCTTTGGTGGTGACTATAACATGGTCACCAGATCAAAGGATCGGGCAGGCACCTCAGGCCCTCTGGGATATGATAGTATGTTCTTGAATAGAATAGTAAGGGAAGCCGGGTTGGTGGATGCACATGTTCAGTGCCTCCCCAACCACACTGGGTTCACCTATGCCCGAGGTAATAGTAGGAGTAGGTTAGATAGTTTTTTTTAAAAGGGGAGCTCTACCTTTGCGGCACCTGTGCTGCAGGCGGTGGAGTTCTCCGATCACTGTATGGTTTCTGTGACTTTGAATGTGGCCGACACTCCTCAGAAGGGTCGAGGTTTCTGGCGTCTTAATGGATCGCTGCTCGAGGATCTCGAAGTTAGGGAGGCCTATGAGATCTTCTTTGCGGATCAGGCCTCGCTCCTTGAGAGCGGCTGCTCCCGCCGGGAATGGTGGGAAGTGGTGAAGAAGAGGTCGGAGGGCTTTTTCCACAGGATCTCTAGGTACCGGGCGACATCCAAGTACCTGGCCTACCAGAGGTTGCGCAGGCAGTTAGACCGCCTGGTCTCAGCTGGGGGCCCTCAGGAACAGATATCCGATCTGAAACTTCAGATGAAGGGGTGTCAGTATGACCGTCTTGCCTCCCTGGTCCTTGAAAGGGATTACAGGAAGTTTTCCTCCCCGGATCCCTACAAGAGCTGTGGGGAGGCGGTGAGTTCGAAGGCCATACATGGCTTGAGGGATGCCTCGGGGTCCCTGGTCCGGTCCAGACCGGGTATCCTGGGCATCATCAGGGACCATTTTTCAGACCTCCTTCGTAGGAAGCCTTTAGATATGGAGAAAGCCAGGGTGTTTCTTGATGAGACTCCGCTTCGTGCGGGGCCTGATCTCCCGGACTCTCTGACGGCAGAAATCTCGGTTGCAGAAATCGAGCAGGCCATTGACTCTTTGTCCTTGAAAAAGTCGCCGGGGCCCGATGGGCTTACGGCTGAATTTTATAAAACCTTTAAGAGTCTCTTGGCTCCTCATTTGAGGGAGGTTTTCAATGAGTGTTTGGCCAGCGGCCTGCTCCCTCCCTCAATGAGAAGGTCAGCCTTGATTCTGCTGTCAAAGGGGAAAGATCCGACTGTGATTGAGAACTGGCGCCCGATCGCCCTTCTCACTACAGATAGGAAGCTGTTGGCGAAAATATTCTTTTTGCGTATGTCAGCAGTCGCTGACGAGATGCTTTCTGTCTCCCAGCACTGCGCAATTCCTGGCCGGAGCACCTTTAGAGCCGTCCTGAACGTCCGGGAGGCCGTGGAAAGGTGCAGGGCAACGGGGGATGGGCGGTATCTGCTGGCATTAGACCAGGCCAAGGCTTTTGACCGGGTGAACCATGAGTACCTCTGGCTTCTTCTGAGAAAGTACGGTTTGCCTGAGCAATTTGTGAATTGGCTGAAAGTATTGTACAGGGGGGCGGTGAGCTTCCCTCTTGTCAATGGTTGGGTGGGTCCTGCCTTTGCTGTGGACTCTGGGGTCAGGCAGGGTTGCCCGTTGAGCCCCCTTCTCTACATTTTTGCCGTCGATCCCTTTGTGAGAAGGCTCGACTGTGAGCGTTTGAGGGGGGTTCCGGTGGAGCCTTGCATTGGTCTGGATCCGGCAGTGAGGGTGGTGGCTTACGTGGACGATGTCTCGGTGGTGGTGTCCAGCCGCGAGGAGGCCCTATTTGTGGAAACGCAAATTGGGAGCTACTCCGAGGCATCTGGTTCGTTGGTCAATTGGGACAAGAGCGAAGTTCTCTGGTTGGGGAAGGAAGGCGAGCAGTTTTCTCTTCCGGACGTGTTTCCCCAGCCAGAAGTTAAAATTCTTGGCATCCTATTTGGCCCGGGTGATTATCCCAAGCTAAATTGGGAGCGCAGACTGGTCGGTGCATCTCGGAAGGTGAATGCCTGGAAGGGCTGGAAGCTGTCATTGAGGGAAAGGGTAAGCCTGGTCAAAACATACCTACTGCCAGAGTTCCTCTATGTCAGCTATGTTTGTATTTTGCCTGCATCTCTCTATGCCAGGATCTCTGGCCTGTTTTTCCTGCTGTTGTGGGGAAACAGGCTAAATCTGATCAAGAGGGAAGTCACGTACCGACAGAGGAGGCATGGTGGGTTGGATATGATCAATCCGGTGGTGTTTTTCATCATCTTATTTGTGAAATTCAACCTGCAGTCCATCTTTGTGGACCTGCCTACTCTGTGGGAGCGCTCATGCAAGAACTGGCTCTTGCTGTTCCTGAATAGGTGGGAGGATGGGAGTCGGCCCGGTGATCTTCGTAGATCACACGGGTATCTCCCGTCCTATGTCCCCCAAGCTTTGAAGGTACTGAGGCAGTGGCGGATAACTTCCCTGGAGGTGGGCTCTTTGGGTCGGCGTGAGCTGTACTCAAGAGTCATGGCCTCGGACATTTTGAGGCCACTGTCTTTAAGGGATTGCCCGGAGAGAGTCCTTGAGAAGGGACTAGCCCTTCTGAATTCCCCAAGAGTCCCAAGCAAGTTTTGGGATCTTGCGTGGAGGGCTTTCCACGGACGCCTCTATGTCCGTGGAAACCTAAAGTTTAGGAACCTAGGGGACAGAAGTTGTCCTCGTGCAGAATGTGGGGGGGGCATTGGAGACCATGGACCACTTTTTGGCCGATTGCCCCTTCAACATTGAGGTTCGCGAGGGGGCAGGGGAAGCCATTGGTTATCCCCGACTCTCGTCCTTGACTTACTCTGAGGTGGTGTACGGCGACTTTAGGGTTCACAGAGGGTTTGAGTTATCGTCACTTTATTTAGCTAGCTTAGTGGCTCTCTATTACACATGGCACGCTCAGTGTTTGGTGTCCACTAGGGGCAAAGTCCTGTCCACGCATGAGGTGGTGGGTGATATCTTTCGGGAGTTGGTGAAGGTAAGGAGTCTTGAGAGGGAAAGGGTTGGAGCCAATAGGAGTGCCCGGCTGTGGAGGGGTTTCTCCTTCCGGCCTCCTTGAGGACTCTGGGCCTTTTTCTTTCGGGGGGTGGTTCTTTCTGTCCTTTTCACCCCCCTTAGATTTTGGGTTCTTTTTTTTTTAAAATAGGGCTTGCAGGCATTCTAGACCTTATTTGCGTTCTCGCCTGTAAGTAGCCGGTGGGTGGTTGGTGTTAGCGTTTAGGTCTGGTGTTAGTGTTAGGTTTGATGTGTGTTAGTATTAGGATTTCGTAAGATTAGTGGGTGATGTGTTCTTTTTCTTGTATTTTAGGATTTCGGATATATATAATGAGAAGCCCACGTGTGGGGGGTCGGAAAGTGGGTAAGGGTGGTGGTGGTGAGTTTTGGTAACGTGTGTTAGTTTGATGTGTTAGGGTTTCTTTAATGTATATGTTATTTCTTTTTGTATATATACTGGCAGTAGTTTTTAAAATAAACAAAAATTTACAGCGGGCGGAGTGTGCCTCCTGCACATTATACACCTGAAGCTAGCCCGTATTGCTGTGTTTTCCTGGTGTGTTACACTAACAGGCATTTGCAGCACTTACAGCGGGCGGAGTGTGCCTCCTGCACATTATACACCTGAAGCTAGCCCGTATTGCTGTGTTTTCCTGGTGTGTTACACTAACAGGCATTTGCAGCACTTACAGCGGGCGGAGTGTGCTTCCTGCACATTATACACCTGAAGCTAGCCTGTATTGCTGTGTTTTCCTGGTGTGTTACACTAACAGGCATTTGCAGCACTTACAGCGGGCGGAGTGTGCCTCCTGCACATTATACACCTGAAGCTAGCCCGTATTGCTGTGTTTTCCTGGTGTGTTACACTAACAGGCATTTGCAGCACTTACAGTGGGCGGAGTGTGCTTCCTGCTAAATATACACCTGAAGCTAGCCCGTATTGCTGTGTTTTCCTGGTGTGTTACACTAACAGGCATTTGCAGCACTTACAGCGAGCGGAGTGTGCCTCCTGCACATTATACACCTGAAGCTAGCCCGTATTGCTGTGTTTTCCTGGTGTGTTACACTAACAGGCATTTGCAGCACTTACAGCGGGCGGAGTGTGCCTCCTGCACATTATACACCTGAAGCTAGCCCGTATAGCTGTGTTTTCCTGGTGTGTTACACTAACAGGCATTTGCAGCACTTACAGTGGGCAGAGGTTGCTTCCTGCTAAATATACACCTGAAGCTAGCCCGTATTGCTGTGTTTTCCTGGTGTGTTACACTAACAGGCATTTGCAGCACTTACAGCGGGCGGAGTGTGCTTCCTGCTAAATATACACCTGAAGCTAGCCCGTATTGCTGTGTTTTCCTGGTGTGTTACACTAACAGGCATTTGCAGCACTTACAGCGGGCGGAGTGTGCCTCCTGCACATTATACACCTGAAGCTAGCCCGTATTGCTGTGTTTTCCTGGTGTGTTACACTAACAGGCATTTGCAGCACTTACAGCGGGCGGAGTGTGCTTCCTGCACATTATACACCTGAAGCTAGCCCGTATTGCTGTGTTTTCCTGGTGTGTTACACTAACAGGCATTTGCAGCACTTACAGCGGGCGGAGTGTGCCTCCTGCACATTATACACCTGAAGCTAGCCCGTATTGCTGTGTTTTCCTGGTGTGTTACACTAACAGGCATTTGCAGCACTTACAGTGGGCGGAGTGTGCTTCCTGCTAAATATACACCTGAAGCTAGCCCGTATTGCTGTGTTTTCCTGGTGTGTTACACTAACAGGCATTTGCAGCACTTACAGCGGGCGGAGTGTGCTTTCTGCTAAATATACACCTGAAGCTAGCCCGTATTGCTGTGTTTTCCTGGTGTGTTACACTAACAGGCATTTGCAGCACTTACAGCGGGCGGAGTGTGCCTCCTGCACATTATACACCTGAAGCTAGCCCGTATTGCTGTGTTTTCCTGGTGTGTTACACTAACAGGCATTTGCAGCACTTACAGCGGGCGGAGTGTGCCTCCTGCACATTATACACCTGAAGCTAGCCCGTATTGCTGTGTTTTCCTGGTGTGTTACACTAACAGGCATTTGCAGCACTTACAGCGGGCGGAGTGTGTTTCCTGCTAAATATACACCTGAAGCTAGCCCGTATTGCTGTGTTTTCCTGGTGTGTTACACTAACAGGCATTTGCAGCACTTACAGTGGGCGGAGTGTGCTTCCTGCTAAATATACACCTGAAGCTAGCCCGTATTGCTGTGTTTTCCTGATGTGTTACACTAACAGGCATTTGCAGCACTTACAGCGGGCGGAGTGTGCTTCCTGCTAAATATACACCTGAAGCTAGCCCGTATTGCTGTGTTTTCCTGGTGTGTTACACTAACAGGCATTTGCAGCACTTACAGCGGGCAGAGTGTGCCTCCTGCACATTATACACCTGAAGCTAGCCCTTATTGCTGGAGCTTTTTTTCTTTTGTGTTACACTAACAGGCATTTGCAGCACTTACAGCGGGCGGAGTGTGCTTCCTGCAAAATAAACACCTGAAGCTAGCCCTTATTGCTGTTTTTTCCTGTTGTGTAACACAGGCAGTCATCTGCAGCACTTACAGCGGGCGTAGTGTGCTTCCTGCAAAATTTACACATGAAGCTACCCCTTATTGCTGGTTTTCCCATCTCCCTGCAGGCCATTAGAATGTCTGGAAGGCAAACAAGGAGAGGCAGACAGTCAGGAGCCAATAAAAGAGGGCAAGCAGGCTCTGTGTCTAGAAACAACAGTGCTGGTCGTGGACGCGGTGCATCGTCATCAGCACATGGCCATGGGACACGCTTGTCCTTATTTTTGGCAGCTGGACGTGTTGAGCCTCATCATGCCGAAGACTTGGTAGAGTGGATGACCAAGCCCTCCTCATCCTCCTCATCCTCTCTCACCAGGGCTCTGGGTACTGGCAAAGCAGCTGCCGAAGCATCCTCTTCCCTGGTATCAATGTCATCATCAGTCACTCCTTCCCTAGACCCACCATGTCCTCCTGAGGAGTCCCCTGAACTGTTTGAGCACAGTGTTGGCTACATGCTCCAGGAGGATGCCCAGCATTTGGAAGGTTCTGATGATGATACCCAGCTAGAGGAAGGCAGTAGCGTGAGAGCAGAGAGAGGGGATGCTCAAGAAGGACACCAATCTGGCAGTCATGTTCCAGCAGCTGCAGCATACTGCCAGATTGGCTCCAGTGATGAGGAGGGAGGGGATGATGAGGTCACTGACTCCACGTGGGTGCCTAATAGGAGAGAGGAGGAGGAGGATGAGGAGGACGCACATCTCCGATGAGGCAGGATTCCCTCGGGGGGCCAGCGTAAGGGCAGCACACCGACTGAATCACACCGCAGAGCTCCGCCTGTGCAGGGCGCTGCCTCTGCCCGTTATTCAAAAAGTTCTTTGGTGTGGGCCTTTTTTGAGTCGAGTGCATCAGATCACACAGCTGCTGTTTGCAACATATGTCTCAAGCGTATATCACGTGGCCAAAACATCAGCCGCTTGGGCACCACATGCTTGACCAGACATATGTTGACCTGCCATGCAGCTCATTGAGAAGCCTACCTTAAAGACCCACACCAAAGAACAAAGCGGACCTCTCCTTGCACTGCATCAGCTGGGATCTCCAACCCCACTATACCTTCAGTCCTCTCTGAAACCTGCACTGAGAGGAATGAAGGTGTAGAATTAGGTGTGCCACAGCCAAGTACTTGCGGGCACTCTGCTAGCAGTACACCGACGTCCGATTCTAGCAGGCAAATTTCCCTGCCCCAGCTGCTGGACCGTCGAAAGAAGTTCACTCCCAGCCATCCACATGCCCAGCGGTTGAATGCTAGCTTGGCTAAATTGCTAGCGCTTCAACTGCTGCCTTTTCAGTTGGTAGACTCGGCCCCCTTCCGTAAGTTTGTGCAATGTGCGGTTCCTCAGTGGCAGGTTCCCAAACGCCACTTTTTCTCACGGAAGGCAATTCTGGCTCTCTACTGGCATGTGGAAGGCAATGTCTTGGCCTCGCTGGACAGGGTGGTCAGCGGTAAGGTGCATATTACCGCTGACTCATGGTCCAGCAGGCATGGACAGGGACGTTACCTTTCTTTCACGGCCCATTGAGTCACTCTTTTGGCAGCTGGGAAGGATGCAGGACAAGATGCAGTAGTGTTGGAGGTTGTTCCACCGCCACGCCTCCAAAATGCTACTACTGGTTGTGACACACCTCTCTCCTCCACCCCCTCCTCTTCTTCTTCCTCCATGGCCTCTTCCTGTGCTTTGTCCTCGGAACCAGAGGTGCTCCGTAGGCGTTCAAGGGGCTACGCAAGTACGCAGGCAAAAAGATGCCATGCCGTGCTTGCGCTGGTGTGTTTGGGGGACAGGAGCCACACTGGGGCAGAGGTTCTGTCAGCTCTGCAGGGGCAGGCCGAGAGGTGGTTGATGCCACGCCAGCTTAAGCCAGGAATGGTGGTTTGCGACAATGGCACCAACCTCCTCTCCGCCCTCCGACAGGGACAACTGACCCATGTGCCCTGTGTGGCTCACGTCCTTAACCTGGTGGTGCAGCGGTTCTTGGGCAGGTACCCGGGCTTACAGGATGTCCTGAGGCAGGCCAGGAAAGTCTGTGTGCATTTCCGCAGATCTTATAATGCCAGTGCTCGCCTGGCTGAGCTGCAAAAGGAGTTGAACCTGCCCAAGAACCGCCTTATATGTGACATGCCCACCAGGTGGAACTCAACGTTGGCCATGCTGCAGCGGCTGCACACGCAGCAGAGGGCCATCAATGAGCACCTGTGCGACTATGGCACCAGGACAGGGTCAGGGGAGCTTGTTTTTTTTTCACCACGCCAGTGGGGCATAATCAGGGATGCATGCACTGTCCTGGCACCATTTGAGGAGGCCACGAGGATGGTGAGCAGTGACAGTGCATGCATCAGTGACACTGTACCTCTTGTCCACCTGTTGGAACATACACTGCATGGAATAATGGACAGGGCACTTGAGGCAGAACAGAGGCAGGAAGAGGAGGACTTCCTTGCCTCTCAAGGCCCCCTTTACCCAGACAGTGTTTCTTCTGTCCCACCCATCGCACAGGAAGAGGAGGAGGAGGATTGTGTCAGCATGGAGGTGGAGCCTGGCACTCAGCATCATCAGCAGCAGTCTTTTAGGGATGATTTACAGTCCCAAGAAACCCGTGGACTTGTACGTGGCTGGGAGGAGGTGGCTGCGGATCATGTCGTCCTTAGTGACCCAGAGGACTCCGGACCGAATGCCTCAGCTAACCTACGCTGCATGGCCTCCCTGATCCTGCAAAGTCTGCGGAAGGATCCTCGTATTCTTCGGATCAAGGAGAGGGACCATTACTGGCTGGCCACTCTCCTTGATCCACGGTACAAGGGTAAGGTTGCGGACCTTATCCTACCATTGCAGAGGGAGCAGAGGATGAGACAACTCCGGGAGGCCTTGCAGAAAGGTCTGTGCAACGCGTTCCCAGAGACTGGGAGGTTACAAACTCCTGGTCCTGGACAACGAGTTGCTGAGGCTTCGGTCAGTCAAAGAAGGAGCGGTGGGGAAGGTGGCCGTCTGACCGATGCGTTCAGATAATTCTTTAGTCCGCAGCCCCAAGGTATGATCGGTTCCAGCAACCATCGCCAGCGTCTGATATACCTGGTGCAGGAATACCTAGGGGCAAGGTCAGACTTGGACACCTTCCCCACCGAAAATCCTCTGGCTTACTGGGTCTTGAGGATGGATCACTGGCCAGAGCTTGCACAGTATGCAATTGAGCTACTGGCCTGTCCTGCATCCAGCGTTCTTTCAGAACGCACATTCAGTGCTGCTGGAGGATTTGTCACGGATCACAGGGTGCGCCTGTCCACCGACTCGGTTGATCGACAGACCTTCATAAAGATGAACCAGTCTTGGATCACCACCAGCTACCAAACACCTGAAGCTGATATAACAGACTAATTTATTTTCAAATGTCACATCCCTTCAAGACTGATGCTGATGCTGAGTGACTGTCCTGTTATGTTGACTGACTATCCTCCTCCTCCTCAATGATCCGATTGATGATGATAGCTTGGAAGAACATTTTTGTTTCTGGGTGCCGCCACCAGTGGCTAAGGCCCAATTTTTCAGCCCCTGTTTAACAGGGGCATGTAATTACAATTTTTTATGCAATGCTTTGCAGCAGGGCTCATTCCTGCACTCCAACTAGAGTATCTGGGAGAGGTTGCAGTGTCGTGGCACCAGCACCAGTGCCTAAGGCCCAATTTTTCAGCCCCTGTTTAACAGGGGCATGTAATTAAAAAATGTTATGCAATGCTTTGCAGCAGGGCTCATTCCTGCACTCCAACTAGAGTATCTGGGAGAGGTTGCAGTGTCGTGGCACCAGCACCAGTGCCTAAGGCCCAATTTTTCAGCCCCTGTTTAACAGGGGCGTGTAATTACAATTTTTGATGCAATACTTTGCAACAGGGCTCATTGCTGTGCTCCAAGTACAGTATCTGTGAGGGGTTGCAGTGTTGTGGCACCAGTGCCTAAGGCCCAATTGTTCTGCCCCTGTTTAACAGGGGCATGTAATTACAATTCTTGATCTAATAATTCAAAGCAGGGCCCATTCCTGCGCCCACCAAGAGTAACTGTGAGGCCTTACAGTGTTGTGTCAACACCACCACCACCACCACCACCACCAAAGGCCCAATTTTTCAGCCCCTGTTCAACAGGGGCATGCAATTACAATTCTTGATCTAATAATTCACAGCAGGGCCCATTCATGCGCCCACCAAGAGTAACTGTGAGGGCTTACAGTGCTGTGGCAACACCAACATGTAAGGGGCAAATTTCAGCAGAGTATATACGGCAGGCCCCTACTTTCAAACATCCAACTTACAAACGACTCCTACTTGCAAACGAAAGGAGACAACAGGAAGTGAGAGGAAATCTACCTCTAGGAAGGGAAATTCTCTCCTGTAAGAGTTAATATGGGAAAAAGGTGTCTCCTCTCTACTGATGCTTTATCACCAATCCTTGTTTCAATAAAAACACCACATTTCAAAAACAGTTGTCATTGGGACGGAAAGTGAGGTGAAATGTTCTGAACAGGGGCACAGACAGCAAAACAAATGTTACAGGGGTGATAACCCTTCCCTATGTTTTCCAAAAAGCTTAAAAATATATTTTTTGGCTGGAGCTACACTTAAACAATGTACCAGTTCAAAATTACAAACAGATTCTACATAAGAACAAACCTACAGTCCCTGTCTTGTATGCACCGCCTGTATACGGCTGTTCAGAGTATATAGGGCCTTTTTTATTTTGTGTGCGGGGTTCCCCTTAATATCCATACAAGACCCAAAGGGGCTGGTAATGGGCTGGGGTAGGGGGGGGGGTGATGGGGTAGCTATGCCATTTTTCTCAAAGATTTTCATCCATATTACCGGGACCAGACATTACATTAAAGCCGCAAGCAGTTTTAAATGGCTTTTTTTTCCTTTAGAAATGTCATTTTGTGCAGGGACAGTTCTAAACACGGGAAAAACGTGGCACTTCACAGGCATACTTTAGACACCCCCCAGGTACGATATTTAAAGGAATATTTGAGTTTTTTTTGTTCACTTTATGCATCATTAAAATGACTGCTCCTGAAAACGTCAGTTTTTAAAACTTCTTTTTGCATTGATACATGTCCCCTGGTGCAGAACCCGGGTTCCCATACCCTTTTTAGGACAATAACATGCATATTAGTCGTTATAATTAGCACTTTAGATTTCGAACGTTCGCATCCATTGTATTTAATAGGGTTCTAACGTTCGTGCGAACTTTCGGTCCGTTCGTGGGTTCTGGTGCGAACCGAACCCGAGGTGTTCGGCTCATCCCTATTGCTAAACAATTGTGAACTGCCAACAGAACTGTAAAATGAACACCTACATTATCTCCATGGACAACTTGATGTGTTAATCCAAGTGACAGACTTTATCTATGTAACTTTTTTTGTTTGTTCATAGTTTCACTTGGCTCTAGCCAACCACCTTCCTCAATACACATCTTGTAGATGTAGAAATTATAAAGCAGTATTGTCTCCAATACCAGCTGACGCATTTCAAGAAGAATTCAATCCTTTCTTTAGGGGTATATTGGGGGAGAGTCCTGTAATGCGCCATTCTATGAAGGAACCATACCATACAATATTAATACCTTAATACCTATACAATGATACAAAAATGTGATCTGAGATAATCCACAGAGATCACCTACCATACAAGATGATTATATACTGTACGTTTGTATGATCCACTTATAATAGAGTATTTTAATGTATACAAATCAATGTCCATTTTATGTAAAACCTTATTCAATGTGTAAGTTGCCTTTAACGTCTCGACTTCATGGGGGTATCTCTCCTTTTTTCTAATATACTTGGGATGTTGGCAACACATTTATGGTTCTCCAGAGTGGAACTCTCTCTCTTTCTCAATACACTGTTAGTCAGAAAGGATGTACACCACAATCTCCACCAAGCAAGGTGGAGAAAGGCCAGTGCTTGACATATTTGAGGTGATGTTGCTGTTTTCATAATTGGGGTGCTCTGGATTTTGAGGTTCCTGGGATGATTAGAAAAATAAAATCGCATGGAATGCCTACACACTTGTAAATTTAAGCTTTACTGTTCTTTAGGCAGTTTACTATGGTATAGTTAAAGAGGAGCTCCAGGCTACTTCAGAAAAAATTAAAAGTCAGCAGCTACAAATACTGTAGCTGCTGACTTTTAATATTAGGGTACTGACTTGTCCACGAATCCAGTATTGGCTCTCGGGGCTGCCGCCGCCATCTTGGCTAAGGGAAATCGGCATTGAGGCCCTGCGGTTGTGAAGATACCCTACTGCCCATGCGCAAAGCACACTGCGCTTTGTGAATGGCCCGGCTGTGAGGGGAAGGAGGAGGGGGGCTGAACTTCCGGCTGAGTTTGTCACGGCAAACTTAGCCAGAGGTGTTAGCGGTCAAAATCAGGTACCCGATCCCCCCGAAAGGTGCCAAATGTGGCAGCTGAGGCGGGGAGGAGTCCGATAAGCGGTGCTTCCCTTTTTGGATGGAGATCTGCTTTAAGTACAGGCAAATTTTAATGTCATCAAAACTACACCTACATGTTAAATGGGATCAGTCTGTGATGCCCCCACATCTAACAGGGTAATAGTGGTGATCCCACTCCTGGTGCATGGAGGTAGTGGTGTCTAGTAAGGCATTTGTTTAACAGTGCTGTATAGCACATGGAAATGTGAGTTTATTTTAGTTTCTGTTATATAATTTTGCAAATAAATAATTGTTCTTCATAAATTTAGCCCAAAATGCCAAATCAGTGTATATTATTTAATTTGTGGACTCTATAACTTACTATGGTATATATATCTCTATCTATCTATCTATATATCTATAGATATATATACTATGCTATATATCTGCTGCGAGCAAGCATTTTACTGAATGAAACTGAATCATTCAGTCTGTTTTGTTGTGATTAGCTATGATTGGTCAAAGCTAATCACATGGTACAGATGGGCTGTGATCAAATTGATTAATCAAAGGAAGTCATCCATTGTGTACAACTGTCACGTCACCTGCTGTAATTTATCATGGCGGTCACATGGTACCAACAACGAGCCGGTACTCTGATCTGTCATCGGATGTGTCCCGTGGACACAGATCTCCCCAGTCAGCGCATATGACGTCCTGTCAGGATGGGAAAGCTACCGCCCGGTCATCATTTGCCTATAGGCCAGGCGTGAATTGGTAATAAAGTTTCAAAAGGTTTTACACTATGCAAGCCTCTTCTCTCTTATTTTTCCTAAGTAATTGCTGAAAGGAGAGCCTGCACATTGGAGGAGGAAAAAGGTGTAAAGACAGAGTGAATGAGGATTAAACACAAGTTTTGACCAACTTAGAAATACGTGGTCAATTCCATCTGATGGGTGATTATCCCTTAGGGCAGGGGTCTCCAAACTGCGGCCCGAGGGCCAGATGTGGCCCTTTGCTAGCCTTTATCTGGCCCTTGGGACACTATTCCTCCCACTGACACCAACAATAGGGCACTATTTATTCTACCGCTACCAATCATGGGATACTATTCCTCCTACTAATAGGGGCATTAATCCTCCTCCTCCTATTGACCACCAACCCTGGGGCCATATTTATTGTCACTAATGCCGGACCTGGGACATTTTCTGCCCACACTGGCCACAATCCGGCCCTCCTAAAGTCTGAAGGACAATAAACTGGCCCTTTTGTTTTAAAAGTTTGGAGACCCCTGCCAGGGTATGCACTGTGGCAAGTAATTCATGAAGATGGTGGAAAGTTCTTGGAAATTGTTTAAACACATTTTGCACCAAGCACATTATTTCCAAGGTCCTAGAAGATAAGGAATTGTTTTAGAGTGGACTCTTTTTTTATGATATATGCAGTTTCATTTGTACTTATATTTATGTTTTGCACATTATGATTGTCATCATTCCAGTTGCTGATGGAGCTGTATAATTTTAATTGTTTGATGGGCCAGTTTACTGTACTTCAGACCTTAGAGGGGCCGGACTGTAGCGAGTTTGAGTAGAAAATGTCCTGGTGTCAGTGGGAGGAATAGCGCCTCATGTTTAGTATTAGGGGAGGAGTTGTGTCCGATCATTGGTATACAGTGCCTTGCAAAAGTATTCACCCCCCTTGGCTTTTTACCTATTTTGTTACATTACAGCCTTTAGTTCAATGTTTTTTTTAATCGGAATTACCGTATTTATCGGCGTATAACACACACAGGCGTATAACATGCACCCTAACTTTAAGAGGGAAGTTTCAGGAAAAAAACTTTCCACAGCCCCCTGCGTATAACACGCAGGCACAGTTTACCCTCTATTTTCAGGGGGAAAAAGTGAGTGTTATACGCCAATAAATACAGGATATATGATGGATCAGAACACAATAGTCTAAGTTGGTGAAGAAAAATTTGAAAAATGTGTACATAAAATTATTTTTCAGACATAAAAAGCTGATAATTGGCATGTGCGTATTTATTTACCCCCTTTGTTATGAAGCCCATAAAAACCTCTGGTGCAGTCAATTACCTTCACAAGTCACATAATTAGTGAAATGATGTCTACCTGTATACAATCTAAGTGTCACATGATCTGTCATTACATATACACACCTTTTCGAAAGGCCCCAGAGGCTGCAACACCTAAGCAAAAGGCACCACTAACTAAACACTGCTATGAAGACCAAGGAACACTCCAAACAAGTAAGGGACAATGCTGTTGAGAAGTACAAGTCAGGGTTAGGTTATAAAAAAAATATCCAAGTCTTTGATGATCCCTAGGAGCACCATCAAATCTATCATAACCAAATGGAAAGAACATGACACAACAGCAAACCTGCCAAGAGACGGCCGCACACCAAAACTCATGGACCAGGCAAGTAGGCCTTAATCAGAGAGGCAGCACAGAGACCTAAGGTAACCCTGGAGGAGCTGCAGAGTTCCACAGCAGAGACTGGAGTATCTGTACATAGGACGTCAATAAACCGTACGCTCCATAGAGTTGGGCTTTATGGCAGAGCGGCCAGAAGAATGCCATTTCTTTCAGCAAAAAACAAAATGGCACGTTTTGTGTTTGCGAAAAGGCATGTGGGAGACTCCCAAAATGTATGGAGGAAGGTGCTCTGGTCTGATAAGACTAAGATTGAACTTTTTGGCCATCAAAGACAACGCTATGTCTGGCACAAACCCAACACATAACATCACCCAAAGAACACCATCCCCACAGTGCAATATGGTGGTGGCAGCATCATGCTGTGGGGATTTTTTTCAGCAGTCGGGACTGGGAAACTGGTCAGAGTTGAGGGAAAGATGGATGGTGCTAAATACAGGGGTATTCTTGAGCAAAACCTGTACCACTCTGTGTGTGATTTGAGGCTAGGACGGAGGTTCACCTTCCAGCAGGACAATGACCCCAAACACTTCTAAAGCAACACTTGAGTGGTTTAAGGGTTAACATGTAAATGTGTTGGAATGGTCTAGCCAAAGCCCAGACCTCAATCCAATAGAAAATCTGTGGCCAGACTTAAAGATTGCTGTTCACAAGCGCAAACCATCCAACTTGAAGGAGCTGGAGCAGTTTTGCAAGGAGGAATGGGCAAAAATCCCTGTGGTAAGATGTGGCAAGCTCATAGAGACTTATCCAAATCGATTTGGAGCTGTGATAGCCGCAAAAGGTGGCTCTACAAAGTATTAACTTTAGGGACAACAAAATAATGTGGAAATAATGGGACTTTTAAGGTGCATAAACCACACAAATAAATATCAAAAAATAAATTTTAATTATACAAAAAGTAGAAAAATATAAAATTTAAAAACTATCATATGAAATACAGTTTCAGATAGGCATAAAGACAAATTTCTCTACATGTTTCGCCATATAGTTTGGCTTCTTCAGGAGTTTTTGTCGAGCAAATACTGAAACGGAAATAAGAATATAAACACATAATAAAACACAAATAAGATACAGATGAAAACAAAAATATACACAAAATTTTTAATGACTGAGAATAACTCTGTCACGATACAAAGGCTCATATATCAACAACAATAAAAAAGAAAAAAGAAAAATGAATAGAAAAGAAAATAAATCAAAAATGTCAAAATTAATCAATTTAATCATTACCTGTAAATTAATGATGGAAAAGCCTAGAAAAGAGGCTTTTAGTCAATAAGCCAACCTCAGGAGGAGCACCTGAAAACAAGGGGTCATGCGGTGTATCATAGAGGGGAGAATATTGGCAGAAAAACCAGAAGGAGGATGCTAGCAAAGAGGCAGAGGGCCATCTAAGGAGGCAAAAATTAAAATCAATCAAAAAAAGAGAAAAAGGGAAAAAAAACAAGAAAATGGGAGAGGTGGAGACGTGGATCAAAGTCTTCTACAGCGGGAGACAAGATGGATACATTCCTTGGGAGCTACCCTGTATCCAGGGTTCAATGAGTCCATCAGTTTCAAGCCCTTTCTCTAGGGTAATGTTAAGTCATGCTGTCTGCATTGATTCTGACTTAACCACTTGACAACTGGGCACTTAAACCCCCTTCCTAACCAGACGAATTTTCAGCTTTCGGTGCTCTCACATTTTGAATGACAATTACTCAGTCATACAACACTGTACCCATATGAAATTTTTGTCCTTTTTTTCACACAAATAGAGCTTTCTTTTGGTGGTATTTAATCACTGTTGGGTTTTTTATTTTTTGCGCTATAAGAGAAAAAAAATACTGAAAATTTTGTAAAAAAATGAATTTTTCTTTGTTTCCGTTATAAAATTTTGCAAATTAGTATTTTTTCTTCATACATTTTGGCCAAAATTTATACTGCTACATATCTTTGGTAAAAATAAGTACAAATTGGTGCATATTTTTTGGTCTTTGTGAAAGTTATAGAGTCCACAAGCTATGGTGCCAATATCTGAAAATTGATCACACCTGAAGTACTGACGGCCTATCTCATTTCTTGAGACCCTAACATGCCAGAAAAGTACAAATACCCCCCAAATGAACCCTTTTTGGAAAGAAGACATTCCAAGGTATTTAGAAAGAGTCATTGTGAGTTTTTTGAAGTTGTCATTTTTTCCCACAATTCTTTGCAAAAATCAAGATTTTTTTTTCTTTTTTTTTCTTCCACAAAATTGTCATATTAGCAGGTTATTTCTCACACACAGCATATGCATACCACAAATAAAACCCCAAAACACATTCTGCTATTCCTCCCGAGTATGGCGATACCACATGTGTGAGACTTTTACACAGCGTGGCCACATACAGAGGCCCAACATGCAGGGAGCACCATCAGGCGTTCTGGAGAACCCAGGCCAATTCTGACATTTCTCTCCTACATGTAAAAATCATAATTTGTTTGCTAGAAAATTACATAGAACCCCAAAACATTATATATGTTTTTTTAGCAAAGACCTTAAAGAATATAATGGTGGTCATTGCAACTTTTTATCTTGCACGGTATTTGCGCAGAAATTTTTCTAACGCGTTTTTTACGGAAAAAAACTGTTTTGTGCCTAAAAGAAAAAAAAACAGTAAAGTTAGCCCAATGTTTTTGCATAATGTGAAAGATGAAGTTACGCCGAGTAAATAGATACCTAACATGTCACCCTTCAAAATTGCACACGCTCGTGGAATGGCGCCAAACTTCGCTACTTAAAAATCCCCATAGGCAACGCTTTAAATATTTTTACTGGTTACATGTTTTGAGTTACAGAGGAGGTCTAGGGCCAAAATTATTGCTCTCGCTCTAACGTTCGCAACGATACCTCACATGTGTGGTTTGAACACCGTTTTCATATGTGGGCGGGGCTTACGTATGCGTTCACTTCTGCATGCAAGCTCGCGGGGGCAGGGGCGCTTTAAAAAATATATATATTTTTTATTGTTCATTTTACTTTATTTATTTTAGTTTGACATGTTTTTCCGCCCCAAATTTTTTTTGATCACTTTTATTCCTATTACAAGGAATGCAAACATCCCTTGTAATAGGAATATGGCATGACAGGTCCTCTTTACAGTGAGATATGGGGTCAATAAGACCCCACATCTCACCTCTAGGCTGGGAAGCCTGAAAAAAAAACAAAAAAAAAAACAATCCTGGCTTTGATCGTAGCGGTGAGTCGGTAGAAGCACCGGAGGGCAGCGGAAGGGGGGGCATCCCCTCTCACCTTCCGTAAGAGCGATCAAGCGGTGGAACAGCCGCTATGATCATTCTTATGGTGCAGGGAATCGCCAGCTGAAAAAGGGAATATCTGAATGATGCCTGTAGCTGCTCCCATCATTCAGATATCTCCGCACAAAGTCAAGGACGTCATATGACGGCCGGCGGGCGGGAAGTGGTTATTGCAGAGTATTGCCGGGTATTGCGGAGTATTGCCGGGTATTGAGGAGTATTGCCGGGTATTGAGGAGTATTGCAGGGTATTGAGGAGTATTGCGGAGTATGGCAGGGTATTGCGGAATATGGCAGAGTATTGCACAGTATGGGCAGAGTATGGGCAGGGTATTGCACAGTATGGGCAGGGTATTGCACAGGGTATTGCACAGGGTATTGCACAGGGTATTGCAGAGTATTGCAGAGTATTGCACAGGGTATTGCAGAGTATTGGCAGGGTGTATTGCAGAGTATTGCACAGGGTATTGCAGAGTATTGCACAGGGTATTGCAGAGTATTGCACAGGGTGTATTGCAGAGTATTGCACAGGGTGTATTGCAGAGTATTGCACAGGGTGTATTGCAGAGTATTGCACAGGGTGTATTGCAGAGTATTGGCAGAGTATTGCACAGGGATGGCTGAGCAGGGATGGATGGATGGCTGGATCTGTGACTGCAATTGTCACAGATCCAGCCCACAGCTGACATGGGGGAGGGAGCGGACATGATCCGCTCCCTCCCCTCTCCTCTCACACTGTACCGATCGGTACAGAGAGGGGAGGGAGGAACCGGCGTCATCACATGACGCCGGTCTGTTTACAAGTGATCGCTCCGTCATTTGACGGAGCGATCACGTGGTAAACGGCCGCGATTAGTGGCCATCTACCGTGATCCGTGATGCGCCGGGTCTTCCGGACCCGGCGGTCACGGTCATATCCTGGAGCGCGCCCCAGGGGGCGCGCGGGAGCAAGATTCTGTGAGGACGTCCCTGGGACGTCCACTCAGGATAACTCGACCGCGCTGTGGACGTCTTTTGTACATGGCGCGGTCGGGAAGTGGTTAAACAATATGATTATTTGTTTATATACTGATTGTGTTTGTTTTTTGTAAAAGTGACTGGTTTCAGCTATTTTTCATTTTCAAAGGCTCCTTGCAAGTAAAAGTAAGAATATATTTTTATTTATTTTATTTCTACATTATATTATATTTTTTCCCATTTTTCATTCCATTCCAATTTCCACTCTTTTTTCTTTTTTCACTTTATATATTTATTTATTTATTTATTTTATTTTATATTTTTTATTCATTTATTTTTTATTATGGTTTTTTTATTAACCAAATTTTTGCATTTTGCCAACCATCCTTAGAGGTAGTATCTTTAAGGGGTTAGGTGATCATATGGGCGCCCAGGGCATCTATCCTGATTCCCTTCTATTGGGGAGTCATGGTTGGCGCCGTCCGACCGAGGTTTCCCCTTTTGTCTAGGTGATGGCCTATCCTTAGGCCCTCCTGCCTTTATCTATTCTGGCTCCCTTGTTTCGATTCCGTTTTCGATCTAAAAGGATGTTGGCCTCCTTTTCTATACTTGCCGGTCAGTCATGCCCTTTCCGGGTCTGTCCATTTATGCGTCAGATCCTGCTGATCGGGATGACTTCCTGTCAGCTCCGATGAGTGGGCTGGCGCCTGTTTGGTCATTTCCGGTTATCGTATGAGAGATTTGTCACTTCCGGTTTGACGTCTGGCGAAACCCGACGTCGGAACTGATGCGCCCGCTCCGCCCATTGATTTGGCACCACTGTGCGTCCAATGGGATGGTGGAGGGGGGTATATATTAGGACATGCAGTCTTTTGTTTGTCAGTGGCATGGCTGACATCCTAAGGAGAGGACTGTCTCAATATGAGTTAAAGGTAAATTTTATTCAATATTCTTTGGTTGATTTCGAGTCCCCTTGGTAGCGCCTTAGGTTTGTACCTTATGGTGTATTTATTTGCTTCTTTAGATTGCCGATTGATTGATTTTTTACTTGACGCCTTAACGGCTTGGGATGCTTTTCTATTGTTGACGCACCTCCCAGCTCAATTGACCAGGTATTGACCTTATGGCTTTGGTTATGGGGATTTTCTGTCTGTCAGAATTAAATACTTCCTTGAATACCACCTTTTTGTTTTTTCCATTATGTGTCTTTTCTTCTTAGAGTGGACACTGCGTATGGAAATTAGGAGACATTTCTGTCTCCAATTTGATGCCTGATTTTCAATGCAGCTGTTTCTAGGTAAAGATCTCGGATTTCTCTGTGATAATTTCTATATACTAATATATCTGTTGCAAACGTTTTCTTGTTTTTTTTTCCCTTTTTCTCTTTTTTTGATTGATTTTCATTTTTGCCACCTTAGATGGCCCTCTGCCTCTTTGCTAACATCCTCCTTCTGGTTTTTCTGCCAATATTCTCCCCTCTATGATACACCGCATGACCCCTTGTATTAAGGCGCTCCTCCTGAGGTGGGCTTATTGACTGAAAGCCTCTTTTCTAGGCTTTTCCATCATTAATTTACAGGTAATGATTGAATTGATTAATTTTGAAATTCTTGATTTATTTTCTTTTTTAATTCATTTTTCTTTTCATGTTCAAAATTATCTTTGACAAAGATTACAAACGTCCCCCCCTGAATTCTTCAGGGGAGGATGTTTGGCAAAATAAGACCATTAAGGAAATCAAGGCCTTGAATGACCTCATGGAATTATGGGAAGAGGGAAACCCACTCGATGACCCCCTTGAGGAACCTCCCCCTGGTCCCCTCTGTGTGACTTCCACGGAAATAATTTTCCCTCCACCTAATCTTTATAGACCCAAATCCAGGACTTTCCCCACCCTCCAGGGTAACCCCAATATTTGGGCCTTTACCCAACAGGTCACCAGAGAATTACAAAGCACCAAGTGGAAAAAATTCAGAGGAAATACCAATCTCAAACCATCTCAGCGTAAAGCTTTATCATCCCTTAAACAAAATGAACATATAGTGATTAAACCCTCGGATAGAGGAGGTAACATAGTAGTAATGGATGTAACAAAATACAAACAGATGGTGATGAATCTCCTATTGAATAGAAGTTGGTATTGCCCTATTCCATTTGCACAGGTCAAGTATGCGGAGACTAAATACCGCATCCTTAGTAACGATAACCTTGTAGATAAAAAAACTTGCAAATTTCTTATTGTGGAAAAACCCTGACTTCCCACTCTATACGCTCTGCCAAAAGTACATAAGAATTTTGACTGCTCTCCTGGCCGTCCTATTGTGTCAGGCAATGGATGCCTAACTGAGTCAACAAGAAAGCTTGTAGACGATTATTTGAGGCCACATGTTGGCTCCTTAAGCTCCTACATTCAAGATACAGCAGACTTGTTGAGATCTCTGGATGGCCTGTGTGTGCCATCGGGGTCTTGGTTGGTGGCTATTGATGTCGAGGCCCTCTACAACTCCATCCCCCATGATCGGGGGATCAAGGTTGTGGAGGGCTTCCTATCTGAAAGAGGACCTGGAGCTTTGGTCTACAACAAGTTCATTTTGGATTTGTTATTATTTATCCTAACCAACAATATTTTTGTTTTCTACCATTCCCACTACCTCCAGGTACAGGGTGTTGCGATGGGGACCAAGTGTGCCTCATTGTACGCCAATCTGTACCTGGGGAGGGGTGGGAACGGGAGATTTTTTCTTTGGATAAATTTAAGGAATTGTTTGACAAGGTTCTTATATGGTGTCGCTTTATCCATGATATTTTTGTTGTATGTACTGGTTCTTTTGAGGAACTATCCTCCTTTATGTCACTGCTGGCTGTGAATTGCTACAACCTAAAATTCACAATGACTTGCGATCAAAATTTGATTAACTTCTTAGACATTTCTATTTATATAAACCCTGATGGCACTCTGGGTTCTTCCCTTTTTAGGAAGCCTTCCGCAGGCAATACAATCCTGCATGCGACAAGCTCTCATCCAAAATCTTTGGTACAGAGCATACCCTATAGCCAATATTTGAGAATCAGAAGGAATTGTAGCCAAGATTCTGACTTTGAACGAGAGGCTTATGCCCTCCAGTCCCGATTAATTAATAGAGGCTACAGTCGTTTCACTCTTAAAAAAGCCTATAAACGGGCAAAAAAACAAAACTAGAACTGATTTAATACATCCTAAGAAAGTTGCAGCCACTGACCAGCAGGTACGTCTAATTACAAGATTTTCTGGTGAGCATCAGAAAGTAAGAAGGATTATTCAAAAATTCTGGCCCTTGTTATCTACAGATGAGATTATTTCCAAATATATCAAGCCATTTCCTCAAATCACCTATAGAAAATCTAGGTCTTTAAAGGACCAATTGGTCCATAGCCACCTCCAAACCAAAGGTGGAGAAAGTCGGAGGGGTACGGCCCCATGTGGCCACTGTGAATTTTGTAGGTTTATATATGATTCCACCGAAAAACTCCTTCCGAGTGGAGTCATCTATAGACCAAATGTTTTCAACAATTGTCAATCGGTTGGCATTGTCTACCTTATGAAATGCGATTGCAATGCCTTCTACGTTGGGAAAACAAAGAGGCCCTTCTTTCATAGAATTAGAGATCATGTATCTCTCAAAAGAAGAAAATGGAGACTCCCATAAGTAGACATAGTGGCTTATTCCACTCTTTTGACTTGTCAAAGATGAAATTTTTCGCTTTGGAGTATTTACCTCTAAATGAGAGAGGTGGAGACGTGGATCAAAGTCTTCTACAGCGGGAGACCAGATGGATACATTCCTTGGGAGCTACCCTGTATCCAGGGCTCAATTAGTCCATCAGTTTCAAGCCCTTTCTCTAGGGCAATGTTAAGTCATGCTGTCTGCAGTGAGGAGTAAGGAGGCAAAAATGAAAATCAATCAAAAAAAGAGAAAAAGGGAAAAAAAAAACAAGAAAACCTTTGCAACAGATATATTAGTATATAGAAATTATCACAGAGAAATCCGAAGACTTTGATCCACGTCTCCACCTTTCCCATTTTCTTGTTTTTTTTTTCCCTTTTTCTCTTTTTTTGATTGATTTTGATTTTTGCCTCCTTAGATGGCCCTCTGCCTCTTTGCTAGCATCCTCCTTCTGGTTTTTCTGCCAATATTCTCCCCTCTATGATACACCGCATGACCCCTTGTTTTAAGGTGCTCCTCCTGAGGTTGGCTTATTGACTAAAAGCCTCTTTTCTAGGCTTTTCCATCATTAATTTACAGGTAATGATTGAATTGATTAATTTTGACATTTTTAATTTATTTTCTTTTTTATTTATTTTCCTGTTTGGTTTTTTATTGTTGTTGATACATGACCCTTTGTATCAGTCATTAAAAAATTTTGTGTATATTTTTGTTTTCATCTGTATCTTATTTGTGTTCAATATTATGTGTTTATATTCTTTTTTCTGTTTCAGTATTTGCTCGTGAAGCTCCTGAAGAAGTCAAACTATATGGCAAAACATGTAGAGAAATTTGTCTTTATGCCTATCTGAAACTGTATTTCATATGATGGTTTTTATATTTTATATTTTTCTACTTTTTGTATAATTAAAATTTATTTTTTGATATTTATTTGTGTGGTTTATGCACCTTAAAAGTCCCATTATTTCCAAATTATTTTGTTGTTCTTACATTAAGGGATATGGTGCCTATGATACATAGGTGACAGGTATTTCTTCAAAATATTAACTTTGGGGGGGTGAATAGTTATGCACATTGACTTTTTCTGTTATTTTGTCCAATTTGTGGTTTGCTTCACAATAAAAAAAAAATCTTCAAAGTTGTGGGTATGTTCTGTAAATTAAATGACGCAAATCCTCAAACAACAATGTTAATTCCAGGTTGTGATGCAACAAAACACGAAAAAATGCCAAGGGGCGTGAATACTTTTGCAAGGCACTGTATACACACATATATTAAATTTGAGATCACTAGGAGTGTTGGGCTAACATTTAGGTTAGCTAGGGAAGCATAGATGTGAATAAAGTTTTGACATACACCTACAGTGTAGTTTTACCAACAGTGTGGGCTAGTCCTTAGCTACTCATTTGTGACCCAAGGTGCCCTTGGTTAGTTGTGGTCCTAGCAACACCCCTGTCAATGTTGTTGACATTTGGGCCTGCTTCTCCAAGTGTATGCTTCAGGTACAAATAATAACCTCAACAGACTAATAAAAACATGAGGATGTTGACTAACTTGACTTTATCTATTTCTCCACTGTTCTCTTGCAGAGATTAATTGACAGCTTATATAAAGTAAACCAACTATGCTATTTGGGGTAAAAGTGTCACCCATTTGAAAATAAACAATCACAACCCCTTATGCAAGACTTAAAGCGGAGTTCCACCCAAATTTGGAACTTCCGCTTAATCCACTCCTTGCCCCCTTACATGCCACATTTGGCATGTAATTTTTTTTGGGGGGGGAGTGGGGGCATCAGTAGGAGTGGGACTTCCTGTCCCACTTCCTCCTTCCGCCCTGGGGCCGCGTAGGCGATTTGTGATATCGCCTTTTGGCGGCCCCTCCCTGTAGGCGATCACCTGGGACATGACAGGTCCCAATCGATCGCCTGTCCACTCAGAGAGCGCTGCGCCATTCGCGCATGCGCGGTGAGTGCCCGGCCGTGAAGCCGAAAGCTGTCACGGCCAGGTGCCCACACTATGAATGGAGGCGCCGGCGGAGAAGGAGGGGAGAGGAGCGGAGCTCCGGGCGTCGCGTCGCTGGACAGTGGAACAGGTAAGTGTATGTTTATTAAAAGCCAGCAGCTACACTTTTTGTAGCTGCTGACTTTTAATAAACATAAAAAAAGGCTGGAACTCCCCTTAAATTTATTAACCAAGAAACGAATTAAAGAACAGGAAAAGTAGAAAATATAATTAAGGTAGAGACTGTATCCTTCTCATGTTGCCATAAAAACAACTGTAAAGCTTGCTGACTCCTGCATATATGGATCAAGAGCTAAAGATTATGCAGTGTGTTCAGGTTTCTATGAGGTTGAAGATAACACTCTTTAATCAATAAACAAGTCCATCTGTAAAAAGTATGAGGACTGCATTGAATCTCTTATGTATAATGCATCTAAAACATGGTGCATTGAACCTTGTAGCCTCATTACCATATTTATTTAGATAGTGAGGCTCATGCTGGGAGTTATGAAACATGTAACTTGTTGATATACTGCAGGGTTTTGGTTGGGAGATCGTTATTTGTTTTTTTAATCTTCTGAAGTGTCCTTTTTACAGTCAGTAAGATGTTATGTTAAAAAGCCTGGAAACAAGAACCTCAAGCCTCGTACACACGAACGAGTTTCTCGGCAAGAAACGACAAGAAAACTGCTGAGAGAGCTTTCTTGCCGAGAAATTCGTTTGTGTGTATGGTTTCTCGTTGAGAAAACCGACAAGAATCTCGACGAGAAATATAGAGAACCTGCTCTCTATTTTCTCGTCGAGATTCTCGTCAGCCTGTTTCTCGACGAGAAAATTGTGTGTGTGTACACTTACCTGTCCGCCGGGAAGCCCGCACATGTTCGAAATGACTTTGACGCATGCGCGGTAGCTTCCTAGGCATAGATAGGGTGTAGCAAGATGGCGGCGATGGCATTGAATGTGTCGATGACGTCACCGCGTTCGCTCCATTCAAAGAACCGCGGGTTCTTTGAATCGAGTGTGTGTACACTCGGCCGGGACAAGTTTATTGTCCAAGAATCTCATCAAGAAAAACTATGTGTTTTTTCTTGACGAGATTTTCGGCCGTGTGTACAAGGCTTTAGACATCTGCCAGTTCTCACTTCATAATATTAGACATTATAAGGGTGAATTGTTTACTGCTCTCTGTAGACAGCCCTGGAACATTGCTGGTTTATAGCACCATCAACAAAAATATTGCTACATTATCAAACTATTGTTTGAAATGCTGTGAAGTGTGTGGGGTCTCCTCAGTAGAGACACAAGGCTCCCTGTAGTTCTAGTAACCTGTTGCCAGCTGTTATCCAATGATAGCTCTGCCTACTGGTATGCTGAAGTTAAAGTGGTTATAAAGGCTTCAGGTTTTTTACCTTAATGCAGAGTTCAAGCCTTTTACTGTTAGTGTTTATTAAAAGTCAGCGGCTACAAAAAGTGTAGCTGCTGACTTTTAATAAACAGACACTTACCTGCTCCACGATCCAGCAAAACGGCCGCCCGGAGCTCCGCTCCTCTCCCCCCCTCTCCGGCCAGCGCCTCCATTCATAGTGTGGGCACCCGGCTGTGACAGCTTTCGGCTTCACGGCCGGGCACTCACTGCGCATGCGTGAGTCGCGCTGCGCTCTATGAGTGGACAGGTGATCTCCGGGGACCTGTCACGTGTCCCAGGAGATCGCCTACAGGGAGGGGCTGCCTAAGGCGAGAGGAGGAGTCGCCTAGGTGGTCCCTGGGTGGAAGTAGGCAGTGGGACAGGAAGTCCCACTCCTACCGAAGCCCCCACTCCCCCCCCCAAAAAAATGACATGCCAAATGTGGCATGTAAGGGGGCGAGGAGTGCTTAAAGCGGAAGTTCCACATTTGGGTGGAACTCCGCTTTAATGCATTCTCTGTATTAAGGTAAAAAGCCTTCTGAATACATCTTCCCCATCCTCCTTTATTCTTAGCCAAGCTTGATCTCGATCCAGCTGTGTGCACAAGAGCAGAGGCTCAACCTCCTCATTGGCACAATCACAGCCAGGAGAGGAGAGGGTCGGGGCTGCCTGTGAAAACCATTGCACAGAGCAGCAAAGTATGACATGTTTGTGTTGTTATTTAACCGCTTCCCGACCAGCACAATACAATGTACAATGTACAATGCACAATAGCACGAGTGGGCAAACGGGCGTACCCGCACATCCCCATAGCCGCATAGCGGGCGCGGGAGCATGCCGCGCCGGTCCCGTCGACTCGATGTCTGCCGGTGGCCCGTGATAGCGGCGAGGAGAGGCAGAACAGGGAACTTTCTATGTAAACAAGGCATTTCCCTGTTCTACCTAGTGACATGACAGGGATCCACTGCTCCCTGTCATCGGTAGCCCATACCCCCTACAGTTAGAACACACTGAGGGAACACAGTTAACCCCTTGATCGCCCCTATAGTGTTTAACCCCTTCCCTGCCAGTGACATTTATACAGTAATCAGTGGCTATTTTTAGCTCTGATCGCTGTATAACTTTCAATGGTCCCAAAATAGTGTCAAAAGTGTACGATCTGTCTGCCGCAATGTCACAATCCCAATAAAAATTGCAGATCACCGAAATTAGTAGTAAAAAATAATTATAATAAAAATGCCAAATCTATCCCCTATTTTGTAGACGCTATAACTTTTGCGCAAACCAATCAATATATGCTTATTGCGATTTTTTTTACCACACATATGTAGTAGAATATATATCCGCCTAAAGTGAGGAAGAAATTTGTTTGTTTTTATATATTTTTTGGGGATATTTATTATAGTAAAAAGTGAAAAATATTGTTTTTTTTCCCAAATTGTCGCTCATTTTTTGTTTATATGCAAAAAATAAAAACTGCAGAGGTGATTAATTATCACCAAAAGAAAGCTCTATTTGTGGGAAGAATCAATTGTTCAGGTCCATGTCTCCCCGAAAACAGACAGACTCTGGGAACCTAGTACCTGGATACAGATTTTGGGCCTCTGTGCCCAGACCAGCAATGACCCCCCCCCTCCTAGACTCAGAATAGATTTATAATATAATCAGCTCAAAATAACCCAATGCCGGTGTCCCCTGCTGTTATGTGTAATCTGTTTATTAAGGTGTCTGTCTCGCATTGTATAATTTCCCATTGTATGCCTCTTAGGCGTGGATCCCCATCATTAATTAAGTCACCTATTGTTTCTGTCTGTCTGCTAGTTTTGTGTCCACTTCACATCGTTACCAAACCATTGTGGAATGTTTATGTGTTTGTGTTTATGGCAATTAGACTACTGTTTGATTAGATCACTGTTAGCTGTTAGTTGATAGCTGTTGATTAGCCTACAGTTTATGTTTATGTTAGCTGTTCATTAGATGTACTGATATTACTGTTTACAGTTTTGATTGTAGGATAATGTGATAAAACTCTTACCTGATTTTGTGTGGTATATATTCTATTTGAATTTACAATAAAGGTTCAGTTCCAGTTTGCATCTAAGCTAGTGTTGTCTAGTTCTTGGGTGCAATGCACAGCTATCATTCCTGGTTCCTGGATCCAGAGTGGAGAAAGCTGTATCTTGGCAGAAGCACCCAGGCTGGATGCCAGGTGATCCGTCACAATATACATTTACAATCATTTTAATCTTCTTAAAACTGATAGAGTTGTTTTGCAAGTAATGCATTCAGTGGCGGCCTGTCAATAGGGGGTGCAGGGGCGCCGCCCCCCCCCCCCAAAGCTACTTATTATTATTATTTTTTAAATAAATACAAATATTTTTTTTTTAAAGTGTCCCTTTAAGTGGGTGTGTTAAGAGCGCCGGACACGGGGTGCTATTGGAGGCATGACCCGTGTGTAAACACGTGATTGGGGCTAAGAAGCTCTATTGGCGTAGTTTAGAGTGTGTTCGGGGCGCAAAGGCTGTAGACACGAAAACTCCACCTCTAGGCTCTAGCATTAGGTTTCCAGTGCTTGTAATTGATTTGGTCCATAGGGTGGGGCTTTAATCAGACCTGCAGCGTCATTGGCTCACAGGCTGCCTGTTTCCTTCAGTAAGTGAGGGGGAAATCACCAGCAGAAGAGAACTGGTCAGGGCAGGCAGGGAGCTGAGGCAGCTCCATTCATCCCTGTGACACAGACTCGGCATTCAGCAGTGCACACAGAGGGATCACACAGAAACCTTCAAGTACATTTCTACCTGCCAGGACTGTAGGGGGAGGGGGGCAGAAGGGGCTATTATCACTGTTTCCTGACTCCTGAGAGACTGCAAAGCAGCATTTGAATCTCCAACTTTACTTCACCTCTCTCCATGTAATGCAAGTCTGTACACCTTCCCCTTTCTCCCCTGCCTGTTCATCTGCTATATAGAAACAAAAGGCATTGTTCTTAAATTAACATTATTCACATGTAAATCGCGTGGGCATTGTTATGCAAATTAGATCGACCGCCGCGATTCATATGCAAATCACGCCCCATCCGCTGCATGCCGCCCACCTAGACAGTATACAGGTGAGCATAGGGGGTATGTAGAGGTAATCAAAAAGGGGGGCTTGAGGTGCAGAGTTGAGCAGAGGAGGTGTGCAGTCAGAGGTGCAGAGTGGATGGGAAGGAAGGGTTGGATTGCAGAGATTAGCAAAGTAGGGGTTTGGGGGACAGAGGTTAGCAGATGATGAGTTAGGGGCAGAGTTGTACTGATGGGAGATAAGAATGCAGAGATTAGTAGACAGATGGGGGGGGCACAGTAGGTGTACAGACCCAGGAACTCAGCACCGGGATGATGGGAACCCCTCATAATGGGCACAGCAGGTGTACAGACCCAGGAACTCAGTACAGGGATGGTGGGAACCCCTCATAAATGGCACAGTAGTTGTACAGTGAACAAATACCAACAATCCAGCAATCGATGGGAGCAGTGACAACGGAATTAAAACTGATGTTGAAATAAAATTCTTTTAATTCGATGCATGCAAAAGGTGGATAAAATCAATAGGATTCAAAAAACCTCCAAGCAGAAATCTTAGTCATAATGGAGCATAAAAAAACACATAGAATACAAAACCGCCCGGCAAAGGGTTAAAATCAGCAAGTGTGCTAAGTTAGGTTTTGACAAAGCGCATGCGCGCGAAACATGTAAGCTAGAGGGCTTTCCGACACCACAGGAGCTTACATACCGCCCGACAAGTGTGCACATTTCCTTCCTTCGTTCCGGCAACTGGTCTTGTTTCCGGCCGCCAGACGCAGGGCGCGCTGCCCAGAGAGCCGTCGAATCCATCGCCATCCGGTCCGCTCGATCAGCTGGTCTGACCGCGATACAGGACTTCCCACAGAATGCTACATCTTCCATCTGATTCCACGGCTCTGGCACTATCCTCCAGCTACATGCTGTATTAGAAGATCGGCTCATCTTTCCACCTCCCTGATGGCCAGGACATCCCAGCTCCATACCAGTGATACTTCACAACACCAAGTAACTTAGCACACTTGCTGATTTTAACCCTTTGGCAGGCGGTTTTGTATTCTATGTGTTTTTTATGCTCCATTATGACTAAGATTTCTGCTTGGAGGTTTTTTGAATCCTATTGATTTTATCCACCTTTTGCATGCATCCAATTAAAATAATTTTATTTCAACATCAGTTTTAATTCCGTTGTCACTGCTCCCATCGAGCGCTGGATTGTTGGTATTTGTTCAGTGTATACTTTTTTCCGGAAGTTACCAGCTGCACTGGGGGTCAGTTTTTAAATAACTATTTCTATATGACATCACGTTTCTATATTTCTGCCAGTTCCTAGCGCTGAAAGACTATTTTTTGTTTCTTACAGTAGGTGTACAGACCCAGGAACTCAGTACAGGGATCGTGGGAACCCTCATAATGGGCACAGCAGGTGTACAGACCCAGGAACGCAGTACAGGGATGGTGGGAACCCCTCATAATAGGCACAATAGGTGTACAGGGATGGTGGGAGGAACCCTCATAATGGGTACAGCGGGTGTACAGACCTGGGAACTCAGTACAGGGATGGTGGGAACTCCTCATAATGGGCACCTCAGGTGTACAGACCCAGGAACTCTGCACAGGGATGGTGGGAACCCTGCATAATGGGCAAAGTAGGTGTACAGACCCAGGAACTCAGTACAGGGATGGTGGGAACCCCTCATAATGGGCACCGTAGGTGTACAGACCCGGAAACTCAGTACAGCCTGTCCTTATACATTTACTTGAGATCACTTAGACCTGGTGGGTCTCTATAGTGGGAGGTAGCGCCAAAACTCCATTCTTTTATATTATATCCTATTCTCCCTAGGGAGTTTTTAGGGGGGGCTGCAACCTCTGTCTGGTGTTTTCCTGAGCGCGGATTCCCTACTTCTTTATTAATAGTCTAATGTCCATAAAATTTCATAATCTACCCAATAGACCTCATGCACACAGGGTGTTTGCTTTGCTCCTCTAAACATCAGAACTCCTGGCAGGAGAAAAGCCAACTGCAGGCGCGTCATGCATTTTATCGTAAATGTATCCTATTGGCCAAAATATTTATTTGTTCTGGCCATTTAAATGCATTACCTCTCAAATGCGCCTAAATGCGTCTAGCGTTTCAGTGTGTTTAGCTTTTTTATGCGCTTCACCTCCTCTCCTAAACGTGCTTTCCATGGGGTTTTTTTTGTTCAGACTGTAATTGCTCTGCTTCTAATATGTCTGTAAACGCCTGTGTGCACATGGACACATAAGCTAACATACAGGTGCTTTTACAGGCGGAGAAAAAAAATTTCAAATGCCAGTATTTTTTAAGCTTTAATCGGAGCCCTTTGTAATCTCATGTAGCCATATTCCTAAGCGATCATCACAAGTCTCTGTGCTTGATATACCATCAGTCTGATTCATGCTTCAGAGTACGTTTAAGGCCCCATTCAGGCTAGATTCACACTGTTGTGCAGAGAGGCTCACAGCAGGGGTCCGGTGTGTCCCTGTTCTCCATTTCAGGGATTAATCAGGCCCATATTTTTGCCTGCATTTGGACCTAAAACAAAGCATATTTCCAGGTTGTAAGTTGGCAAATGTCATTGCAGATCCCTACTTGTTATTGCTTGTATTGAAACTTATATAACACAGTTGGTGTTCTGTACATTGACCGTGTACAAATCACCACCCTACATGTACACCATGTTTAAACATTTGCCAGTTTTATGAGTCATAGCGGGCAGCAGATGAAACTGCATAGGTAATTGTAATTGTAAAAATACAAAATGTAGTGTAGTACTTAAATTTTTTTCTTATCAAAAGCGAAATTACCTTTTAAATGCAACCCCTGTCATCTAACGTTTAATGTTGTAGAAAGGCTATGCAATGGGTTGATAAAGTCAGAACTTAAAATGCAAGTTTAAACCATTTCCTAGTCTGTAATCTCCAGATATCGTATGGGTTTTAAAACAAATTGAAGCTTCGTTGGTGTATAATGTGCAGCCTGGTATATGATGTGCAGAGCCCTGTGTATAATGTGCAGCCTGGTATATGATGTGTAGAGATGAGCTCTGGTGTGTTCGCATACTCCACGTGCAGAGCCCGCCAGGAAGTCGGCACGGCGCTGCGCTGCACTAATCACAGGCAGGGAGACATTGTCCCGATGCTCGGCTGCAGAGATCGGGAAATGTCTCCCTGCCTGTGATTAGCGCAGCGCAGTGCCGACTTCCTGGCGGGCTCTGCACGTGGAGTATGCGAACGCGCCAGAACTCATCCTTAATGATGTGCAGAGCCATGTGTAATGTGCAGCCTGGTATATGATGTGCAGAGCCCGGTGTATAATGTACAGCCTGGTATATGATGTGCAGAGCCCTGTGTATAATATGCAGCCTGGTATATGATGTGCAGAGCCCTGTGTATAATGTGCAGCCTGGTATATGATGTGCAGAGCCCTGTATATAATGTACAGCCTGGTATATGATGTGCAGAGCCCTGTGTATAATGTGCAGCCTGGTATATGATGTGTAGAGCCCTGTGTATAATGTACAGCCTGGTAAATGATGTGCAGAGCCCTGTGTATAATGTGCAAAGCCCTGTGTATAATGTACAGCCTGGTATATGATGTGCAGAGCCCTGTGTATAATGTACAGCCTGGTATATGATGTGCAGAGCCCTGTGTATAATGTGCAGCCTGGTATATGATGTGTAGAGCCCTGTGTATAATGTACAGCCTGGTAAATGATGTGCAGAGCCCTGTGTATAATGTGCAAAGCCCTGTGTATAATGTACAGCCTGGTATATGATGTGCAGAGCCCTGTGTATAATGTGCAGCCTGGTATATGATGTGTAGAGCCCTGTGTATAATGTACAGCCTGGTAAATGATGTGCAGAGCCCTGTGTATAATGTGCAAAGCCCTGTGTATAATGTGCAGCCTGGTATATGATGTGCAGAGCCCTGTGTATAATGTGTAGCCTGGTATATGATGTGCAGAGCCCTGTGTATAATGTGCAGCCTGGTATATGATGTGCAGAGCCCTGTGTATAATGTGCAGCCTGGTATATGATGTGCAGAGCCCGGTGTATAATCTGCAGCCTAGTATATGATGTGCAGAGCCCAATGTATAATGTGCAGCCTGGTATATGATGTGCAGAGCCCTGTGTATAATGTGCAGCCTGGTATATGATGTGCAGAGCCCTGTGTATAATGTGCAGACTGGTATATGATGTGCAGAGCCCTGTGTTTAATGTGCAGCCTGGTATATAATGTGTAGAACCCTGTGTATAATGTGAAGCCTGGTATATGATGTGCAGAACCCTGTGTATAATGTGCAGCTTGGTATATTATGTGCAGAGCCCTGTTTATAATATACAGCCTGGTATATGATGTGCAGAGCCCTGTGTATAATGTGCAGCCTGGTATATGATGTGCAGAGCCCTGTGTATAATGTGCAGCCTGGTATATGATGTGCAGAGCCCTGTGTATAATGTGCAGCCTGGTATATGATGTGCAGAGCCCGGTGTATAATCTGCAGCCTAGTATATGATGTGCAGAGCCCAATGTATAATGTGCAGCCTGGTATATGATGTGCAGAGCCCTGTGTATAATGTGCAGCCTGGTATATGATGTGCAGAGCCCTGTGTATAATGTGCAGACTGGTATATGATGTGCAGAGCCCTGTGTTTAATGTGCAGCCTGGTATATAATGTGTAGAACCCTGTGTATAATGTGAAGCCTGGTATATGATGTGCAGAACCCTGTGTATAATGTGCAGCTTGGTATATTATGTGCAGAGCCCTGTTTATAATATACAGCCTGGTATATGATGTGCAGAGCCCTGTGTATAATGTGCAGCCTGGTATATGATGTGCAGAGCCTGGTGTATAATGCTGACACTATGAGTGGAATACAGGGGACGGAATGGGTGGATTCTATAAGGGGTGCGGCTTATGATGCGTGGGAGGGGCCAACCATGGAGGGGCGGGGTCTTGCCCCCCCCATCCTAAAACTTCACCAGCCGCCACTGAATACATTTGTAGTTAAAATCACCACCTAAAAAAAATCTTTAAAACCCTTACCTTACCCTAACCCCAAGCAATACATTTGCAGCAAAAATATTACTTTCACAACTACATTTTCTTGTTGTAGGCCTTAACTTTCAACCTAATGCCAATCCCTACCTATCATGCTCACATTTATGATAAGAAAATTACTTTGACATTCATAATGTTCTGTACATTTAGCTTTTTACTCTATTTTATGTGTAGCTGGGTGCTGCCCGCTGGCTGTGTTTTCTGATGCCACTCTCTTTCCACCCCGCCAATTGTCCTGCCAGCTGTGTGGTCGGTGTGGGTTGTACTGAGGATCAGAGAGTGGCTGTGCTGCCCCTGTGCTGTGGCTTTGTATGTAAAATGAGCTTCTGGAAATCAGATTCTTGAGGGCAGAAGATGACCAAACAGACTGCTCAAGATACTCTGTGTTCCCTGATTGGTGAGCAGAACAACCGTGCTTAACCCCTCATTGTCCACAGTTAATGCCAATATAGAATGCTCCTTACTTAGCAGCCCATCAGTCATCCACTATGTACATTCTTAAAGGGATAGCTTCACATGCACCACCCTACAGACGGGCCCCAACAGAAATACTGACTGACAATTAGGCACAAGGTACTTTGTAGCCAATTCCAAAGGTACCCCTTGTCAGGAACACCTACGCCCACCCAATAAACTGCTGTATGTGCAGAGGGCACTTGAGGAGTTCGTTAATCCTGTTATATTTTTCACCATTTAGACCAGTTAAAACTTGGTTAGCCTTGTCACAGTATAGCTAATTACAAGCCAGTGTTCACCTTAACCAGTACAGTGTCTTTAAATGTGGTCAATTGCTCGTTTACTGATTCATGTTTTGTCTAACTTGCCTTAATACATCTTATTATGAATTTTTATAGAATGGTAGCATACTTATGTTTAAGTTGCACATTTGTGTAAGTGGGGTACAAGCACAGAGGCTAAACAGAGAACCTATCATCTCAAGTTGTTGCTGCGGAGGTAAGTGATACATATAGTAACAAATCTGGTGCTAAATATATTTGCCTGCAAAATACACCACCAACAAAAGTAACAGGAAATCTTCAATGAAAATTTGAATGAAAAAATGCTGGTGCCACATGAAACAGATTCACCGAATAATTATAGAGCTGCCTCCAATACCATATTTTGCAATGTATTTTGCAAAAATTGTAATGAAAGTGGTAGTGCCTTACCAAAGGGTTTACAAGATAGGACTTTGTTAGCTATGCAAGTTCAGTTGCTCTGTGCTTAAAACTGTACACACTTTACCAAAGATAATACTAACATGCAAATATGTCTATCACTCAACCCTTAAACCTGTATGCTTGCAAGAAGCAAATTGTGTATTCAGGTAATTCAAGGTACCCTTTTACCAATGGAACCAAGTTGGAGGGATAGTTTTACATATTAATCAGTGACAATGCTAAAATTAAAAGAAAGGTTTTGCTGATCGTGTGGTTAGAGCTGATCTTCAGGAACATAGTAAAGGGTTGTGAAAATACAGCAATATACTGACTTTTGTAAAAAATAAAAAATAAAAATGAAAAAAATGTTTCCCCACTAGTTTGTCCTATTTACATGAAATTCTTATGGAAATCTTGCATACGCAGTGTCCCTGTCCCCAACTAAGAGGTTAAGGAGACACCCCAGTTAGTGTGCTGTGCACTGAGTGACTGGTAACCTCAATACCCATAGCAGTACAGATCGGTAATACTGACATAATTATGTCATCACTGTCTGAATAGGTGTAGCACTGCATGCAATTACCATGATGCCATGCTGCCTTTTCTCACAAGATGATGGAGGGCTCTTTGAAGATGCAGTTCTATCAGTACCAAGTGGCCCTCTGGGTCCCTTCCCCTGCATGGCCGACCAGACTTTTATGAGCCCTATGATGACATTACAGAGAATAAGAAGATGATTTTCTCAACACAGGAGCAAGGGGCACATTCTGCAGGGGGAGAGGGGCTTTTTATAGTAGAATATGCTTAAAGTATAACTTTTCAGTTTTTGGATAGAATGGCGAGGAAATAGAACCATTAACAGAAAGGGTTTTAAAGAGAACAAAAGGGGAATGTAATCCAGTATAACACCATTCCTTTATTATATTCACAACATATTATAATGTTCTCATAAATAATGATATAAAACAGGAAGTCAGATGGACAGACATCAAATAAGTAGTGCAATAAAAACAGCTTACAAACTTAATATATGCTTAATGTGGACCTCTAGTATGGCATCAATAGAAATTAAGAATGCATTCAAAATGACATATCGATATACAGAAACCCCTATGTATAAACTATGATGTCTTGAATTGTCAAATTGTAGTAGGAATTTATATAACACAGTTGTTGTTGCTTTATGCAAGCTGACATAAGATGCACCAGCTGTGCATATACAAAGACATTGATTTGTAATCCACAACGTGCTGGCACTGATCTGCGATTCACGAGGAGCAAGTTCCCCCCCAAATGCAGCCAGTTTGTCCCCAAATGCAGCCAGTTTCCCCCAAAATGCAGCCAGTTTGCCCCCAAATACAGCCAGTTTCCCCCCAGCCCGGCATTTACCTTCCTCGGGTCAGCGCCGTCCTCCTCCACGCTCCCTCATGTCTTCTTCCGTCCTCGATGTCTTCTCCCGCTCTCGATGTTGCTTCAGCCAATCAGGTTACCGGTAAGCAGACACGGTGAACCTGATTGGCTGAGATGCGTATCAGTGTTAACCAGGGAACGCACAGCCCGTGCGTCCCCTGGTTAACTATTTGGAAGCCGATTACAGCCCACAGGCTGTAATTGGAAAGCCTATTAGAGCCGCTGGCTCTGATAGACACTTCCAAAAACCACTCAGCCGCTGTTATTCAGATGGCCGGCGCTCACCAGGGGGCCAGCCATCTGAATAGTGGGCGGCAGCCGGCGACAATACATACATTCAGGCAATGCCTGAATGTATGTATTGTTGACTTGTGTGAAGGGCGCAGGAGAGAGGGGGCGGCGCTCCTGCGCCCACTATGGACGCACCGCCACTGAGCACATCATTCTTCCAGGGGAGCAGCTTTGTTAGTATTTTATTAGTTTTTCATTGGCGCAGAGTACACTTAATTAATCAAAGTTCTAACATAGACTGAAACATTCACTCCATGCAGCCTCCCTTCATTCTCTCCCCCTCCCCCCATTTCTTTTGAGTTTCCTCATTATATTCTAGTTTTTAATCTGTTTTAACCCATTTTTAACTGTTGGGACTCACTTTTGGTTTGTACTTTGATAAAAAAAGATAATAAGAAAATCTTGAATATATTGTAATTAAAGTGGATGTAAACCCTCCATACACCCAGTGAAATGAACAGCCTCAGATGATACACAGGGATTAAACCAATCTCTCTACATAGGTTTTATATATATATATATATATATATATATGTGCTGTATTTACATTTATATACTGTTTAGAAAGTTCAGATCGTGTTAAGAGATTTTCTCTTCCTGGTTAACACAGAGTGTGATGACTGGGCGTACAGCCAAGATAGCTAAAATTGCTGATTGGAGGAAAGGCACACACACACACCCTCTCATCATAGGCAGAGACCTTCAGAGGTGTTTTGTAATAGGACCTGCTCTCTGCTAATCTATTTTAGCAATCTCCCCTAACAGAAATTTCAGGCTGCTTTTGTCTAAAGTCTGAGAATTTGACAGGAGGTATCAGGCTGATAACAGAGCAACAGTTCAGGAGAGAACTAGGGGACTTAGCTAATTGAAGAGAGATAACAAAATACTGCAGATATATGTGCCCAGCTTAAATTTCATGAATCGGGTTTACATCCACTTTAAATGTAAATGTTGAATACGGTAATCAGCAACTCCATTTTCTTAGCCCCTAAGTATCCCCCTAGAGCAGTGATGGCGAACCTTGGCACCCCAGATGTTTTGGAACTACATTTCCCATGATGCTCAACTACACTGAAGAGTGCATGAGCATCATGGGAAATGTAGTTCCAAAAACTCTGGGGTATGGTTATGAGGAAAGATTATGAGCATTGAACTTATTCTCTCTGGAGAGGAGACGCTTGAGAGGGGATATAATTTCAATGTACAAATACCGTACTAATGACCCCACAATAGGGATAAAACTTTTCCTGCTAAAGGGAAGTTAAAAAGACACGGGCCATTCTCTGAATTAGAAGAGAAGCGGTTAACCTTAAACTGCATACAGGGTTCTTTACTGTAAGAGCGTTAACAATGTGGAACTCTCTTCCACGAGCAGTGGTTTCAGCAGGGAGCATAGATAATTTCAAAAAACTATTAGATAAGCACCTGAACGACCACAACATACAGGGATATACAATGTAATACTGACTTAAAAGCACACACATAGGTTGAACTTGATGGACTTGTGTCTTTTTTCAACAGTACAACATGTAACGTCATCACAACAGTAAGCAAGTCATTCATGACGGTTTTGATTACATTGTAAATATGTGATTGCTATGATTGGACATAGCAATCATGAAACCCCAGCGGCAGGGTACCAAGCGCCATTATCAGGTGGATAGCGGTCACAGGATTGCTCCGCTGCATGCTCCAGGGGGCGTGCCAGTGCTCAGCGACATACCATTACATCCCTGAGCCTGTAGCTGCCACCCGCTCTCAATAAAAGTACTGTGGTCCATGGCAAGTGGTTAAGTTGTAAAAGATGGTAACCTAGGGCATGACCAAACCTTTAAACAATAGCTTTTCAGAGTTCCCTTGGCCATAGCCTAAAGGCCCGTACACACGATCGGATTTTCCGACGGGAATTGTGCGATGGCAGGCTGTTGTCGGAAAATCCGACCATTTGTATGCTCCATCAGACAATTGTTGTCGGATTTTCCGCCAACAAATGTTGGATAGCATGCTTTAAAATTTTCCAACAACAAATGTGTGTTGTTGGATTATCCGATCGTGTGTACAGAGGTCCTTCGGACAAAAATCCAAAGTACAAACACACATGCTCAGAAGCAATGCTAACCATAATACAACATTAGCAGAAGTTGCCCAGAGGGTGGCGCTAAAGAGCTGAAAAACCACGTAGTTTCGTGTTCGTTGGCCGACAATTATTTGCCGTTTGTATGCAAGACAAGTTCATGGCCAACGCCCTTCGGACAAAAGTCCTACACTTTGTCCACGGAAAATACGATCGTGTGTACCAGGCTTAAGCCAGCACAGACTGGAGAGAAGGTTGTTATTCCATCTAGCAGAACTAGGAAGCAAACACAACTTGTTGATATCAGAATTTTTGATTTTCTGATGAACATGATATTTCAAGCCAATGAAATAATCCATTATGTACCGTAAATAGTATTTACTACCTAATGTGCCTCCTATGCTTGTACATACTCTAGTATGCCCAGTAGAAAATGTTCAGCTTGTAGCTTTTCCCACAAGGAGAAACAATTAAATCTTCTTAAAAAAAAAATGTTTTTATTTTTGTTTGAAAGAAAAACCCAGTTAATAAAGCCATTCCATTTTCAGAAGCAAGTTTTGATTTTCATTTTATTTGGACAATGTTTATTACAGTCTCAGTTTTAATTTTGATAATTGCCTGTTCGCTGCATGCTTGATTCTGTAAATTATATTTATATATAAGGGTCATCTAGCTTCAAATCTTATGTTTGATAAATTTCTATTTTTTTCCACAGATTAGCTTGTCTGGGGGGGGGGGGGGAATGTTTTTGTGTGTGTCATTTGAAAATTGTGGATTTGCTTAGTTAGGAACAACCACTTCAAATCTACATTTGTGGAAAACAGTGAAAAAAAAAAAAACCCTTGCCTCTCAGTCAGTGACATCTCATGTGTAGGATAAACATCTGTGCCCATCACATATGCCTCTTCTACCGAGACCAGATCCTCATCTGCTGCTATTTTCCCTTTATTCTTCAAGAATAAAATTATTATTCCCATTCTTAACATAATCCTCCCTTGACACAGCCTCCCCTCTACATTAGGGTGACCAGACATCCCCAGTTTCCGGGGACAGTCCCCGGATTGAGGACACTGTCCCCGGATTGGATTTGAACAGGGGCTGGGGCAATTTCAAAGACAGTCAGTGCAGAATAAAAAAAACTAAAATTCGGAATTACACCCCCCGCCCCGCCGCTCCTACTAGCTTAGGGGGGTTAATTTTTTTCCATTATCTGTGCCCCTTTCTGATGATCATGTGCTGGTCGGAGTGGAGGGAATATTTCTTCAGTTTCGGGTGCCCATTCAGCTCCGCTCACATTTTCTTCTTCCTTAACTCAAATCCAGGCCAGCTGCCTGCCTTCCCTGATGGAGTGATCTTCCTCCGCTGCCCACCCAGTAGTAGCCGGGGCTGCTACTTGACTTGACAGGCTGTAAGGCGGGCGGCGGTGGCGACGGGCATTTAGTCGCTGATTGCCGCTATTACTAGTAAAAAAAAAAAATATGTCCCCGGTTTTCATTTTAAAAATCTGGTCACCTTACTCTACATGTCAACCAATTTGTTTGCCTCCAAAGTACTTTAGTGTATTGGATACAATATACTGTTGACCCTTTGGCAGCATCTAATTATATTCTAAATCATTTTTAATTTGACCCTTTTACAGATCAAAGAAGAATTCTACAGCTCTTTCAAAGCCAAGGTTTAGGATACATTTTCGCTCCTCTTTCCTCTCTATATTACACCAGTAAATTGTTGTACATCTTCTGACACCCTTAACCAGTCTTGGCTCTTTATAGACTTGTGTAAAGGTCATTTGGAACAACATGCATATATCTACCTCGCTCTGAAGAATTTTAGCAATTCTTGGCCTGATCTGCACCAAGCTGTGTTGTAAAGGGAGCCCAATATAGTCAAATGATATTTTTTATTGTGGCAAATGCAATCCTTAATTAATGAGTTTGATATTAAAATGACTTGAAAATTAAATTATGCGCCTTAGTCTAAGGTGGGATTAACACCTAGCATGGGAATCATCACTTTAGGAGATGGTCAGGGGAAGTAATATAATTGCTGCTCCACTGTTAACGCTGCTTAACTAATTTAATAGAATAGAGCATCGGCTGAATGATCAGACAGAGAGTAGTTGTAACCTGTAGTTTACTAAACAGGTACAAAGTTAAAAGCACTAATCCAAACCAGGTTCAGAATGGCAAAGAAACATGCATACACTGCAGAATTAAAACTGCACAAACATGTGAAAACTGCACACATGGATTTTTCACAGCAATGTCTCTGTGGCTTAATCAGGGTAACATAGGGCTACATACAAAAATCATCAAACTTTATAACAAGAGAGACATGCTGAGAATTATTATTTCGGTAACAGAACACAGCCACTTGTTGTTATCCTTATGAACAACATTTCTTACAGTAAAGCCCAGTAGCTCTGGTAACAAAGGTAAGCACCCTGGACATGCTGCACCCTTTCTCTTCTGTCACTAGGTGACACTATGCTAGTGACATTAGATATGACAGGGGCTTTGCAAGCTTGGGCATGAATAGAAGGGCAGGAATGTTCTTTGGTCCCTTGGCCTGCTGGGAGAGCCTATTTATTTGGGTAGAGTCAGGTGATCAGGGTTCTGTGCCACCTGGACGGCTGTCTGGGTGGACGTGTGTCGTATTGTCCCGGCTGCAAGGCAAGAAACCTAAGGCCTATCCTGTGGATATTTGGCTGCTATGCTGCCTGAGGGCCTTTCCAGGAGCGGGAGAGCAGCGTAGGGTTGGGACTGCTGGCTTGTAGTCCAACCAAAAGTAGCGGTTCTGCCGGACGGAGGGCCAACTGTGGTCAGAGGTAGAAGGGAAGCTGTTGCCACTAAGGGACCATCCACTTTGTTACCAGAGACCACTGTGAGTAAGCTGAAGCTAATACCAGAGCAATCTGCCCACCAGCCGGGGACGGTGAAGAAGTGGAAAAAACTTCAGTGAGTGCCAAGCCAGGGACCCAGCGAGACTGCAGAGGTGACGCTTGTGGAGCATCAGTGAATGCCAAGCCAGGGACCTAGCGGGTCAGCAGGGGTGACGCTTGAAGAGAATCAGTGAGTGGCTAGCCAGGGACCCAGCAGGGAAGCAGGGGTGACGCTTGAGGAAGATACTGAGTGCTAAAAGTGGAAGAGCTCAGGGGATCCAGTGGCAATTGAATCTGAAGTCTAGTGAAAGACTGGGAATTTGTTGAGTAAAGATCCACAGTGATTGACTGTGGAGTAAGGAGAACTGTTTGTGTTATCAATAGTTGAATAAAACTACTGTTAGAAACTGCTACAAGATTGTTGCCATAGGAGACAGAGGTCCCACCTATACAGAAGTGGTGTCCGGCTGGAGGTCTTCACCTGTATAGCTGTCTGCCTATAGAAGTGTCAGAGTCTGCCAATTATCTTTGCATCTACCTAAGGGTGTCCTGGCCCTAACCCTCTCTCCCACAGTTTTTTTCAAGAGACAACAAATCTTTTTGCATTCAAAAAGTATCTGGCGCCTGCCATTTCATCTTGCAGTACACCCACCATGCCTTGTAACCCACTCTACATTGAAGGATGTCAGCTGTCCCTAACTCTGGAGGTCACCATTAGGCCTCAAGCCACTCTAGACTTTACTACAATGAAAATGTCTTTCTTCCAAAAAAAATTGCATTGTAACTTGTAAGCAATAAGTGTCAGAAAAAGGTTTAGGCATGAAGGGGTTAAGCTAGCTAAACATATAACACTATGAAATATGTTAGTTCTGAACCATTGCAAGGGAAGATTAGTTCAATATATTTGTGGGAAAAAAATGATGCTGCATTTCATCATGTGAAAAAATACTTTTTGTGGTTACTGATGTTTAAAACTGATTGCAAGGCATTCTTGATTGTAGTAAAAAATGGATCCAGCTCTTGGCTCTTGCAGTATGCATTCTAATATAAACACCTGTCTAATTTGTTTGTGTAACAGTGTTCAGTGCTCTACAGGAAAAAGAAATGCCCAGCTGCTCTTTTATATAAAAAATGGGCAAGTGCCTTGCCAAGGACACACCAGGCATTTAATCTCTCTATAATAGGACAACATTAAAACGTTGCTTTCCAAAACACCTCATCCAGGAGCTGAGATAGCCAACCAGGGATATGACTCTTATATCTGCACATTTATCTGCTGTCTACCTCTCTTCTCATGGCATAATAATGCAGCATTCACAAAATCTCATAGGAGAATATTAATGTAGCCTTGACTGACGTGACTCCACGGCATATGTTCATAATGAATTAGCAACCTTGTACATCTTTGTGATATTAAATGCATTATATCATGCTAAGATTTGACTAAAGTTTAAAGAGGGCTTACAACACGCTTAATAATAAATACAGAGCTATGGATATCCAATAACAAGAATAAAAGAGAAAGAGAAAAGTAAAAAATGGCAAATTTCCAATTGGTAGGTTTGGTGAATCTAATAGTGTAATGGCAAATCAGGGTTCACCAACCTTCATAGCTGTGCACCCACATTGATGTCATAATGGGAGCAGCAGCTGTAGCATCCCAATTTACATCAATGGGGCTGCCTGCACAGGGATGCACAGGACACCTGTATATCCCCGTGGTGGTAAACGCAGCTCTCGTACAAGGCGAACACTGTTAAGCCCTGTGTGAACAAGGGCTTAGATGTAACCAATCTGGACCAATGTAAGTTTAAAAAGTTCAGTTTTAAGTTAATCTCAACTTTTTTATTGCTTGCTTTGTCTGAATTGCCCAAGAACAAGTATGTGATTGAACAGTTTATTACAGCCACTATGAAGTATTAGAATAGAAAGATTTTAGCAAATTGGATAATTAGTGCTTCTGTGAAATCCCCACAATGTTCTGTACTTTTACGTAAGTCATTGAAAGTTGAGTAGTCCGTGATACTTTTTTTATTTGCACTAACATACAATTTTTCAGGACAAGCTTTCGGGGTATGTCCCCTTCTTCAAGGTCCAAGCAGTACTGATACAGTGCAAATAAAAAAAGTATCACGGACAGTACTACATTTTCTCTGTCACAATTGCACTAATATGGCTACAATCACATCACGTAAGTCATTGAAATGGAAAAAATAGTTTAGTCTTCCTGTCATCTGGATACTAAGCTTAATGTTTTCTGTGGACCCTCTTCCTCAGAGCCAAAGCAATTATCGCTTTGGCTCTGAGGAAGGGGGTCCTCCCTCGAAACGTGTTAGCACCCTGCAATACATCTGGTCCTTAGACACCTTTGGCTTCAACTATAGACCCAAGAGATACCATTCGCTATTGCTGTTGCCTTGATATGCTTGTATAACACGTTTCTATGTGAGTATAACCATTGCTGTTTTACTTCAATTAAAATACTTTTGGTAATGCACAAGGTTGGTGTGCCCTCCCTTCTTTTCTATATGTTTCAGTTCCGAGGACAACCATTGTTCTGAGGAGGGCAGCAAGACCATTGACATTCTATACAACAGGGTTGACTGCACCACACATCCCTAGAACCAGCACCCAAGCGCAGGGGAATTGTTTGTGTTTTTAGGTTTCACTATCAGGGCTCTGTTAAGTCCCATACACACGATAAGACTTTTTGACAACAAACCTCCGATGGACCTGCTTTCGCGGAAAATCTGACCGTGTGTTCGCTCCATCGGACAAACTTTTTCTAAAGTCCAAAGTACAAACACGCATGCTCAGAACCAATGCTAAAGATCAGACAACAATAGCAGAAGTTGCCCACAGGGTGGCGGTAAAGAGCAGAAAAAACACGTGATTTGGTGAAAGTTGGCTGAAAAAGTCCTGCCATGTGTATGCATACCAAGTTCACGGCCAACGCCCTTTGGACAAAAATCCCCAGAAAAGTCAGATGGAAGTCTGATCGTGTGTATGAGGCTTTAGAGAAATTTAACCCCAGTATACAGGATGTTCTAGAGACAAGGGGGTTGATTTACTAAATGCAAATCGTTTACTTTGTAAGCGAAAATTCCCCAAAGATTAGTGAATGTGGTGAAGCTCTGCTGACATTCTTCATCCAATCATGTGCAAGAAAAAATGCTTTTTTTAAATTTTCCTTCCACATAATATTTTTTTGCAAACTGATGTTTCATCACATTCACTAAGGCCGGCCGTACGTGGAGCAAATTTCTTTCCTGCAACCACAGGTTGCAGGAAAGAAATTCGCTCAATTACCCCTTAAACACACATAGTGTTGATGCAGGAATCCCTCCTGCCTGACCCCTGTCGTCTCCCGGCAGGGGAGTGGGGGAGGCCAGGGGGAGCCATTCCTGATGGGAGAAAACAGTAATTATTGTTAGCAGCTCTAGCAGCCGCTAGCGATAATCACAGGTAAAACCCAGCATACTGGTTGTACATTCAGCCTGCCCATACACAGTTCGAATTTCAGCTGATTCCTTCTGAACTGGCCAAGATTTGAACCGTGTATGGCCTGCCTATGGTCTAGGGAGATTTCCCTTGCAAAGTGCAACAACCTGTGCCTTTGGTAAATCAACCCCATTGTTTTACCAGATAGGATGTGAGGCGACAGGAAAACAGACAACAATAAAGAGCTGACAGAGCTACTACCATTGCCCTACTTAACTTCAAAAAGAATCTCTACTTCTGTCTGTGTTACAGTTAGAAAGATTTGTGGTGTTGATACTACATATACGACTTCCTGTACTCTGTAGTATAGAGGTTAGTTCCTGTTATGATATACTCAATGCAACCAATGACTATTTGGCTGCTGCTGTCCTAGCAACTGATGACATCATCAGTTTTTAGAACCTCATAGTTGCTAGGAAGCAGGCATCCATTTACACCCTAGAAACCAAAGATGCTTGTGGCCCACATGGGGGTAGTATTATTTTAATGGTGGTAGTGATACTGCCACGAAATGAATGACTTTTGCCTGTTCATTAAACTACGAACACCCAAAGATCACACAAACTCCATCCCTAATATACAGACCCAATACAAAGGTTCAACAAGTTAATCTAAACTGCAATGTAGGACCTGCACATACACAGAACAAATACTGCTTTAGGTGTGGTTCAACACAGAACTTTGAAAACTTTGCTGCATGACCTGAAAAGATGCAAGGTGTCATAAATGCTAGAAAATGGGCCGTTTTGGAAAAATCTTCCATACACCTACTGCTGGACAAGTTACCAGGCAGTTTAAGTCATAATGCATAATGTGCTAGTATGCACGCATACTAGCACAGTATGACAGACTTTACCTGAAAGCAAAGCCCTCCAGCACCATGCTGTCAACGCTGTAGGAGCTTCCATTTTCACCTTCACCGCCTTGCTTCCCAGTTTGGGGGCTTCGGCGATATGAATGGCAAAGCCGCAAAGAGTCATTCCTGCACATACACATGGGAGTCGCTGTTTACGGCACAGGGCTCTGAAGGAATGGCACGGGTATGCCCTTTCTTCAGAGCACATGTAAATATCTCCTAAACGGTGCATGTTTAGGAGATGTTTATTTTACCTGTAGGTAAGCCTTATTATAGGCTTACCTATAGTTAGAAATCAAGGGAGTTGACTCCCACTTTAAGTGTAGATAAAAAGGACGCCTCCATTCCACATAATTCTTTGTGTACCGTAACTAATACTACTGTTCCTGCTAACAAGGGCTACTTTATTATGTTGATGCTTGGTACAAGATCTGCTGTCTCTATATTGTCTGATGTCTTTGCAAATGAACCACTTACTGCACCTACTCCTAAACTAGTTAGGTATCTTAGACACCCTATTCCTGTGCTTGGCTGACCGCTAATGACTGTAAGATTTCAATTAAGTAGTAATTATAAGGAAAGATTATTTTTATAATTTTATAATTATAATTATAAGGAAAGACACCACTATACTGGGCAGGGATCCTTTTTCTGTACTAAATCTACAATTAGTGTATGTTCTTATCATAACAGCCCAATATTTCATCACTCAGCAAAACCTCCCTGTGCTGCAAAAAAAATTAACGCAGCACTTTACATATACATTGTACATTCACATCGGTCCCTACCCTCAAGGAGCTTACAACCTAAGGTCCCTAACTCACATTCATATACTAGGGCCAATTTAGACAGAAGCCAATTAACCTACCAGCATGTCTTTGGAGTGTTGGAGGAAACCAGAGTACCCGGAGGAAACCCACGCAGGCACAGGGAGAACATGGAAACTCCAGGCAGGTAGTGTTGTGGTTGGGATTCGAACCAGCGACCCTTTTTACTGCTAGGCCAGAGTGCTACACCACTGTGCTGCCCACGTCTGGGCATAGATGCCCAAGTACTAACTGGCATTCAATTTTGTGTTATTTATCATGATATATTTGCGGTTATGTACAATTCACCACTCCAGACAGTACTATTTCCTCAGAGAAGCTATTGATAATGTTGGTCCTTTCACAGAGCCACCTGTGGACTGCCAGTTTGCTATAACATTAATTCATTATTACAGTAAAAAGCCAGAAATTGCATTTGCCTTAAATAAAACTAGTGTCTAAGATTGGAACACAATTTTTTATCATTTGGGCTTTAATGAAAGAAAGAAATAAGCACAGGTTATCCATGCACCGATCAACCATGACTTTATGACCACTGACAAGTTAAGTGAATAACATTGATTATCGCATTACAATGGTATCTGAAAGTCAGTAGGATATATTAGACAGCAAGTAAACATGTTGTCCTTAAAGCGGAGGTCCAGCTTTAAAAATAGCTTTTTTTAAAGTCAGCAGCTACAAACACTGTAGCTGCTGACTTCTAATAAGCATACTTACCTGTCCAGGTTGCCCACGATGTCGGCCACCTGAGGCCGATCCGTCGATCGTGGCAGGTCCTGGCGTGACCATCCTCACTAAGGTTAACAGGCAGTGGAGCCTTGCGGCTTCACTGCCCAATTCCTACTGCGCATGCACGAGTCGTGCGGCGTTTTGTGAATGGGCGGCTGACTTCTGGGAGACACAGTTCCCAGAAGTCAGCGTGCCCCATTCCCCAGAAGACAATGTGAGGAGGACAAGACCGAGGAGCACCGCGGACAAGGAAGGGGCAGATTAGGAAGATCTGCCTAGTAACAGCCATTTCTGGTAAAAGCAAAAAAAATGGGCATTGCAATTTGTTGCATATAGGTCTGCGTGGCCGCAGACTGGTCACGGTGCCGTGACCATGCTGACCCGTGTGCAGAGCCAAAAGTGCATACAACGGGCACATGAGCATTAGAACTTGACCATGGAGCAATGGGAGAAGGTGGCATTGTCTGGCCGGGTGTGTGTGCATCGCTAACCTGGGGAAAAGATGGCACAAGGATGCAGTATGGGAAGAAGGCATGCCACGAGAGGTAGTGTGATGCTTTGGCCAATGTTGTGCTGGTAAACCTTGGTACTTGCCATTTATGTAGATGCTACTTTAATTGTTGCAGACCAACTACAACCCTTCATGGAAACAGTATTCCCTGAAGGCAGTGGCCTCTTTCAGCAGGATAATGTGCACTGCCACACAGCAAAAATGGTTCAAGAATGGTTTCAGGAACACAACAATGAGTTCAAGGTATTGACTTGACCTCCACATTTTCCAAATCTCAATCCAATCAAGCATCTGTGGGATTCGGTGGAAAAATCGACCACTAGAAGCCTCACCTCACAACTTAAAGGATCTGCTACTGATGGCTTGGAGCCAGATACCACAGCATACCTTCAGAGGTCTAGTGCCATCAATGCCTCGATTGCTAAGGGCTGTTTTGGCAGCAAAAAGAGGACATACTCCATATTATGTGGCTGGTCATAAAGTTACGGTTATATATAACAAGAGAACTACTGTTTTATTCTGTACAGAATATATTATGTGCACTGGTAAAGGGGAAGACCAGTGTTGCTGGGCCCCTTGACTGCACAGGTTCTAGAGCAACTGCACTTTCTGCTCTCCATGTAGGCACGCCTTACTTAGACTCCTTTTCCTTGTAAGTGGCAAAAAGTTGATGGGGAACAGTGTTAGAGATATAAATCATAACAATCACTACCTGCCAAGGGCTGGAGTGAGGAAATATAGAAATTTTCTACCATTTAAAAAGTTATAATTAATACAGTACATTAATCAGTGCTTTGTCTGGCTATATCTTTCTTAATAGATGTTTGCTTATAATATGTTACATCATTATATGCTATGCTTTTTACCCTAGAATATCTGACCTTGACTCTGGTTTTTATATTACTCGACCAGTGTTTTGTGTCTGAACGGAGGCCAATAATGTCAACGGAATATTCCCAAGTGGCCATTCAAAAATGCATTGTTGACGGGAAGCCATCTGCCTGAATAAATTATGGCAAAGAACACCAGGCAGGTGGATTATCAAATTAGATTTCATCATGATAATAGACTGTAATTTAGCTCATGCTCATGCAAACACACTGAGAGAAAATATCACCTTGCAAAGGGCAAAATAAGACCAATGTTTGATTTTATGGAGTCATCTTGGTGCCAGCCTTAGACTGAAATGTAATAGTTGCTTCTACTTAATTTCCCGAATGTATTTGTAGAAAATAGGCTCAATTCACAAAGCTAACACACTTATTTTCAAAAAAGTGACAGTTATTTCAGTTGAGTCCATTGAGTCCAATGAGATTTGAAAATTGCAGTCACATGGCTAAAAGGAGTGCTTTGGGCTACTGTAAAGCTTTGTAAATAAAGTCTGTGACAAACCCTCTGTCCTCAAACAGATCTAGGTCCGCCGTTAATGCTTCCTCTGTTCAGAACCAGCACCCTGCAAGCTTCTTTAGCCCCTCAGTCCACAGACAACACACCTCAGTGTAGGGTAAAACCACAAACTGCTTTATTCAAGCACATGTTAACAGATATCTCTCTTCAAAAACACATCCCTCCCACCCTTGGAAAACAAGGCGGGTCCAACTGTCCAATGACAATGGCCACACAGGTCTGGTGTGTTCAAACTTCTCAATACACAGTCTTATCAGCAGGGGGGTTTGAGGAATCCCCCTCCCTTTTTCCTCACAGAAAACACACTTACACATCCCACAATAGTTTAGGCAGACAGCCACAATAGACAATAGAATACAGTCACACCCCAAAACATCACAGCAAAAAGTCCAACAGCATGGCACAGCACACATTATATATACATATATACAGCACATATTATATACATTTTACAAGGTTCTAGTGTGGCTGCAAAGAGAGTCTGACTAGCACAGATCATAGTGGGGTTCTCATTCACCATGTGCCCCTATTAGAGACACAGGGTGATCTACACATAAGAGGGCCTGGGGAGGCTGGACCAGGAACCTCCAGAACTCTCCAGGGCAAGCTGAGCCGCACCAACCCCTGACCCAAAGTCACTCCTGTCACAGAGTCCAATGCATTTAACAGGCAAATATTGCAAATGCATTATTCAGCATGTATGCGCTAAAAAAAATAATTGATCTGATACCAAGTCTACATTAACCCTACCACTGATGGCCAAGAACTGAAAACCTTTGAGTGTAGAATCATTTTAGTAGAAAAAAGGTAATAAGATAGTGAAATTTGAAGTAGGAATATGTTGCTACTGTAGACCATTTCCACTGGCTATTACATAAAAAACAATGAAAAAGATAGAGTAAGTATAATAGTCAAGGGTCCTCACAGTTAGTTAAAGCAGTTCTACTTTTGCAGGCAAATTTGAGAAAACCCAACTATATGTGTGTAATATGTTCCCATTAACACACCAAACATAGAAAATGTTTTAGAAATATTTCTTTACTTTTAGATGTTTCTCAAGAGAGGGTGTCATGACTGACTGCAAGGTTTTTCGAACAATGTAATAGTCCCTAAGAGCAGCCATAGTTCAAATCTCAGCTGGGTCAGCAGGAACCGGCGGAGATTCGAACCACTGTGTATGAGCAGGCTGAATATACCAAGTTGATCGATTGATCAGCTTGGGTACAACCAGCCTGCCAGATTTACTTGCAATTATCACTAGCGGCTGCTATAGCTGCTAGCAATAATCACTGTCTTCTCCTGGCTGGGAAGGCTTCCCTGATCCCCATCCACCCCCTGCCAGGAGTGGCATGAAGGATTCCCTTGTCAGCACTGTCTGTGTTGATGGGGGAATCGTGCAAATTTCTTTTCTGCAACCTGTGGTTGCAGAAAAGAAAGTTGCACCATCTATGGCCTGCCTAAGGCCATACACGGTTTGAATCCGCTGAACCGGCCGAGATTCAAAACATTAATGGGCAGGCTGAATGTACCAAATCGATCTTCCTGATCCTCTATAGCTATATAGCTGCTATAGCCGCTAGTGATAATAGTCTTCTCCCAGCGGGGATGGCTTACCCCGCCTTTCCCTGCCGGGAGAAGAAAATGGCCTGGCAGGAGGAATTCCCACATGTGTTGATGGTGGAGTCAAACCCATGGTTGCAGGAAAGAAATTATCTCCGTGTATGGCCGACCAAAAGGCCCCTACACACGATACAAAAATTGGAAGTCAAATTTCATCCGACGAACGATCTGCTGATTTTTGAATTGTTAGTATGACAAAAGCTGGATGTGCAGACTATAACATTTTTGTTGGATGTGAACACAACGTCTGATTTTCGTTTAATTAGTACGATTTTCACCCAAAAAAAATCGTAAGAGCAAGACTACGCATGCTCAGAAACAAAAGAATACATACAAAACTAGTCAACACATTACATCACTTCTGACGTTGTATTCTGTCATACGAGGATTTTCATATGGTGAGTAACCTCTTTTCTTTCGACATGAAACTAGCATGCTACGAAAAATGGATGAATGATCATCCTAAAATCTGATCGTGTGTACGAGACTTAAGTCTGTCCTCAATAACAACAATGCAAGGAGCCTAGACTCCAAATCTTTGTCCATTTGCTAGGACAGGCAGTGTTAAAAGCTAGTTACAATTGATAATGAAAGTCTGCCTGCACAGTACAGACAGGGTTAATTATGGCAAACGAAAAGAAAGAAGACAAGGCTAGTGTATTATCGTTTGGGTTGATTTTATTTAAAATACAGTATAAAAACTACTCACAATTGTAGTAGAAAGGTTTGCAGTAAAAAAGTTATTCTATAGGTGGCTGCAGCATGTAGAACCAAAACCACACTCCGAATGGTCATGGAGGATGTGATGAGGGTCACTGCCGGCTGACGCGTTTCAAATCGCAAAGCTTCTTCATCAGAGCCCAGCAGTGTGCTAACCTCAAGCGATCCCTTTATATATACTTTATATATGCAAGCATGCGCACCACAGCTCAGGCAATGGAGGACCTCCCAGGGGTCATGGGGGCTCCTCCCACTTGCGTGGAAGGTCTTAAAAAAACACACAATAAGTACTTAATTATGGCAAACACAGCTGCAAGCCCCCTAATAAACAAAAACAAACAAGTACAGTGTTCTCTTTTTGGAGGGTCCAGAATAAAGCATCTAAAAAGGGAAGGTGCAATTTTTAAAGATTTTTTTTAAAGTGGTTGTAAACCTCAGTCATGAAATCTGTAGTGTTTACTTGTCTACCTCCAAAGTTCTAAGTGTTGTTTCTCTCTGGTGGTTCGATCCTCTGTTATCACCATGAGTCTCTTCTGAGAAATTTTCCTGACACATGAGATACATTTGTGACGGGGGAGGGAGCTCAACACACAGCTTCTCTATTCAGAACACAGCACTACATCCTTCCTTCTGTCCTGTGCAGTGTGTGGAGGAGGGTGTGTCCCTTTCCTCCAATCAGCTCTCACACGGTAGCTGCAGCTCTCCACCCCCTCCTCTCTACTCCTTACAGATGTAGAAGGATTTATTTATGAATCCACACTTTTTAATGGACCTAGAGAAGATGTAGGAGGATTTGTTTAATCTCTGTGTATCATCTGAAGCTATTCACTTCACTGGCTATAAGAGAGGGTTTACAACCACTTTAAGTTATGTGAATGGGGACATGTAACAAACATAAAGTACTGTAGGTGTTATCCTAATTTGGCTGCAAATGTGGAAATACACTTTAAGGTAAGGGATGCCACAGAAATAAAAGTGTATATAAAGCAATTTTTTTAATTTATTTTTTCGAATATAGTAGGGAATGTTTATGATCTCTAACACTTTCAGTTTTTTTTTTACTGTCCCTGTCTCATGTGGGAAACATAGCATGAAGTAAAAGTAGATCTCTTCAAAGCGAGATAGAAAGTTGTTACCAGAACATGTTTAGCCAGTGGAATTTTTTTTTAAATTTCCAATTACTTTCTGCCCCAGTGACCATGGTCAATGGGAAAATAAAGAAGGTGGATCTCTTGGGGGTGAAGGGGGGCTAACAAATGGCAATGAAACCCCAACGGAGGTTGTAAACCTTCCACTTTCAATCTAAAAAATAAAGTTTTGCCCTACGTACACTCTAAAGCCCTGTACACAGGATCGGATTTCCTATGGATTCTAATCCGGTGTATTTTTCTATCGGAAATCCGATGAATCTGACTTCCATCACTCTTGCCTACACACCATCAGTCAAAAATCAGACCGTCCCAAACGCCGTGACGTAAAACACTCAGACGAGCCGAGAAAAATTAAGTTCAATGCTTCTGAGCATGCGTCGACTTGATTCTGAGCATGCGTGGGTTTTTTGTCCGATGGAGTTCCACACAGACAATCGGAATTTGCTATCGTTTTTTTCCCATCGGATAAATTTAAAACATGCATTTCTCACCGATGGAAAAAAGACCGATGGGGACCATACACTATCGGTTTGTCCGATGAGAAAAGTCCATCGGACTGTTTTCATCTGTAAAACCGATCGTCTGTACACGGCATAAGTGGTTTCTTCAGTTCACCTGACTGAATTCATTGGATGGTGTACTGTATCCTCCTTGATGTTTTGCATGACCAACATTAGACGTGTCTTGAGCATTGTGTTAATATTCAGGAATGTCTAACAGTATTCTTATCTTTCCCAATAAGTTCTTTCATGCTTGTTCTTGTCAATGAATTCCAGTCCTCCACTCAGAAACATTTTAATAGCCCAAAGACTGTCACAAAGTTCAGTTGTTCCATGTACAACAGGTCACAGAGACTTCAGTAGCTTAACATCTGACAAAGTCATCAAGTTCGCCAACTGAAACAAGCCCCATAATTGGAGTGGGTCAGAGCAAAGACAAAATATCATCGGTTCATATTAAACTTCAAAAGATTCCAAACAAATGCATGTGGACATGACGTCAGTTGGTTGCAGCCTTATAATTTCATTGTCCATTGTTCACAAGAATGTAGAATTCACAGCTAGTAAATTGCCCCAAGGGGTATAATTCAGTGTAAATGATGAGGCATTACTTGCAGTTGACTTCTTAATGCCACGACAAATAATAATAAGAATGCCTTTCACATCTATAGTACTTCTGACCCGGCTCACGTAATACCCATCATATCACTTCAAAGACGCTCCTATTAGTTATCTAATTAAAGTGCCGGCCAAATGATTACATACTGTTCAAAGTGACAGAACCTTGCATAACTTGCATTCCCTGCTCTCAAAAGTTCTCATTTAAGGATTACAGTAAAGAATAATAAACAAATTGAAAGGAAAGGTAAAATATGTTAAGGTATGTCGTAACTAATTCTCCTAATAGTATTCCCAGCTAACTGTGATTTAACTGGATTTAAATCTTATGCTTCAAAGTACAGCTTGAGGGAACGTAGAGATCCAGCAGAAATGTAGTTACTTTAGCTGCCATGCAAATACCTCTGTGAATTGAGTCAAACAACAGTTTAATTATGCATGATCTGTACAGAAGTAGCCTTGTTTTGGAATTTGATTGGCAGGTTGTTATATAATAAAGCAGATTTGGCAGATTGATTAGCTAACTTTATATCCTATTTGTCAAATCTGAGTTTCCATTTCATTCGGTTTGTCGCAGTGAACTGAAGGCAATATCAGATGACATTTGTATTGTAGTGTAAGAAAAAAGGTATTGTGGCCTAAGCGGAGAGTGTAGGCTGTTTTTTTTTTTCTTTATTTCCAGGCGCAAGTGATTTTACTTATATTGAAAGGTGAACTGCCCTGCAATGACCCGTTTGACCAGTTTTTATTTTATTTTACCTTTGTCAGAAAACTGCAGCACCTCATCAGAAGCTTGGCAGAACCTCTGGAGATGTGGATTCTTGTTAACCAAAGGAAAAGGAGACACTGGAACTTTGGATTGAGTATACAGTAGCTCCCTTACAGAGGATTTCATAGCAGAACGTATGTAAATACTGCAGAATGTACTCCAGCAAGCTATTTTAGTTTAAAGAGTTAGGGTTGAAAGCCCAAAAAAATGCATTAGAGCTTCTTCAGTACATTACTATTTAATGCTCGTTTGGTTGTATTTGATAAAAGAACGAAAATTTTGAAAAACCCCTATATTTTCTACTTTCTGTTATAAAACATATCCAATAAAAGTTCTTCATAAATTTATGCCAAAATGTATTATGCTACAGGTCTATAAAAAATCCCAATAAGTGTATATTAATTGATTTGTGAAAGTTAAAGGGTCTACAAACGATGGTATATATATATATTTAAAAAATTATCATTCCTGATGCACTGACGGCCTATCTTATTTCTCGAGGCCCTTAAAATGTCAGCCCAGTACAAATACTCCCCAAATGGCCCCGTTTTAGAAAGTAGACAGTCTGAGGTATTTAGTAATAGACATGCCATACTGTCACCAGAGCAGTACAGCGTCATCATATGACTGGTGTGGCGGTGATCAGGAATACTGACTGGTGACAGTATGTTAAAAAAATAATAATTAATCTTTCTTTTTTTTTACACTTTGATTGCTGTTACAGTGGTGAACACTGTAACAGCATTGTTTTGAACTGCTGTGAATGGGTTACATAACATTCATAATGGCTGTGATTACTATTGTGAGCTGTGATTGGCCCACAGCTATCACATGGGCCCAGGTAGCATGTGATAGCTGTGGGCCAATTACAGCATCACAATTAGTGATGAGCCGAACACCCCCGGGTTCGGTTCGCACCAGAACCCGCGAACGGACCGAAAGTTCGTACGAACATTAGAACCCTATTAAATACAATGGATGCGAACGTTCGAATTCTAAAGTGCTAATTATAACAACTATTATGCATGTTATTGTCCTAAAAAGGGTTTGGGAACCCGGGTTGTGCACCAGGGGACATGTATCAATGCAAAAAGAAGTTTTAAAAACGGTCGTTTTTCGGGAGCAGTCATTTTAATGATGCATAAAGTGAGAAAAAAAAGTCAAATATTCCTTTAAATATCGTACCTGGGGGGTGTCTAAAGTATGCCTGTGAAGTGCCACGTGTTTCCCGTGTTTAGAACTGTCCCTGCACAAAATTACATTTCTAAAGGAAAAAAAGCCATTTAAAACTGCTTGCGGCTTTAATGTAATGTCTGGTCCCGGTAATATGGATGAAAATCTTTAAGAAAAATGGCATAGCTACCCCATGACCCCCCCCCCCCCTACCCCAGCCCATTACCAGCCCCTTTGGGTCTTGTATGGATATTAAGGGGAACCCCGCACATAAAATAAAAAAGGCCCTATATACTCTGAACAGCCGTATACAGGCGGTGCATACAAGACAGGGACTGTAGGTTTGTTCTTATGTAGAATCTGTTTGTAATTTTGAACAGGTACATTGTTGAAGTGTAGCTCCAGCCCAAAAATCGATTTTTAAACTTTTTGGAAAACATAGTTAAGGGTTATCACCCCTGTAACATTTGTTTTGCTGTCTGTGCCCCTGTTCAGAACATTTCACCTCACTTTCCGTCCCAATGACAACTGTTTTTGAAATGTGGTGTTTTTCTTGAAACAAGGATTGCTGATAAAGCATCAGTACAGAGGAGACACCTTTCTCCCATATTTATTCTTACAGGAGAGAATTTTCCTTCCTAGTGGTAGATTTCCTCTCACTTCCTGTTGTCTTCTTGCGTTTGCAAGTAGGAGTCGTTTGTAAGTTGGATGTTTGAAAGTAGGGACCTGCCGTATATACTCTGCAGAAATAGGCCCCTTAGTTGTTGGTGTTGGCACAACACTGTAAGCACTCACAGTTACTCTTGGTTGGTGCTGGAACGCCCTGCTGTCAACTATTATATCAGGAATTTTAATTACATATAATTGTTGAACAGTGGTAGTAAAAATTGGGCCTTTGATGGTGGTGCTGGTGCCACAACACTGTAAGCCCTGACAGTTACTCTTGGTGGGTGCAGCAATGGGCCCTGCTGTGAATTATTAGATCAAGAATTGTAATTACATGCCCCTTTTGAACAGGGGCTGAAAAATTGGGCCTTTCGTGGTGGTGGTGGTGGTGGCGTTGCCACAACACTGTAAGCCCTCAGAGTTACTCTTGGTGGGTGCAGCAATGGGCCCTGCTGTGAATTATTAGATCAAGAATTGTAATTGCATGCCCCTGTTGAACAGGGGCTGAAAAATTGGGCCTTTCGTGGTGGTGGTGGTGGTGGTGGTGTTGCCACAACACTGTAAGCCCTCAGAGTTACTCTTGGTGGGTGCAGCAATGGGCCCTGCTGTGAATTATTAGATCAAGAATTGTAATTACATGCCCCTTTTGAACAGGGGCTGAAAAATTGGGCCTTTCGAGGTGGTGGTGGTGGTGGCGTTGCCACAACACTGTAAGCCCTCAGAGTTACTCTTGGTGGGTGCAGCAATGGGCCCTGCTGTGAATTATTAGATCAAGAATTGTAATTGCATGCCCCTGTTGAACAGGGGCTGAAAAATTGGGCCTTAGGCACTGGTGGCACAACACTACAACCCCTCAGAGATACTGTACTTGGAGCACAGCAATGAGCCCTGTTGCAAAGTATTGCTTCAAAAATTGTAATGACACGCCCCTGTTAAACAGGGGCTGAAAAATTGGGCCTTAGGCACTGGTGCCACAACACTCCAACCCCTCACAGATACTGTACCTGGAGCACAGCAATGAGCCCTATGGCAAATTATTGCTAAAAAAATTGTAATTACACGCCCCTGTAAAACAGGGGCTGAAAAATTGGGCCTTAGCCACTGGTGGCGGCACCCATAAACAAAAATGATCTTCCAAGCTATCATCATCAATCGTATCATTGAGGACTCGGAGGAGGAGGATAGCCAGTCAACATAACAGCAAAGGCACTCAGCATCAGCATCAGTCTTGAAGGGATGTGACATGTTAAAATCAATTAGTCTGTTATATCAGCATCAGGTGTGTGGTAGCTGGTGGTGATCCAAGACTGGTTCATCTTGATGAAAGTCAGTCGATCAACCGAGTCGGTGGACAGGCGCACCCTGTGATCCGTGACAAATCCTCCAGCAGCACTGAATGTGCGTTCCGAAAGAACGCTGGATGCAGGACAGGCCAGTAGCTCAATTGCATACTGTGCAAGCTCTGGCCAGTGATCCATCCTCAAGACCCAGTAAGCCAGAGGATTTTCGGTGGGGAAGGTGTCCAAGTCTGACCTTGCCCCTAGATATTCCTGCACCATGTTTATCAGACGCTGGCGATGGTTGCTGGAACCGATCATACTTTGGGGCTGCGGACTAAAGAATTGTCTGAACGCATCGGTCAGACGGCCACCTTCCCCACCGCTCCTTCTTTGACTGGCCGAAGCCTCAGCAACTCGTTGTCCAGGACCAGGAGTTTGTAACCTCCCAGTCTCTGGGAACGCGTTGCACAGACCTTTCTGCAAGGCCTCCCGGAGTTGTCTCATCCTCTGCTCCCTCTGCGACGGTAACATAAGGTCCGCAACCTTACCCTTGTACCGTGGATCAAGGAGAGTGGCCAGCCAGTAATGGTCCCTCTCCTTGATCCGAAGAATACGAGGATCCTTCCGCAGACTTTGCAGGATCAGGGAGGCCATGCAGCGTAGGTTTGCTGAGGCATTCGCTCCGGAGTCCTCTGGGTCACTAAGGACGACATGATCCGCAGCCACCTCCTCCCAGCCACGTACAAGTCCACTGGTTTCTTGGGACTGTAAATCATCCCTAAAAGACTGCTGCTGATGATGCTGAGTGCCAGCCTCCACCTCCATGCTGACACAATCCTCCTCCTCCTCCTCCTCCTCGTCCTCTTCCTGTGCGATGGGTGGGACAGAAGGAACACTGTCTGGGTAAAGGGGGCCTTGAGAGGCAAGGAAGTCCTCCTCTTCCTGCCTCTGTTCTGCCTCAAGTGCCCTGTTCATTATTCCACGCAGCGTGTGCTCCAACAGGTGGACAAGAGGTACAGTGTCACTGATGCATGCACTGTCACTGCTCACCATCCTCGTGGCCTCCTCAAATGGTGCCAGGACAGTGCATGCATCCCTGATCATGCCCCACTGGCGTGGAGAAAAAAAAAACAAGCTCCCCTGAGCCTGTCCTGGTGCCGTAGTCGCACAGGTACTCATTGATGGCCCTCTGCTGCGTGTGCAGCCGCTGCAGCATGGCCAACGTTGAGTTCCACCTGGTGGGCATGTCACATATAAGGCGGTTCTTGGGCAGGTTCAACTCCTTTTGCAGCTCAGCCAGGCGAGCACTGGCATTATAAGATCTGCGGAAATGCACACAGACTTTCCTGGCCTGCCTCAGGACATCCTGTAAGCCCGGGTACCTGCCCAAGAACCGCTGCACCACCAGGTTAAGGACGTGAGCCACACAGGGCACATGGGTCAGTTGTCCCTGTCGGAGGGCGGAGAGGAGGTTGGTGCCATTGTCGCAAACCACCATTCCTGGCTTAAGCTGGCGTGGCGTCAACCACCTCTCGGCCTGGCCCTGCAGAGCAGACAGGACCTCTGCCCCAGTGTGGCTTCTGTCCCCCAAACACACCAGCGCAAGCACGGCATGGCATCTTTTTGCCTGCGTACTTGCGTAGCCCCTTGAACGCCTACGGAGCACCGCTGGTTCCGAGGACAAACCACAGGAAGAGGCCATGGAGGAAGAAGAAGAGGAGGGGGTGGAGGAGAGAGGTGTGTCACAACCAGTAGTAGCATTTTGGAGGTGTGGCGGTGGAACAACCTCCAACACTACTGCACCTTGTCCTGCATCCTTCCCAGCTGCCAAAAGAGTGACCCAATGGGCCGTGAAAGAAAGGTAACGTCCCTGTCCATGCCTGCTGGACCATGAGTCAGCGGTAATATGCACCTTACCGCTGACCGCCCTGTCCAGCGAGGCCAAGACATTGCCTTCCACATGCCGGTAGAGAGCCGGAATAGCCTTCCGTGAGAAAAAGTGGCGTTTGGGAACCTGCCACTGAGGAACCGCACATTGCACAAACTCACGGAAGGGGGCCGAGTCTACCAACTGAAAAGGCAGCAGTTGAAGCGCTAGCAATTTAGCCAAGCTAGCATTCAACCGCTGGGCATGTGGATGGCTGGGAGTGAACTTCTTTCGACGGTCCAGCAGCTGGGGCAGGGAAATTTGCCTGCTAGAATCGGACGTCGGTGTACTGCTAGCAGAGTGGCCGCAAGTACTTGGCTGTGACACACCTAATTCTACACCTTCATTCCTCTCAGTGCATGTTTCAGAGAGGACTGAAGTTATAGTGGGGTTGGAGATCCCAGCTGATGCGGTGCAAGGAGAGGTCCGCTTTGTTCTTTGGTGTGGGTCTTTGAGGTAGGCTTGCCAACAAGCTGCATGGCAGGTCAACATATGTCTGGTCAGGCATGTGGTACCCAAGCGGCTGATGTTTTGGCCACGCGATATACGCTTGAGACATATGTTGCAAACAGCAGCTGTGCGATCTGATGCACTAGCCTCAAAAAAGGCCCACACCAAAGAACTTTTTGAATGACGGGCAGAGGCAGCGCCCTGCACAGGCGGAGCTCTGCGGTGTGATTCCGTCGGTGTACTGCCCTTACGCTGGCCACCAAAGGGCATCCTGCCTCGTTGGAGATGTGCCTCCTCCTCATCCTCCTCCTCTCTCCTATTAGGCACCCACGTGGAGTCAGTGACCTCATCATCCCCTCCCTCCTCATCACTGGAGCCAATCTGGCAGTATGCTGCAGCTGCTGGAACATGACTGCCAGATTGGTGTCCTTCTTGAGCATCCCCTCTGTCTGCTCTCACGCTACTGCCTTCCTCTAGCTGGGTTTCATCATCAGACCCTTCGAAACGCTGGGCATCCTCCTGGAGCATGTACCCAACACTGTGCTCAAACAGTTCGGGGGACTCCTCAGGAGGAGGACATGGTGGGTCTAGGGAAGGAGTGACTGATGATGAGTCTGACATTGATACCAGGGAAGAGGACGCTTTGGCAGCTGCTTTTCCAGTACCCTGAGCCTGGGTGAGAGAGGATGAGGAGGAGGAGGAGGGCTTGGTCATCCACTCTACCAAGTCTTCGGCATGATGTGGCTCAACATGTCCAGCTGCCGAAAAGAAGGACAAGCGTGTCCCATGGCCATGTGCTGATGACAATGCACCGCGTCCACGACCAGCACTGTTGCCCCCAGACACAGAGCCTGCTTGCCCTCTTTTATTGCCTCCTGACTGTCTGCGTCTCCTTGTTTGCCTTCCAGACATTCTAATAGATGGCCTGCAGGGAGATGGGAAAAAAGCAATAAGGGCTACCTTCAGGTGTCCTTCTCTGTCCCTTTACTTAAGGATTTCTAAATATGGTTGAGGATGATTGCTTTTGCACAGAATAGCACAACGACAATTTCCCTGACTGTGCAAAAAAACAAGGATTTCAAAGATGGTTGATGAGGAATGCTTTAGCACACTATAGCACAAGGAGAATTCCCTCACTGTCCTTCCCTGTCCCTAGAAACAAGGATTCGCACAGTAAAACACACTGACACTCTCCCTACCTATAGTTTTCTGTCCCTAGAAAAAATGTTTTTTTTAAAGCACACTATAGCACAAGGAGAATTCCCTCACTGTCCTTCCCTGTCCCTAGAAACAAGGATTCGCACAGTAAAACACACTGACACTCTCCCTACCTATAGTTTTCTGTCCCTAGAAAAAATGTTTTTTTAAAGCACACTATAGCACAAGGAGAATTTCACTCACTTTCCTTCTTTGTCCCTAGAAACAAGGTTTATCACAGTGAAAGAAACTGACACTCTTCCTTCCTATAGTTTTCTGTCCCTAGAAAAAAATGTTTTTTTAAAGCACACTATAGCACAAGGAGAATTCCCTCACTGTCCTTCCCTGTCCCTAGAAACAAGGATTCGCACAGTAAAACACACTGACACTCTCCCTACCTATAGTTTTCTGTCCCTAGAAAAAAATGTTTTTTTAAAGCACACTATAGCACAAGGAGAATTCCCTCACTGTCCTTCCCTGTCCCTAGAAACAAGGATTCGCACAGTAAAACACACTGACACTCTCCCTACCTATAGTTTTCTGTCCCTAGAAAAAATGTTTTTTTAAAGCACACTATAGCACAAGGAGAATTCCCTCACTGACCTTCCCTGTCCCTAGAAACAAGGATTCGCACAGTAAAAGACACTGACACTCTCCCTACCTATAGTTTTCTGTCCCTAGAAAAAATGTTTTTTTAAAGCACACTATAGCACAAGGAGAATTTCACTCACTTTCCTTCTTTGTCCCTAGAAACAAGGTTTATCACAGTGAAAGAAACTGACACTCTTCCTTCCTATAGTTTTCTGTCCCTAGAAAAAAATGTTTTTTTAAAGCACACTATAGCACAAGGAGAATTCCCTCACTGTCCTTCCCTGTCCCTAGAAACAAGGATTCGCACAGTAAAACACACTGACACTCTCCCTACCTATAGTTTTCTCTCCCTAGAAAAAATGTTTTTTTAAAGCACACTATAGCACAAGGAGAATTCCCTCACTGTCCTTCCCTGTCCCTAGAAACAAGGATTCGCACAGTAAAACACACTGACACTCTCCCTACCTATAGTTTTCTGTCCCTAGAAAAAATGTTTTTTTAAAGCACACTATAGCACAAGGAGAATTCCCTCACTGTCCTTCCCTGTCCCTAGAAACAAGGATTCGCACAGTAAAAGACACTGACACTCTCCCTACCTATAGTTTTCTGTCCCTAGAAAAAATGTTTTTTTAAAGCACACTATAGCACAAGGAGAATTTCACTCACTTTCCTTCTTTGTCCCTAGAAACAAGGTTTATCACAGTGAAAGAAACTGACACTCTTCCTTCCTATAGTTTTCTGTCCCTAGAAAAAAATGTTTTTTTAAAGCACACTATAGCACAAGGAGAATTCCCTCACTGTCCTTCCCTGTCCCTAGAAACAAGGATTCGCACAGTAAAAGACACTGACACTCTCCCTACCTATAGTTTTCTGTCCCTAGAAAAAATGTTTTTTTAAAGCACACTATAGCACAAGGAGAATTTCACTCACTTTCCTTCTTTGTCCCTAGAAACAAGGTTTATCACAGTGAAAGAAACTGACACTCTTCCTTCCTATAGTTTTCTGTCCCTAGAAAAAAATGTTTTTTTAAAGCACACTATAGCACAAGGAGAATTCCCTCACTGTCCTTCCCTGTCCCTAGAAACAACTATTCGCACAGTAAAACACACTGACACTCTCCCTACCTATAGTTTTCTCTCCCTAGAAAAAATGTTTTTTTAAAGCACACTATAGCACAAGGAGAATTCCCTCACTGTCCTTCCCTGTCCCTAGAAACAAGGATTCGCACAGTAAAACACACTGACACTCTCCCTACCTATAGTTTTCTGTCCCTAGAAAAAATGTTTTTTTAAAGCACACTATAGCACAAGGAGAATTCCCTCACTGTCCTTCCCTGTCCCTAGAAACAAGGATTCGCACAGTAAAAGACACTGACACTCTCCCTACCTATAGTTTTCTGTCCCTAGAAAAAATGTTTTTTTAAAGCACACTATAGCACAAGGAGAATTTCACTCACTTTCCTTCTTTGTCCCTAGAAACAAGGTTTATCACAGTGAAAGAAACTGACACTCTTCCTTCCTATAGTTTTCTGTCCCTAGAAAAAAATGTTTTTTTAAAGCACACTATAGCACAAGGAGAATTCCCTCACTGTCCTTCCCTGTCCCTAGAAACAAGGATTCGCACAGTAAAAGACACTGACACTCTCCCTACCTATAGTTTTCTGTCCCTAGAAAAAATGTTTTTTTAAAGCACACTATAGCACAAGGAGAATTTCACTCACTTTCCTTCTTTGTCCCTAGAAACAAGGTTTATCACAGTGAAAGAAACTGACACTCTTCCTTCCTATAGTTTTCTGTCCCTAGAAAAAAATGTTTTTTTAAAGCACACTATAGCACAAGGAGAATTCCCTCACTGTCCTTCCCTGTCCCTAGAAACAAGGATTCGCACAGTAAAACACACTGACACTCTCCCTACCTATAGTTTTCTGTCCCTAGAAAAAATGTTTTTTTAAAGCACACTATAGCACAAGGAGAATTCCCTCACTGTCCTTCCCTGTCCCTAGAAACAAGGATTCGCACAGTAAAAGACACTGACACTCTCCCTACCTATAGTTTTCTGTCCCTAGAAAAAATGTTTTTGTAAAGCACACTATAGCACAAGGAGAATTTCACTCACTTTCCTTCTTTGTCCCTAGAAACAAGGATTATCACAGTGAAAGAAACTGACACTCTCCCTACCTATAGTTTTCTGTCCCTAGAAAAAATGTTTTTTTAAAGCACACTATAGCACAAGGAGAATTACCTCACTGTCCTTCCCTGTCCCTAGAAACAAGGATTCGCACAGTAAAAGACACTGACACTCTCCCTACCTATAGTTTTCTGTCCCTAGAAAAAATGTTTTTTTAAAGCACACTATAGCACAAGGAGAATTTCACTCACTTTCCTTCTTTGTCCCTAGAAACAAGGATTATCACAGTGAAAGAAACTGACACTCTCCCTACCTATAGTTTTCTGTCCCTAGAAAAAATGTTTTTTTAAAGCACACTATAGCACAAGGAGAATTTCACTCACTTTCCTTCTTTGTCCCTAGAAACAAGGTTTATCACAGTGAAAGAAACTGACACTCTTCCTTCCTATAGTTTTCTGTCCCTAGAAAAAAATGTTTTTTTAAAGCACACTATAGCACAAGGAGAATTCCCTCACTGTCCTTCCCTGTCCCTAGAAACAAGGATTCGCACAGTAAAACACACTGACACTCTCCCTACCTATAGTTTTCTGTCCCTAGAAAAAATGTTTTTTTAAAGCACACTATAGCACAAGGAGAATTCCCTCACTGTCCTTCCCTGTCCCTAGAAACAAGGATTCGCACAGTAAAAGACACTGACACTCTCCCTACCTATAGTTTTCTGTCCCTAGAAAAAATGTTTTTTTAAAGCACACTATAGCACAAGGAGAATTTCACTCACTTTCCTTCTTTGTCCCTAGAAACAAGGTTTATCACAGTGAAAGAAACTGACACTCTTCCTTCCTATAGTTTTCTGTCCCTAGAAAAAAATGTTTTTTTAAAGCACACTATAGCACAAGGAGAATTCCCTCACTGTCCTTCCCTGTCCCTAGAAACAAGGATTCGCACAGTAAAAGACACTGACACTCTCCCTACCTATAGTTTTCTGTCCCTAGAAAAAATGTTTTTTTAAAGCACACTATAGCACAAGGAGAATTTCACTCACTTTCCTTCTTTGTCCCTAGAAACAAGGTTTATCACAGTGAAAGAAACTGACACTCTTCCTTCCTATAGTTTTCTGTCCCTAGAAAAAAATGTTTTTTTAAAGCACACTATAGCACAAGGAGAATTCCCTCACTGTCCTTCCCTGTCCCTAGAAACAAGGATTCGCACAGTAAAACACACTGACACTCTCCCTACCTATAGTTTTCTGTCCCTAGAAAAAATGTTTTTTTAAAGCACACTATAGCACAAGGAGAATTCCCTCACTGTCCTTCCCTGTCCCTAGAAACAAGGATTCGCACAGTAAAAGACACTGACACTCTCCCTACCTATAGTTTTCTGTCCCTAGAAAAAATGTTTTTTTAAAGCACACTATAGCACAAGGAGAATTTCACTCACTTTCCTTCTTTGTCCCTAGAAACAAGGATTATCACAGTGAAAGAAACTGACACTCTCCCTACCTATAGTTTTCTGTCCCTAGAAAAAATGTTTTTTTAAAGCACACTATAGCACAAGGAGAATTCCCTCACTGTCCTTCCCTGTCCCTAGAAACAAGGATTCGCACAGTAAAAGACACTGACACTCTCCCTACCTATAGTTTTCTGTCCCTAGAAAAAATGTTTTTTTAAAGCACACTATAGCACAAGGAGAATTTCACTCACTTTCCTTCTTTGTCCCTAGAAACAAGGATTATCACAGTGAAAGAAACTGACACTCTCCCTACCTATAGTTTTCTGTCCCTAGAAAAAATGTTTTTTTAAAGCACACTATAGCACAAGGAGAATTTCACTCACTTTCCTTCTTTGTCCCTAGAAACAAGTTTTATCACAGTGAAAGAAACTGACACTCTTCCTTCCTATAGTTTTCTGTCCCTAGAAAAAAATGTTTTTTTAAAGCACACTATAGCACAAGGAGAATTCCCTCACTGTCCTTCCCTGTCCCTAGAAACAAGGATTCGCACAGTAAAACACACTGACACTCTCCCTACCTATAGTTTTCTGTCCCTAGAAAAAAATTTTTTTTTAAAGCACACTATAGCACAAGGAGAATTCCCTCACTGTCCTTCCCTGTCCCTAGAAACAAGGATTATCACAGTGAAAGAAACTGACACTCTCCCTACCTATAGTTTTCTGTCCCTAGAAAAAATGTTTTTTTAAAGCACACTATAGCACAAGGAGAATTTCACTCACTTTCCTTCTTTGTCCCTAGAAACAAGGTTTATCACAGTGAAAGAAACTGACACTCTTCCTTCCTATAGTTTTCTGTCCCTAGAAAAAAATGTTTTTTTAAAGCACACTATAGCACAAGGAGAATTCCCTCACTGTCCTTCCCTGTCCCTAGAAACAAGGATTCGCACAGTAAAACACACTGACACTCTCCCTACCTATAGTTTTCTGTCCCTAGAAAAAATGTTTTTTTAAAGCACACTATAGCACAAGGAGAATTTCACTCACTTTCCTTCTTTGTCCCTAGAAACAAGGTTTATCACAGTGAAAGAAACTGACACTCTTCCTTCCTATAGTTTTCTGTCCCTAGAAAAAAATGTTTTTTTAAAGCACACTATAGCACAAGGAGAATTCCCTCACTGTCCTTCCCTGTCCCTAGAAACAAGGATTCGCACAGTAAAACACACTGACACTCTCCCTACCTATAGTTTTCTGTCCCTAGAAAAAATGTTTTTTTTAAAGCACACTATAGCACAAGGAGAATTCCCTCACTGTCCTTCCCTGTCCCTAGAAACAAGGATTCGCACAGTAAAAGACACTGACACTCTCCCTACCTATAGTTTTCTGTCTCTAGAAAAAATGTTTTTTTAAAGCACACTATAGCACAAGGAGAATTTCACTCACTTTCCTTCTTTGTCCCTAGAAACAAGGTTTATCACAGTGAAAGAAACTGACACTCTTCCTTCCTATAGTTTTCTGTCCCTAGAAAAAAATGTTTTTTTAAAGCACACTATAGCACAAGGAGAATTCCCTCACTGTCCTTCCCTGTCCCTAGAAACAAGGATTCGCACAGTAAAAGACACTGACACTCTCCCTACCTATAGTTTTCTGTCCCTAGAAAAAATGTTTTTTTAAAGCACACTATAGCACAAGGAGAATTTCACTCACTTTCCTTCTTTGTCCCTAGAAACAAGGTTTATCACAGTGAAAGAAACTGACACTCTTCCTTCCTATAGTTTTCTGTCCCTAGAAAAAAATGTTTTTTTAAAGCACACTATAGCACAAGGAGAATTCCCTCACTGTCCTTCCCTGTCCCTAGAAACAAGGATTCGCACAGTAAAACACACTGACACTCTCCCTACCTATAGTTTTCTGTCCCTAGAAAAAATGTTTTTTTAAAGCACACTATAGCACAAGGAGAATTCCCTCACTGTCCTTCCCTGTCCCTAGAAACAAGGATTCGCACAGTAAAAGACACTGACACTCTCCCTACCTATAGTTTTCTGTCCCTAGAAAAAATGTTTTTGTAAAGCACACTATAGCACAAGGAGAATTTCACTCACTTTCCTTCTTTGTCCCTAGAAACAAGGATTATCACAGTGAAAGAAACTGACACTCTCCCTACCTATAGTTTTCTGTCCCTAGAAAAAATGTTTTTTTAAAGCACACTATAGCACAAGGAGAATTACCTCACTGTCCTTCCCTGTCCCTAGAAACAAGGATTCGCACAGTAAAAGACACTGACACTCTCCCTACCTATAGTTTTCTGTCCCTAGAAAAAATGTTTTTTTAAAGCACACTATAGCACAAGGAGAATTTCACTCACTTTCCTTCTTTGTCCCTAGAAACAAGGATTATCACAGTGAAAGAAACTGACACTCTCCCTACCTATAGTTTTCTGTCCCTAGAAAAAATGTTTTTTTAAAGCACACTATAGCACAAGGAGAATTTCACTCACTTTCCTTCTTTGTCCCTAGAAACAAGGTTTATCACAGTGAAAGAAACTGACACTCTTCCTTCCTATAGTTTTCTGTCCCTAGAAAAAAATGTTTTTTTAAAGCACACTATAGCACAAGGAGAATTCCCTCACTGTCCTTCCCTGTCCCTAGAAACAAGGATTCGCACAGTAAAACACACTGACACTCTCCCTACCTATAGTTTTCTGTCCCTAGAAAAAATGTTTTTTTAAAGCACACTATAGCACAAGGAGAATTCCCTCACTGTCCTTCCCTGTCCCTAGAAACAAGGATTCGCACAGTAAAAGACACTGACACTCTCCCTACCTATAGTTTTCTGTCCCTAGAAAAAATGTTTTTTTAAAGCACACTATAGCACAAGGAGAATTTCACTCACTTTCCTTCTTTGTCCCTAGAAACAAGGTTTATCACAGTGAAAGAAACTGACACTCTTCCTTCCTATAGTTTTCTGTCCCTAGAAAAAAATGTTTTTTTAAAGCACACTATAGCACAAGGAGAATTCCCTCACTGTCCTTCCCTGTCCCTAGAAACAAGGATTCGCACAGTAAAAGACACTGACACTCTCCCTACCTATAGTTTTCTGTCCCTAGAAAAAATGTTTTTTTAAAGCACACTATAGCACAAGGAGAATTTCACTCACTTTCCTTCTTTGTCCCTAGAAACAAGGTTTATCACAGTGAAAGAAACTGACACTCTTCCTTCCTATAGTTTTCTGTCCCTAGAAAAAAATGTTTTTTTAAAGCACACTATAGCACAAGGAGAATTCCCTCACTGTCCTTCCCTGTCCCTAGAAACAAGGATTCGCACAGTAAAACACACTGACACTCTCCCTACCTATAGTTTTCTGTCCCTAGAAAAAATGTTTTTTTAAAGCACACTATAGCACAAGGAGAATTCCCTCACTGTCCTTCCCTGTCCCTAGAAACAAGGATTCGCACAGTAAAAGACACTGACACTCTCCCTACCTATAGTTTTCTGTCCCTAGAAAAAATGTTTTTTTAAAGCACACTATAGCACAAGGAGAATTTCACTCACTTTCCTTCTTTGTCCCTAGAAACAAGGATTATCACAGTGAAAGAAACTGACACTCTCCCTACCTATAGTTTTCTGTCCCTAGAAAAAATGTTTTTTTAAAGCACACTATAGCACAAGGAGAATTCCCTCACTGTCCTTCCCTGTCCCTAGAAACAAGGATTCGCACAGTAAAAGACACTGACACTCTCCCTACCTATAGTTTTCTGTCCCTAGAAAAAATGTTTTTTTAAAGCACACTATAGCACAAGGAGAATTTCACTCACTTTCCTTCTTTGTCCCTAGAAACAAGGATTATCACAGTGAAAGAAACTGACACTCTCCCTACCTATAGTTTTCTGTCCCTAGAAAAAATGTTTTTTTAAAGCACACTATAGCACAAGGAGAATTTCACTCACTTTCCTTCTTTGTCCCTAGAAACAAGTTTTATCACAGTGAAAGAAACTGACACTCTTCCTTCCTATAGTTTTCTGTCCCTAGAAAAAAATGTTTTTTTAAAGCACACTATAGCACAAGGAGAATTCCCTCACTGTCCTTCCCTGTCCCTAGAAACAAGGATTCGCACAGTAAAACACACTGACACTCTCCCTACCTATAGTTTTCTGTCCCTAGAAAAATTTTTTTTTTTAAAGCACACTATAGCACAAGGAGAATTCCCTCACTGTCCTTCCCTGTCCCTAGAAACAAGGATTATCACAGTGAAAGAAACTGACACTCTCCCTACCTATAGTTTTCTGTCCCTAGAAAAAATGTTTTTTTAAAGCACACTATAGCACAAGGAGAATTTCACTCACTTTCCTTCTTTGTCCCTAGAAACAAGGTTTATCACAGTGAAAGAAACTGACACTCTTCCTTCCTATAGTTTTCTGTCCCTAGAAAAAAATGTTTTTTTAAAGCACACTATAGCACAAGGAGAATTCCCTCACTGTCCTTCCCTGTCCCTAGAAACAAGGATTCGCACAGTAAAACACACTGACACTCTCCCTACCTATAGTTTTCTGTCCCTAGAAAAAATGTTTTTTTAAAGCACACTATAGCACAAGGAGAATTTCACTCACTTTCCTTCTTTGTCCCTAGAAACAAGGTTTATCACAGTGAAAGAAACTGACACTCTTCCTTCCTATAGTTTTCTGTCCCTAGAAAAAAATGTTTTTTTAAAGCACACTATAGCACAAGGAGAATTCCCTCACTGTCCTTCCCTGTCCCTAGAAACAAGGATTCGCACAGTAAAACACACTGACACTCTCCCTACCTATAGTTTTCTGTCCCTAGAAAAAATGTTTTTTTTAAAGCACACTATAGCACAAGGAGAATTCCCTCACTGTCCTTCCCTGTCCCTAGAAACAAGGATTCGCACAGTAAAAGACACTGACACTCTCCCTACCTATAGTTTTCTGTCCCTAGAAAAAATGTTTTTTTAAAGCACACTATAGCACAAGGAGAATTTCACTCACTTTCCTTCTTTGTCCCTAGAAACAAGGTTTATCACAGTGAAAGAAACTGACACTCTTCCTTCCTATAGTTTTCTGTCCCTAGAAAAAAATGATTTTTTAAAGCACACTATAGCACAAGGAGAATTCCCTCACTGTCCTTCCCTGTCCCTAGAAACAAGGATTCGCACAGTAAAACACACTGACACTCTCCCTACCTATAGTTTTCTGTCCCTAGAAAAAAATGTTTTTTTAAAGCACACTATAGCACAAGGAGAATTCCCTCACTGTCCTTCCCTGTCCCTAGAAACAAGGATTCGCACAGTAAAACACACTGACACTCTCCCTACCTATAGTTTTCTGTCCCTAGAAAAAATGTTTTTTTAAAGCACACTATAGCACAAGGAGAATTCCCTCACTGACCTTCCCTGTCCCTAGAAACAAGGATTCGCACAGTAAAAGACACTGACACTCTCCCTACCTATAGTTTTCTGTCCCTAGAAAAAATGTTTTTTTAAAGCACACTATAGCACAAGGAGAATTTCACTCACTTTCCTTCTTTGTCCCTAGAAACAAGGTTTATCACAGTGAAAGAAACTGACACTCTTCCTTCCTATAGTTTTCTGTCCCTAGAAAAAAATGTTTTTTTAAAGCACACTATAGCACAAGGAGAATTCCCTCACTGTCCTTCCCTGTCCCTAGAAACAAGGATTTGCACAGTAAAACACACTGACACTCTCCCTACCTATAGTTTTCTCTCCCTAGAAAAAATGTTTTTTTAAAGCACACTATAGCACAAGGAGAATTCCCTCACTGTCCTTCCCTGTCCCTAGAAACAAGGATTCGCACAGTAAAACACACTGACACTCTCCCTACCTATAGTTTTCTGTCCCTAGAAAAAATGTTTTTTTAAAGCACACTATAGCACAAGGAGAATTCCCTCACTGTCCTTCCCTGTCCCTAGAAACAAGGATTCGCACAGTAAAAGACACTGACACTCTCCCTACCTATAGTTTTCTGTCCCTAGAAAAAATGTTTTTTTAAAGCACACTATAGCACAAGGAGAATTTCACTCACTTTCCTTCTTTGTCCCTAGAAACAAGGTTTATCACAGTGAAAGAAACTGACACTCTTCCTTCCTATAGTTTTCTGTCCCTAGAAAAAAATGTTTTTTTAAAGCACACTATAGCACAAGGAGAATTCCCTCACTGTCCTTCCCTGTCCCTAGAAACAAGGATTCGCACAGTAAAAGACACTGACACTCTCCCTACCTATAGTTTTCTGTCCCTAGAAAAAATGTTTTTTTAAAGCACACTATAGCACAAGGAGAATTTCACTCACTTTCCTTCTTTGTCCCTAGAAACAAGGTTTATCACAGTGAAAGAAACTGACACTCTTCCTTCCTATAGTTTTCTGTCCCTAGAAAAAAATGTTTTTTTAAAGCACACTATAGCACAAGGAGAATTCCCTCACTGTCCTTCCCTGTCCCTAGAAACAAGGATTCGCACAGTAAAACACACTGACACTCTCCCTACCTATAGTTTTCTGTCCCTAGAAAAAATGTTTTTTTAAAGCACACTATAGCACAAGGAGAATTTCACTCACTTTCCTTCTTTGTCCCTAGAAACAAGGTTTATCACAGTGAAAGAAACTGACACTCTTCCTTCCTATAGTTTTCTGTCCCTAGAAAAAAATGTTTTTTTAAAGCACACTATAGCACAAGGAGAATTCCCTCACTGTCCTTCCCTGTCCCTAGAAACAAGGATTCGCACAGTAAAACACACTGACACTCTCCCTACCTATAGTTTTCTGTCCCTAGAAAAAATGTTTTTTTAAAGCACACTATAGCACAAGGAGAATTCCCTCACTGTCCTTCCCTGTCCCTAGAAACAAGGATTCGCACAGTAAAAGACACTGACACTCTCCCTACCTATAGTTTTCTGTCCCTAGAAAAAATGTTTTTTTAAAGCACACTATAGCACAAGGAGAATTTCACTCACTTTCCTTCTTTGTCCCTAGAAACAAGGATTATCACAGTGAAAGAAACTGACACTCTCCCTACCTATAGTTTTCTGTCCCTAGAAAAAATGTTTTTTTAAAGCACACTATAGCACAAGGAGAATTCCCTCACTGTCCTTCCCTGTCCCTAGAAACAAGGATTCGCACAGTAAAAGACACTGACACTCTCCCTACCTATAGTTTTCTGTCCCTAGAAAAAATGTTTTTTTAAAGCACACTATAGCACAAGGAGAATTCCCTCACTGACCTTCCCTGTCCCTAGAAACAAGGATTCGCACAGTAAAAGACACTGACACTCTCCCTACCTATAGTTTTCTGTCCCTAGAAAAAATGTTTTTTTAAAGCACACTATAGCACAAGGAGAATTCCCTCACTGACCTTCCCTGTCCCTAGAAACAAGGATTCGCACAGTAAAAGACACTGACACTCTCCCTACCTATAGTTTTCTGTCCCTAGAAAAAATGTTTTTTTAAAGCACACTATAGCACAAGGAGAATTTCACTCACTTTCCTTCTTTGTCCCTAGAAACAAGGTTTATCACAGTGAAAGAAACTGACACTCTTCCTTCCTATAGTTTTCTGTCCCTAGAAAAAAATGTTTTTTTAAAGCACACTATAGCACAAGGAGAATTCCCTCACTGTCCTTCCCTGTCCCTAGAAACAAGGATTCGCACAGTAAAACACACTGACACTCTCCCTACCTATAGTTTTCTCTCCCTAGAAAAAATGTTTTTTTAAAGCACACTATAGCACAAGGAGAATTCCCTCACTGTCCTTCCCTGTCCCTAGAAACAAGGATTCGCACAGTAAAACACACTGACACTCTCCCTACCTATAGTTTTCTGTCCCTAGAAAAAATGTTTTTTTAAAGCACACTATAGCACAAGGAGAATTCCCTCACTGTCCTTCCCTGTCCCTAGAAACAAGGATTCGCACAGTAAAAGACACTGACACTCTCCCTACCTATAGTTTTCTGTCCCTAGAAAAAATGTTTTTTTAAAGCACACTATAGCACAAGGAGAATTTCACTCACTTTCCTTCTTTGTCCCTAGAAACAAGGTTTATCACAGTGAAAGAAACTGACACTCTTCCTTCCTATAGTTTTCTGTCCCTAGAAAAAAATGTTTTTTTAAAGCACACTATAGCACAAGGAGAATTCCCTCACTGTCCTTCCCTGTCCCTAGAAACAAGGATTCGCACAGTAAAAGACACTGACACTCTCCCTACCTATAGTTTTCTGTCCCTAGAAAAAATGTTTTTTTAAAGCACACTATAGCACAAGGAGAATTTCACTCACTTTCCTTCTTTGTCCCTAGAAACAAGGTTTATCACAGTGAAAGAAACTGACACTCTTCCTTCCTATAGTTTTCTGTCCCTAGAAAAAAATGTTTTTTTAAAGCACACTATAGCACAAGGAGAATTCCCTCACTGTCCTTCCCTGTCCCTAGAAACAAGGATTCGCACAGTAAAACACACTGACACTCTCCCTACCTATAGTTTTCTGTCCCTAGAAAAAATGTTTTTTTAAAGCACACTATAGCACAAGGAGAATTTCACTCACTTTCCTTCTTTGTCCCTAGAAACAAGGTTTATCACAGTGAAAGAAACTGACACTCTTCCTTCCTATAGTTTTCTGTCCCTAGAAAAAAATGTTTTTTTAAAGCACACTATAGCACAAGGAGAATTCCCTCACTGTCCTTCCCTGTCCCTAGAAACAAGGATTCGCACAGTAAAACACACTGACACTCTCCCTACCTATAGTTTTCTGTCCCTAGAAAAAATGTTTTTTTTAAAGCACACTATAGCACAAGGAGAATTCCCTCACTGTCCTTCCCTGTCCCTAGAAACAAGGATTCGCACAGTAAAAGACACTGACACTCTCCCTACCTATAGTTTTCTGTCCCTAGAAAAAATGTTTTTTTAAAGCACACTATAGCACAAGGAGAATTTCACTCACTTTCCTTCTTTGTCCCTAGAAACAAGGTTTATCACAGTGAAAGAAACTGACACTCTTCCTTCCTATAGTTTTCTGTCCCTAGAAAAAAATGATTTTTTAAAGCACACTATAGCACAAGGAGAATTCCCTCACTGTCCTTCCCTGTCCCTAGAAACAAGGATTCGCACAGTAAAACACACTGACACTCTCCCTACCTATAGTTTTCTGTCCCTAGAAAAAAATGTTTTTTTAAAGCACACTATAGCACAAGGAGAATTCCCTCACTGTCCTTCCCTGTCCCTAGAAACAAGGATTCGCACAGTAAAACACACTGACACTCTCCCTACCTATAGTTTTCTGTCCCTAGAAAAAATGTTTTTTTAAAGCACACTATAGCACAAGGAGAATTCCCTCACTGACCTTCCCTGTCCCTAGAAACAAGGATTCGCACAGTAAAAGACACTGACACTCTCCCTACCTATAGTTTTCTGTCCCTAGAAAAAATGTTTTTTTAAAGCACACTATAGCACAAGGAGAATTTCACTCACTTTCCTTCTTTGTCCCTAGAAACAAGGTTTATCACAGTGAAAGAAACTGACACTCTTCCTTCCTATAGTTTTCTGTCCCTAGAAAAAAATGTTTTTTTAAAGCACACTATAGCACAAGGAGAATTCCCTCACTGTCCTTCCCTGTCCCTAGAAACAAGGATTCGCACAGTAAAACACACTGACACTCTCCCTACCTATAGTTTTCTCTCCCTAGAAAAAATGTTTTTTTAAAGCACACTATAGCACAAGGAGAATTCCCTCACTGTCCTTCCCTGTCCCTAGAAACAAGGATTCGCACAGTAAAACACACTGACACTCTCCCTACCTATAGTTTTCTGTCCCTAGAAAAAATGTTTTTTTAAAGCACACTATAGCACAAGGAGAATTCCCTCACTGTCCTTCCCTGTCCCTAGAAACAAGGATTCGCACAGTAAAAGACACTGACACTCTCCCTACCTATAGTTTTCTGTCCCTAGAAAAAATGTTTTTTTAAAGCACACTATAGCACAAGGAGAATTTCACTCACTTTCCTTCTTTGTCCCTAGAAACAAGGTTTATCACAGTGAAAGAAACTGACACTCTTCCTTCCTATAGTTTTCTGTCCCTAGAAAAAAATGTTTTTTTAAAGCACACTATAGCACAAGGAGAATTCCCTCACTGTCCTTCCCTGTCCCTAGAAACAAGGATTCGCACAGTAAAAGACACTGACACTCTCCCTACCTATAGTTTTCTGTCCCTAGAAAAAATGTTTTTTTAAAGCACACTATAGCACAAGGAGAATTTCACTCACTTTCCTTCTTTGTCCCTAGAAACAAGGTTTATCACAGTGAAAGAAACTGACACTCTTCCTTCCTATAGTTTTCTGTCCCTAGAAAAAAATGTTTTTTTAAAGCACACTATAGCACAAGGAGAATTCCCTCACTGTCCTTCCCTGTCCCTAGAAACAAGGATTCGCACAGTAAAACACACTGACACTCTCCCTACCTATAGTTTTCTGTCCCTAGAAAAAATGTTTTTTTAAAGCACACTATAGCACAAGGAGAATTCCCTCACTGTCCTTCCCTGTCCCTAGAAACAAGGATTCGCACAGTAAAAGACACTGACACTCTCCCTACCTATAGTTTTCTGTCCCTAGAAAAAATTTTTTTTTAAAGCACACTATAGCACAAGGAGAATTTCACTCACTTTCCTTCTTTGTCCCTAGAAACAAGGATTATCACAGTGAAAGAAACTGACACTCTCCCTACCTATAGTTTTCTGTCCCTAGAAAAAATGTTTTTTTAAAGCACACTATAGCACAAGGAGAATTCCCTCACTGTCCTTCCCTGTCCCTAGAAACAAGGATTCGCACAGTAAAAGACACTGACACTCTCCCTACCTATAGTTTTCTGTCCCTAGAAAAAATGTTTTTTTAAAGCACACTATAGCACAAGGAGAATTTCACTCACTTTCCTTCTTTGTCCCTAGAAACAAGGATTATCACAGTGAAAGAAACTGACACTCTCCCTACCTATAGTTTTCTGTCCCTAGAAAAAATGTTTTTTTAAAGCACACTATAGCACAAGGAGAATTTCACTCACTTTCCTTCTTTGTCCCTAGAAACAAGGTTTATCACAGTGAAAGAAACTGACACTCTTCCTTCCTATAGTTTTCTGTCCCTAGAAAAAAATGTTTTTTTAAAGCACACTATAGCACAAGGAGAATTCCCTCACTGTCCTTCCCTGTCCCTAGAAACAAGGATTCGCACAGTAAAACACACTGACACTCTCCCTACCTATAGTTTTCTGTCCCTAGAAAAAATGTTTTTTTAAAGCACACTATAGCACAAGGAGAATTCCCTCACTGTCCTTCCCTGTCCCTAGAAACAAGGATTCGCACAGTAAAAGACACTGACACTCTCCCTACCTATAGTTTTCTGTCCCTAGAAAAAATGTTTTTTTAAAGCACACTATAGCACAAGGAGAATTTCACTCACTTTCCTTCTTTGTCCCTAGAAACAAGGTTTATCACAGTGAAAGAAACTGACACTCTCCCTACCTATAGTTTTCTGTCCCTAGAAAAAATGTTTTTTTAAAGCACACTATAGCACAAGGAGAATTCCCTCACTGTCCTTCCCTGTCCCTAGAAACAAGGATTCGCACAGTAAAAGACACTGACACTCTCCCTACCTATAGTTTTCTGTCCCTAGAAAAAATGTTTTTTTAAAGCACACTATAGCACAAGGAGAATTTCACTCACTTTCCTTCTTTGTCCCTAGAAACAAGGATTATCACAGTGAAAGAAACTGACACTCTCCCTACCTATAGTTTTCTGTCCCTAGAAAAAATGTTTTTTTAAAGCACACTATAGCACAAGGAGAATTTCACTCACTTTCCTTCTTTGTCCCTAGAAACAAGTTTTATCACAGTGAAAGAAACTGACACTCTTCCTTCCTATAGTTTTCTGTCCCTAGAAAAAAATGTTTTTTTAAAGCACACTATAGCACAAGGAGAATTCCCTCACTGTCCTTCCCTGTCCCTAGAAACAAGGATTCGCACAGTAAAACACACTGACACTCTCCCTACCTATAGTTTTCTGTCCCTAGAAAAAATGTTTTTTTAAAGCACACTATAGCACAAGGAGAATTCCCTCACTGTCCTTCCCTGTCCCTAGAAACAAGGATTATCACAGTGAAAGAAACTGACACTCTCCCTACCTATAGTTTTCTGTCCCTAGAAAAAATGTTTTTTTAAAGCACACTATAGCACAAGGAGAATTTCACTCACTTTCCTTCTTTGTCCCTAGAAACAAGGTTTATCACAGTGAAAGAAACTGACACTCTTCCTTCCTATAGTTTTCTGTCCCTAGAAAAAAATGTTTTTTTAAAGCACACTATAGCACAAGGAGAATTCCCTCACTGTCCTTCCCTGTCCCTAGAAACAAGGATTCGCACAGTAAAACACACTGACACTCTCCCTACCTATAGTTTTCTGTCCCTAGAAAAAATGTTTTTTTAAAGCACACTATAGCACAAGGAGAATTTCACTCACTTTCCTTCTTTGTCCCTAGAAACAAGGTTTATCACAGTGAAAGAAACTGACACTCTTCCTTCCTATAGTTTTCTGTCCCTAGAAAAAAATGTTTTTTTAAAGCACACTATAGCACAAGGAGAATTCCCTCACTGTCCTTCCCTGTCCCTAGAAACAAGGATTCGCACAGTAAAACACACTGACACTCTCCCTACCTATAGTTTTCTGTCCCTAGAAAAAATGTTTTTTTTAAAGCACACTATAGCACAAGGAGAATTCCCTCACTGTCCTTCCCTGTCCCTAGAAACAAGGATTCGCACAGTAAAAGACACTGACACTCTCCCTACCTATAGTTTTCTGTCCCTAGAAAAAATGTTTTTTTAAAGCACACTATAGCACAAGGAGAATTTCACTCACTTTCCTTCTTTGTCCCTAGAAACAAGGTTTATCACAGTGAAAGAAACTGACACTCTTCCTTCCTATAGTTTTCTGTCCCTAGAAAAAAATGATTTTTTAAAGCACACTATAGCACAAGGAGAATTCCCTCACTGTCCTTCCCTGTCCCTAGAAACAAGGATTCGCACAGTAAAACACACTGACACTCTCCCTACCTATAGTTTTCTGTCCCTAGAAAAAAATGTTTTTTTAAAGCACACTATAGCACAAGGAGAATTCCCTCACTGACCTTCCCTGTCCCTAGAAACAAGGATTCGCACAGTAAAAGACACTGACACTCTCCCTACCTATAGTTTTCTGTCCCTAGAAAAATTTTTTTTTTAAAGCACACTATAGCACAAGGAGAATTTCACTCACTTTCCTTCTTTGTCCCTAGAAACAAGGTTTATCACAGTGAAAGAAACTGACACTCTTCCTTCCTATAGTTTTCTGTCCCTAGAAAAAAATGTTTTTTTAAAGCACACTATAGCACAAGGAGAATTCCCTCACTGTCCTTCCCTGTCCCTAGAAACAAGGATTCGCACAGTAAAACACACTGACACTCTCCCTACCTATAGTTTTCTCTCCCTAGAAAAAATGTTTTTTTAAAGCACACTATAGCACAAGGAGAATTCCCTCACTGTCCTTCCCTGTCCCTAGAAACAAGGATTCGCACAGTAAAACACACTGACACTCTCCCTACCTATAGTTTTCTGTCCCTAGAAAAAATGTTTTTTTAAAGCACACTATAGCACAAGGAGAATTCCCTCACTGTCCTTCCCTGTCCCTAGAAACAAGGATTCGCACAGTAAAAGACACTGACACTCTCCCTACCTATAGTTTTCTGTCCCTAGAAAAAATGTTTTTTTAAAGCACACTATAGCACAAGGAGAATTTCACTCACTTTCCTTCTTTGTCCCTAGAAACAAGGTTTATCACAGTGAAAGAAACTGACACTCTTCCTTCCTATAGTTTTCTGTCCCTAGAAAAAAATGTTTTTTTAAAGCACACTATAGCACAAGGAGAATTCCCTCACTGTCCTTCCCTGTCCCTAGAAACAAGGATTCGCACAGTAAAAGACACTGACACTCTCCCTACCTATAGTTTTCTGTCCCTAGAAAAAATGTTTTTTTAAAGCACACTATAGCACAAGGAGAATTTCACTCACTTTCCTTCTTTGTCCCTAGAAACAAGGTTTATCACAGTGAAAGAAACTGACACTCTTCCTTCCTATAGTTTTCTGTCCCTAGAAAAAAATGTTTTTTTAAAGCACACTATAGCACAAGGAGAATTCCCTCACTGTCCTTCCCTGTCCCTAGAAACAAGGATTCGCACAGTAAAACACACTGACACTCTCCCTACCTATAGTTTTCTGTCCCTAGAAAAAATGTTTTTTTTAAAGCACACTATAGCACAAGGAGAATTCCCTCACTGTCCTTCCCTGTCCCTAGAAACAAGGATTCGCACAGTAAAAGACACTGACACTCTCCCTACCTATAGTTTTCTGTCCCTAGAAAAAATGTTTTTTTAAAGCACACTATAGCACAAGGAGAATTTCACTCACTTTCCTTCTTTGTCCCTAGAAACAAGGTTTATCACAGTGAAAGAAACTGACACTCTTCCTTCCTATAGTTTTCTGTCCCTAGAAAAAAATGATTTTTTAAAGCACACTATAGCACAAGGAGAATTCCCTCACTGTCCTTCCCTGTCCCTAGAAACAAGGATTCGCACAGTAAAACACACTGACACTCTCCCTACCTATAGTTTTCTGTCCCTAGAAAAAAATGTTTTTTTAAAGCACACTATAGCACAAGGAGAATTCCCTCACTGTCCTTCCCTGTCCCTAGAAACAAGGATTCGCACAGTAAAACACACTGACACTCTCCCTACCTATAGTTTTCTGTCCCTAGAAAAAATGTTTTTTTAAAGCACACTATAGCACAAGGAGAATTCCCTCACTGACCTTCCCTGTCCCTAGAAACAAGGATTCGCACAGTAAAAGACACTGACACTCTCCCTACCTATAGTTTTCTGTCCCTAGAAAAAATGTTTTTTTAAAGCACACTATAGCACAAGGAGAATTTCACTCACTTTCCTTCTTTGTCCCTAGAAACAAGGTTTATCACAGTGAAAGAAACTGACACTCTTCCTTCCTATAGTTTTCTGTCCCTAGAAAAAAATGTTTTTTTAAAGCACACTATAGCACAAGGAGAATTCCCTCACTGTCCTTCCCTGTCCCTAGAAACAAGGATTCGCACAGTAAAACACACTGACACTCTCCCTACCTATAGTTTTCTCTCCCTAGAAAAAATGTTTTTTTAAAGCACACTATAGCACAAGGAGAATTCCCTCACTGTCCTTCCCTGTCCCTAGAAACAAGGATTCGCACAGTAAAACACACTGACACTCTCCCTACCTATAGTTTTCTGTCCCTAGAAAAAATGTTTTTTTAAAGCACACTATAGCACAAGGAGAATTCCCTCACTGTCCTTCCCTGTCCCTAGAAACAAGGATTCGCACAGTAAAAGACACTGACACTCTCCCTACCTATAGTTTTCTGTCCCTAGAAAAAATGTTTTTTTAAAGCACACTATAGCACAAGGAGAATTTCACTCACTTTCCTTCTTTGTCCCTAGAAACAAGGTTTATCACAGTGAAAGAAACTGACACTCTTCCTTCCTATAGTTTTCTGTCCCTAGAAAAAAATGTTTTTTTAAAGCACACTATAGCACAAGGAGAATTCCCTCACTGTCCTTCCCTGTCCCTAGAAACAAGGATTCGCACAGTAAAAGACACTGACACTCTCCCTACCTATAGTTTTCTGTCCCTAGAAAAAATGTTTTTTTAAAGCACACTATAGCACAAGGAGAATTTCACTCACTTTCCTTCTTTGTCCCTAGAAACAAGGTTTATCACAGTGAAAGAAACTGACACTCTTCCTTCCTATAGTTTTCTGTCCCTAGAAAAAAATGTTTTTTTAAAGCACACTATAGCACAAGGAGAATTCCCTCACTGTCCTTCCCTGTCCCTAGAAACAAGGATTCGCACAGTAAAACACACTGACACTCTCCCTACCTATAGTTTTCTGTCCCTAGAAAAAATGTTTTTTTAAAGCACACTATAGCACAAGGAGAATTCCCTCACTGTCCTTCCCTGTCCCTAGAAACAAGGATTCGCACAGTAAAAGACACTGACACTCTCCCTACCTATAGTTTTCTGTCCCTAGAAAAAATGTTTTTTTAAAGCACACTATAGCACAAGGAGAATTTCACTCACTTTCCTTCTTTGTCCCTAGAAACAAGGATTATCACAGTGAAAGAAACTGACACTCTCCCTACCTATAGTTTTCTGTCCCTAGAAAAAATGTTTTTTTAAAGCACACTATAGCACAAGGAGAATTCCCTCACTGTCCTTCCCTGTCCCTAGAAACAAGGATTCGCACAGTAAAAGACACTGACACTCTCCCTACCTATAGTTTTCTGTCCCTAGAAAAAATGTTTTTTTAAAGCACACTATAGCACAAGGAGAATTTCACTCACTTTCCTTCTTTGTCCCTAGAAACAAGGATTATCACAGTGAAAGAAACTGACACTCTCCCTACCTATAGTTTTCTGTCCCTAGAAAAAATGTTTTTTTAAAGCACACTATAGCACAAGGAGAATTTCACTCACTTTCCTTCTTTGTCCCTAGAAACAAGGTTTATCACAGTGAAAGAAACTGACACTCTTCCTTCCTATAGTTTTCTGTCCCTAGAAAAAAATGTTTTTTTAAAGCACACTATAGCACAAGGAGAATTCCCTCACTGTCCTTCCCTGTCCCTAGAAACAAGGATTCGCACAGTAAAAGACACTGACACTCTCCCTACCTATAGTTTTCTGTCCCTAGAAAATTTTTTTTTTTAAAGCACACTATAGCACAAGGAGAATTTCACTCACTTTCCTTCTTTGTCCCTAGAAACAAGGTTTATCACAGTGAAAGAAACTGACACTCTTCCTTCCTATAGTTTTCTGTCCCTAGAAAAAAATGTTTTTTTAAAGCACACTATAGCACAAGGAGAATTCCCTCACTGTCCTTCCCTGTCCCTAGAAACAAGGATTCGCACAGTAAAACACACTGACACTCTCCCTACCTATAGTTTTCTGTCCCTAGAAAAAATGTTTTTTTAAAGCACACTATAGCACAAGGAGAATTCCCTCACTGTCCTTCCCTGTCCCTAGAAACAAGGATTCGCACAGTAAAAGACACTGACACTCTCCCTACCTATAGTTTTCTGTCCCTACAAAAAATGTTTTTTTAAAGCACACTATAGCACAAGGAGAATTTCACTCACTTTCCTTATTTGTCCCTAGAAACAAGGATTATCACAGTGAAAGAAACTGACACTCTCCCTACCTATAGTTTTCTGTCCCTAGAAAAAATGTTTTTTTAAAGCACACTATAGCACAAGGAGAATTCCCTCACTGTCCTTCCCTGTCCCTAGAAACAAGGATTTGCACAGTAAAACACACTGACACTCTCCCTACCCATAGTTTTCTGTCCCTAGAAAAAATGTTTTTTTAAAGCACACTATAGCACAAGGAGAATTCCCTCACTGTCCTTCCCTGTCCCTAGAAACAAGGATTCGCACAGTAAAACACACTGACACTCTCCCTACCTATCCTTCTCTTTCCCTAAACTAAAGGAATCCAGGTTAAGCAAGAAAAAAATAAATGTCACTGTCCCTGCCTATGTTTCTCTTTCCCTGCTCCGGAACACACTACACTAGGCCGCCGTGCTGGCGGCCTTTTATAGTGTGGGGCGTGTACTAAACACCCTCAGCAATAATTGGCCACAGGCATCCTGCCTGTGGCCAATCATTGCTCTCCTCGCTGCCGACGCTGTGATTGGCCAAGCATGCGGGGTCACAGTGCATGCTTGGCCAATCACAGCGCCTGGATGACACTGCGATGGCGTAGTGCATTGTGGGCCGTTCGCGTCACTTGAATTTGGCGCGAACGGCCCAAATCGTTCGATCTTCGTCGAACGATCGAACAGCCGATGTTCGAGTCGAACGTATGTTCGACTCGAACACGAAGCTCATCCCTAATCACAATTAGGAATGAGCCGAACACCCCCCAGTTCGGTTCGCACCAGAACTTGCGAACAGGCAATAAATTATTTTGAACATCCGAACACCGTTAAAGTCTATGAGACTCGAACATGAAAAATCTAAAGTGCTAATTTTAAAGGCTAATATGCAAGTTATTGTCATAAAAAGTGTTTGGGGACCCGGGTACTGCCCCAGGGGACATGTATCAATGCAAAAAAAAGTTTTAAAAACTGCAGTTTTTTCGGGAGCAGTGATTTTAATAATGCTTAAAGTGAAACAATAAAAGTGAAATATTCCTTTAAATTTCGTACCTGGGGGTGTCTAGAGTATGCCTGTGAAGCAGCGCTTGTTTCCCGTGCTTAGAACTGTCCCTGCACAAAGTGTAATTTCTGAAGGAAAAAAAAGTCATTTAAAAGCACTCGTGGCTATAATGAATTGTCAGCTCCCGGCAATACAGAGAAAAGTCATTGATAAAAATAAATAAATGCGTGGGGGTCCCCCCAAATTCAATTACCAGGCCCTTCAGATCTAGTATGGATATTAAGGGGAACCCTGCGTCAAATAAAAAAAAAAATGACGTGGGGTTCCCCCCAAATATCCATACTAGACCCTTAAGGTCTGGTATGGATTTTAAGGGGAACTCCACACCAATTTTAAAAAAAAAATGGCGTGGAGTTCCCCCCCAAAATCCATACCAGACCCTTTATCCGAGCATGCAACCTGGCAGGCCACAGGAAAAGAGGGGGGACGAGAAAGCGCCCCCCCCTGAACCGTACCAGGCCACATGCCCTCAAAATGGGGAGGATGCTTTGGGGGTCTGTGATCCCTCAAAGCCCCATGTCCCCATGTTGATGGGGACAAGGGCCTCATCCCCACAACCCTTGCCCAGTGGTTGTGGGGGTCTGCGGGCGCGGGGCTTATCGGAATCTGGAAGACCCCTTAACAAAGGGGACCCCCATATCCTGGCCCCCCTATGTCAATTGGTAAGGGGTACATTGTACCCCTACCATTTCACAAAGAAAGTGTAAAAAAATGTAAAAAAAACACAGACACCGTTGGGAAAAGTCCTTTATAAAAAATAAAAAAATAAAATAAAAAAAGATTCCAGCGGCGGTAATCCACTCTCGGTATCCTGCAATGGGTGGTCTCCTCTCCGGGGTCCAGCAATGGATGATCTCTCCTCTCTGGGGTCCAGGCTCCAACGATGATGTCCAGCGCAGTGAGGAACAGCACTCTTCACCGGAGCAGAGACACCCCGGGAATGACGCCTATGAGTCTATGAGACTCGAACATGAAAAATCTAAAGTGCTAATTTTAATGGCTAATTTGCAAGTTATTGTCATAAAAAGTGTTTGGGGACCCGGGTACTGCCCCAGGGGACATGTATCAATGCAAAAAAACGTTTTAAAAACTGCAGTTTTTTCGGGAGCAGTGATTTTAATAATGCTTAAAGTGAAACAATAAAAGTGAAATATTCCTTTAAATATCGTACCTGGGGGTGTCTAGAGTATGCCTGTGAAGCAGCGCTTGTTTCCCGTGCTTAGAACTGTCCCTGCACAAAGTGTAATTTCTGAAGGAAAAAAAGTCATTTAAAAGCACTCGTGGCTATAATGAATTGTCAGCTCCCGGCAATACAGAGAAAAGTCATTGATAAAAATAAATAAATGCGTGGGGGTCCCCCCAAATTCAATTACCAGGCCCTTCAGATCTAGTATGGATATTAAAGGGAACCCTGCGTCAAATAAAAAAAAAAATGACGTGGGGTTCCCCCCAAATATCCATACCAGACCCTTAAGGTCTGGTATGGATTTTAAGGGGAACTCCACGCCAAATTTAAAAATAAATGGCGTGGAGTTCCCCCCCAAAATCCATACCAGACCCTTTATCCGAGCATGCAACCTGGCAGGCCACAGGAAAAGAGGGGGGATGAGAAAGCGCCCCCCCTGAACCGTACCAGGCCACATGCCCTCAAAATGGGGAGGATGCTTTGGGGGTCTGTGACCCCTCAAAGCCCCATGTCCCCATGTTGATGGGGACAAGGGCCTCATCCCCACAACCCTTGCCCAGTGGTTGTGGGGGTCTGCGGGCGCGGGGCTTATCGGAATCTGGAAGACCCCTTAACAAAGGGGACCCCCAGATCCTGGCCCCCCTATGTGAATTGGTAAGGGGTACATTGTACCCCTACCATTTCACAAAGAAAGTGTAAAAAAATGTAAAAAAAACACAGACACCGTTGGGAAAAGTCCTTTATTAAAAAAAATAAAAAAAATGAAAAAAGATTCCAGCGGCGGTAATCCACTCTCGGTATCCTGCGATGGATGGTCTCCTCTCCGGGGTCCAGCAATGGATGATCTCTCCTCTCTGGGGTCCAGGCTCCAACGATGATGTCCAGCGCAGCGAGGAACAGCACTCTTCACCGGAGCAGAGACACCCCGGGAATGACGCCGCCAAAGCCAGTGACAGCTCTTAAGTAGCTGAGGGCGGGGCCACCCGTCACATGACCCCATCCCCCTCAGATGCAAGGGGAAACCCGGGCTTCCCCAGTGACGTGCGGGTGACCCCGCCCCCCTCTGATGCGACGGAAACCTGCAGGGACAGTTCTAAGCGCGGGAAACAAGTGCTGCTTTACAGGCATACTATACACATACTAGGTACGAAATTTAAAGGAATATTTCACTTTTATTGTTTCACTTTAAGCATTATTAAAAATCACTGCTCCCGAAAAAGCATCAGTTTTTAAAACTTTTTTTTGCATTGATACATGTCCCCTGGGGCAGGACCGGGGTCCCCAAAGACTTTTTATGACAATAACTTGCATATAAGCCTTTAAAATTAGCACTTTAGATTTCTCCCATAGACTTTTACAGGGTGTTCCGCGGCTTTTCAAATTTGCTGCGAACACCCCAAATTGTTTGCTGTTCGGTGAACGGGTGAACAGGCAATGTTCGAGTCGAACATGAGTTTGACTCGAACTCGAAGCTCATCCCTAATCACAATACATAGCACAGCTGTTATGAATGAAACCCATTCATACCAGTTGTGTGTTCATTGTGATCATGTGATCGCCTAGCGATCATGGGATACCTCAGGTCGCTCAAAGTGGCCTGGTACCGGGAGCCAATGTCACTGGAGCCGCAAGCTGTGCGCCCATCCACTGGTAACATACAGACCTGCAGATACAGTGGGTACGGAAAGTTTACCTTCCAACAAGACAATGGCCCTAAGCACACAGCTAAAATAACGAAGGAGTGGCTTCACAACAACTCCGTGACTGTTCTTGAATGGCCCAGCCAGAGCCCTGACTTAAACCCAATTGAGCATCTCTGGAGAGACCTAAAAATGGCTGTCCACCAACGTTTACCATCCAACCTGACAGAACTGGAGAGGATCTGCAAGGAGGAATGGCAGAGGATCCCCAAATCCGGTTATGAAATACTTGTTGCATCTTTCCCAAAAAGACTCATGGCTGTATTAGATCAAAAGGGTGCAAATACTAAATACTGAGCAAAGGGTCTGAATACTTAGGACCATGTGATATTTCAGTTCCGCAAAAATGTCAACAATTCTGTGTTTTTTTGTCAATATGGGGTGCTGTGTGTACATTAATGAGAAAAAAAATGAACTTAAATAATTTTAGCAAATGTCTGCAATATAACAAAGAGTGAAAAATGTAAGGGGGTCCTAATACTTTCCGTACCCACTGTATTTACACTGACTACATTTAAAAATACAACAAATTATTACAAATACATAACTACATTTGTTGGTGTATTTTATATCTGGTTGAAGATAAGCTTTAAATTGAAGGTTGTAAAGGCTTTTGCTTTTAATTAAAACATTAGTTTATTGTTAACTAAGGCTTTAGAGTCCAGAGTTTAGGCTGCCTGGAGTTTAGCTTTAAGTCTGAAAGGTTTTTTATAATTGTGCAACATGAAAGTCCAGCAGAGTGTCTGGTCCTTATTTGCACTGGTCCTGAAAAATGAAAAAAAACCCTGAAAAATTCAATATGTCATCATCTTATTGTGCACAGCTTTAATACATAGGGCTATGAACAGGATATCATAAAGCAGCAGTTTTACTGCCAGCATATTTACATCTTTGTGGGTGAGACTTATTAACTGAAGTCTAATGCATTACATCTCTGCTTTTATGACATGCATTGAAAATGCTTACAGAATGGTTTTAGGCTGACAAGTTAAAAGAACGGTTGTTAAAAATTATGAGCTGTCTAAATTAAAAGCCCACGCTGCTCCTGTTACTATAATAAAAAATAAGCAATTAGCATCCTTTCATAATCAGGTTAATTCATCTGCTATTCTTTTGGATAGACTCACAAAGAACCCTATTGTTATTATACTCAAGAATGAATATAAGAGCAAGTGTTTGGGAAAAAGCAGTTGTAGTTTTTGTGCCATAAGGCAATCAATACCAGGGTCAGAAAAGTTGACCTTTCTCAGGAGGTCATGCCAGGGAGTCCATATTTGATTAGTGTATACTGTAACCTGACCACAGCAAAACAGAGCAGTTACTTGAGTCCTGTGTTCCTAGACTTGGCTAAGGTACCATAATGTCATGAAAATGCTAAGAAATAACAAAATAAGGAAAACCTAGGCTAAGCACAGTGCTATGACATTATTGTTCCATCTGCCCAGGGACTGGTACACCCTTGAGACATTTCTAATGTCTTTCAGACAAGCTAGTTTGTGTCTGTTTAGATCCTTAAAGGGGTTGTAAAGTTTTTTTGTTTTTTTTTCTAAATAGGTTCCTTTAAGCTAGTGCATTGTTGCTTCACTTACCTTTTCCTTCGATTTCCCTTCTAAATGTTTTTTTTTCTTTGTCTGAATTTCTCACTTCCTGTTCCTCCTCAGTAAGGAGCTGGACCCGCTTGTCTGAATTTCTCACTTCCTGTTTCTCCTCTGTAAGCTTGCCCCCCATCATTCCGAGCCGTTCTGGCTGGGGGTTAGTCAACACAGCGTCTCCCCGCAGTGATGTAGTCCCAAGGGAGGGGGCGAGCACGCTGACTAACCCCCAGCCAGAAGGGCTCGGATGATGGGGGCAAGCTTACATAGGAGGAACAGGAAGTGAGAAATTCAGACAAAGAAAAAAACATTTAGATGGGAAATCGAAGAAAAAGGTAAGTGAACCAACAATGCACTAGCTTAAGAGCCCATTCACACAGGGGCGGCACGACTCGTGCCGCGAATGTGCTGGGCGATCTCAAGACGACTTCAAAGCAGACTTCCAAAATGACTTCTGTATAGAAGTCAATGGAAGTCGCCTTGAAGTCGTCTTGAAGTAGTACAGGAACCTTTTTCTAAGTCGGAGCGACTTCAGTCGCTCCGCTTAGAATGGTTCCATTGTACAGAATGGGACGCGACTCGTCAGGTGGCTGAGACGCCTGACGAGTCGCCCCTGTGTGAATGGGGACTAAAGGAACCTATTTAGAAAATAAAAAATGGAGTGTTTTAATGTCTGCCTTGTGTGATATTTTCTCAATAAAGACCAACCTTGTTGTTAAAAAAATAAAAATAAAATAAAAAACGAACCTTTACAACCCCTTTAAAGTGTATTTCTACTTTTGCAATCAAATTTGAGAAAACCCCACTATATGTTTGTTATGTGTTCCCATTTGGCCAGAATACCTAAAAATAATTAAAACAAAAATGTATTACCTTTCTACTTTGAATAATCTGGGATGAGTCCCCGCTGACAAAGACAAAAACACTGAGTTTCCTTGCATTAACATACAATGCAAAAGACCAGCTTCTTGACCTTTAACCCTTTGTTTGGACAGACAGTGTTCATATCTAGTTTACAACTGATAATGAGATCATCCAGTACAAATCTTCCTTGGATATTCAGGTCATGAATCAAAGGCATCAGCTATCATGACTACAAAGCATTGTCAAACTTAGAAGTAGTTTGGACCCTACCCATCAGGTGCTGGCAGGGGCCAGTGCAGAGGTGAGTGGGGATATGGAGGTGCAGTCACCAGAACAGGGTAGATGGGTGACAGCTAGATGGGGAAGAGGGAAAAGCAATAGAGAGCCCAGTCTTGAGCTGACACATCCCAATAAATATGCTTTGTTGCTTGATGTTGGGAGTCTAGCGAATTCAGCGATGTCAGTACCCAAGTGAATGTTTCCATCAGCTCTCGGCTGCTGCCGCTGCCATTGCCTACAAGGGAAACTGGCAGTGAAGTCTTACGGCTTTACAGCCAGTTCACTACTGCGCATGCAAATAGAATAGAAATGGAAGTGAGGCAGGGCACATCGCTGGATCAGAATCGGGCTCGGTTAAATATAAGGGGGGGCTGGGGAAACACATGCAGCAGAGAAGATTTTTCTACCTTAAGGAATAGACTGTATTGAAGTGGTTGTAAAAGCTGAAGTTCTTTTACCTTCGTGCATTCTATGCATGGAGGTAAAAAACCTTCAGTGTGCAGCACCCCCCTCAGCCCCCCTAATAATTACCTAAGACCAACCTCGATCCAGCAACCTGCACGAGACGGGGTCTCCTGGGTCTCTTCCTCCTAATTAGCTGAGATGCAGCAGCAGGAGCCATAGGCTCCTGCTGCTGTAAATCACAACCAGTGAGGCAGGAGCACGCACAAGTACCCCCACATCTATCCTACCCACACCTAACAACTGTATTTTCATTTTTGTCCATCTAATCATCCCCCACAGCTACTACCCTTTGTTCCACGGGACCCTCCCTTCTAGACTGTAAGCTCTAATGAGCAGGGTCCTCTGATCCCTCCTGTATTGAATTGTATTGTGACTGTACTGTCTTCCCTGATGTAAAGCGCTGCGCAAACTGTTGGCGCTATATAAATCATGTATAATAGTAATAATAATATGATAATCAAAAAAGCAATTCGATTCTAAGGGAGATGCAAATATTTTTGGATGAACACTGAAATTGCTTGTTCTCTTTATTAATAGCTGAAAAAGGAAGAAGTATGTTTAATTGTATGCTCTGAGTCTCCACTAATGCACAAGCTTAACTACTTAAGGACCGGGCCTATTTTTCAGAATTGGTATTTACAAGTTAAAATATAATTTTTTTGCTGGAAAATTACTTAGAACCCACGAACATTATATATTTTTTTCAGACACCCTAGAGAATAAAATGGCAGTTGTTGCAATACATTATGTCACATCGTATTTGCGCAGCGGTCTTACAAGCGCATTTTTGGGGAAAAAATAATAATTTTTGAATAAAAAAATTGGACAACAGTAAAGTTAGTCCAATTTTTTTTATATTGTGAAAGATAATGTTACGCCGAGTAAATTGAGACCCAACATTTCACACTTCAAAATTGTGCCCGCTCCTGGAAAGGCGACAAACTTTGACCCTTAAAATACATCATAGGCGACTTTTAAAAATTTCTACAGGTTACCAGTTTTGAGTAACAGAGGATGTCTAGTGCTAGAATTATTTCTCACACTCTAACGATTGCGCCGATACCTCACATGTGTGGGCGCTACTTATGTATGCGCTCGCTTCTGCACCCGAGCTCGCGGGACGGGGCGCTTTAACCGCTTGCTGACCGTGTCCTGCACATATACGTCGGCAGAATGGCATGGCTGCGCAAAGTAACGTATATATACGTTAATTTGAATTTCGCGCCATGCGCGCACCTCTGCCGTGAGCTCCGTGACCATGCCCGCGGGACCCACGGACTCGATGTCCGCTGGTGTCCCGCGATCGGGTCACAGAGCTGCAGAACGGGGAGAGGCCACTGTAAATAAGGCATCTCCCCGTTCTGCCTAGCGACAGGACACTGATTGTCTGCTCCCTCTCATGGGGAGCAGCGATCAGTGTCATGTCACAGTAAGCCCCGCCCCCACACAGTAAGAATCACTCCCTAGGACACACTTAACCCCTTCCTAGTCCCCTAGTGGTTAACCCCTTCCCTGCCAGTCATATTTATACAGTAATCAGTGCATTTTTATAGCACTGATCGCTGTATAAATGTGAATGGTCCCAAAATAGGGTGAATGTGTCCGATGTGTCCGCCATAATGTCGCAGTCACGATAAAAATCGCAATCGCCGCCATTGCTAGTAAAAAAATATATATATATTAATAAAAATGCCATAAAACCATCCCCTATTTTGTAGACGCTATAACTTTTGCGCAAACCAATCAATAAACGCTTATTGCGATTTTTTTTAACAAAAATATGTAGAAGAATACGTATCGGCCTAAACTGAGGAAGAAATTCTTTTTTTATATATATTTTTGGGGATATTTATTATAGCAAAAAGTTAAAAAAAAAATTGTCGCTCTATTTTTGTTTATAGCGCAAAAAAAAAAACAGAGGTGATCAAATACCACCAAAAGAAAGCCCTATTTGTGGGAAAAAAAGGACGTCAATTTTGTTTAGGAGCCACGTCGCACGCCCGCGCAATTGTCAGTTAAAGCAATGCAGTGCCAAATCGTAAAAAGTGGCCCGGTCATTTGGCAGCCAAATCCTCCGGGGCTGAAGTGGTTAAAAAAAAAATCCTATTTAATTTACATTTATTTTTTATTTTTGACACTGTCCTTTTAAAAACAAATACATTTGGGTCACTTTTATTTCTATTACAAGGAATGTAAACATCCCTTGTAATAGAAAACAAGCATGACAGGACCTCTTAAATGTGAGATCTGGGGTCAAAATGACCTCAAATCTAACATTTACACTAAGTTGCAATTAAAAAAAAATCCCCTTTAAGACCATTGGGCGGAAGTGATGTTTGACGTTGCTTCTGCCATCCAATGGTGGGGAGCCGAGTGGGGGTCATCTTTCCCTCACTCGGCATCCAGCCTGTGAGGGGATAGGACCCGGAGCGTGGTGGGCCCTCTCCTGCCCACCGATAAAAATGTTCTTGCTGCGAATCTGCCGCAGAGACCACATTTATCTGAAAGCAGACCGCCCGCTGTTGAAGCGCATACCGGGGCCATGGCAGCTAGCTGCTGCCATAACCCTGGTATTCCACTTCAAACAGCCGACGTACAACTGCGGCGGGCGGTCCGTAAGTAGTTACATACTGTGCTTTTGAAAGAAATGATGGACTCATTGGAGTGAATGATGGAGTGTTGTGTTTCTAAAAATATTTGTGCATGTGCACTTTGCTTTAACCCAGTGGTCTCCAAACTGCGGCCCGGGGGCCGGATACGGCCCTTTCCTTGCCTTTATCCGGCCCTTGGGGCACTTATCCTCCCACTGATATGAGACAATATTCTGACATCTAACACCAACAATGGGGCACCATTTCTTCTACTGACTCCAATAATGGAGCACAATTACTCCCTATGATACCAAAGATGGGGCACTATTTCTCCTAACCTAATACCAAATGTGGTGATGTTTACTCCTACTGATGCCAGAAAAATTTCCACACCCACTGGCCATGATCCGGCTCTCCTAAAGTCTGAAGGACGGTAAACCGGCCCTTTGTTTGGAGACCCCTGCTTTAACCAAAGCTTTCTCTAAGCTATGGTATTTCTTAAAATGTAGCTCCTTGCTTTACTTGTGTAGCGGGTGGTAACATTTAGGGGGAAGCATCTGAGTGGTAGCCAGGCTCAGATGTACCAATTGTTAGGTCTCATTGACCATTTCTATCCCTGGGAGATAGTGCTGGTGGTTAAGTTCACTGGGGCCTATAGGTGGCGCTGTTGCCGTGGGTCCCGGGTTGAACTACACTACGAGAATGTGTCCTTTTTGTCCCCTCTCGGCAGCGGTGCGGCGGGGCGGGGGGCCTGCTGTGCCTGTTGGGAGAGGATATAAAAGGGGGCGGCCATCTTCCAGAGGGGTCGTCGGTTCCACACTCAGGCACCTTAAGCCTGGGTGCGGGTGTGTCGCCTCCGGGTGCCCTAGGCCCGGAGGCCTGTCGGGTGGTCTCTGGGTGCTCTAGGCCCAGAGACGGAGCTGCTGTTCCATATCAGACACCTTCAGTCTGGGGTGAGGTACTTCGAGAGAGGCCCGGGGCTCAGTACCTTTGACTGGGTCCCACAAGGGATCGAGGGATCCTAGGGTGCCCCCTGGAAGTGGGTGCCCGAATCTAGGACGAGGAGGCCAGGGAGGTGACCCTTCCCGAAGACCCGGCGCGGTATCGCTGGTGACGGTGGGGCCTCTGGTAACCCTCCGGATGGATGTCCTTTCCCTGACAGGGGTCAATACTTTGAGAAGGTAATCCACGTTCTTATGGTCTGTGGCAGAGACCCATCGTGAATCTGGTCAGTGGCAGAGACCCAACAACCGGGCCTGTGGCAGAGGCCCTATTCACCTGGTCTGTGGCAGAGACCCCTCATGGTCGGTAGCAGTGACCGCGCGCCAAGCCTGTTAGTGCTATTCAGAACAGGAGAAACCCAAATTTAAGTTTGTGCCCGGACCTCCTCCCACCTTATCTGACCCGTGTTTGTCTCAACCCGTCTGCTCTAAAATAGACTGTTTATTGTGCAAGAAGGAATAAACAAGTGTAGCGGAGCCTCACTCTCCCTCTCTGTGATTCCTCGTATGAGGGATTTGTGTTTAGGGGTACCTGGGAGAGGAGAGTGCAGGAACACTACGCCAAGCTCTCCCCTCGTATGTGTATGAGGTTTGAGCAGAGTTAGTTCAATTACCTCCGGGTCTGTCCACTGCGTACGAAGCCTTAGTTGTTCTGTGGAGATGTGTCTGCCAATAATAGAGCCCCACACCAATCGAAAGTCCAACACTCCTTTATTTCTCGTACAATACGGTGAACACAATCAGTTGAACTTCCAATAACAGATGAACATGGGGGTGTGGGAACGAGTAGGCCCAGGCACAACTGAACTCTCCTATTCCTTTGCTAGTGAATAGGCCTGGCACACGGTCTCTGCCACCGACCGTGAGTTTTGGTCGCTGCCACCAACCGGATGAACTGTTGAGGTCCCTGCCACAGGCCTAATAGCAGGTCTCTGCCGCTGACCTGATTGGAATAGTTGGACCGCTGCCACCGGTCATTGAACATGGACTGAACTTCCTCTCTGAACTTGGCCCCTGTTCAGGAAAGATATCCCTCCGGGCGGTCTCCAGAGGTTCACCCGGCACAGGCAATCTGCTGCACCAGGTCTTCGGGTGAGTCCCTCCTCCGGTCCCTTACCCCTCTGGATTCGGGTGCCCCACTCCCGGGGCCCCCTACGACAATCCCTCCCTCGCGGGACCCAGCGGAAGGTACTGGGCCCCAGGCCTCCAGCTGAGTACCTCACCCCAGACTGAAGGTGTCTGGGATGGAACGCGAACTCCAGGTGTCCAGGCCTAGGCCGCCTGGACACCGACCGCACAGCAGCCCTCAGGCTGAAGGTGCCTGGGACTCGGCCCTCGTGGCGAAGATGTCCGCCCCCTTTATACCCTCTCCCAGCAAGCACGGCGGGTTCCCCGCCCCGCCGTACAACCGCTGCGAGAGGTCACAAAGGGTACGGCACTGCAGCGATGGTTCAACCCCGGCCCAAAGTGACAGCACCACCTGCTGGGCTGCAGGGAACTGTGCATCACTGGTGTCCTCACCAGATTTAAAAGTACATACCCGCTACACAAGTGTTGGACCTTTCAGTTGGTTTGGACAGTTGCTTACTGGGGAAGGTTAAAGACTTGTTCTGATTACTGCAGAAACTAGGTCAGCACTAGAGGCCTTTTTTACACCAGTCGCAAGCAGGCCCGAGAAACTAACACCGCTCAACCTCTCTATTCAGGAGGGTATGGGCTTGTGGTGCAGTGTGCCTCATTCTTTTCCTGTGGAGGAGCCAAGCAGAAGAAAAGCAGGTAAAGTCTGGGGTTGGTGCGCTACACTTGTATGAATTTCTGTCAGAAATAAATAAAATAGATATAAAATAGTACACTATACACTCAAGATTACACTCCAACTGATATCTGCTAGTTGGACATATGTCACAAGGATCATCCAGGTGGTGGGTTTAGCAGTAGCAATTGCAATAACTGTGCCATGTCAAACTGCTCATGTTTCGTGGTAGTCCAACACATTAGCTAACCTGTCAGAGAAGTTAGAAAGCGTACATACGATATCATGAGATTGATTTCTTTGACTGATGGTCTGGATATCAGATGTTAAGGTCAAGCATTTCGAGATGCTGCAAACCTGTACAAGCAATCCAATCTATTGTATTGTTTTAGGATATAAGGTATACACAAAAATTATAACTGGGAATTTTTGTGCCCTGTGCACAGAAATAACTAAAAAAGGGCCCTATGAAAAACAAAATAACCACATTTATGAATACACATGGCATTACCTAGTAAACTAGAGGACATAGCATTGTATATGTTATCTTCAGAATATGAAAAGAGCATACAGTACAGCTAATAAATAATGTGGATGGGAGATAATATTTGGTCCCCTGACCTATTAAAACCAGCAGCAGATGCACCAACTTCACCTCTTACACTCTGGGCACAAACTTTAACCCCTTCCTTACTGGGCACATAACCCCCTTCCTGCCCAGGCGAAATTTCAGCTTTCAGCACTGTCACGCTTTGAATGACAATTGCGCGGTCGTGCGACGTGGCTCCCAAACAAAATTGACGTCCTTTTTTTCGCACAAATAGAGCTTTCTTTTGGTGGTATTTGATCACCTCGGCGGTTTTTCTTTTTTGCGCTATAAACAAAAATAGAGCGACAATTTTGAAAAAAAAGCAATATTTTTTGATTTTTGCTATAATAAATATCCCAATTTTTTTTATATATATATTTTTTTCCTCAGTTTAGGCCGATACGTATTCTTCTACATATTTTTGGTAAAAAAAAAATCGCAATCAGCGTTTATTGATTGGTTTGCGCAAAAGTTATAGCGTTTACAAAATAGGGGGTAGTTTTATGGCATTTTTATATATATATTTTTTTTATTAGTAATGGCGGCGATCAGTGATTTTTTTCGTGACTGCGACATTATGGCGGACACATCGGACACTTTTGACACTAATTTGGGACCATTCACATTTATACAGCGAACAGTGCTATAAATATGCACTGATTACTGTGTAAATGTGACTGGCAGGGAAGGGGTTAACACTAGGGGGCGAGGAAGGGGTTAAAAGTGTTCCCTATGTGTGATTGTTACTGTGGGGGGAGGGGACTGACTGGGGGAGGTGACCGATCTGTGTCCCTATGTACAAGGGACACAGCATCGGTCCCCTCTCCCTGACAGGACATGGATCTGTGTGTTTACACACAGAGATCCATGTCCTTGTCTCTGTAACCGCCGATCGGGGGTGCCTGGCGGACATCGCGGCCGCCAGGCACGCGCATCGGCATCTCAGTGATGCGCCGGGCGCGCGCGCGTGCCGGCGGCGGCGCTCGCGCGCCCCCCAGTGGCCAAATAGCGGAGGCCGTATATTAACGGCCTCCCGGCATTTGACAACCACCTTGCGGCCGTATATTCTCGTACGGCGGGCGCGAGGTGGTTAAAACAATATCTCTCTTCTCCCGTGCACTATACAGTATGGCATAACTAGAACCTTCAGGGCTCTTGTGCAAGAAACCATATATATTTATATATATTTTTTATATATATTTATTTTCCCCATTGGTGAGATATCAGGGTTCTAAACAGACCTTCGATGTTGAGATAAAGAAGGACACAGCCCTTAAAGAGGAAGTAAACCCTCCTCAAGAAAAAAAATAAAAATAAGACCCTGCAAGACAAAGGCATAGAGAGCTAGTATGCATAGCATACTAGCTCATTATGTAGAACTTACCTGAGATTGAAGCCCTCGCAGCGGCCGCCTTCCTCTCCTCCACCACCGCCATCTCACTTCCTTGTATCGCGGCTCCGGCGCTGTAACTGGCCGGAGCCATGATGACGTCATTCCCGTGCATGCGCACGGGAGCCGGCAGTGGCGGCTCGATAGCCTTCACTTATGGCTCGCTCAGTGCACCTGTGCCATTGTCTACGGCACGCATGTGCCGTAGACTTTGGTGTCCGTTTTTGGGGAGATATCTCCTTAATCGTGTAAGTTAAGGAGATATTTCTTGCACCTACAGGTAAGCCTTAATCTAGGCTTACCTGTAGGTCTAAGTGGTCTGTAAGGGTTTACAACCACTTTAATCTCCTTCTCTTCAGCCTCAGAAGCACAGAATGAATTAACAGGAATAGCTCTGTACAGAACTTCCCGTTTATTTATATAGGAAACACAATGTACTCTTTTTCAGTTATGAATGGACAGAGTTAGTGATCGGTGCAGATCACTGACTCTCCTTTCAGAAAATGAAGGGTCCAGTAAATTATACATTTACCGCCCCTTCCCCACTTTCCATCCTGACAGATGGAAAGGGGCCGGGAAAGAGCACAGGTGGACTGGAGAGCACACGGGAGACAGCAGAAAGAAGCTGGATAGGAGGAGCGGCTGCATATAGAGGAATCAATTTCTCTATTTTCAGTCATTCAGCGGCTGCAGGAGTAAAATGGAGAGATCGATTCCACTATATGCAACTGCCCCCGCCGCTCATCTTCCTATCCAGGCATACAGGGGGCCACATGACCCCCGTAGCATGGAGCTGGGTCGCAATTGCGACCCCTGCAACCCCTGTAGGTGCGACCCTGACCATGCTATTTGGACATTCTTGATTATAGAGAGATTAGTCACAGAAAAGTAGCTTGTAATAATGCAGAACATCAAAAAGTCTAAGCTATTTGATATTTGAATCAAACAGTTTGATTCCACATAAACTTTATGAACAATTAATAACAGCATGTTAAGAGAAAAAATACAATGCCTCAACTAAATAGAATTAAAGTGGTTGTAAAGGCAATATTTTAAAATTAAATAAAAAAAATATGCTATACTTACCTGTTCTGTGCAAGAGTATTGTACAGAGAGGTCACTTAGCCCTTCCTCTGGAGTCCCCTGCTGGTGATGTCCACTCCTTCTTTCCTGAGGGTGCCCCCTCAGAAAACTGTGTGCTGAGGAGGCACTTATCAGGACATGCTTTCAAGCCTATGGCTTCCTCAACACTTTAAACAGGAAATCTACAAAAGATTTTTCTATGTAACTGAATTGAGAAATCTCTACATGGAATTTAAATGCAGCTGAAACACAAATATTTGGTGGCTTAAAGCCCAACTCTGAAAAATGTATGTAGCACACCCCCGCAGGAGCTGCTGCTTTTAGTTTTGGGCCTTGCACGTAGTGACAGGGGTCACTTTGGGCACAGGGTGAGCAAGAAAATAATGGACATTAAGAATTTATCTTGGACTACCTAAATTGAGATAGTAATATTAGTTCACAATATGTACTGGTTGTTTGATTCTGAACTCAAGTTAATTGAGAGATGTGTTACCTGCCTGTTGTGATGTAAATGAATCTAGAATGGCTTCTGAGGATCTTTCATTGTGATAATTAACTCTGTACTTGTGTGGATTGTAAATAGCAGACAGACAGTCTGCTGAACATAAAGGTTATGCATAGCCATTAGACATGTGCGATTAGTTTCGTACGAATCGAAAATTCGTACAAATTTTTCGAAATTCGTACATTTGTACGAATCCGAATTACGAATTTTTTCGAATACGAATTCTGTACGAAATACGAAATTTCGAAAAATTCGTACAAAATTTCGGATCCAAATTATCCGAATCCAAACTACCAAATAAGACATGAAAATTCGACAAAGCGATAGGTAAATATTTTTTTGGTCGAATGTGACTAACCTTAACTCTATTAGTCCAAGATTATTCTACATAGAGAGAAAAGATTCGACATAGAGAGAAAAGATTCAACATTATAGAGAGAAAAGATTGCTGATGGAATTGGGTGGTGGAAGTACATTTGCGGTCGAATGATTTGTTCGTTCCGATTCGACATTATAGAGAGAAAAGATTCGACATTATAGAGAGAAAAGATTCGACATTATAGAGAGAAAAGATTTGACATTATAGAGAGAAAAGATTCGACATTATAGAGAGAAAAGATTGCTGCTGGAATTGGGTGGGGGAAGTACATTTCCGGTCGAATCATACGTTCGTTCCGATTCGACATTATAGAGAGAAAAGATTCGACATTATAGAGAGAAAAGATTGCTGCTGGAATTGGGTGGGGGAAGTACATTTCTGGTCGAATCATTCGTTCGTTCCGGTCGAATCGTTCGTTAAACGTGTTGTCCGAAATTCGTATTTCGTACGAATCCGAATTAAATTCCGTACACGAATTACGATATTTTTTTTTAATACGAAACGGAACGGAACGGAACGAAACAAATTTTTTGACGGCTCCCATGTCTAATAGCCATTTAAGATGTAAAGGGATTAGCTATTGAACTCACCTGTGTCTGCTAAGAGCTGTCAGATGGGTATTGGGAGCTCGTTATATAACCATTGTGTGAAGTCTTTTGATGATGGGTACTATAGTTAAGAGACAGTAAGGCTAGCCTAAAGGTCATGTGTCTGAGTCATCAGCTGTAGTTAATTAGCTCATGTAAATTCGGTCTGATCAAAGGTGTATGGTCAGAGGAAAATGAGGAATGTAAGAACCTCCTCTCTGTGTGTATAAAATTGGGAGTTTTTCAATAAAGATTGTCAGACCAGCTGGAAAGCACACGGAGTGTTGTCACGTATGTCTGAAAGGATTATCACTATGGGAAGAGCTCGCCTGACTGTGGAGTGTCGGTAGCTGATGTGTGTTCGGAGTGGGAATATCCTAAACGGCGTTAACCCCCTTTCATACTTGGGGACCCGTTACACACGTTACCTCAGTATTCGTTGTCTAGGGGAAGAAAGTCTGTAGAAACTCCAATGTCCACACAAGATGTAAAACCTTAAGCAGTTAGGTTTTATTTTCCTTTTGCAATAAACAGATGAACAATGGTAGAAGGTTGAAGGGAAGGGGTAGGTTCAGGCACACAGTACAGATCACTGGGGAAACTTCTCACGTATAAAGTTATTCACCACTCCTCCCTGAGTGGGTATTGCTCACCCGGATAGGCCCCTCTCACCTGGCCTATCAGCCGGAATGATGCACGAACTATGATCAGGACCAATCTCTGCCACAGAACGGTTGTGGACAAAATTGGATAATCCGAGATCCTCTGCCACAGGATTTAATGCCCGAACTTCCAGCCAAACAGTCAAGAGCCTTTAAGCCAACCCGGCAGACTGTAAGGTGAACTTAACTGCGGTGCATCCTCCAATAGAATTACCAGGCCCTCCTCAAGACACCAGCCTTCCGCTTGGTCTTTTCCAGGACAGGTCCTCCCCTGGTTTTCTCCATTGAGTGGCTTCCTCCCTTAGGACGGACAGCACAGGATCACCTTCAAGGTGTAGACCCAGTCAGCATAACTGGGCCTACCTGGTAGAGTTGCAGCCTCGGACCAGCATGGTTCCGAGGCCAGAATCACACAATACACCACTCACGCCAGGAGGGCCGCGGGGGGACGAAAGACCCCAAAAGATGGCGTCTGCCCCTTAAGTACCCTTCCCCAGCATGCTCAGCGGGTAGACCACGCCCACTGAACTGTTCCCGGGGGAAGGTACTCAATACACTCTGGCTTGCTAGTCTTCCACATTGGCCTGAGGTGCTAATGCCACCTACAGGCGAACAGTGGGAAGTCTGCCCAACACAGCCATAGCCGGAACAGAGGCTAATTTAGCATCAATTATTTACATCTGAGCCTTACTATTGGCTCAGATACCCTCTGCATTGAAACATAGCGCCCTGCTAAAAAAATCTTTGCAGTGGGGCTGCAAGTGGTAGCTGCTTGTTTGGTCTAGGAGAGAGGAGAAGCACTTCAACTTACCTGTTCCTTCACTCACCTCGCAGATGGGGCTCCCCCACGCTCCAGTGGTAAATTGTTTCTTGGAGTTGTCATGCCTCATGCAGGCTTTGGATTCTTCATTGTTCTTGATGATTTGGGGCCTTAAATCGCTGGAGCATAAAGGAGAAGACACTGCAGGGACAGATCTAGCAGCAATTAACTCTTGAAGTGTGGGTGCAGTTGGGCAGTGGGGGTGCAGTATTTTTAAGATCTTCTGTTTCCCAGTATTGTTTTTAATTATTAAAAACTCAGTGGACTGGATAATTCATAAAAGAATGAGGACACATGACATAAACTGATAGGCTAACCTCAATGACAAATAAAGAAAAACTCTTTAAACTTTTGGGCCTCTGTTAAGATCAGATGACAGTTGCTGAGATTCTCTCCACTTTTAGTAGCCACCTTTTTAAAGCGGAGTTCCAGTAGTTTTGAGTAGGGATGAGCTCGGTGTTCGAGTCGAACATACGTTCGACTCGAACATCGGCTGTTCGATCGTTCGACGAAGATCGAACGATTTGGGCCGTTCGCGCCAAATTCGAGTGACGCGAACGGCCCACAATGCACTACGCCATCGCAGTGTCATCCAGGCGCTGTGATTGGCCAAGCATGCACTGTGACCCCGCATGCTTGGCCAATCACAGCGCCGGCAGCGAGGAGAGCAATGATTGGCCACAGGCAGGATGCCTGTGGCCAATTATTGCTGAGGGTGTTTAGTACACGCCCCACACTATAAAAGGCCGCCAGCACGGCGGCCTAGTGTAGTGTGTTCCGGAGCAGGGAAAGAGAAACATAGGCAGGGACAGTGACATTTATTTTTTTCTTGCTTAACCTGGATTCCTTTAGTTTAGGGAAAGAGAAGGATAGGTAGGGAGAGTGTCAGTGTGTTTTACTGTGCGAATCCTTGTTTCTAGGGACAGGGAAGGACAGTGAGGGAATTCTCCTTGTGCTATAGTGTGCTTTAAAAAAAACATTTTTTCTAGGGACAGAAAACTATAGGTAGGGAGAGTGTCAGTGTGTTTTACTGTGCGAATCCTTGTTTCTAGGGACAGGGAAGGACAGTGAGGGAATTCTCCTTGTGCTATAGTGTGCTTTAAAAAAACATTTTTTCTAGGGACAGAAAACTATAGGTAGGGAGAGTGTCAGTTTCTTTCACTGTGATAATCCTTGTTTCTAGGGACAAAGAAGGAAAGTGAGTGAAATTCTCCTTGTGCTATAGTGTGCTTTAAAAAAACATTTTTTCTAGGGACAGAAAACTATAGGTAGGGAGAGTGTCAGTGTCTTTTACTGTGCGAATCCTTGTTTCTAGGGACAGGGAAGGACAGTGAGGGAATTCTCCTTGTGCTATAGTGTGCTTTAAAAAAACATTTTTTTCTAGGGACAGAAAACTATAGGAAGGAAGAGTGTCAGGTTCTTTCACTGTGATAATCCTTGTTTCTAGGGACAAAGAAGGAAAGTGAGTGAAATTCTCCTTGTGCTATAGTGTGCTTTAAAAAAACATTTTTTCTAGGGACAGAAAACTATAGGTAGGGAGAGTGTCAGTTTCTTTCACTGTGATAATCCTTGTTTCTAGGGACAAAGAAGGAAAGTGAGTGAAATTCTCCTTGTGCTATAGTGTGCTTTAAAAAAACATTTTTTCTAGGGACAGAAAACTATAGGTAGGGAGAGTGTCAGTGTCTTTTACTGTGCGAATCCTTGTTTCTAGGGACAGGGAAGGACAGTGAGGGAATTCTCCTTGTGCTATAGTGTGCTTTAAAAAAACATTTTTTCTAGGGACAGAAAACTATAGGTAGGGAGAGTGTCAGTGTGTTTTACTGTGCGAATCCTTGTTTCTAGGGACAGGGAAGGACAGTGAGGGAATTCTCCTTGTGCTATAGTGTGCTTTAAAAAAACATTTTTTCTAGGGACAGAAAACTATAGGTAGGAAGAGTGTCAGTGTGTTTTACTGTGCGAATCCTTGTTTCTAGGGACAGGGAAGGACAGTGAGGGAATTCTCCTTGTGCTATAGTGTGCTTTAAAAAAACATTTTTTCTAGGGACAGAAAATTATAGGAAGGAAGAGTGTCAGTTTCTTTCACTGTGATAATCCTTGTTTCTAGGGACAAAGAAGGAAAGTGAGTGAAATTCTCCTTGTGCTATAGTGTGCTTTAAAAAAACATTTTTTCTAGGGACAGAAAACTATAGGTAGGGAGAGTGTCAGTGTGTTTTACTGTGTGAATCCTTGTTTCTAGGGACAGGGAAGGACAGTGAGGGAATTCTCCTTGTGCTATAGTGTGCTTTAAAAAAACATTTTTTCTAGGGACAGAAAACTATAGGTAGGGAGAGTGTCAGTGTGTTTTACTGTGCGAATCCTTGTTTCTAGGGACAGGGAAGGACAGTGAGGGAATTCTCCTTGTGCTATAGTGTGCTTTAAAAAAACATTTTTTTCTAGGGACAGAAAACTATAGGAAGGAAGAGTGTCAGTTTCAGTTCACTGTGATAATCCTTGTTTCTAGGGACAAAGAAGGAAAGTGAGTGAAATTCTCCTTGTGCTATAGTGTGCTTTAAAAAAACATTTTTTCTAGGGACAGAAAACTATAGGTAGGGAGAGTGTCAGTGTGTTTTACTGTGCGAATCCTTGTTTCTAGGGACAGGGAAGGACAGTGAGGGAATTCTCCTTGTGCTATAGTGTGCTTTAAAAAAACATTTTTTTCTAGGGACAGAAAACTATAGGAAGGAAGAGTGTCAGTTTCTTTCACTGTGATAATCCTTGTTTCTAGGGACAAAGAAGGAAAGTGAGTGAAATTCTCCTTGTGCTATAGTGTGCTTTAAAAAAACATTTTTTCTAGGGACAGAAAACTATAGGTAGGGAGAGTGTCAGTTTCTTTCACTGTGATAATCCTTGTTTCTAGGGACAAAGAAGGAAAGTGAGTGAAATTCTCCTTGTGCTATAGTGTGCTTTAAAAAAACATTTTTTCTAGGGACAGAAAACTATAGGTAGGGAGAGTGTCAGTGTCTTTTACTGTGCGAATCCTTGTTTCTAGGGACAGGGAAGGACAGTGAGGGAATTCTCCTTGTGCTATAGTGTGCTTTAAAAAAACATTTTTTCTAGGGACAGAAAACTATAGGTAGGGAGAGTGTCAGTGTGTTTTACTGTGTGAATCCTTGTTTCTAGGGACAGGGAAGGACAGTGAGGAAATTCTCCTTGTGCTATAGTGTGCTTTAAAAAAACATTTTTTCTAGGGACAGAAAACTATAGGTAGGGAGAGTGTCAGTGTGTTTTACTGTGCGAATCCTTGTTTCTAGGGACAGGGAAGGACAGTGAGGGAATTCTCCTTGTGCTATAGTGTGCTTTAAAAAAACATTTTTTCTAGGGACAGAAAACTATAGGAAGGAAGAGTGTCAGTTTCTTTCACTGTGATAATCCTTGTTTCTAGGGACAAAGAAGGAAAGTGAGTGAAATTCTCCTTGTGCTATAGTGTGCTTTAAAAAAACATTTTTTCTAGGGACAGAAAACTATAGGTAGGGAGAGTGTCAGTGTGTTTTACTGTGCGAATCCTTGTTTCTAGGGACAGGGAAGGACAGTGAGGGAATTCTCCTTGTGCTATAGTGTGCTTTAAAAAAAACATTTTTTTCTAGGGACAAAAAACTATAGGAAGGAAGAGTGTCAGTTTCTTTCACTGTGATAATCCTTGTTTCTAGGGACAAAGAAGGAAAGTGAGTGAAATTCTCCTTGTGCTATAGTGTGCTTTAAAAAAACATTTTTTCTAGGGACAGAAAACTATAGGTAGGGAGAGTGTCAGTTTATTTCACTGTGATAATCCTTGTTTCTAGGGACAAAGAAGGAAAGTGAGTGAAATTCTCCTTGTGCTATAGTGTGCTTTAAAAAAACATTTTTTCTAGGGACAGAAAACTATAGGTAGGGAGAGTGTCAGTGTGTTTTACTGTGCGAATCCTTGTTTCTAGGGACAGGGAAGGACAGTGAGGGAATTCTCCTTGTGCTATAGTGTGCTTTAAAAAAACATTTTTTCTAGGGACAGAAAACTATAGGTAGGGAGAGTGTCAGTTTCTTTCACTGTGATAATCCTTGTTTCTAGGGACAAAGAAGGAAAGTGAGTGAAATTCTCCTTGTGCTATAGTGTGCTTTAAAAAAACATTTTTTCTAGGGACAGAAAACTATAGGTAGGGAGAGTGTCAGTGTCTTTTACTGTGTGAATCCTTGTTTCTAGGGACAGGGAAGGACAGTGAGGGAATTCTCCTTGTGCTATAGTGTGCTTTAAAAAAACATTTTTTTCTAGGGACAGAAAACTATAGGAAGGAAGAGTGTCAGTTTCTTTCACTGTGATAATCCTTGTTTCTAGGGACAAAGAAGGAAAGTGAGTGAAATTCTCCTTGTGCTATAGTGTGCTTTAAAAAAACATTTTTTCTAGGGACAGAAAACTATAGGTAGGGAGAGTGTCAGTTCCTTTCACTGTGATAATCCTTGTTTCTAGGGACAAAGAAGGAAAGTGAGTGAAATTCTCCTTGTGCTATAGTGTGCTTTAAAAAAACATTTTTTCTAGGGACAGAAAACTATAGGTAGGGAGAGTGTCAGTGTCTTTTACTGTGCGAATCCTTGTTTCTAGGGACAGGGAAGGACAGTGAGGGAATTCTCCTTGTGCTATAGTGTGCTTTAAAAAAACATTTTTTCTAGGGACAGAAAACTATAGGTAGGGAGAGTGTCAGTGTGTTTTACTGTGCGAATCCTTGTTTCTAGGGACAGGGAAGGACAGTGAGGGAATTCTCCTTGTGCTATAGTGTGCTTTAAAAAAACATTTTTTCTAGGGACAGAAAACTATAGGTAGGGAGAGTGTCAGTGTGTTTTACTGTGCGAATCCTTGTTTCTAGGGACAGGGAAGGACAGTGAGGGAATTCTCCTTGTGCTATAGTGTGCTTTAAAAAAACATTTTTTCTAGGGACAGAAAATTATAGGAAGGAAGAGTGTCAGTTTCTTTCACTGTGATAATCCTTGTTTCTAGGGACAAAGAAGGAAAGTGAGTGAAATTCTCCTTGTGCTATAGTGTGCTTTAAAAAAACATTTTTTCTAGGGACAGAAAACTATAGGTAGGGAGAGTGTCAGTGTCTTTTACTGTGCGAATCCTTGTTTCTAGGGACAGGGAAGGACAGTGAGGGAATTCTCCTTGTGCTATAGTGTGCTTTAAAAAAACATTTTTTCTAGGGACAGAAAACTATAGGTAGGGAGAGTGTCAGTGTGTTTTACTGTGTGAATCCTTGTTTCTAGGGACAGGGAAGGACAGTGAGGAAATTCTCCTTGTGCTATAGTGTGCTTTAAAAAAACATTTTTTCTAGGGACAGAAAACTATAGGTAGGGAGAGTGTCAGTGTGTTTTACTGTGCGAATCCTTGTTTCTAGGGACAGGGAAGGACAGTGAGGGAATTCTCCTTGTGCTATAGTGTGCTTTAAAAAAACATTTTTTCTAGGGACAGAAAACTATAGGAAGGAAGAGTGTCAGTTTCTTTCACTGTGATAATCCTTGTTTCTAGGGACAAAGAAGGAAAGTGAGTGAAATTCTCCTTGTGCTATAGTGTGCTTTAAAAAAACATTTTTTCTAGGGACAGAAAACTATAGGTAGGGAGAGTGTCAGTGTGTTTTACTGTGCGAATCCTTGTTTCTAGGGACAGGGAAGGACAGTGAGGGAATTCTCCTTGTGCTATAGTGTGCTTTAAAAAAAACATTTTTTTCTAGGGACAAAAAACTATAGGAAGGAAGAGTGTCAGTTTCTTTCACTGTGATAATCCTTGTTTCTAGGGACAAAGAAGGAAAGTGAGTGAAATTCTCCTTGTGCTATAGTGTGCTTTAAAAAAACATTTTTTCTAGGGACAGAAAACTATAGGTAGGGAGAGTGTCAGTTTCTTTCACTGTGATAATCCTTGTTTCTAGGGACAAAGAAGGAAAGTGAGTGAAATTCTCCTTGTGCTATAGTGTGCTTTAAAAAAACATTTTTTCTAGGGACAGAAAACTATAGGTAGGGAGAGTGTCAGTGTGTTTTACTGTGCGAATCCTTGTTACTAGGGACAGGGAAGGACAGTGAGGGAATTCTCCTTGTGCTATAGTGTGCTTTAAAAAAACATTTTTTCTAGGGACAGAAAACTATAGGTAGGGAGAGTGTCAGTTTCTTTCACTGTGATAATCCTTGTTTCTAGGGACAAAGAAGGAAAGTGAGTGAAATTCTCCTTGTGCTATAGTGTGCTTTAAAAAAACATTTTTTCTAGGGACAGAAAACTATAGGTAGGGAGAGTGTCAGTGTCTTTTACTGTGTGAATCCTTGTTTCTAGGGACAGGGAAGGACAGTGAGGGAATTCTCCTTGTGCTATAGTGTGCTTTAAAAAAACATTTTTTCTAGGGACAGAAAACTATAGGTAGGGAGAGTGTCAGTGTGTTTTACTGTGCGAATCCTTGTTTCTAGGGACAGGGAAGGACAGTGAGGGAATTCTCCTTGTGCTATAGTGTGCTTTAAAAAAACATTTTTTCTAGGGACAGAAAACTATAGGTAGGGAGAGTGTCAGTGTGTTTTACTGTGCGAATCCTTGTTTCTAGGGACAGGGAAGGACAGTGAGGGAATTCTCCTTGTGCTATAGTGTGCTTTAAAAAAACATTTTTTCTAGGGACAGAAAATTATAGGAAGGAAGAGTGTCAGTTTCTTTCACTGTGATAATCCTTGTTTCTAGGGACAAAGAAGGAAAGTGAGTGAAATTCTCCTTGTGCTATAGTGTGCTTTAAAAAAACATTTTTTCTAGGGACAGAAAACTATAGGTAGGGAGAGTGTCAGTGTGTTTTACTGTGTGAATCCTTGTTTCTAGGGACAGGGAAGGACAGTGAGGGAATTCTCCTTGTGCTATAGTGTGCTTTAAAAAAACATTTTTTCTAGGGACAGAAAACTATAGGTAGGGAGAGTGTCAGTGTGTTTTACTGTGCGAATCCTTGTTTCTAGGGACAGGGAAGGACAGTGAGGGAATTCTCCTTGTGCTATAGTGTGCTTTAAAAAAACATTTTTTTCTAGGGACAGAAAACTATAGGAAGGAAGAGTGTCAGTTTCTTTCACTGTGATAATCCTTGTTTCTAGGGACAAAGAAGGAAAGTGAGTGAAATTCTCCTTGTGCTATAGTGTGCTTTAAAAAAACATTTTTTCTAGGGACAGAAAACTATAGGTAGGGAGAGTGTCAGTGTGTTTTACTGTGCGAATCCTTGTTTCTAGGGACAGGGAAGGACAGTGAGGGAATTTTCCTTGTGCTATAGTGTGCTTTAAAAAAACATTTTTTTCTAGGGACAGAAAACTATAGGAAGGAAGAGTGTCAGTTTCTTTCACTGTGATAATCCTTGTTTCTAGGGACAAAGAAGGAAAGTGAGTGAAATTCTCCTTGTGCTATAGTGTGCTTTAAAAAAACATTTTTTCTAGGGACAGAAAACTATAGGTAGGGAGAGTGTCAGTTTCTTTCACTGTGATAATCCTTGTTTCTAGGGACAAAGAAGGAAAGTGAGTGAAATTCTCCTTGTGCTATAGTGTGCTTTAAAAAAACATTTTTTCTAGGGACAGAAAACTATAGGTAGGGAGAGTGTCAGTGTCTTTTACTGTGCGAATCCTTGTTTCTAGGGACAGGGAAGGACAGTGAGGGAATTCTCCTTGTGCTATAGTGTGCTTTAAAAAAACATTTTTTCTAGGGACAGAAAACTATAGGTAGGGAGAGTGTCAGTGTGTTTTACTGTGCGAATCCTTGTTTCTAGGGACAGGGAAGGACAGTGAGGAAATTCTCCTTGTGCTATAGTGTGCTTTAAAAAAACATTTTTTCTAGGGACAGAAAACTATAGGTAGGGAGAGTGTCAGTGTGTTTTACTGTGCGAATCCTTGTTTCTAGGGACAGGGAAGGACAGTGAGGGAATTCTCCTTGTGCTATAGTGTGCTTTAAAAAAACATTTTTTCTAGGGACAGAAAACTATAGGAAGGAAGAGTGTCAGTTTCTTTCACTGTGATAATCCTTGTTTCTAGGGACAAAGAAGGAAAGTGAGTGAAATTCTCCTTGTGCTATAGTGTGCTTTAAAAAAACATTTTTTCTAGGGACAGAAAACTATAGGTAGGGAGAGTGTCAGTGTGTTTTACTGTGCGAATCCTTGTTTCTAGGGACAGGGAAGGACAGTGAGGGAATTCTCCTTGTGCTATAGTGTGCTTTAAAAAAAACATTTTTTTCTAGGGACAAAAAACTATAGGAAGGAAGAGTGTCAGTTTCTTTCACTGTGATAATCCTTGTTTCTAGGGACAAAGAAGGAAAGTGAGTGAAATTCTCCTTGTGCTATAGTGTGCTTTAAAAAAACATTTTTTCTAGGGACAGAAAACTATAGGTAGGGAGAGTGTCAGTTTCTTTCACTGTGATAATCCTTGTTTCTAGGGACAAAGAAGGAAAGTGAGTGAAATTCTCCTTGTGCTATAGTGTGCTTTAAAAAAACATTTTTTCTAGGGACAGAAAACTATAGGTAGGGAGAGTGTCAGTGTGTTTTACTGTGCGAATCCTTGTTTCTAGGGACAGGGAAGGACAGTGAGGGAATTCTCCTTGTGCTATAGTGTGCTTTAAAAAAACATTTTTTCTAGGGACAGAAAACTATAGGTAGGGAGAGTGTCAGTGTGTTTTACTGTGCGAATCCTTGTTTCTAGGGACAGGGAAGGACAGTGAGGGAATTCTCCTTGTGCTATAGTGTGCTTTAAAAAAACATTTTTTTCTAGGGACAGAAAACTATAGGAAGGAAGAGTGTCAGTTTCTTTCACTGTGATAATCCTTGTTTCTAGGGACAAAGAAGGAAAGTGAGTGAAATTCTCCTTGTGCTATAGTGTGCTTTAAAAAAACTTTTTTTCTAGGGACAGAAAACTATAGGTAGGGAGAGTGTCAGTTTCTTTCACTGTGATAATCCTTGTTTCTAGGGACAAAGAAGGAAAGTGAGTGAAATTCTCCTTGTGCTATAGTGTGCTTTAAAAAAAACATTTTTTCTAGGGACAGAAAACTATAGGTAGGGAGAGTGTCAGTGTCTTTTACTGTGCGAATCCTTGTTTCTAGGGACAGGGAAGGACAGTGAGGGAATTCTCCTTGTGCTATAGTGTGCTTTAAAAAAACATTTTTTCTAGGGACAGAAAACTATAGGTAGGGAGAGTGTCAGTGTGTTTTACTGTGCGAATCCTTGTTTCTAGGGACAGGGAAGGACAGTGAGGGAATTCTCCTTGTGCTATAGTGTGCTTTAAAAAAACATTTTTTCTAGGGACAGAAAACTATAGGTAGGGAGAGTGTCAGTGTGTTTTACTGTGCGAATCCTTGTTTCTAGGGACAGGGAAGGACAGTGAGGGAATTCTCCTTGTGCTATAGTGTGCATTAAAAAAACATCTTTTCTAGGGACAGAAAACTATAGGAAGGAAGAGTGTCAGTTTCTTTCACTGTGATAATCCTTGTTTCTAGGGACAAAGAAGGAAAGTGAGTGAAATTCTCCTTGTGCTATAGTGTGCTTTAAAAAAACATTTTTTCTAGGGACAGAAAACTATAGGTAGGGAGAGTGTCAGTGTGTTTTACTGTGCGAACCCTTGTTTCTAGGGACAGGGAAGGACAGTGAGGGAATTCTCCTTGTGCTATAGTGTGCTTTAAAAAAACATTTTCTCTAGGGACAGAAAACTATAGGAAGGAAGAGTGTCAGTTTCTTTCACTGTGATAATCCTTGTTTCTAGGGACAAAGAAGGAAAGTGAGTGAAATTCTCCTTGTGCTATAGTGTGCTTTAAAAAACATTTTTTCTAGGGACAGAAAACTATAGGTAGGGAGAGTGTCAGTGTCTTTTACTGTGCGAATCCTTGTTTCTAGGGACAGGGAAAAACAGTGAGGGAATTCTCCTTGTGCTATAGTGTGCTTTAAAAAAACATTTTTTCTAGGGACAGAAAACTATAGGAAGGAAGAGTGTCAGTTTCTTTCACTGTGATAATCCTTGTTTCTAGGGACAAAGAAGGAAAGTGAGTGAAATTCTCCTTGTGCTATAGTGTGCTTTAAAAAAACATTTTTTCTAGGGACAGAAAACTATAGGTAGGGAGAGTGTCAGTGTGTTTTACTGTGCGAATCCTTGTTTCTAGGGACAAAGAAGGAAAGTGAGTGAAATTCTCCTTGTGCTATAGTGTGCTTTAAAAAACATTTTTTCTAGGGACAGAAAATTATAGGTAGGGAGAGTGTCAGTGTCTTTTACTGTGCGAATCCTTGTTTCTAGGGACAGGGAAAAACAGTGAGGGAATTCTCCTTGTGCTATAGTGTGCTTTAAAAAAACATTTTTTCTAGGGACAGAAAACTATAGGAAGGAAGAGTGTCAGTTTCTTTCACTGTGATAATCCTTGTTTCTAGGGACAAAGAAGGAAAGTGAGTGAAATTCTCCTTGTGATATAGTGTGCTTTAAAAAAACATTTTTTCTAGGGACAGAAAACTATAGGAAGGAAGAGTGTCAGTTTCTTTTACTGTGATAATCCTTGTTTCTAGGGACAAAGAAGGAAAGTGAGTGAAATTCTCCTTGTGCTATAGTGTGCTTTAAAAAAACATTTTTTCTAGGGACAGAAAACTATAGGTAGGGAGAGTGTCAGTGTCTTTTACTGTGCGAATCCTTGTTTCTAGGGACAGGGAAAAACAGTGAGGGAATTCTCCTTGTGCTATAGTGTGCTTTAAAAAAACATTTTTTCTAGGGACAGAAAACTATAGGAAGGAAGAGTGTCAGTTTCTTTCACTGTGATAATCCTTGTTTCTAGGGACAAAGAAGGAAAGTGAGTGAAATTCTCCTTGTGCTATAGTGTGCTTTAAAAAAACATTTTTTCTAGGGACAGAAAACTATAGGTAGGGAGAGTGTCAGTGTCTTTTACTGTGCGAATCCTTGTTTCTAGGGACAGGGAAGGACAGTGAGGGAATTCTCCTTGTGCTATAGTGTGCTTTAAAAAAACATTTTCTCTAGGGACAGAAAACTATAGGAAGGAAGAGTGTCAGTTTCTTTCACTGTGATAATCCTTGTTTCTAGGGACAAAGAAGGAAAGTGAGTGAAATTCTCCTTGTGCTATAGTGTGCTTTAAAAAACATTTTTTCTAGGGACAGAAAACTATAGGTAGGGAGAGTGTCAGTGTCTTTTACTGTGCGAATCCTTGTTTCTAGGGACAGGGAAAAACAGTGAGGGAATTCTCCTTGTGCTATAGTGTGCTTTAAAAAAACATTTTTTCTAGGGACAGAAAACTATAGGAAGGAAGAGTGTCAGTTTCTTTCACTGTGATAATCCTTGTTTCTAGGGACAAAGAAGGAAAGTGAGTGAAATTCTCCTTGTGCTATAGTGTGCTTTAAAAAAACATTTTTTCTAGGGACAGAAAACTATAGGTAGGGAGAGTGTCAGTGTGTTTTACTGTGCGAATCCTTGTTTCTAGGGACAAAGAAGGAAAGTGAGTGAAATTCTCCTTGTGCTATAGTGTGCTTTAAAAAACATTTTTTCTAGGGACAGAAAATTATAGGTAGGGAGAGTGTCAGTGTCTTTTACTGTGCGAATCCTTGTTTCTAGGGACAGGGAAAAACAGTGAGGGAATTCTCCTTGTGCTATAGTGTGCTTTAAAAAAACATTTTTTCTAGGGACAGAAAACTATAGGTAGGGAGAGTGTCAGTGTCTTTTACTGTGCGAATCCTTGTTTCTAGGGACAGGGAAGGACAGTGAATGAATTCTCCTTGTACTATAGTGTGCTTTAAAAAAACATTTTTTCTAGGGACAGAAAACTATAGGAAGGAAGAGTGTCAGTTTCTTTCACTGTGATAATCCTTGTTTCTAGGGACAAAGAAGGAAAGTGAGTGAAATTCTCCTTGTGCTATAGTGTGCTTTAAAAAAACATTTTTTCTAGGGACAGAAAACTATAGGTAGGGAGAGTGTCAGTGTCTTTTACTGTGCGAATCCTTGTTTCTAGGGACAGGGAAAGACAGTGAGGGAATTCTCCTTGTGCTATAGTGTGCTTTAAAAAAACATTTTTTCTAGGGACAGAAAACTATAGGAAGGAAGAGTGTCAGTTTCTTTCACTGTGATAATCCTTGTTTCTAGGGACAAAGAAGGAAAGTGAGTGAAATTCTCCTTGTGCTATAGTGTGCTTTAAAAAAACATTTTTTCTAGGGACAGAAAACTATAGGTAGGGAGAGTGTCAGTGTCTTTTACTGTGTGAATCCTTGTTTCTAGGGACAGGGAAGGACAGTGAGGGAATTCTCCTTGTGCTATAGTGTGCTTTAAAAAAACATTTTTTCTAGGGACAGAAAACTATAGGTAGGGAGAATGTCAGTGTCTTTTACTGTGCGAATCCTTGTTTCTAGGGACAGTGAGGGAATTCTCCTTGTGCTATAGTGTGCTAAAGCATTCCTCATCAACCATCTTTGAAATCCTTGTTTTTTTGGACAGTCAGGGAAATTGTCGTTGTGCTATTCTGTGCAAAAGCAATCATCCTCAACCATATTTAGAAATCCTTAAGTAAAGGGACAGAGAAGGACACCTGAAGGTAGCCCTTATTGCTTTTTTCCCATCTCCCTGCAGGCCATCTATTAGAATGTCTGGAAGGCAAACAAGGAGAGGCAGACAGTCAGGAGGCAATAAAAGAGGGCAAGTAGGCTCTGTGTCTGGGGGCAACAGTGCTGGTCGTGGACGCGGTGCATTGTCATCAGCACATGGCCATGGGACACGCTTGTCCTTCTTTTCGGCAGCTGGACATGTTGAGCCACATCATGCCGAAGACTTGGTAGAGTGGATGACCAAGCCCTCCTCCTCCTCCTCATCCTCTCTCACCCAGGCTCAGGGTACTGGAAAAGCAGCTGCCAAAGCGTCCTCTTCCCTGGTATCAATGTCAGACTCATCATCAGTCACTCCTTCCCTAGACCCACCATGTCCTCCTCCTGAGGAGTCCCCCGAACTGTTTGAGCACAGTGTTGGGTACATGCTCCAGGAGGATGCCCAGCGTTTCGAAGGGTCTGATGATGAAACCCAGCTAGAGGAAGGCAGTAGCGTGAGAGCAGACAGAGGGGATGCTCAAGAAGGACACCAATCTGGCAGTCATGTTCCAGCAGCTGCAGCATACTGCCAGATTGGCTCCAGTGATGAGGAGGGAGGGGATGATGAGGTCACTGACTCCACGTGGGTGCCTAATAGGAGAGAGGAGGAGGAGGAGGATGAGGAGGAGGCACATCTCCAACGAGGCAGGATGCCCTTTGGTGGCCAGCGTAAGGGCAGTACACCGACGGAATCACACCGCAGAGCTCCGCCTGTGCAGGGCGCTACCTCTGCCCGTCATTCAAAAAGTTCTTTGGTGTGGGCCTTTTTTGAGGCTAGTGCATCAGATCGCACAGCTGCTGTTTGCAACATATGTCTCAAGCGTATATCGCGTGGCCAAAACATCAGCCGCTTGGGTACCACATGCCTGACCAGACATATGTTGACCTGCCATGCAGCTCGTTGGCAAGCCTACCTCAAAGACCCACACCAAAGAACAAAGCGGACCTCTCCTTGCACCGCATCAGCTGGGATCTCCAACCCCACTATAACTTCAGTCCTCTCTGAAACATGCACTGAGAGGAATGAAGGTGTAGAATTAGGTGTGTCACAGCCAAGTACTTGCGGCCACTCTGCTAGCAGTACACCGACGTCCGATTCTAGCAGGCAAATTTCCCTGCCCCAGCTGCTGGACCGTCGAAAGAAGTTCACTCCCAGCCATCCACATGCCCAGCGGTTGAATGCTAGCTTGGCTAAATTGCTAGCGCTTCAACTGCTGCCTTTTCAGTTGGTAGACTCGGCCCCCTTCCGTGAGTTTGTGCAATGTGCGGTTCCTCAGTGGCAGGTTCCCAAACGCCACTTTTTCTCACGGAAGGCTATTCCGGCTCTCTACCGGCATGTGGAAGGCAATGTCTTGGCCTCGCTGGACAGGGGGGTCAGCGGTAAGGTGCATATTACCGCTGACTCATGGTCCAGCAGGCATGGACAGGGACGTTACCTTTCTTTCACGGCCCATTGGGTCACTCTTTTGGCAGCTGGGAAGGATGCAGGACAAGGTGCAGTAGTGTTGGAGGTTGTTCCACCGCCACGCCTCCAAAAAGCTACAACTGGTTGTGACACACCTCTCTCCTCCACCCCCTCCTCTTCTTCCTCCATGGCCTCTTCCTGTGGTTTGTCCTCGGAACCAGCGGTGCTCCGTAGGCGTTCAAGGGGCTACGCAAGTACGCAGGCAAAAAGATGCCATGCCGTGCTTGTGCTGGTGTGTTTGGGGGACAGAAGCCACACTGGGGCAGAGGTCCTGTCTGCTCTGCAGGGCCAGGCCGAGAGGTGGTTGACGCCACGCCAGCTTAAGCCAGGAATGGTGGTTTGCGACAATGGCACCAACCTCCTCTCCGCCCTCCGACAGGGACAACTGACCCATGTGCCCTGTGTGGCTCACGTCCTTAACCTGGTGGTGCAGCGGTTCTTGGGCAGGTACCCGGGCTTACAGGATGTCCTGAGGCAGGCCAGGAAAGTCTGTGTGCATTTCCGCAGATCTTATAATGCCAGTGCTCGCCTGGCTGAGCTGCAAAAGGAGTTGAACCTGCCCAAGAACCGCCTTATATGTGACATGCCCACCAGGTGGAACTCAACGTTGGCCATGCTGCAGCGGCTGCACACGCAGCAGAGGGCCATCAATGAGTACCTGTGCGACTACGGCACCAGGACAGGGTCAGGGGAGCTTGGTTTTTTTTCTCCACGCCAGTGGGGCATGATCAGGGATGCATGCACTGTCCTGGCACCATTTGAGGAGGCCACGAGGATGGTGAGCAGTGACAGTGCATGCATCAGTGACACTGTACCTCTTGTCCACCTGTTGGAGCACACGCTGCGTGGAATAATGGACAGGGCACTTGAGGCAGAACAGAGGCAGGAAGAGGAGGACTTCCTTGCCTCTCAAGGCCCCCTTTACCCAGACAGTGTTCCTTCTGTCCCACCCATCGCACAGGAAGAGGACGAGGAGGAGGAGGAGGAGGAGGAGGATTGTGTCAGCATGGAGGTGGAGGCTGGCACTCAGCATCATCAGCAGCAGTCTTTTAGGGATGATTTACAGTCCCAAGAAACCAGTGGACTTGTACGTGGCTGGGAGGAGGTGGCTGCGGATCATGTCGTCCTTAGTGACCCAGAGGACTCCGGAGCGAATGCCTCAGCAAACCTACGCTGCATGGCCTCCCTGATCCTGCAAAGTCTGCGGAAGGATCCTCGTATTCTTCGGATCAAGGAGAGGGACCATTACTGGCTGGCCACTCTCCTTGATCCACGGTACAAGGGTAAGGTTGCGGACCTTATGTTACCGTCGCAGAGGGAGCAGAGGATGAGACAACTCCGGGAGGCCTTGCAGAAAGGTCTGTGTAACGCGTTCCCAGAGACTGGGAGGTTACAAACTCCTGGTCCTGGACAACGAGTTGCTGAGGCTTCGGCCAGTCAAAGAAGGAGCGGTGGGGAAGGTGGCCGTCTGACCGATGCGTTCAGACAATTCTTTAGTCCGCAGCCCCAAAGTATGATCGGTTCCAGCAACCATCGCCAGCGTCTGATAAACATGGTGCAGGAATATCTAGGGGCAAGGTCAGACTTGGACACCTTCCCCACCGAAAATCCTCTGGCTTACTGGGTCTTGAGGATGGATCACTGGCCAGAGCTTGCACAGTATGCAATTGAGCTACTGGCCTGTCCTGCATCCAGCGTTCTTTCGGAACGCACATTCAGTGCTGCTGGAGGATTTGTCACGGATCACAGGGTGCGCCTGTCCACCGACTCGGTTGATCGACTGACTTTCATCAAGATGAACCAGTCTTGGATCACCACCAGCTACCACACACCTGATGCTGATATAACAGACTAATTGATTTTAACATGTCACATCCCTTCAAGACTGATGCTGATGCTGAGTGCCTGTGCTGTTATGTTGACTGGCTATCCTCCTCCTCCGAGTCCTCAATGATACGATTGATGATGATAGCTTGGAAGATCATTTTTGTTTATGGGTGCCGCCACCAGTGGCTAAGGCCCAATTTTTCAGCCCCTGTTTTACAGGGGCGTGTAATTACAATTTTTTTAGCAATAATTTGCCATAGGGCTCATTGCTGTGCTCCAAGTACAGTATCTGTGAGGGGTTGGAGTGTTGTGGCACCAGTGCCTAAGGCCCAATTTTTCAGCCCCTGTTTAACAGGGGCGTGTCATTACAATTTTTGAAGCAATACTTTGCAACAGGGCTCATTGCTGTGCTCCAAGTACAGTATCTGTGAGGGGTTGTAGTGTTGTGCCACCAGTGCCTAAGGCCCAATTTTTCAGCCCCTGTTCAACAGGGGCATGCAATTACAATTCTTGATCTAATAATTCACAGCAGGGCCCATTGCTGCACCCACCAAGAGTAACTCTGAGGGCTTACAGTGTTGTGGCAACGCCACCACCACCACCACCACGAAAGGCCCAATTTTTCAGCCCCTGTTCAAAAGGGGCATGTAATTACAATTCTTGATCTAATAATTCACAGCAGGGCCCATTCCTGCACCCACCAAGAGTAACTCTGAGGGCTTACAGTGTTGTGGCAACACCACCACCACCACCACCACCACGAAAGGCCCAATTTTTCAGCCCCTGTTCAACAGGGGCATGCAATTACAATTCTTGATCTAATAATTCACAGCAGGGCCCATTGCTGCACCCACCAAGAGTAACTCTGAGGGCTTACAGTGTTGTGGCAACGCCACCACCACCACCACCACGAAAGGCCCAATTTTTCAGCCCCTGTTCAAAAGGGGCATGTAATTACAATTCTTGATCTAATAATTCACAGCAGGGCCCATTCCTGCACCCACCAAGAGTAACTCTGAGGGCTTACAGTGTTGTGGCAACACCACCACCACCACCACCACCACGAAAGGCCCAATTTTTCAGCCCCTGTTCAACAGGGGCATGCAATTACAATTCTTGATCTAATAATTCACAGCAGGGCCCATTCCTGCACCCACCAAGAGTAACTCTGAGGGCTTACAGTGTTGTGGCAACACCACCACCACCACCACGAAAGGTCCAATTTTTCAGCCCCTGTTCAACAGGGGCATGCAATTACAATTCTTGATCTAATAATTCACAGCAGGGCCCATTGCTGCACCCACCAAGAGTAACTGTCAGGGCTTACAGTGTTGTGGCACCAGCACCACCATCAAAGGCCCAGTTTTTACTACCACTGTTCAACAATTATATGTAATTAAAATTCCTGATATAATAGTTGACAGCAGGGCGTTCCAGCACCAACCAAGAGTAACTGTGAGTGCTTACAGTGTTGTGCCAACACCAACAACTAAGGGGCCTATTTCTGCAGAGTATATACGGCAGGTCCCTACTTTCAAACATCCAACTTACAAACGACTCCTACTTGCAAACGCAAGAAGACAACAGGAAGTGAGAGGAAATCTACCACTAGGAAGGAAAATTCTCTCCTGTAAGAATAAATATGGGAGAAAGGTGTCTCCTCTGTACTGATGCTTTATCAGCAATCCTTGTTTCAAGAAAAACACCACATTTCAAAAACAGTTGTCATTGGGACGGAAAGTGAGGTGAAATGTTCTGAACAGGGGCACAGACAGCAAAACAAATGTTACAGGGGTGATAACCCTTACCTATGTTTTCCAAAAAGTTTAAAAATAGATTTTTGGGCTGGAGCTACACTTCAACAATGTACCTGTTCAAAATTACAAACAGATTCTACATAAGAACAAACCTACAGTCCCTGTCTTGTATGCACTGCCTGTATACGGCTGTTCAGAGTATATAGGGCCTTTTTTATTTTATGTGCGGGGTTCCCCTTAATATCCATACAAGACCCAAAGGGGCTGGTAATGGGCTGGGGTAGGGGGGGGGCTGTGATGGGGTAGCTATGCCATTTTTCTTAAAGATTTTCATCCATATTACCGGGACCAGACATTACATTAAAGCCGCAAGCAGTTTTAAATGGCTTTTTTTCCTTTAGAAATGTAATTTTGTGCAGGGACAGTTCTAAACACGGGAAACACGTGGCACTTCACAGGCATACTTTAGACACCCACCAGGTACGATATTTAAAGGAATATTTGACTTTTTTTTTTTCACTTTATGCATCATTAAAATGACTGCTCCCGAAAAACGACCGTTTTTAAAACTTCTTTTTGCATTGATACATGTCCCCTGGTGCACAACCCGGGTTCCCAAACCCTTTTTAGGACAATAACATGCATAATAGTTGTTATAATTAGCACTTTAGAATTCGAACGTTCGCATCCATTGTATTTAATAGGGTTCTAATGTTCGTACGAACTTTCGGTCCGTTCGCGGGTTCTGGTGCGAACCGAACCCGGGGGTGTTCGGCTCATCACTAGTTTTGAGGTTAATTAAAAGTCAGCAGCTACAAAAGTGCAGCTGCTCATTTTTAATAAACAGACACTCACCTGTCCCACAGTCCAGCGATGTGGCCGCCTGAAGCCTCGCTCTTCTCCCTCCCCTCCCGCGGCGCCGGCATTGCAAGTGTGGAAACCTGGCTGTGACAGATTGCGGCTTCTAGACATGTGCATGACGAAATTTTTTTTTGTTTTGTCACATTTTGATTTATTAATCTAGTTATTTCATTTAGTTCAATTCAGTTGATTAGTTCAATTTGTATTCAGAATTCGTATTCAGAATTTGTGTTCGGAATTAGTATTCGGAATTCGTATTCGGAATTCGTATTTCGTATTCGGAATTTTCTAATTTTCTTAAAATTTACTGATTTTTTTGATTCAAAATGTTCAAATCGATAAAATAAAATAGCAAATGGATACTCACAAACATAAAAAAAATCAACATAACTATATGCTTCAGCCTTGGGCAGCAGGCCCCATCACAAAATCATCAGATGGAAAAGCCAACGTGTTTCGGGAGTCATTCCCCCTTCCTCAGAGCTGAATGTAACCGGTGTTAGGTCTGCTCTTCACCACGGATCGTCAGCAACCCGTCCCTCCATTAATGAGCCAAGGGGCCAGACCACACCCACCTACGTCCCCTGGAGTGCAGCCCGTACAATCCTATTCGCTCTGTGCATAGCTGACCACTCCCACAATGTGGTGCAGACTTTGGCCCTTTGGGCTTCAATGAGAGGGTCTGAAAATGTGTGAAAACATGTTACATGTTAGGCGCTCTCCATAATAAACCCTATTGGTCCAAAAATGTGGGAACCTACCTCAAAAAATAAAAAAGTACAGCAGAGTGCTCCTAAAAACACATGAAAGCCATGCAATAGAGCAAAAAAAACAAACAAAAAAATAACAATAAAATCCCCTGAATATGATATTCTCAAGAATTAGTATAAGCTTAAAGTGGTTGTAAACCCTTACAAACCACTTTTCGCTACAGGTAAGCCTAGAATAAGGCTTACCTGTAGGTACCGCTGATATCTCCTAAACATCCACTGTATTAGCATGTGCCGACGTCATCGGCACATGCGCACTGAAGAAACGTCTCGTTCGTGCCGTTGCTTAAGCTGATGTGCCGTGACCAGTGGCTCCCGCGTGCGTTGTTTGTAGCCCACATCCTGCCATGTTGATTCCATCCCAAAAGAACTGATGCCTGATACTGATTGGCATTGAGCTCTGTCACCAGAAAGGGAAAGGGCTTATGTACCTCACCCAGTGAATTTTAGGGGTCCATGACTCCTAATCAGTTCACTTTCTTTCCATGTTGAACAGTGGGTAAAATAAAACAAAATAATTTTATTGCTGTTGATTTTTTGTACCGATACTTGCCTTCCAATCTGCAGTGATATCTAAAACTTTCTGCCTGTCTTGTCTGGTCTACTCCAACACCAGACTCTGAAGAGAGGGAGCAAAGACTAATTTCTTCTCACTTCTCAATCTCTGGTCCACTTTCCATGGGGCTATTGACCAGCATTCTGGAGATGACAATGATGATTTTCCGTATGACAAGGGGACCTTCTAATCTGATTAGGAGATTATAATGGGAAGGGTGGAAAATATTGTGCAAACAATGAATAAAAGGATAATAGTGATGATATATGAAAACACAATCATGTAAATGGTACAAAATGTAACTAAAGCTGCTACATAAGAATGAGACAAAAATTCTAAATAGAAAGTGGTAGGAATGTAGCGCTAAACCTCTTGTGAAATAAAGGTGCACATAAAAAAAGGAGTGAAAATATGAATGGACATTCAGAAATATAAAAGTCCAACAAATATGATAATCATAAAAATGCAGGGAAAGCAAGTCCACAACAATACAGGGGTGCTCTTCAGACAACTGGAAGGCTGGTGGACAGGGCATCAATTGTAGAAATGAATCATCACTGTGTAGAAAGAATGAATACCCTTACCGCAACAGGTGGATCATATGAGCATGAATAGCCAAAACGAAACGTGGCCCAAGTGGTGAAAGGAACCCAGGATCTCCAGTCGGAACTTCAAAAAAGCCTTAGGGTACTCCAACAGATAAAGGTGAACCACTGAATAGGGTCGCAACCCTGGCCTCAATCCGAAAAGGTATATGGAAAGAAGAAGGGGGGCTCCGATAGTGTAGGTCAAAAACGTAGGTTTATTAAAACCAACATACAAATATTAAAAGTGATCACGTAAAAAGCAATGTGGGGAGCGATGAACCTTGTCTGACGCGTTTCGTCCTCAGGGACATCTACAGGGGCATCTAACTGCTCCCCCACATTTCACATATATAAATAGATATCTAAAATGCATCACAACCAATCATGAACAATCAATTGAGAATAAGCAATAAAATGGCTTCTGATTGGAAAGCAACCGATCACCTGCTGGCTTGAGTTCCAAGCCTCCATCTGAAAACCAATAGAATAACCCCTGGGATAATTCCCACCAATGGGGGACCTCCACTATTGAGGAACAAGGAAGTACCGGGCCTCCACGAGGTAAAAACCACACTGGAAAAGCCCACGAATCCTCTTGCCCCTCCCCTTGGCCGATCAGGACCAATAACTAAAAGAAAAAAGTTGCTGTGTTTCGGAAACAGAGCAGCAAGGTAACGGAACTGAATCCCGGAGCATCAGCTGAGTCAGAGAGAGGCTGAACGTCACACATCACATCACACGCCGTGCTGGCAAGGATATGAGCGGGACTCCTTAACCTGACATCAGCGCCACCGTTAGGGAGAAGCCAGCAGTCACTGCGTCCAATCGGAAGCAAGACCGTAGGCGTGGCTCCTTCTCCCTCAGCCGGCGCAACGTAGTAAGGCGGCCTCCTCTGACGTCATATGTTATTATTGTTTGCGGCGCGACAAGACAGCCTAGTCGCGTGGTCACCATGGAAACAACGTCCAAGGTCACATGACCCACGGCGGGCTTTTCTCTCTTTGGGTAGATACATTGGATCCTCGTTGGAATACTCATATGTGTGGGCTGACTAGTTTGATCACCTGCTGTTTTTATCTGGTTGTGGCAGTTACATGTGATGGGTGGAGCCAAAAAATCATCAGTCTGGGTACAGTTCCACCGCAGTCTAAGGAACTGGCTGCGCGGGACCGACTTCAGCCATTGGGCATGGTGACATCTATCAACCGGAATGAAACCATTCCGGTCAGTCAGTTTGAAGTAGGTTTTAAACTCTAAATGTTGGTCAACGGCCATTATTTCAAGGTCTAGGAAATGTATGGAAGTGAGACTAGCCTCATAACTCAAGCGTATACCGCGGTCATTGGAATTCAGTATACCCATGAACTCATCCAATGATGCACGGCAAATTTTGCCCCCGTGGCCACTCCCCTGGTCTGCAAATAAAATTGATTTTGAAACCAAAAATAATTATGTGTGGTGGCAAATGTGAGGAGGTCCATGATAAAGGTATGCTGAATCAAAGAGAGAGTATTGTTTTTAGACAAATAATATTCAACAGCCAAAAACCTAAATCATGAGGAATGCAAGTGTAAAGGGCCGCAACATTGGCTGTCACCAAAATCATACCTTCCTGATATTCAATGGATTCCAGTAGTATCGCCCGTATCCTTAAGATACGAGGGGACTAAGCGAACAAGTCGTTGAAGATGAAAATCCACGTATCTGCCGATTCTTGATATCACCGAGTCATTCCCACTGACTATGGGTCGGCCAGGGGGATGACTGGGTCCTTATGTACCTTTGGAAGGTAATATATGGCAGGAATACGTGGTGCCAAAGGTACCAAAAAACTTCTCTCTTTTTTGTCAAGTATCCCCAGAGAAAAACCTTCATTAACTAGTTCTAAAAGAGCTTTTTTATATTTAGAGGTGGGGTCCATATGGATACGGTCATAGGTATCAGGGTCTCCCAAGATCCTATCCATCTCTCTAATATTATCATCCTTATTGAGTATGACCATGGCCCCGCCTTTGTCAGCGGAGCGGATGATCAAGTTTTTGCATTCGCAAAGTAGTTTCAAGCCTGCTTTAATGCTGGGATCTAAATATACTTTTTGGTTGGGTAATTGGTCTAAATCTTGGAGAACAAGGCTGCAAAAAACACTGATGGAAGGGGCCATGGTCCCAGGGGGGTTAAATAAAGAGGGATTTGACAAGCCAGTATGAACATGGTTGTCTGTGATAGGCGCTGGAGTGTGGGAGGGCACAGAAAGAAAATTACGCTAAATGCTTAGTTTGCAAATTAATTTTTGGACATCTATAAAGGTAGAAAACGTATTAAGAGTTTTTGGAGGGACGTATTTCAGTCCCTTATCCAACACCAATTTCTCTTCATCCGTCAAACTAATGGAGCTAAGATTGAAAATACCGGAACCCGTCAAATTCTTTTTCTCTTTGCCTTGGATCGTCCACCCCTCTCGGGTACCTCTCTTCGTTCTGGGCTTTCTGGATAGTCCTACATGGATCTGGGAAAATCCAAATGATGGGAAGGGCCCGGATAACTTTGATTGTAATGGTAAGGGGACATGGTACACAAATCATCTTCCCTATTATCATATCCATATGGATCGTGATAAATATCTCTAGAATCTCTCTCCTGGAGTGGATGGAAACGATTATGGCTCCGGATGGGTGTTCCAGGGGCATAATCATTCCCCTGCCAACCCTGCCTATAATCCTCCCGTTGATTGTACCAACTGGAGGGTGGCCCTCTAGGACCCTCCTGATGGTAAAAATTGGCTGGATGTCCACGATTTTGTCCTCTACCTCTATTTTTAGAGCCTCTCCCCCTGTGATTGGGAGGATGAGGATAATAAGAATTGGGAGGATGTGTGGATCTAGATCCCCCTTCTTGATGCTTGGAGGGACGGCCTTTGGGCTGTGTATTGTTCCGTGAGGGTGTAGAAGCCTCTACAGGAGGTTCATAAGCCAACCTCCTGTCTGGATTCTGTAACACAGAATTAGTGACCTCCATCGCAGATGGATCATGGCCAGCTGGTGGAGGTACACTAATTTTCTTCTGCCAATTGAAAACAAGATTGGTCTTATAATTGGTAAGATCTCGGTGGTATTTTTTTTGTTTTTTGTTCCTTTGATCTTTTTCTTCTTTCTCCAAGTGATTTCTCAAACTTTTAGAAAGAGATGTGTATTCTGTGGTGGTTTTATGTGTGGTCAATTTTTCTTTAAGGTCTTTAATTTCCTTATCTATAATGGTTAATTTCAGTTGTTTTTTGTCGACCAAAAACCTAAGGAGTTTGATCCCAACTTCATTAAAATAACGAAGCCAAGACTCTAGATCTAGATCGCCTTGTTGTGGAGAAACATCCCAACGGAGACCTCTAGGAACCATTTGTTCTTTAATATATTGTTCCAAAAAGGCTGTATCCCATTGGAGATGTATTTCTGTTGTCATCAGATTTTTCAACCTGAGGAACATTCCACTAACTTCAGTATCTGAACCAATGGTAGTGAACACACCCTCAACATTGAAGGGCCTAGTGGTTCTATACTCAAAAACGTCCATAATGAAAAGACGCAAAAAGTGATTGCTGCAATAAAAAAGTAAAAAAATAGAAATGGGAAGGGTGGAAAATATTGCGCAAACAATGAATTAAAGGATAATAATGATGATATATGAAAACACAATCATGTAAATGGTGCAAAATGTGACTAAAGCTGCTACATAAGAATGAGACAAAAATTCTAAATGGAAAGTGGTAGAAATGTAGCGCTAAACCTCATGTGAAATAAAGGTTCACATAAAAAAAGGAGTGAAAATATGAATGGACATTCAGAAATAAATATAAAAGTCCAACAAATATGATGATCATAAAAATGCAGGGAAAGCAAATATAGTCCAGTAATCCAAACAAAGAAAATATGGAAAACAGGTAAGTCCACAACAATACAGGGGTGCTCTTCAGACAACTGGAAGGCTGGTGGACAGGGCATCAATTGTAGAAATGAATCATCACTGTGTAGAAAGAATGAATACCCTTACCGCAACAGGTGGACCCGCATGTCAGCAACAGCGGATCATATGAGCATGAAAAGCCAAAACGATACATGGCCCAAGTGGTGGAAGGAACCCAGGATCTCCAGTCGGAACTTCAAAAAAGCCTTAAGGTACTCCAACAGATAAGGGTGAACCACTGAATAGGGTCGCCACCCTGGCCTCAATCCGAAGCAGTATATTGAAAGAAGAAGGGGGGCTCCAATAGTGTAGGTCAAAAACGTAGGTTTGTTAAAACCAACATACATATATTAAAAGTGTTCATGTAAAAAGCAATGTGGGGAGTGATGAACCTTGCCCGACACGTTTAGTCCTCAGGGACATCTACAGGGGCATCTAACTGCTCCCCCACATTGCACACATATAAATAGATATCTAAAATACATCACAACCAATCATGAACAATCAATTGAGAATAAGCAATAAAATGGCTTCTGATTGGAGAGCAACCGATCACCTGCTGGCTTGAGTTCCAAGCCTCCATCTGAAAACTAATAGAATAACCCCTGGGATAATTCCCACCAATAGGGGACCTCCACTATTGAGGAACAAGAAAATACCGGGCCTCCACGAGGTAAAAACCACACTGGAAAAGCCCGCGAATCCTCTTGCACCTCCCCTTGGCCGATCAGGACCAATAACTAAAAGGAAAAAGTTGCTGTGTTCCGGAAACAAAGCCGCAAGGTAACGGAACTGAATCCTGGAGCATTCAGAGAGAGGCTGAACGTCACACGTCACATCACATGCCGTGCTGGCGTGGATATGAGCGGGACTCCTTAACCTGACATCAGCATCAGTGTTAGGGAGGAGCCAGCAGTCACTGCGTCCAATTGGAAGCAAGACCGTAGGCGTGGCTCCTTCTCCCTCAGCCGGCGCAACGTAGAAAGGCGGCCTCCTCTAACGTCATATGTTATTATTGTTTGCGGCGCGACAAGACAGCCTAGTCGTGTGGTCACCATGGAAACAACGTCCAAGGTCACATGACCCGCAGCGGGCTATTCACGTGACGCCTCACGAAAAGAGGCCAAACATTCTCATTGGTCCAACTGTTTAGCAAAGGAAAACCAAGTTAAACGTAACCGGAATGCTGCAATATGCACCTGAGTCTCCAGGGTGACTCCACTCCATGGGATGACCGGAAATAGGTGAACCCGGGAGGCTATAGGGGCACTTGTAGTAAAACGAAAATCAGAAATGATCACTACTAAATAATAATATGTCCAGTGTACACTGACAGAAATAAATAAAATGATTTCAAAGTCTAATGATATATTCTATGCAAAAGTATATAAAAGTGAATCTGATATCAGCTAACGCAGACATGAAATAATGTGATGTCTGATAGCTGTCCACCTGTTGCGGTAAGAGTATTCATTCTTTCTACACAGTGATGATTCATTTCTACAATTGATGCCCTGACCTCCAGCCTTCCAGTTGTTTGAAGAGCACCCCTGTATTTTTGTGGACTTACCTGTTTTCCATATTTTCTTTGTTTGGATTACTGGACTATATTTGCTTTCCCTGCATTTTTATGATCATCATATTTGTTGGACTTTTATATTTATTTCTGAATGTCCATTCATATTTTCACTCCTTTTTTTATGTGCACCTTTATTTCACATGAGGTTTAGCGCTACATTCCTACCACTAGGAGATTATAAGTGTTACATTTTTTTGCATTTTTGTACACTAGATATATTTTTTACTGTTCTATTTACGGAATCTATTGACACTGATGGGTAAACATCTGATCTGAAGTGAGCCTCCTGCTTTACCTTTTCCCATTTTAACAACACTAATTACAAAGCCAACTGGTCATAATTATATTTATTACAATATATTATTGTTGCAGACACAAGCCAGAAAATTTGCAAAGCTGAGCACATTTTCTTACAATCTGCTTCTTTTTTCTTAATATTCTAACTTCTGTCATTAAATATCCAGATAAGAAAGCACGAGGCAGTTAATTGCAGTCTAATGGAACTGGCGAGCAGCCATTTGCAGACGAAGAGATAAAATCTAGGGAAAGACTGCATAATTAAGATGTTATTTATTACTGCATGCCATCTATGCCTGCATCTCCTTCCCTTGTTGCAGATTCCATGCACCAGTAGCGGGAGGCCGGGCGTAAACTGATCCAACACACAGAGCTGCTGTATGTTACTTGCCATCAGAGGGTGACATATGAGACAAGATACTGACTAGATACAGTATATGTTTTCTTATTTTGATAACCATTAAATAATAAATCCCTCCAAATACTGTAAATGATTTTGTTTTTTGATCAGTAGCACAAGGTATTGTTCACAGTGCTGAAACTGGTAGCATCCAATCAGCACAGCAATCACCTTTAACTGTTATGTTCTAAATTGATATAGGGGGAAATATGATCGATTCCCTTGAGATACAGTATATACTGCATAATTTAACATCCCCCAAACCTTAAAATGGCCTGCAAAATCAAATTTAGAATATACTAGCTTTTATGTGTTTTGTAAATAATTATTTTTGTGATTCTGTTTTTGATAATATGTGTATTAAACATATAAACAAATAAATAAGCATATCAGGTTTTATTTTCACTTGATTGATTTTATAATTGTGTTATAATAAAGGCCAATGTTTTTATTTATTTGTGTGTGCTATACTTTTGTAAAAGGCTTTTTCCCTTGTTTTCTGGGGCTAACTTCCAAAATGCAACCCATGGAGCCCACAAACATTGAACCCTTGTCACAATGGGGTTGATTTACTAGTGCAAATTTGGAGCAAGCTCTGCAAAGAAACCAATCAGCTTCCAGGTTTTTTCTTATTGTCAAAGCTTAAATGAACAAGTTGAAGTTACAATCTGATTGGCTACTATGCACATCGGCAACGGATTTTGCACTCTCCAGTTTTAGTAAATCAACCCCAATGTCTAAAAGTAAACTTGTGGCAGTCCTGGGTAAATTATCAAATTTTCAGGAAGTATTCAAATACCCTAGGGCAGTGATGGCGAACCTTGGCACCCCTGATGTTTTGGAACTACATTTCCCATGATGCTAATGCACTATGCAGTGTAGGTGAGCATCATGGGAAATGTAGTTCCAAAACATCTGGGGTGCCAAGGTTCACTGCCCTAGGGGATCGGGAAGGAGTTTTTTTTTCTTTTGGAGCAAATTGGACAATGCTTTACAAGGGGTTTTTCCCTTCCCCTAGAATAGATGTTGATCCATGGTGGATGCAAAGAGTGTGGGGGAGACAAGGTCGAGGCCTGGTGTGGGGCATCTAGGAGATGATCTGTCATCAGTTTGGTGTATAACGTCGTTGAAATCACCTCCTATTAAGTGGGGGAGGTGAGTGTTTTGAAGCAACCATGCTGAAAGTTCACTATAAAAGGTTCTGCCGGGGCTGTTAGGGGCGTATATGTTAGATATTACTAATTCCTTTGAACCTAGTTGGACATGAGCTGTGATAAGCCATCCATGATCATCCGAATTTACCGATAGGACCGTGCAGGGAAGGTTCTTATGGATCAGGAGAAGGACTCTAGCTTTACGGCCGCAGGCCCCAGAGCCTAGGACCGTGCCTACCCAGAGTTTTTTCATGCAATGAAAATCAGGAGCTGGTAAATGAGTTTCCTGGAGTAGGGCGATGTCAGTGTTGAGTCGTTTTAGATGGCGGAGGATCTTCATTCTCTTATTGGGGGACCTAAGCCCTTTCACGTTCCAAGAAACTATTTTCATGTTAGGGATATTGGGAGAGGGATTTGTGAGGATGTTACAGCTAATCTACCGTGTAGGTGGAGTTTTAAGGTAAATACCAGAGGAGGAGGAAAGGTTCTATACTTGTCTTGGGATACAGGTGACAGGAGGACTGTTACCACAAATTTTCCTAGGCTAAAGGGGGGATGGGAGGGGGAGGAAGAGATAAGAGGTGGGACCTGAAACAGAAGCAAAAATAGCAGAGGCAAAAATAACATAAACAACATAAGCAATCGCAAGAACTTCACTTCTTTCCGCATGGAGTCACTGTGTAAGTCGGATCCCAATGCACGGCTCTGACGTCAGGACAGCCGAGAGCCCGCGTTAGGAGAGGGTTTTTTATGCGGTCGGCGTGGGACGCAAAACGGAGGGGGGGGGGATGTTGCAGCTATACACAGTGAGGCCATGAAGGATACACATAAAATAAAGAACACAGTTTGGAGAGCAACCAAAAGAAAGCTGTTCCTAGCTGGGCAAGGTTAACAGAGAAGACATAACTAGATGAGCAGTCACCTGTAGGGTACAGATATATATAACTGTATAGCTGTGTATAACTGCCACCTGAAAAACTAAGTGGACCCAGGGGGGAGTCCCATGTGGATAAGAGGTGAAGTGATAGGCGTGTAAACAACTGAAGAGAGACAAGCCTAACGTACTGCATTGTAAGCAGCATCAAGGAGTTGAGAAATAAGTGCAAGAGTCACTTCAACCATTTCAGCGCTGGGTTGGTCCGAATTGGATTGGGGCAGAAGCTCTGAATCATTTGGGGGAGTCCTTTCGTGGGCTCCTTTGGTCTAGAGGACGGTTGAGTGGTGTGGTTTTTGATGGAGTGTGAGGGTGCGAGTCGTGCTGGGAGGCCCGCAGGAAGGCTTCCGCCTCGGAGGGGTCATGGAAAGTCAGTTGTTCGCCGGTGGATGCTTTGAGGCGGAGAACGGCTGGAAAAGCCAGAGTGAATTTGATTTGCTGTTTATAGAGTTCCGTGCAGACCTGCTGAAAAGCTTTCCTTTTTTTTGAGACCTCTATGGAGTAATCAGCAAATATAAGGACTCTTATTCCATCAATTTGAAGTGAGCGGGTTTGTCTGAACTTTTGTAGAATGAAGGCCTTGTCAGAGTAGTTGAGGTATTTGGCAATTATCGGCCGGGGATTTTTGCGGTCAGAGTTGAAAGCTCCCATGCGATGGGCCCTTTCCACTGTGCAGGGGCCCGAGAGGCCTAGGGCTTCCGGAATGCGCACAGCGCAGAATTCTGAAATGGCAGAGGTCTGCAGCGATTCCGGGATACCTACGAATCGCAGGTTACTCCTCCTGGCCCTGTTCTCTAAATCGTCCAACTTTTGGATGATATATTGATTGGTCTTATCCTGGGCTTGCTCTGTGGCCTGTGCCTGGTATAACTCCTCTTCCACACTGGATAGGCGGTGCTCCAGCTCATTGAGTCTGGTGTGGTGTTCCCCTATCTGGGACTTGATCTGGGCCATCCCTGCATTTACTGCCTTCTCCACAGATGCTGCTATCATGGGGGACAAGAGAGCAGCCACAGCCTGTGCTATGCGTTCTGTTGTGTAGTCACAGGGTAGCTGAGAAGCTGAGGCATGTGGGGAGGTAGGAGGACTTGGGCAGCTGCTTACCTCCATCCCCGTCGGCGGTGGTGGTGGAGAAGGAGCCATGTAGGCCGAGACCGGGGCCTCGATTTGCGGCTGGGCCGGCGGCGCCGTCAGGGCCGTTTGCGTGCGAGCGACGGATTTCTCCACAAAATGGTTCATGTAGAAGGCGGGGAGTGCCCGGAGGTGTAGGGGTGACTGTAGGGCATCTCAGGCCGGCTTTTTAGGCAGTTTTAGTGCCGCGATGCGGGAGCCGAGGAGAGCAGCAGTCACTCCATGCGGCGCCGGAACCGGAAGTCTCTATCCCCTATTTTGTAGACGCTATAACTTTTGCGCAAACCAATCAATACGCGCTTATTGCAATTTTTTTTTACCAAAAATATGTCGAAGAATACGTATCGGCCTAAACTGAGGAAAATTTGAATTGAAAAAAAAATGGGTATTTGTTATATAGCAAAAAGTCAAAAATATTGTGTTTTTTTCCAAACTGGACGCTCTTCTTTTGTTTATAGCGCAAAAAATAAAAACCGCAGAGGTGATCAAATACCACCAAAAGAAAGCTCTATTTGTGGGAAAAAAAGGACGCCAATTTTGTTTGGGAGCCATGTCGCACGACCGCGCAAATGTCATTCAAAGCATGACAGTGCCGAAAGCTGAAAAATGGCTTGGGCAGGAAGGGGGTTTTCGTGCACAGTAGGGAAGTGGTTAAGGAAAGAAGTGAAGAGACCTAAATATCAAAAAATAAACTCACAGGGGTGAGTATTTACTCTATCCAAAAAATGTTTTACCCATACATACACTTTAACAGCTTAGCCAATCAAAAACTGTAATGAATAGTGCAGCAAGCTTACAGTACACAACAAGAGTTGGCAGTCTTGTAGTAATGTCAGGGACGTGCTGGCCATGGCGCAACAGCTGCCCAAAAGCAGGATTCCCCAATAAGGTCGGCGCCAAAATACCATATATGAGTGCAGCAGATGCGCTGGTACTTTGCTGTCTGATCTGCAGCTGTACCTGTGAACCTGAAACCTGATCCTACTGATTCCTGTGTTTGGCTGCTAACCGAAGTTGGCCTGACCACTCATCTAGTACCTCCTACTACCTGCGAGCTTCAGCCCAGCACCTGCTGATCTACCTATGTCTGCTGTCTGGCTTCCTGGTCTGCCCTGGTGCTATACCCTGCACAAGGAAGAAGGTTCAGGCACCCTTACACCACCGAGCTCTCGAGGCCACTGTTGCAACATCAGTGGTCCCTGAGCTGGGGTTGTACTAGAGGCCTCCTTTTGCTCATCAGAAAGAACACAAGGACCTTCATTGAAGTATTTGAATATCCCTTCTAATTATCCCTTTAATATATTGTTTTTTAGTTAAACTTGTTGGACACACTATATGCTCTTGGGGGGCAAGTTCACATTTTTTCCACCAGTCTCCATTATTTCAGGTTCATAAATTTACTGCAACCCTTAGTGGTTGTAAAGGCAGATATACTGTCACAGAAACGTCCCACATTTCACTTAATTGCTTCCGCCAGTATATCGCTTCTTAAGCTCTGGAACACGAGACCAATGGATCTGGCTATAGTAACCCCAAGAACCAGGCAACACCAGTTTTGGAGTACACCAGAAATAGAACTCTTTATTAGAACAAGACTACAGTCTTATATACACTTGAGGAGGAGGTTCCCCTCTCCTGATCATATTACCCTAACAATACAACTGTAACCAGAAACATAAATTAACATGAGCTAATTAACTAATCATTTGGCCAGTCTAGGTTTCAGGTCAGCCTTGCCGTTTTCTAGCTCAGAAGACACAATCCACATTATCATAAGTATAAACACAGGACATCTTCTCGGCTAGATCTGTCACAGGTTTTTTATCTTAATGCATTCTATTTGTGCAGCAGCCCCCCTCAGCCCCCCTAATACTTACCTGAGCCCCATCTAGATCCAGTGATGTTGAATGAGAGACTAAGCTATCCAGGACTCTCCCTCCTTATTGGCTGAGACAGCAGTGAAGCGCCATTGGCTCCCACTACTGTCAATCAAAGTCAGTGAGCCAATGAGGAGAGAGAGGGGGCTGCAGCTCCATGTCTGGATGGACACAGGGAGCTGTGGCTTGGCTCGGGTGCCCCCATAGCAAGCTGCTTGCTGTGATGGCACACAACAGGAGGGAGAGGCCAGGAGCGCCAAAGAGGGACCCAAGAAGAGTAGGATCTGGGCTGCTCTGTGCAAAAGCACTGCACAGAGCATGTAAGTAAAACATGTTTGTTATGTTTAACAAAAAAAAAAAGGGACTTTAGTATCACTTTAACTATAAACATAGCATAAAGAATTTTCATTGAGATTCTTATTCTAAAGAACTACCATATTAAAGAGCTAACCTATTTTTACACACCAAAGAGGAAGAATTTACTGGCCCCTAAGTATGCCTAATGTTGGGTAAATTTACACTCAACATCAATAGGTAGTATCAAAATAAAATCTATATTTCAAATTATTACTACACATGAAATAAATGCAGTTTAGAGACAACGATGGGCCTTTAACACATACTGCTAACACAGAATCCTCAATTAATTCTTCTTCATATGTATTAATATTAAATACCAACTACCAATTAATCAAATGACTAATAATGTATTGCAAGGTACTCTGCAGTAATTTGTCTATACTGAACCTCTGTCGCATAGTCCAACATATGTATGTAAAATGTATTGCTATTGTTGGTAAGGTGCAATTATGTCTCAAACATTATTCCCTATGAATGCATTTGTTTCAACTGTGAATCCAAACAGTTATTGTTTGTCATAAATCAATATAAACTTCAATTAGCTTGGGCACAGGCATTATACAGCTCCACACCATAACAGCTTATTTTCAAATCAACTGTTTTATTGTTATTAATGATAATGTCCACATTAAGGATGAGCTCCGGCGTGTTCGCACAGCCCACAGGCAGAGCCTGCCAGCAAGTCGGCACTGCGCTGCGCTAATCACATGCAGTGAGACATTGTCACGAACTCTCTGCAGCCGGGCATCGGGACAATGTCTGACTGCCTGTGATTAGCGCAGCGCAGTGCCGACTTCCTGGCGGGCTCTGCATGTGGGCTGTGCGAACACGCCGGAGCTCATCCTTAGTCCACATATAACTGGAAGTGAACCTACCAGTAAAATCTCCCTTGTGCTATCTTCATGTTCATGGTAGACCATACACCTCTTACTTTTGGCATATTAGATTTTCCTCTGCTAGGAAGTGTGCCAATGCTGAAGTCCAGTATTACAAAGAATGCTGATCACTATCTGTAGACTGTACACCTTACCAAATCATGATAGTGTCCTCATTTTAGCAGAATGAAGTGAAATCAATAAGAGAATATACTTTCTTTGAGCTTCACTGATACTACAGGTTGCAGGACAAGAGAGGTCAGGACAACTACATGTTTACGCTATTCTGCAGTGATGTATTTGGCCTGACTATTACTCTCACTATAACACAATGCAGATCAATGAGTGGGGTCACTTGCTGCCTCCAATGTGCAAGTGTGAAGAAACTCGTGATAACAGGAGCAGAGGTGAGTTATCAATGGGACAACCCTTTACTGTAGGGAATGAATAGGTTGCCTTGATGAAGAGGTCATCATGTAGCTATGAAATATCCAATATTTTTATTATGAAATGTTCCAATTTTTTATCCAACTTTCATGAGAAATGTTGGAGTGCTGGTGATATCAATACACTTTAGCAAGGCATAACATCTTTATTTTATCCTATGGTTTCTGCATCCATTATTCTAACTATGTTATGGCTCAGTTTGGAGTGTGTCAAGTCTCTTCAATCTCATGTTAACTGCTGGTCAACCCCACACTAAACAGTATAAATAAATAAACAGAAATACAGTAGGGATGAGCCTTGAATTGTGTCATACTTGATTTCTCTAGGAAGTTGTCAATTTCACATTTTGCCAACATTCCAGGGAAATTGCCCTTTGATTTTGCCTTATGGCATTGAAAGACAAAAAAAAAGGCAAAAAAAGAAAAACTGCACAATATGAAGCTACATTAAATAAGTCGGTACTACCCACTGCCTAAAGCTCTTTAGGGCACTTTCACACTGGGGCATTGGGGCGCCGGCGGTAAAGCCGTGCCTTTACTGTCATTTTAGCTGTGCTTTTTGGGGCGCAAGCGGGGCACTTTTAACCCCCACTAGTGGCCGAAAAAGGGTTAAAAGCGTCCGCAAAGATTCTGCAGCGCTGGCCATTGATTTAAATGACAGGGGCGTATTAGGAGCGGTGTATTCACCACTCCTGCAATGCCCTAAAGATGCTGCTTGCAGGACTTTTTTTCCCATCCTGCAAGCACACTGATCCAGTGTGAAAACACTCAAGCTGGGGTGGCAGAGGAGGCGCCTGAAAAACGCCTCAGTGTGATTGTAGCCTAAATGAATGATGCAGCTGTGCAAGTGGGGCCCTGTAGAGCTGCACCATCTAAAAATAAATGTGACAGTGAGTGCGGGGATAAGATCCCTGTCCACTGTCCACTAGAAGGAAGGAAGCTCTGGCATCAGGAGGCGGGTGCATGAGAGCATTTTACATTTTACACCACAAATATGAGTGTAACATGTATCATGATCTTAACCCCTTGGCGCCAGATGCCGCCCGCCCTTTAAGAGGTTTGCATGCCGGGAGGTGGGGCTTATGGTCATGTGACCGCTGTTATTGGCTGTCATAGCAGTCACATGATCGGAAAATTCCTGATCGTAAACGCGACCGGGAACTTTCTGAGAGCCGCCAGTCACTGTGCTGGGAGCGTGCAGGGCGCGTGCTCTTGGCGCTAATGCACTCAAATATGTGGCTGCTCGTCGCCAAGGCCCAGCCGATGAAAGGCCGCATATTTGCATACACTTCACACAAAGAGGTTAAAGGGGAATTTATCTTTTTGATTTCAGTGAAAATACAGTTATAGGTTTGCTTTTACTGAATGTATGGAATAGTGACACATCAGTACATATTTGGAGATCAGGTAAAACCACATACTGTAGATATGCAGTCAGACATTGTAGCTTTTATAATCGTAACCTCCACTTCCCTGTTAGGCCCCTTTCACACTGGGGCGGGCATATGCGGTGACGGTATAGCGGCACGATTTTCAGTGCCCTATACCGTCGTGTTTTACCGCGATATTCGGCCGCTAGCGGTGCGGTTTTAGCCCCCGCTAGCGGCCGAAAAAGGGTTAATACCACCCGGGTGGTATTACTACGGTCTCCCATTGATTTTAATGGGAAGGAGCAGTAAAGGAGCAGTATACACATCGCTCCTTCACCGCTCCAAAGATGCGGCTCGCAGGAGATTTTTTTGTCTCCTGCTTGCGCACCGCCTCAGTGTGAAAGCCCTCAGGGCTTTCACATTGAGAATGCTGGGGCAGGAGTATTTCAGGCGTTATTTATGCGCTATTTTTAGCGCAAAAACGCCTGAAATACGCCTCAGTGTGAAAGGGGCCTTAGAGCAGGTATGCAGGCGGTCTAAATATGATAGGGCAGCTCATTAGGTACCAGAATTAGACTCAGTGCACTACGTAAGCAGCACTCAGTAACAGACACTCTCTGACACTCCCATCTCTTCCACTACACTGCTAGCTTGGGTCAGGAAGCTGAGGGGTGTGGCTTTTACTCAGCATAGAACCCAAGAAAGGCAGCAAGCTGTATTTTCACTGACACACTGACAGAAAAACATATTTTAAGGCATTTCCCAGAAAAAAATTATCTATCACAAATGCAGGGGCACAGGACTGTTAATAGTTAAAAATGTTTGAGATTTTATTTGGGCTTTAAATAGCTCTTTCAATTAGTGGTAATCAATTAAAGTCGGTAGATCCTGTTCTGTAAAAAAAAAAAAAAAACAGCAACATTCAATTTTTTGTATATTTTCTATAAAGAAACTGATCATGGATAATGGCCATTTGTCTTATTCTGCACATTCAAGCTCATCAGGTAAATGTGCCTAGCCTAAGATGTGCAGCTATGTCCATACAGCACACAGTGTGTCATCATATACAAATATTTTCCAAGAAATTATGAACAAAGAAGAGCATTTGCATTTAAGAAAATGAAACCTATTTCTTGAATTTGCATGAGGAACATTCACCTCTATGTAACCTATCCTGTCAATGGCACAGTGCCTCTTTGGAAGGTCTGCAATTTTCAAAAGGCTGAGGATGACTGCTGACTCGGGATTATGTGTTTTTACAAAAAAGCACTTCTCTTTTACCTGATATAATAAATGCTTGGTATGCTGGTTTTATTCAGTATAACTAATGGAATTGGGAGAGGTAATACAAACTCTTTAAATTAATTATCAGATACTTGAATATATAATCAGGCAGGATAGAGTGAAAATGGACTACAGAAAAAGGCAAATGATCGAAATAGGACATGGGTGAGAGACATCTAGATGGTGGAGAGAATGAACTTTCTGTAATGGCCATAGCAACCAGTGAGATTCAAGCTGTAATTTTTTCTGATACAGATTACATAATTAAAACAAGTATGTGTTGTATGATAAAGAGACTTTTCTCATCCCAGGCGTGTTGACTATTAAGAGAATTGTGTGCTATAAAGGTAAAGCAATAGATGTTTTGATTCTTTATCTTATAATGAAGGTGCAAAACAAAAGGTTTGCAACGGTGATGTTTGAACGCCAATAATCAGAGTTGATTCAATTTTATATTTCCCTGAATATTTGCATGCATCTACAGGTGCAATTAATAAAATTAGAATATCATCAAAAAGTTAATTTATTTCAGTAATTCAATTCAAAAAGTGAAACTCTCATATTTTATATAGATGCGTTACACACAGAGTGATATATTTCAAACGTTTCTTTGTTTTAATTTTGATGATTATGGCTTACAGCTAGTGAAAATCCCTAATTCAGTATCTCAGAAAATTAGAATATTACATGAGACCAATAAAACAAGAAAAAAAGGATTTTTAATACAGAAATGTTGTCTTACTGAAAAGTATGTCCATGTACAGTATAGTATGTACTCAATACTTGGTCGGGGCTCCCTTTGCATGAATTAGTGCATCAGTTTGGAGTGGCATGGAGGCGATCGGACTGTGGCACTGCTGATGTGTTATAGAAGCCCAGGTTGCTTCGATAGCGGCCTTCAGCTTGTCTGCATTGATGGGTCTGGTGTCTCTCATTTTCCTCTTGACAAAACCCCACATATTTTCTATAGGGTTTAGGTCAGGTGAGTTTGCTGGGCAATCAAGCACAGTGATATCATGATCATTAAACCAGGTATTGGTACTTTTTGGCAGCGTGGGCAGGTGCCAAATCCTACTGGAAAATTAAATCAGCATTCTATTAAAGCTGGTCAGCAGAGGGAAGCATTAAGTGCTCTAGAATTTCCTGGTAGAGGACTGTTCTGACTTTGGACTTAATAAAACACAGTGGACCAACACCAGCAGATGACATGGCTTCCCAAATCATCACTGACTGTGGAACCTTTACACCGGACCTCATGCAACTTGGATTCTGTGCCTCTCCACTCTTCCTCCAGACTCTGGGACCTTGATTTCCAAATGAAATGCAACATTTTTCACAGTCCGTGATGACTGAATTTTGGGTTTTCACTAGCTGTAAGCCATGATCATCAAAATCAAAACAAAGAAATGCTTGGAATATACCGCTCTGTGTGAAACACCTCTATATAAAATATAAGAGTTTGACTTTTTGAATTTAATTATTGAAATAAATAAACTTTTTGAGGATATTCAAATTTTATGAGATGCACCTGTATGTGATCTAGGAGTCATGCAATACAGGAATTACAGGCAATGGTGATTTATGATTTGTACAGTTTTTGTAGATTGAACAAATCTCCATGTACAGTATATATTTAGGAAATCAGAAATCAAATTGATTATCACTGTTTTGGAAAAAAGTAATTCCAGGTTTGTTGACACCCTGAGATTGCCATTAGACATTAAAAGGGCATTTGGACATGTAGATGGGATGTGTCTGTCCTCAATGCAGCGGGTTTTTAGGGCACTGAATAGTGCTTCAAAAATTGCAATGTATCTTTGCTGATTTTCTTGCTTGTTTTATTGAAAGCAGAGGTGATAAGAAAAGTGTTTTAACCTGGCAAATCAACACAATGTTCCCCCAAAGGGATCTTCGCCGATGGGTGTCTGTCTGCAACAGTAGTCATTAGATCATAATATGATCAGGCAGTGGCCATAGCTTGTTTATAGGCTGCTTAAAGTGGTTGTTAACTCCAATCTTTGACTTTTACCTATAGGTAAGCCTAAAGCCTCATACACATGACCGGTTTTCCCGATGGGAAAACTGCGAGGAGAGCTTTTGGCCGGGAATCCCAGCCGTGTGTATGCTCCCTCACAGTTTTTCAGATGGAAAAACTGCCAAAAAACGCCGGACAAAAAAAGAGAACCAGCTTTTTTTTTTCCCGCCGGGATTCCCGGCGGACTTTTTCCCAGTGTTTTTGTGGCAGTTTTCCTATAGAAAAAACTGCAATGGAGAATACACACGGTCGGGATTCCCAACCAAAGCTCTTATCGGAGTTTTCCCAACGGGAAAACCGGCCGTGTGTAGGGGGAAAAGTTACCAAGCAGGTTCTCGGCTTTCCCCTCGGGATTTCCGACGGGAACTTGTCCCGTCGGAAATCCCACACGTATGTACGTACCTATAGGCTTACCTATAGGTACTGTAAATATCTCCTAAACGTGCACTATTCAAGAGATATTTACTATATATGCAGGAAGTGATGTCATTGATGCATGCACTCTGAAGGAACGGCTGGGCCCTAATTGGCTTCAAAAGAGGGTGCCAGTTGTGTGACAATAGTGAATTAATATTCACTATTGTCTTCTTGATTCTCCTCCCAGACAATCAGGAAGTCACATGATTAGCCAAGAGTAGAAGCGATCCTATTGGCCACCTAGTAGGAGGAGGGAGGAGACGCACGGCAGATGTGATGCTGAGGAGGATGAGATGCAGGGGAAGCCATGGCTCGCCGCTTGGAGGCAGCGCTGCCCGTGACCTAGATGGGATAAGTGCGGGGCTGGTGACCAAATGACTGACCCGGCCGACCAGGAGGGGTGGCTCTGGGTGCATTGTTTACTGCCCCCCCCCCAAAAAAAATATACCATCAGCCGCCACTGGAAGCAGCCTCCAGGGATGATAGTTTTAAGCGAATATTGTAAAGTTTAGTTATTATATTGAGATTTTATATTCTGTATTGATTTAACAAGGTCTCCTTTTAGAAATTATATAAAGACATTTTCTGCAGTGCATTAAAGAGTAAACAACTATTCACATCAATCCTTGCACAAAAAGAGGTTACAATGTCCTAACACAATCCTGAAGAAAGTGCACAAAATTTAGATTACTTATTGATGGAACCTGCAGCTGTAATGTGTCCCTCCCATCATTTGTGCATCTGGGAGGGACAGGCAGTCTGTCAAAGTCTATGGTCTTTTGCATTCCAAACCTTCACCTATGAATGTACATGACCCTAAACGCTTGTAACACTGGTGTGTACAGCATTCAACCTTGTCCAGCCACAACCTGCCATAGACTTTGACAGGCTGCCATCGTCTCTCCAGGGTACACTAAAACAGTGGGAGGGATTCACTGCAGCTGGACAGCCCCATGTGCAAGGGCCCTGATAAGGAAGAAAACATGGACAAAAATCCTTTTTTTTTTTATTTCCCCTGCACACGATGCAACCGATCAACCCTTATGAAAGTAGTGTCCCTATTTGGAACCAACCGCAGGTTCCCATTCCCAGGACACATCAACTGAACTTATACTCAGCCACAATTGTTCATAGTTGTATATCAACACAAATTGCTTTAATGCATACTCTTGGGTCCTTTAACCACTTCAGCCCCTTCATGACCAGGCCATTTTCTGCGATCCGCCACTGCGTTAGTTTAACTGACAATTGCGTGGTCATGCAACGTTGTACCCAAATAAAATTGATGTCCTTTTTTTTCCTCCAAATAGAGTTTTTTTTTGGTGGCATTTGATCACCTCTGCGGTTTTAATTTTTTGCGCTATAAACAAAAAAAGTCAGTAAGTTTTTTACTTTCTGTTTAAAAAAACACTAAATAAAAGAATAAAAAAATCGAATTTCTTCATCAATTTAAGCCAATATGTATTCTGCTACATATTTTTGTTAAAAAAAAATCTCAATAAGCGTATATTGATAGATTTGCCCTAAAGTTATAACGTCTACAAACTATGGTATATTTCTATTTATTTTACAATTAATGGCAGCGATCAGCGACTTATAGCGTGACTGCGACATTGCGGCGGACATATCGGACACTTTTAACATTTTTTTGGGAACCAGTGACACCACTATAGTGATCAGTTCTTGAGGCCCGAAAACACCAAGACAGTACAAATACCCCCCCATTTCTTTTTGGAAATTAGACAGTTCAAGATATTTAGTAAGAATTTTTTTTTTTTTTTCACATTATATTCTTTTACATACTGTCACCAGTGCAGTACAGCATCATCATATAACTAGTGTGGTGGTGATCAGGGACACTCACTGGTGATGGTATGTAAAAAAAAATAATAATCATTTATTTCAATTTTTTTTCTTTTTTATACGATTTTTTTTTTAAACACACTGTGAACGGAGCAAAACATTGAATTTTACTGTTATAAGCAAAAAAATGTACTGATTGAAATCTATTCATTTAGTGTTTCCTATTGTAGTTAGCTATGATTGGCCACAGCTAATCACACGGTACAGATAGGCAGGGATTGGCCTTGCCTGTACCATGAGATCACTGTGACCAATCACAGAGATCAACACAATAGTACACAATGGATGGCCTGAATGAAAGCCATCCATTGTGTACAATTGTCATGTGATCTGCTGGGATTGATCACAGCAATCACATGGTACCAGCGGCAGCTGTTACACTGATCAGTCATCCGCTGTGTCTGGTGAACAGAATGCGTCACAGCGTGGCCTGTGTGGCGTGCGCAAAGCACGTTCCAGGAGGATGTCATATGATGTTCACCCGGTCAGTGAATGTCCCACCCGGCAGTAATTTTTCTATAGGCTGGGCGGGAACTGGTTAAGCAAGTTTTGTTATTCAAGCTTTACATATACAATCAAAGGCTTTTTCATATTTCCTTGTCCTTAGTTTTTATCCTTATATCATATTTCATGTGTCTTTCCTAAAATAATTAAATATAGAATTACAGTCTGGAAAGACATACTGTCCTACATAGTGTAAAGTTGTGAGGTTTTAAATGTTTTTTATTCAGATGTAGATATATGCCAACACACATAGCCATATTACAAACCTGGTGCAATCATTTGTTAGTAATGACATTACAGTGGGACAGAACTCAGAAAGTGATGATGTTGCTGTGTTTTAGGGAACATGTAGTGCTGTCTGTGATACTTTTTTATTTGTACTAACATACAATTTTTCAAGACAAACTTTTGGGGTATGTCCCTTTCTTCAAGGTCCCAGCAGTACTGACTCACAAAAGTTTTAACAGAATGTTAAAAAACACAATCTCTGAGGGACATATAGAAATCTTAATCAAGTTTAACCACTTAACGACCGCTCACTGTATATATACGTCGGCACAATGGCACCGACAGGCACAATCACGTACAGTGTACGTGATTGCATTTGTACAGTTGGGGGGTCCAATCGGACCCCCCTTCTGTACAGTGAGCGGTCGGAATTCGTTGGGGAGCGATCCGACATGAGGGGACTGCCGTTAGATTCTGGCCACCCCCCCACGATCGCTCCCGGCGAATGGAAATGCCCCCTCTGTCTGTGTAATGTTTACAAAGACAGAAGAAGCAGGAGGAAGTGATGTCATCTCCTGTGCGGCGCTCACATATACCGAGCGTCGTACAAGAGAAGACATACAGGTTAGTGCACAAACACTAAACTAACACCAGCACACATAGGCACATAAATCGCCCCCCCAGGCCCCCCCAGATCACCCCCCAGCCCCCAGTCACAGTGTCACTGATTGCAGTGACCATTTATTTAGTGATCACTGCAATCAGTGACATTTGTGACTGTAAAAGTGTCACTACATTTAGTTTTAGGTCCAGTGTAGCCCCCTAACCCCCCCCTAATAAAGGTTTAACCCCTTGATCACCCCCCAGATAACCCTTTCACCCCCTAGCACCGCCGTCGCTAAGCGATCATTTTTCTGATTGCTGTCTTAGCGTCGGTGATGCAGATCGGTACCCAGTAATTTTTTTTAGGTTCGCCGCAGGTTTTTATAGCGTCAGGTACCCCCATAAATTATCTAATAAAGGTTTAACCCCCTTGATCGCCCCCCAGGTAACCCTTTCACCCCCTATCACCACTGTTGCTAAGCGATCATTTTTCTGATCGATGTCTTAGCGTCGGTGATGCAGATCGGTAGCCAGTATTTTTTTTTTAGGTTCGCCGCAGGTTTTTATAGTGTCAGGTACCCCCATAAATTATCTAATAAAGGTTTAACCCCCTTGATCGCCCCCCAGGTAACCCTTTCACCCCCTATCACCACTGTCGCTAAGCGATAATTTTTCTGATCGCTGTCTTAGCGTCGGTGATGCAGATCGGTAGCCAGTAATTTTTTTTAGGTTCGCCGCAGGTTTTTATAGCGTCAGGTACCCCCATATATTATCTAATAAAGGTTTTAACCCCCTAATTGCCCCTAGTTAACCCTTTCACCAGTGATCATCATATAAGTGTTACGGGTGACGCTGGTTAGTTAGTTTGCTTTTTATAGTGTCAGGGCACCCGCTGTATATAACCCAATAAAGGTTTAACCCCCTGATCGCCCGGCGGGTGATATCAATTAGGTTTTAGCGTCAGAGAGGGTCTGCGTCACACCCCAGGCAGCGTCAGGTTAGTGCCAGTAACGCTAACACCCACGCGTGAAGCATACACCTCCCTTAGTGGTATAGTATCTGAACAGATCAATATCTGATCTGATCAGATCTATACTAGCGTCCCCAGCAGTTTAGGGTTCCCAAAAACGCAGTGTTAGCGGGATCAGCCCAGATACCTGCTAGCACCTGCGTTTTGCCCCTCCGTCCAGCCCAGGCCACCCAAGTGCAGTATCGATCAATCACTGTCACTTACAAAACACAACACACATAACTGCAGCGTTCGCAGAGACAGGCCTGATCCCTGCGACTCCAGTGCTGTAGGAGGTGATTTCACCACCACAGTTAAAAAATAAAAGCAAATATGCCGAAGCATTGGGGCAGCAGGAGCAGAGGAGCGATTTTGCTCCTAATGCCACGTACATACGGTCGAAATTCCGACAGAGGCTTGCCCGTGTAAAAGTCCGACCATGTGTACGCGGCATAACTTTTTTGCGGGAGGATGTCCCCATGCTTCGGCATATATAAATGGTGCATGTATGCCCATCATTAGAAGTGGGTGGATGAAGGGCGGTATTCTAATGGTGGGCATACCCACCGATCAATCTCTTTTTTCGTTCAGCCACCTGGCTGCATGAAAAAAAAAGATTACAATACATGTCCAACAAGGACCAGCAACGTACTGGTATGTTGCTGGACTTTGAATGGTTATACCAGATTGATGCCTGCGGGTTTAGGTATCATCTTGGTATCATTCTTTTCAGCCAGCGGCCGGCTTTCATGTAAAAGCAATCCTAGTGGCTAATTAGCCTCTGGACTGCTTTTACAAGCAGTGGGAGGGAATGTCCCCCCCCCGGATATAAAAAGCGCCATTGGGAAATTGGGAAAGCATTTTATCACACCGATCTTGGTGTGGTCAGATGCTTTGAGGGCAGAGGAAAGATCTAGGGTCTAGACCCCAGTTTTTTTTAAAAAAAGAGTACCTGTCACTACCTATTGCTATCATAGGGGATATTTACATTCCCTGAGATAACAATAAAAATGATTAAAAAAAAAATATGGAAGGAACAATTTAAAAATAAAATAAAAAAGCAAAATTAATAATAAAATAAAAAAAAAAGCACCCCTGTCCTGCCCTGCTCTTGCCTAATGGCGAACGCAAGCGTCGGTCTGGCATCATATGTAAACAGCAATTGTACCATGCATGTGAGGTATCACCGCGAAGGTCAGATCGAGGGCAGTAATTTTAGCAGTAGACCTCCTCTGTAAATCTAACGGGGTAACCTGTAAAGGCTTTTAAAGGCTTTTAAAAATGTATGTAGTTTGTCGCCAATGCGCGTTTGTGCGAAATTTTAAAGCATGTCGTGTTTGGTATCTATGTACTCGGCCTAAGATCATCTTTTTAATTTCATCAAACATTTGGGCAATATAGTGTGTTTTAGTGCATTAAAATTAAAAAAATTAAAAAAAGTGTATTTTTTCCCCAAAAAATGCGTTTGAAAAATCGCTGCGCAAATACTGTGTAGAAAAAAAAAATGCAACATCCACCATTTTATTCTGTAGGGCCTTTGCTTTAAAAATATATATAATGTTTGGGGGTTCAACATAATTTTCCTGCAAAAAAAAATATGTTTTCATGTAAACAAAAAGTGTCAAAAAGGGCTTTGTCTTCAAGTGGTTAGAAGAGTGGATGTAAGCTTCCTAATGTTGTGTATAAAATGCCAGAACAGTTCAAAACCCCCCCAAATAACCCCATTTTGGAAAGTAGACACCCCAAGCTATATACTGAGAGGCATGTCGAGTCCATGGAATATTTTATATGTTGACACAAGTTGCGGAAAAAAGACAATTTTTTTTTTTTTTTGCACAAAGTTGTCACTAAATGATATATTGCTCAAACATGCCATGGGCATATGTGGAATTACACCCCAAAATAAATTCTGTTGCTTTTCCTGAGTACGGGGATACCACATGTGTGAGACTTTTTGGGAGCCTAGCCACGTACGGGACCCCAAAACCAATCACCGCCTTTAGGCTTTCTAAGGGTGTAAATTTTTTATTTCACTTCTCACTGCCTATCACAGTTTCGGAGGCCATGGAATGCCCAGATGGCACAAAACCCCCCCAAATGACCCCATTTTGGAAAGTAGACACCCCAAGCTATTTGCTGAGAGGTATTGTGAGTATTTTGCAGATCTCGCTTTTTGTCACAAAGTTTTGAAAATTGAAAAAAAAAAAGAAAAAAAAAATTTTCTTTCTTCATTTTCAAAAACAAATGAGAGCTGTAAAATACTCACCATGCCTCTCAGCAAACAGCTTGGGGTGTCTACTTTCCAAAATGGGGTCATTTGGGGGGGGGTTTGTGCTATTTTGGCATTTTATGGCCTTCGAAACTGTGATAGGTAGTGAGGAGTCAAATCAAAAATTTGTGCCTAGAAATCCTGAAGGCGGTGATTGGATTTCGGTGTCCCGTACGCGGCTAGGCTCCTAAAAAGTCCCACACATGTGGTATCCCCGTACTCAGGAGAAGCAGCAAAATGTATTTTGGGGTGCAATTCCACATATAACCATGGCATGTGTGAGCAATATATCATTTAGTGACAACTTTTTGTAATTTTTTTTTTTTTGTCATTATTCAATCACTTGGGACAAAAAAAAAATATTCGATGGGCTCAACAGGCCTCTCAGCAATTTCCTTGGGGTGTCTACTTTCTAAAATGGGGTCATTTGGGGGGGTTTTGTGCTATTTTGGCATTTTATGGCCTTCAAAACTGTGATAGGTAGTGAGGAGTGAAATCAAAAATTTGCGCCCTTAGAAATCCTGAAGGCGGTGCTTGGTTTCCGGGGTCCCGTACGTGGCTAGGCTCCTAAAAAGTCCCACACATGTGGTATCCCCGTACTCAGGAGAAGCAGCAGAATGTATTTTGGGGTGCAATTCCACGAATAACCATGGCATGTGTGAGCAATATATCATTTAGTGACAACTTTTTGTAATATTTTTTTTTTTTTGTCATTATTCAATCACTTGGGACAAAAAAAAATATTCAATGGGCTCAACAGGCCTCTCAGCAATTTCCTTGGGGTGTCTACTTTCCAAAATGGGGTCATTTGGGGGGGTTTTGTACGGCCCTGCCATTTTAGCACCTCAAGAAATGAGATAGGCAGTCATAAATTTAAAGCTGTGTAAATTCCAGAAAATGTACCCTAGTTTGTAAACGCTATAACTTTTGCGCAAACCAATAAATATACACTTATTGACATTTTTTTTACTAAAGACATGTGGCTGAATACATTTTGGCCTAAATGTATGACTAAAATTGAGTTTATTCGATTTTTCTTATAACAAAAATTAGAAAATATCATTTTTTTTCAAAATTTTCAGTCTTTTTCCGTTTATATCGCAAAAAATAAAAATCACAGAGGCAATCAAATACCATTAAAAGAAAGCTCTATTTGTGGGAAGAAAAGGACGCAAATTTCGTTTGGGTACAGCATTGCATGTCCGCACAATTTACAGTTAAAGCAGCGCAGTACAAAATTCTGAATTCACCTCTGGTCCTTTAGCTACCAAATGGTCCGGGGCTTAAGTGGTTAAGCAGTACGCTGAGAAATGTATCTTTTGTCCTAAATTCCTCCTAATTAGCAGAGCAGTTCTTGACGTGGCTGTGCTTAGGCACCCAGGTTCTGTAGCTCTATATCTGCAGCTTGAGATCATATAAGACGTTGTTGACACCTGCTGAAGTCACTACTGTGCTGCTCTCTTTTCACCTTGCTGGAGGGAAAGCTGTACCTGAAGACTTGTAGTGTAAAGATCTCCCTGCTTCTAATCATTCTGTGGCTCTTTACTTCCTCCACCTCCCCTGCTGCTTCTTAAAAACTACCCTACCAGTCACCGGATCACCAGTCATCAGGGGGACAGCCAAGACGCAAGGAAGCAAAGCCTGACTCTTCCACTAAGATGACCACCTTCACTTTAGAGCAGACCGAGGTATGGTAAGTCAGTAACTGGGTAAAGATCTGCTGCAGTGGACCTATAAGCAATACTAGTGGCTAGCCCTATGCCGTCTGTCTGCCTTTTTTGGGAACAGTTTCCATAGTTCAAGTCCTCTTTATAGATATATAAATGCAAGTCAACCAGCGAAAATAACCCTAAAAGACAGCAGCTGAAACACTGAGGTTCAAAATATCAAATCCCCACATGAAACTATAAAAAAGCAGTGCAGCGCAAACAAAAAATAGACAATAATAAAATGACACTGAAAACTTGGATAATAGGAACAGTCCAAAATCTTCACTTAATTGAGTAATAAACACCCATCAGTGTCCAAACGGTGACTTCTAAAATCTTCAAAGTGACTTGTATGACGACCTCCACCACTAGTAATGGTTAGCAGCTCACCTTAGCAAGTGGACCCCTGAGCTAGTCAGTCAGGTCACAAAAGCAGTTCCCTCTCTGGGGTAAGTATCATCAGAATCGCTGTAGTATACTGCACACCAGGGTGAATGGATATACTCAGAGCGCTTGTCAGTCTCACACCATTAAATCCAGAAAGTCAAATCCAGAAAGCCAGATATATAAAGGAAAAGCAAGGGCATTTAGTGCTCTTCGTTTTTAAAATCATTTAATTCGCAATTCGCATAAAAAGAATGTAGATACACTTACAAAGGTGGCACTGTGCCTCAGTGCATAGGAATAACAGTGTATCTGTGTATGATGGATCCACGAGTGTCAGCATGTAAGACGCGGGTGACGTCACGCAGAATCACGACGTTCCGTACGTGTTGTGTCCCAGGGGGTGGGACTTCATCAGCGGTGATGGAACGGCGTGAGTCACCCGCTATTCATACTGCAAGGAAACCACGTCCGGCCAATCAGGGGAGTGTAAACACAGACACACCATGGCAACCTGACTCACAGGTAAGCAAATGCCGGAAGGAGGAGAGGGATATATCGTAAAGGGAGTATTCATAGGAAAACAACCTAATGGAGGTAAAATAAAGAACAATAGCCATTATATAAAAATATAAAAGATACTAAATGACAGTTCTCATAGAGAACTATAAATAAACGTGTAAAGAACACCCGCGTCCCTGCTGACACTCATAGAGCAAGTGGAAAATCATAAATAATCACAGAAACAAAAATATAAAATCACAGGATACAAACAATTAACTATCTAACGATCAGAAATAAAAAAATTCACATCAAAATCAACGTTTAAGCCAGCAGGTACTAAAACTTTTGTCTCATGAATCCAATGAGATTCCCTGTGGCTTTATTGACGTATGAAGCTACCACCTCTCCAATGTTTATTAACTCTTTCGATGCCCCAAAATTTTAACCCTCTAGGGTTTTGGTTGTGGATTAATTTAAAATGCCTAGACACATTATGTGTTTTTAATCCCTTTTTGATGTTGTTTACATGCTCTCCCAACCGAACGTGAAGTGGTCTGGAGGTTCTCCCAACATATTGGAGACCACATTCACATTTGAGCATGTAAACAACACCCACAGTTGTGCAAGTAATTAGTTGGCCAATCTTATATTGTCTATTAGTGGCCGTGGCAAGAAATTCTTTCCGCTTTTTGATGTTACATTTGGAATGCTTGCAAGCTGTGCATCGTCCACATGCATAAAATCCGGAAAGAATTGAGAACAACCTATTTTCAGACTGAACCGGTGGATCAACAACACCCGGTGCCACTCTATCACGCAAAGATGGGGCCTTCTTGTAAATAAAAGATGGTCGTTCAGGTAGTATAGGACCCAGAACTTTATCTTGTTTCAACATACAAGTTTTTCGAATTTTTTATGCTGGATATTGTAATTAAGTACCATCTTATAGTTGGAAATACTTATATATGTTTGTTTAATCTTATTAGCAACCAGTGACCCTCGATCCAGATTGCGTACCTTCTCAATTTCTTTATCCAGAGAGCCTTTGTCATAGCCTTTCTGTTGGAATCTAGATGACAGAACCTGGGACTGTGCAAGAAAATCATCTTCCCGTGTGCAATTCCGTCTGAGCCTAATAAACTGGCCCTTGGGGATATTGCACAAGCATGATTTATTGTGGCAACTCCCCAAAGGTATATAAGAATTACGATCGGTAGGTTTCAAATAGTTGCACAGACGGAATTGCTCATTATCCTTCCAGATTTCTAGATCCAAAAATACTATATGATCCGTGCTAATAGTCCAGGTTAATTCTATATTCTTAGTATTGCCATTCATTGTCTGGATGAACCCATCAAGACTAGATCGATCACCTTCCCAGACCAAGATGAGATCATCGATGTATCTTTTATAGCATACTAGTTCGGAGGGACGGTTTTTGAAAACCACATCCTCCTCCCAGTGGGCCATAAAAAATTGGCCACACTGGGAGCAAAACGAGCTCCCATTGCGACCCCCCTTGTCTGCAAAAAGAACTCTTGGTTATGCCAAAAGTAATTTCTGGATAAACAAAAACTGAGTCTATTTAAAATAAACTTTTTATGCTTAGACGGAAGGTCAGAGGAAGACAGAGCCCACTGTACAGAGGATAATGCATCCTCATGTCCAATAATGGTGTACAATGAGCTTACATCTGTGGTTACAAGGATACTGGATGGTGAACAAGTGACAGATTCCAATAATTGGATAATGTGTTTGGTGTCCTTGAGGAAAGCCTCCGTCTTGGAAACCAACGGTTGGAGGAATGAATCAATATACTGCCCTACTCTAGATGAAATAGAGTCAATGCCATTGGCGATAGGTCTCCCAGGCGGGTTGACACTATCTTTATGGACCTTTGGCAGGCAGTATATAATAGGTGTCCTGCAAAACCAAGGGTCCAAATACAGTGCTTCTTTTTTGTTAAGGACACTACTGGCCTTCCCCGACTCCACGAACAGATGCAGCTCATCCTTATAGGCCAACATTGGGTCCCTATCTAGAATCTGGTAAGTGTCACGATCACTCAATAATCTGTCCATCTCGGCTGTATAATAAGCTTTATCCAAAATAACCAACCCTCCTCCTTTATCAGCCGGACGTATAATTATATCCTTTCGCTTTTCCAAAGATTCCATACCATTTCTGATGTACTGGGGATCTACAACCTTTCTTATCTTCATTTTATCCAAATCATTAAACATCATGTATTTGAACACTTCTAAATATTTATTATCAGTGTTTAAAGGATTAAAAGTGGATTTATTACGGAGGTTGGAATGAACACCCTCATCTACAGTAGAAGATCTGATGGGATTAGAAAGAAAATATTTTTTCATGTTAAGGTTTCTGACAAATTTGTGGATATTGACATAAGTTTGGAATTTGTTAAGATAATGGGTAGGGGCAAATTTTAGGCCCCTATCCAGAACCCGCAGCTCGTCATCATTCAATGAACAACTGCTCAGATTGTAAATGTCCGTGTCTATTGGGGTTTTGGCCTTTTGTATTCTTCTACCCCCCTCTCCTTTCTTTTTCGTGGATGTCCACTTCCCTGCGGGGTTTCCTGAGATTGGTGCCTCCACCCGTTGTGTGGGCTGGGTTGGTACACAGGTGAACCCCTCCCTGGCCCACTCTGTGCTCCTGAAAACCCCCCACCCCCTCCCTAATTGCTTGATTCTGCAGGGGTGAAAATCTATTAGAGATTGGTACTTGGCCTCCACAAGGGAAATGTGGTTTCCCTATGCCTTGAGTTTAAGAATAGGGACCCTGATCCTGTCCATGATTATCCCAACCACAAGGAGACTCATAATTGTGTTGATATTGGGAGTAGTTCCTAGAGGGGGACTGGTAGGATCCTCCTCCCCCCCTTCTCCCCCTTCCCCTTCCTTTCTTACCCTTTGGGTTATTCCCTCTATACGGCTGACCCTCCCTGAGGTAAAAAACCTTGCTCAGGGTAATCATAACTGTGAATAGGGTTCCTAATCAGGGTAGGTGCAGGTAAGGGAGTAGTAACATGGTTAGGAATATTGTCTGGATTTGAGTGACTAGGGACACTGCCATTTTGCCATTTAAAAATATTCCCACTATTAAAATCATCAAAATCCCTGATATATTTTTTATTTTCCTTATTTTGGACTTCTAAGTCCCATTTGGAGAGTTTATTTTTTAGTTCGACTGATAGCCTCAAAAACTCCTCACTCTCTTTGAATGGCTCAATGAGATTTTTAATATCTCGAATCTGAGATTCTAAAACTTTAATTTTTCTCTGTTTGCGCAGAAGTAAAAAATCAAGTAGTTCCAGACCTTTTTTGACAAAAGGTCTTTATAGATACACTCTTTATAGATATACTCTTTATAGATACACTCTGAAGTATAAATGTATTTCTTATAACTGTATCATGAACATAGGTTGAAATAGATGGACCTGTGTCTTTATTCAACCTTACCAATTGTAACTATGTAACTGTGGTTGCTTTCTCTTGCAGCATGTTGCCAATATGATCATGTACACAGGCAATACAAATACAATATCTGAAGTACACAACTGCATACATTTCATAATCAAACTATATGGTCAAATAATTTTCTTCTTAATGTTTATGTCCTGAAAGGTTTCGCTGTAAGGTAACTAGCAGCTACAAAATAACAGATTTTTTACCCTGGCCATGTTTCAGCTGAGCCCGGAGAAGGTCTAGGGATGAGCTTCGTGTTCGAGTCGAACATACGTTCGACTCGAACATCGGCTGTTCGATCGTTCGACGAAGATCGAACGATTTGGGCCGTTCGCGCCAAATTCGAGTGACGCGAACGGCCCACAATGCACTACGCCATCGCAGTGTCATCCAGGCGCTGTGATTGGCCAAGCATGCACTGTGACCCCGCATGCTTGGCCAATCACAGCGCCGGCAGCGAGGAGAGCAATGATTGGCCACAGGCAGGATGCCTGTGGCCAATTATTGCTGAGGGTGTTTAGTACACGCCCCACACTATAAAAGGCCGCCAGCACGGCGGCCTAGTGTAGTGTGTTCCGGAGCAGGGATAGAGCAGCATAGGCAGGGACAGTGACTTTTATTTCTTTCTTGCTTAACCTGGATTCCTTTAGTTTAGGGAAAGAGAAGGATAGGTAGGGAGAGTGTCAGTGTGTTTTGTGCTTGTGCTATATTGTGCTTAAAAAAAACATTTTTTCTAGGGACAGAAAACTGTAGGTAGGGAGAGTGTGTCAGTTTCTTTCACTGTCAAAGTCCTTGTTTCCAGGGACCTGGAAGGACAGTGAGTGAATTCTCCTTGTGCTAAATTGTGCTTAAAAAAAACATTTTTTCTAGGGACAGAAAACTGTAGGTAGGGAGAGTGTGTCAGTTTCTTTCACTGTCAAAGTCCTTGTTTCCAGGGACCTGGAAGGACAGTGAGTGAATTCTCCTTGTGCTAAATTGTGCTTAAAAAAAACATTTTTTCTAGGGACAGAAAACTGTAGGTAGGGAGAGTGTGTCAGTTTCTTTCACTGTCAAAGTCCTTGTTTCCAGGGACCTGGAAGGACAGTGAGTGAATTCTCCTTGTGCTAAATTGTGCTTAAAAAAAACATTTTTTCTAGGGACAGAAAACTGTAGGTAGGGAGAGTGTGTCAGTTTCTTTCACTGTCAAAGTCCTTGTTTCCAGGGACCTGGAAGGACAGTGAGTGAATTCTCCTTGTGCTAAATTGTGCTTAAAAAAAACATTTTTTCTAGGGACAGAAAACTGTAGGTAGGGAGAGTGTGTCAGTTTCTTTCACTGTCAAAGTCCTTGTTTCCAGGGACCTGGAAGGACAGTGAGTGAATTCTCCTTGTGCTAAATTGTGCTTAAAAAAAACATTTTTTCTAGGGACAGAAAACTGTAGGTAGGGAGAGTGTGTCAGTTTCTTTCACTGTCAAAGTCCTTGTTTCCAGGGACCTGGAAGGACAGTGAGTGAATTCTCCTTGTGCTAAATTGTGCTTAAAAAAAACATTTTTTCTAGGGACAGAAAACTGTAGGTAGGGAGAGTGTGTCAGTTTCTTTCACTGTCAAAGTCCTTGTTTCCAGGGACCTGGAAGGACAGTGAGTGAATTCTCCTTGTGCTAAATTGTGCTTAAAAAAAACATTTTTTCTAGGGACAGAAAACTGTAGGTAGGGAGAGTGTGTCAGTTTCTTTCACTGTCAAAGTCCTTGTTTCCAGGGACCTGGAAGGACAGTGAGTGAATTCTCCTTGTGCTAAATTGTGCTTAAAAAAAACATTTTTTCTAGGGACAGAAAACTGTAGGTAGGGAGAGTGTGTCAGTTTCTTTCACTGTCAAAGTCCTTGTTTCCAGGGACCTGGAAGGACAGTGAGTGAATTCTCCTTGTGCTAAATTGTGCTTAAAAAAAACATTTTTTCTAGGGACAGAAAACTGTAGGTAGGGAGAGTGTGTCAGTTTCTTTCACTGTCAAATTCCTTGTTTCCAGGGACCTGGAAGGACAGTGAGTGAATTCTCCTTGTGCTAAATTGTGCTTAAAAAAAACATTTTTTCTAGGGACAGAAAACTGTAGGTAGGGAGAGTGTGTCAGTTTCTTTCACTGTCAAAGTCCTTGTTTCCAGGGACCTGGAAGGACAGTGAGTGAATTCTCCTTGTGCTAAATTGTGCTTAAAAAAAACATTTTTTCTAGGGACAGAAAACTGTAGGTAGGGAGAGTGTGTCAGTTTCTTTCACTGTCAAAGTCCTTGTTTCCAGGGACCTGGAAGGACAGTGAGTGAATTCTCCTTGTGCTAAATTGTGCTTAAAAAAAACATTTTTTCTAGGGACAGAAAACTGTAGGTAGGGAGAGTGTGTCAGTTTCTTTCACTGTCAAAGTCCTTGTTTCCAGGGACCTGGAAGGACAGTGAGTGAATTCTCCTTGTGCTAAATTGTGCTTAAAAAAAAACATTTTTTCTAGGGACAGAAAACTGTAGGTAGGGAGAGTGTGTCAGTTTCTTTCACTGTCAAAGTCCTTGTTTCCAGGGACCTGGAAGGACAGTGAGTGAATTCTCCTTGTGCTAAATTGTGCTTAAAAAAAAACATTTTTTCTAGGGACAGAAAACTGTAGGTAGGGAGAGTGTGTCAGTTTCTTTCACTGTCAAAGTCCTTGTTTCCAGGGACCTGGAAGGACAGTGAGTGAATTCTCCTTGTGCTAAATTGTGCTTAAAAAAAACATTTTTTCTAGGGACAGAAAACTGTAGGTAGGGAGAGTGTGTCAGTTTCTTTCACTGTCAAAGTCCTTGTTTCCAGGGACCTGGAAGGACAGTGAGTGAATTCTCCTTGTGCTAAATTGTGCTTAAAAAAAACATTTTTTCTAGGGACAGAAAACTGTAGGTAGGGAGAGTGTGTCAGTTTCTTTCACTGTCAAAGTCCTTGTTTCCAGGGACCTGGAAGGACAGTGAGTGAATTCTCCTTGTGCTAAATTGTGCTTAAAAAAAACATTTTTTCTAGGGACAGAAAACTGTAGGTAGGGAGAGTGTGTCAGTTTCTTTCACTGTCAAAGTCCTTGTTTCCAGGGACCTGGAAGGACAGTGAGTGAATTCTCCTTGTGCTAAATTGTGCTTAAAAAAAACATTTTTTCTAGGGACAGAAAACTGTAGGTAGGGAGAGTGTGTCAGTTTCTTTCACTGTCAAAGTCCTTGTTTCCAGGGACCTGGAAGGACAGTGAGTGAATTCTCCTTGTGCTAAATTGTGCTTAAAAAAAACATTTTTTCTAGGGACAGAAAACTGTAGGTAGGGAGAGTGTGTCAGTTTCTTTCACTGTCAAAGTCCTTGTTTCCAGGGACCTGGAAGGACAGTGAGTGAATTCTCCTTGTGCTAAATTGTGCTTAAAAAAAACATTTTTTCTAGGGACAGAAAACTGTAGGTAGGGAGAGTGTGTCAGTTTCTTTCACTGTCAAAGTCCTTGTTTCCAGGGACCTGGAAGGACAGTGAGTGAATTCTCCTTGTGCTAAATTGTGCTTAAAAAAACATTTTTTCTAGGGACAGAAAACTGTAGGTAGGGAGAGTGTGTCAGTTTCTTTCACTGTCAAAGTCCTTGTTTCCAGGGACCTGGAAGGACAGTGAGTGAATTCTCCTTGTGCTAAATTGTGCTTAAAAAAAACATTTTTTCTAGGGACAGAAAACTGTAGGTAGGGAGAGTGTGTCAGTTTCTTTCACTGTCAAAGTCCTTGTTTCCAGGGACCTGGAAGGACAGTGAGTGAATTCTCCTTGTGCTAAATTGTGCTTAAAAAAAACATTTTTTCTAGGGACAGAAAACTGTAGGTAGGGAGAGTGTGTCAGTTTCTTTCACTGTCAAAGTCCTTGTTTCCAGGGACCTGGAAGGACAGTGAGTGAATTCTCCTTGTGCTAAATTGTGCTTAAAAAAAACATTTTTTCTAGGGACAGAAAACTGTAGGTAGGGAGAGTGTGTCAGTTTCTTTCACTGTCAAAGTCCTTGTTTCCAGGGACCTGGAAGGACAGTGAGTGAATTCTCCTTGTGCTAAATTGTGCTTAAAAAAAAACATTTTTTCTAGGGACAGAAAACTGTAGGTAGGGAGAGTGTGTCAGTTTCTTTCACTGTCAAAGTCCTTGTTTCCAGGGACCTGGAAGGACAGTGAGTGAATTCTCCTTGTGCTAAATTGTGCTTAAAAAAAACATTTTTTCTAGGGACAGAAAACTGTAGGTAGGGAGAGTGTGTCAGTTTCTTTCACTGTCAAAGTCCTTGTTTCCAGGGACCTGGAAGGACAGTGAGTGAATTCTCCTTGTGCTAAATTGTGCTTAAAAAAAAACATTTTTTCTAGGGACAGAAAACTGTAGGTAGGGAGAGTGTGTCAGTTTCTTTCACTGTCAAAGTCCTTGTTTCCAGGGACCTGGAAGGACAGTGAGTGAATTCTCCTTGTGCTAAATTGTGCTTAAAAAAAACATTTTTTCTAGGGACAGAAAACTGTAGGTAGGGAGAGTGTGTCAGTTTCTTTCACTGTCAAAGTCCTTGTTTCCAGGGACCTGGAAGGACAGTGAGTGAATTCTCCTTGTGCTAAATTGTGCTTAAAAAAAACATTTTTTCTAGGGACAGAAAACTGTAGGTAGGGAGAGTGTGTCAGTTTCTTTCACTGTCAAAGTCCTTGTTTCCAGGGACCTGGAAGGACAGTGAGTGAATTCTCCTTGTGCTAAATTGTGCTTAAAAAAAACATTTTTTCTAGGGACAGAAAACTGTAGGTAGGGAGAGTGTGTCAGTTTCTTTCACTGTCAAAGTCCTTGTTTCCAGGGACCTGGAAGGACAGTGAGTGAATTCTCCTTGTGCTAAATTGTGCTTAAAAAAACATTTTTTCTAGGGACAGAAAACTGTAGGTAGGGAGAGTGTGTCAGTTTCTTTCACTGTCAAAGTCCTTGTTTCCAGGGACCTGGAAGGACAGTGAGTGAATTCTCCTTGTGCTAAATTGTGCTTAAAAAAAACATTTTTTCTAGGGACAGAAAACTGTAGGTAGGGAGAGTGTGTCAGTTTCTTTCACTGTCAAAGTCCTTGTTTCCAGGGACCTGGAAGGACAGTGAGTGAATTCTCCTTGTGCTAAATTGTGCTTAAAAAAAACATTTTTTCTAGGGACAGAAAACTGTAGGTAGGGAGAGTGTGTCAGTTTCTTTCACTGTCAAAGTCCTTGTTTCCAGGGACCTGGAAGGACAGTGAGTGAATTCTCCTTGTGCTAAATTGTGCTTAAAAAAAACATTTTTTCTAGGGACAGAAAACTGTAGGTAGGGAGAGTGTGTCAGTTTCTTTCACTGTCAAAGTCCTTGTTTCCAGGGACCTGGAAGGACAGTGAGTGAATTCTCCTTGTGCTAAATTGTGCTTAAAAAAAACATTTTTTCTAGGGACAGAAAACTGTAGGTAGGGAGAGTGTGTCAGTTTCTTTCACTGTCAAAGTCCTTGTTTCCAGGGACCTGGAAGGACAGTGAGTGAATTCTCCTTGTGCTAAATTGTGCTTAAAAAAAAACATTTTTTCTAGGGACAGAAAACTGTAGGTAGGGAGAGTGTGTCAGTTTCTTTCACTGTCAAAGTCCTTGTTTCCAGGGACCTGGAAGGACAGTGAGTGAATTCTCCTTGTGCTAAATTGTGCTTAAAAAAAAAAATTTTTCTAGGGACAGAAAACTGTAGGTAGGGAGAGTGTGTCAGTTTCTTTCACTGTCAAAGTCCTTGTTTCCAGGGACCTGGAAGGACAGTGAGTGAATTCTCCTTGTGCTAAATTGTGCTTAAAAAAAACATTTTTTCTAGGGACAGAAAACTGTAGGTAGGGAGAGTGTGTCAGTTTCTTTCACTGTCAAAGTCCTTGTTTCCAGGGACCTGGAAGGACAGTGAGTGAATTCTCCTTGTGCTAAATTGTGCTTAAAAAAAACATTTTTTCTAGGGACAGAAAACTGTAGGTAGGGAGAGTGTGTCAGTTTCTTTCACTGTCAAAGTCCTTGTTTCCAGGGACCTGGAAGGACAGTGAGTGAATTCTCCTTGTGCTAAATTGTGCTTAAAAAAAACATTTTTTCTAGGGACAGAAAACTGTAGGTAGGGAGAGTGTGTCAGTTTCTTTCACTGTCAAAGTCCTTGTTTCCAGGGACCTGGAAGGACAGTGAGTGAATTCTCCTTGTGCTAAATTGTGCTTAAAAAAAACATTTTTTCTAGGGACAGAAAACTGTAGGTAGGGAGAGTGTGTCAGTTTCTTTCACTGTCAAAGTCCTTGTTTCCAGGGACCTGGAAGGACAGTGAGTGAATTCTCCTTGTGCTAAATTGTGCTTAAAAAAAACATTTTTTCTAGGGACAGAAAACTGTAGGTAGGGAGAGTGTGTCAGTTTCTTTCACTGTCAAAGTCCTTGTTTCCAGGGACCTGGAAGGACAGTGAGTGAATTCTCCTTGTGCTAAATTGTGCTTAAAAAAAACATTTTTTCTAGGGACAGAAAACTGTAGGTAGGGAGAGTGTGTCAGTTTCTTTCACTGTCAAAGTCCTTGTTTCCAGGGACCTGGAAGGACAGTGAGTGAATTCTCCTTGTGCTAAATTGTGCTTAAAAAAAACATTTTTTCTAGGGACAGAAAACTGTAGGTAGGGAGAGTGTGTCAGTTTCTTTCACTGTCAAAGTCCTTGTTTCCAGGGACCTGGAAGGACAGTGAGTGAATTCTCCTTGTGCTAAATTGTGCTTAAAAAAAACATTTTTTCTAGGGACAGAAAACTGTAGGTAGGGAGAGTGTGTCAGTTTCTTTCACTGTCAAAGTCCTTGTTTCCAGGGACCTGGAAGGACAGTGAGTGAATTCTCCTTGTGCTAAATTGTGCTTAAAAAAAACATTTTTTCTAGGGACAGAAAACTGTAGGTAGGGAGAGTGTGTCAGTTTCTTTCACTGTCAAAGTCCTTGTTTCCAGGGACCTGGAAGGACAGTGAGTGAATTCTCCTTGTGCTAAATTGTGCTTAAAAAAAACATTTTTTCTAGGGACAGAAAACTGTAGGTAGGGAGAGTGTGTCAGTTTCTTTCACTGTCAAAGTCCTTGTTTCCAGGGACCTGGAAGGACAGTGAGTGAATTCTCCTTGTGCTAAATTGTGCTTAAAAAAAACATTTTTTCTAGGGACAGAAAACTGTAGGTAGGGAGAGTGTGTCAGTTTCTTTCACTGTCAAAGTCCTTGTTTCAAGGGACAGAGAAGGACACCTGAAGGTAGCCCTTATTGCTTTTTTCCCATCTCCCTGCAGGCCATCTATTAGAATGTCTGGAAGGCAAACAAGGAGAGGCAGACAGTCAGGAGGCAATAAAAGAGGGCAAGCAGGCTCTGTGTCTGGGGGCAACAGTGCTGGTCGTGGACGCGGTGCATTGTCATCAGCACATGGCCATGGGACACGCTTGTCCTTCTTTTCGGCAGCTGGACATGTTGAGCCACATCATGCCGAAGACTTGGTAGAGTGGATGACCAAGCCCTCCTCCTCCTCCTCATCCTCTCTCACCCAGGCTCAGGGTACTGGAAAAGCAGCTGCCAAAGCGTCCTCTTCCCTGGTATCAATGTCAGACTCATCATCAGTCACTCCTTCCCTAGACCCACCATGTCCTCCTCCTGAGGAGTCCCCCGAACTGTTTGAGCACAGTGTTGGGTACATGCTCCAGGAGGATGCCCAGCGTTTCGAAGGGTCTGATGATGAAACCCAGCTAGAGGAAGGCAGTAGCGTGAGAGCAGACAGAGGGGATGCTCAAGAAGGACACCAATCTGGCAGTCATGTTCCAGCAGCTGCAGCATACTGCCAGATTGGCTCCAGTGATGAGGAGGGAGGTGATGATGAGGTCACTGACTCCACGTGGGTGCCTAATAGGAGAGAGGAGGAGGAGGAGGATGAGGAGGAGGCACATCTCCAACGAGGCAGGATGCCCTTTGGTGGCCAGCGTAAGGGCAGTACACCGACGGAATCACACCGCAGAGCTCCGCCTGTGCAGGGCGCTGCCTCTGCCCGTCATTCAAAAAGTTCTTTGGTGTGGGCCTTTTTTGAGGCTAGTGCATCAGATCGCACAGCTGCTGTTTGCAACATATGTCTCAAGCGTATATCGCGTGGCCAAAACATCAGCCGCTTGGGTACCACATGCCTGACCAGACATATGTTGACCTGCCATGCAGCTCGTTGGCAAGCCTACCTCAAAGACCCACACCAAAGAACAAAGCGGACCTCTCCTTGCACCGCATCAGCTGGGATCTCCAACCCCACTATAACTTCAGTCCTCTCTGAAACATGCACTGAGAGGAATGAAGGTGTAGAATTAGGTGTGTCACAGCCAAGTACTTGCGGCCACTCTGCTAGCAGTACACCGACGTCCGATTCTAGCAGGCAAATTTCCCTGCCCCAGCTGCTGGACCGTCGAAAGAAGTTCACTCCCAGCCATCCACATGCCCAGCGGTTGAATGCTAGCTTGGCTAAATTGCTAGCGCTTCAACTGCTGCCTTTTCAGTTGGTAGACTCGGCCCCCTTCCGTGAGTTTGTGCAATGTGCGGTTCCTCAGTGGCAGGTTCCCAAATGCCACTTTTTCTCACGGAAGGCTATTCCGGCTCTCTACCGGCATGTGGAAGGCAATGTCTTGGCCTCGCTGGACAGGGCGGTCAGCGGTAAGGTGCATATTACCGCTGACTCATGGTCCAGCAGGCATGGACAGGGACGTTACCTTTCTTTCACGGCCCATTGGGTCACTCTTTTGGCAGCTGGGAAGGATGCAGGACAAGGTGCAGTAGTGTTGGAGGTTGTCCCACCGCCACGCCTCCAAAATGCTACTACTGGTTGTGACACACCTCTCTCCTCCACCCCCTCCTCTTCTTCTTCCTCCATGGCCTCTTCCTGTGGTTTGTCCTATGAACCAGCGGTGCTCCGTAGCCGTTCACGGGGCTACGCAAGTACGCAGGCAAAAAGATGCCATGCCGTGCTTGCGCTGGTGTGTTTGGGGGACAGAAGCCACACTGGGGCAGAGGTCCTGTCTGCTCTGCAGGGCCAGGCCGAGAGGTGGTTGACGCCACGCCAGCTTAAGCCAGGAATGGTGGTTTGCGACAATGGCACCAACCTCCTCTCCGCCCTCCGACAGGGACAACTGACCCATGTGCCCTGTGTGGCTCACGTCCTTAACCTGGTGGTGCAGCAGTTCTTGGGCAGGTACCCGGGCTTACAGGATGTCCTGAGGCAGGCCAGGAAAGTCTGTGTGCATTTCCGCAGATCTTATAATGCCAGTGCTCGCCTGGCTGAGCTGCAAAAGGAGTTGAACCTGCCCAAGAACCGCCTTATATGTGACATGCCCACCAGGTGGAACTCAACGTTGGCCATGCTGCAGCGGCTGCACACGCAGCAGAGGGCCATCAATGAGTACCTGTGCGACTACGGCACCAGGACAGGGTCAGGGGAGCTTGGTTTTTTTTCTCCACGCCAGTGGGGCATGATCAGGGATGCATGCACTGTCCTGGCACCATTTGAGGAGGCCACGAGGATGGTGAGCAGTGACAGTGCATGCATCAGTGACACTGTACCTCTTCTCCACCTGTTGGAGCACACGCTGCGTGGAATAATGGACAGGGCACTTGAGGCAGAACAGAGGCAGGAAGAGGAGGACTTCCTTGCCTCTCAAGGCCCCCTTTACCCAGACAGTGTTCCTTCTGTCCCACCCATCGCACAGGAAGAGGAGGAGGAGGAGGAGGAGGAGGAGGAGGAGGATTGTGTCAGCATGGAGGTGGAGGCTGGCACTCAGCATCATCAGCAGCAGTCTTTTAGGGATGATTTACAGTCCCAAGAAACCAGTGGACTTGTACGTGGCTGGGAGGAGGTGGCTGCGGATCATGTCGTCCTTAGTGACCCAGAGGACTCCGGAGCGAATGCCTCAGCAAACCTACGCTGCATGGCCTCCCTGATCCTGCAAAGTCTGCGGAAGGATCCTCGTATTCTTCGGATCAAGGAGAGGGACCATTACTGGCTGGCCACTCTCCTTGATCCACGGTACAAGGGTAAGGTTGCGGACCTTATGTTACCGTCGCAGAGGGAGCAGAGGATGAGACAACTCCGGGAGGCCTTGCAGAAAGGTCTGTGCAACGCGTTCCCAGAGACTGGGAGGTTACAAACTCCTGGTCCTGGACAACGAGTTGCTAAGGCTTCGGCCAGTCAAAGAAGGAGCGGTGGGGAAGGTGGCCGTCTGACCGATGCGTTCAGACAATTCTTTAGTCCGCAGCCCCAAAGTATGATCGGTTCCAGCAACCATCGCCAGCGTCTGATAAACATGGTGCAGGAATATCTAGGGGCAAGGTCAGACTTGGACACCTTCCCCACCGAAAATCCTCTGGCTTACTGGGTCTTGAGGATGGATCACTGGCCAGAGCTTGCACAGTATGTAATTGAGCTACTGGCCTGTCCTGCATCCAGCGTTCTTTCGGAACGCACATTCAGTGCTGCTGGAGGATTTGTCACGGATCACAGGGTGCGCCTGTCCACCGACTCGGTTGATCGACTGACTTTCATCAAGATGAACCAGTCTTGGATCACCACCAGCTACCACACACCTGATGCTGATATAACAGACTAATTGATTTTAACATGTCACATCCCTTCAAGACTGATGCTGATGCTGAGTGCCTGTGCTGTTATGTTGACTGGCTATCCTCCTCCTCCGAGTCCTCAATGATACGATTGATGATGATAGCTTGGAAGATCATTTTTGTTTATGGGTGCCGCCACCAGTGGCTAAGGCCCAATTTTTCAGCCCCTGTTTTACAGGGGCGTGTAATTACAATTTTTTTAGCAATAATTTGCCATAGGGCTCATTGCTGTGCTCCAAGTACAGTATCTGTGAGGGGTTGGAGTGTTGTGGCACCAGTGCCTAAAGTCCAATTTTTCAGCCCCTGTTTAACAGGGGCGTGTCATTACAATTTTTGAAGCAATACTTTGCAACAGGGCTCATTGCTGTGCTCCAAGTACAGTATCTGTGAGGGGTTGTAGTGTTGTGCCACCAGTGCCTAAGGCCCAATTTTTCAGCCCCTGTTCAACAGGGTCATGCAATTACAATTCTTGATCTAATAATTCACAGCAGGGTCCATTGCTGCACCCACCAAGAGTAACTCTGAGGGCTTACAGTCTTGTGGCAACGCCACCACCACCACCACCACGAAAGGCCCAATTGTTCAGCCCCTGTTCAAAAGGGGCATGTAATTACAATTCTTGATCTAATAATTCACAGCAGGGCCCATTGCTGCACCCACCAAGAGTAACTGTCAGGGCTTACAGTGTTGTGGCACCAGCACCACCATCAAAGCCCCAATTTTTACTACCACTGTTCAACAATTATATGTAATTAAAATTCCTGATATAATAGTTCACAGCAGGGCGTTCCAGCACCAACCAAGAGTAACTGAGTGCTTACAGTGTTGTGCCAACACCAACAACTAAGGGGCCTATTTCTGCAGAGTATATACGGCAGGTCCCTACTTTCAAACATCCAACTTACAAACGACTCCTACTTGCAAACGAAAGAAGACAACAGGAAGTGAGAGGAAATCTACCCCTAGAAAGGAAAATTCTCTCCTGTAAGAATAAATATGGGAGAAAGGGGTCTCATCTGTACTGATGCTTTATCAGCAATCCTTGTTTCAAGAAAAACACCACATTTCAAAAACAGTTGTCATTGGGACGGAAAGTGAGGTGAAATGTTCTGAACAGGGGCACAGACAGCAAAACAAATGTTACAGGGGTGATAACCCTTACCTATGTTTCCCAAAAAGTTTAAAAATAGATTTTTTGGCTGGAGCTACACTTCAACAATGTACCTGTTCAAAATTACAAACAGATTCTACATAAGAACAAACCTACAGTCCCTGTCTTGTATGCACCGCCTGTATACGGCTGTTCAGAGTATATAGGGCCTTTTTTATTTTATGTGCGGGGTTCCCCTTAATATCCATACAAGACCCAAAGGGGCTGGTAATGGGCTGGGGTAGGGGGGGGGGGGTCATGGGGTAGCTATGCCATTTTTCTTAAAGAATTTCATCCATATTACCGGGACCAGACATTACATTAAAGCCGCAAGCAGTTTTAAATGGCTTTTTTTTCCTTTAGAAGTGTCATTTTGTGCAGGGACAGTTCTAAACACGGGAAACACGTGGCACTTCACAGGCATACTTTAGACACCCCCCAGGTACGATATTTAAAGGAATATTTGACTTTTTTTTTTTCACTTTATGCATCATTAAAATGACTGCTCCCGAAAAACGACCGTTTTTAAAACTTCTTTTTGCATTGATACATGTCCCCTGGTGCAGAACCCGGGTTCCCAAACCCTATTTATGACAATAACATGCATAATAGTTGTTATAATTAGCACTTTAGAATTCGAACGTTCGCATCCATTGTATTTAATAGGGTTCTAATGTTCGTTCGAACTTTCGGTCCGTTCGCGGGTTCTGGTGCGAACCGAACCCGGGGGTGTTCGGCTCATCACTAGTCTGGAACTGAGGAGGAAGATAAAAGGCAAACATGAGGCAGAATTTTTTACTGCTAATGTAATATTTATTGTTACAATTTTTCCCCATACAAAAGAAGTCGCTACTCCAAGTACAAATTCAAAGAAAATGCTGCAAGGGATATTTTATTATTCATACCATTTCATCATTTATTTATGAATCCAGCGTAATCCAACATATCTGACAAAATTAGATAACACTTTCTCTGCGAGAACAGTGCATTGCAAGAAGCAGGTATGTCTTTTTAAAACTGATGTTTGTTAATATGTATTATTTATGGTAATTTATGACAGCTATAGCAACATGAAATAAAATGGTAAATTGATCTATACCCTAGAGTGTAACTTCATTACCCATATGCTTCCATCTGTGATCATGTACAGTACATCACATCATACATACATATCAGCTTATTTGATAATGCAATGCAAACAAAATGTGCACTTGTGGCACCCAAACAGATATAATTTCTTACATAATCCAGCTACAGTAAAGAGAAGCCTTATTAGCTAATATGGATGACTGCACCTAAAAAATAATAAAATTGTATTTTTTACACTTTTCTTGCTAAACCATCTATGTCATCATTTGAATAAGGAGGAAACAAAGACATCCTGCAAAGAAAGCAGGTAACTCTTACGACTGCATTGAAAATGGAAGCTTGCTAAAAGATCCACAACATCCGGCACGCATCCAATTTTTTCGATTGTTTGGTCCACCCACTGCTCTTTTTGGTTCCACCTGCTGGCCCCCACATCACAACTCTATCCTGCAATGATGAAGGGGACGGCGGAGAAATCCACTGAGAATAAAGTGAAGGCCAACATCCAACAATTCCAAAAGAGGTTGAAGGTTGAACATCCCTTAGAAAAATTTAATCTTCAACAAAGCAGAGATTAGTGGTATGGGCAGTGCTATAGGTACTATAGGTATTAACTGCTTTATTTGCAGGGAAGCCTGCATTTAATTTTTTATCATAGTGACAGAGTCCCTTAAAAGCAAACCTGACCAATTCAAACTGAGCATAGAATGTAAAAATGCCAACCAGATGTTAATTTAAAAGCCCAACTTTGGGCTCTGTGTTCTCCTACCCCAGTGGTCACCTTTACCCCTTGAGGTCTCCCCCGGTGGTATTTAATACTTTTGATTATTTTTATTTACCTCGTTTGATGTCTCCTGACTAGTCATGTGACATACTGGGTCTTCTCCTTCATCAGCCCTCTCACAACAGTGAACAATACTATATATTCTGTAGTAGCACTGATGTCCATGTTACTCTCTGTGTCAGTACCCTGTGAGAGCAGAATGCCATGCTCAGAGGCAAGGCCATGATACCCTGCACTCACAGTGTTTTCTAAGTACTCCAGGTTGAGTGACAGTGAGCACATCGTGCCACAGTTGTCCGTTTGCTGCTTTGAGTACTGTCACAATTGCCTGTTTTTCATGTGTATTGTTATGATTTCCCATTTGCTGCCCACATATGTCACAATTGCCTATTTGTTGTCTATGTATTGTCATGATTGCCTATTTGTTGCATGCATATTGTCACTGTTGTTATAACTATTGCTACTGTTGCCCTACTACACCAGCAGTGCCACTGGCGAGGTAATGATTATCCCAGTACTAGGCAGGGATAACCGAAGATATCTCCATACTACTCTTCTCAAGAATGCTATACTGAATAAGTTCATATAGAGAGCCCAATAAAAGTTAGAATTAATTATATTGCAAAGTTTTGCAATACTAATCCTATGACCTTGTTATGACTAGTGTTATTTTGTGGCACATGAAAAACTATTTTATGAAGTAGTGAGCCAATCCATAAATGCATTAATATGATATAAATAAATGTGTTTACAGTTTTGTATGGAAAAAAAGCATATCCAAAATCTATTGCTTAAATGATGAATGATCCTTAGTAAGTCTTATACCTGGAACAGGGAAGATTACAAAGCTTTTCCTCTTTGTTTCCTCTGTATAAACACAGACTTTCCATCCATTAAGGAGAATGTCATAGAACAAGTGAGTATAATACAGTTCTCTTACATCAGAATGGTAAGGGCACTGTGTTCCAGCAATAATTCACAGCCCAACAAACACAAAACACAATGGAAGGATTATGTGAACTGGGTGTTCACTTCACTCTGGACGTTTTCTGTGCTATATCGGATATGTTTCAAATAAAAACACGATTATAAGCCTATTATACATGATGAAGCTTGGAGAATCTATATAGATTTTGGAAGCTATATAGATTTCCATACAGCGCAGAACAAAAGTTGTGGGGGTGGAGGGGGGGATCACCAGACCACAAATATATATATTTTTTTACCTTTTCATTTTTGGAGCTGTCCATCCTTCACTGACATGTTCAATAAACTGCAATTTCTCAATAGCCTCAGTGACTCCAAGGGGTCTTATTTCAGAGATTACAGCTTTGGTGCTATTACATAGCTTATTTCACTTAATGCTAAACAGTTATCCATGCTGTTTTTTTTTTTTTTGTGGCTGCACTTTCACTGCACTGAGCCCCTTTATTTATGTGATTGTATCCCGGCACTTCTCTACAACAGCCACCTGTCATCAGCCCACAGCTGGCAAATTGACATTTCATTCATGTGCTAAGAATCAGCAGATTGAAGCTCTGTTCCTTCCTGCTAAGCTCTGCCTGTGTGTATACACATAATATCCCTGTTGCAGAATACTCCAGTTGACTGCATGCATGTGGTTGTAAGGGGGGGGGGGGTATTGCATGAATTGGCATTTCTACCACCTATTAGCAGGAAGAACCATTTATATATTCACCTATCCACCTATCCACCTGTGCATTCATATGCCCAGTGTAATTCCCCTTTTGGGTCACAAGATGACAATAGAGGACTACTTGGATTAATAAACAGTGCATGTGCCATAGGAGCCACTATAAGTTTGCATATGTAAGATACCAGTGATTAGAAGGGTCACTTAGAGTTATACCAGTCTTGCCCAAGCCAGCAGTGTGACATCTTGCGTAGAAAACTAGAGTATAAATGGTGTTGACAGAAAGCTGCTAGAGGTTCACCATGAGATGTATCTGAGGACCGGGCTACAGCAAAAATGTAGTCTGAAAGGCTAGTCTATCACTGAGAGCTTCCCCTTAGTAGGGAAGTAGGGTGCAGGACATTGGACAATTCATCTAAAGTTATAGAGGCTACTCTCGACTCTCTTTCTCCTCACATATCAAATATTCTCTGTTTGCAACTGAAGTATTGTGCCGTCACTTGGGATCAGGATGGCTGAAGCGAATTGTTCAGATAAAGCATCGCAAAAGCTTTCTGTTTCTGTACTTTTCCTTCTCCTAATCTCTTTTCAGAATATTTCTGATAAAGTGCGAGTGTGAACTTTTGTGGATTCATTGTTCTAATGTTCGTAGCGGTTTGTGGAAATGAAGCTGAAGAATCAGCTCAGCTGGGTGTCTCTAAATGAGTAACAACATGAAAAAGGTTTAGCCATAGCACAGGCCAGAATCCTTGGTTACCCTGTGGAGCCCAGAGGCGGCTCTTTAATTAGGCAAATTAGGCGGTCGCCTAAGGCCTCGCGCTCACAGGGGCCTAAGGCCGCCTAATTTGCCTCTGCTCAATCACTGTGTGATAGATCCGTGAAACTTTATGCAGCCATTTTTATTTGCTTGAAATTTTTTACCCATTATGGGCATGGTGTCTAAGTTTTGCTTAAGGCCTCACAAAGCCTAGAGCTGCCTCTGGTGGAGCCCCATGCCCAATGTATCTCAGTGTGCTCAGGAGAACCATTCCCACATGTCTAGGCATGAAAGAGTTAAAAACTATAAGTGGTTACCATGCAGCCCAGCACATGACACCCCACCATTACTCAACACTTATCTATGGCAATACATATATGACTCTTGATAAAACATTATGGCAAACTTCTAGGCAAGGCTCATGGGCATAGCACCTGAATGTTCCTTATTTGGTGGGAGTGTTCTTCTTTGGGAACCAAATGCCTCTGTCCTTCTTTCGTCCTCATGTGTCCCTCTTTTTGGTCTGAATTATAGAACTTTCTTAAAGGGGTTAAAATACAAGACGATTCTGTCAGAAATGCAGTGAGCTGAAAATGCTGCACTGAAATCCCAAACATTGTCCTGTCTGAGTTATATATGATCTATAATCACCTCTCCTATGTGATGTTGTGATGTAGATGAGGAGAAAGGAAATATTTCTGTATTCCTAACACACTTCTGTTCCTAGGGTGACAGCACTGTTCCTCCATACAGTAGATACAGTACAGTAAGCATTGTCACCCTAGGGCAGAAAGTGTGTTACAGGAAGGATGTCCAAGTGGAAATAAAAAAAAAAGGCCAAATAAAAGAAAACTGATGAAGCCACCAAATCTTAAAACTAATAAGTCACAATATATAATAAATTTGTTATTGGATTTAGATACACTTTATAGGATTTCCCCTTCAATATTTGATTGCAAAGTTGCAGAACATAATGTTTCAGGCATGTCTTTTTTTTGACAGATGAATCTAGGCATTTCACTAGTTTTGATGTATGACTATAATCTTGTAAGATGCTGGTGGCTACTAACAGTCTCTTGTAACACGCTCGTGGCTACTAATAATAATTTGTAACATACTATAGTTTCCCAAGTATAGAGGTAAAAATATGGCTTCAGCCTGAACTTCTCCTGGCTATGCTCCTCTGACATGTTTCACCCCGCCTACGGGGCATAAATATAGAGAATATATGATTAAGCCCTGTAAGTGGGGAGAAATATGTCAGAGGAGCAGAGCAAGGAGGAGTTCAGGCTGAATCCGTATTATTATCTCTCTGTATAGTGGCTGGGTCCTGGCATGCAGCGTTTTTACCTTCTGTCTTCTGATCTGTTTCAGGTAATCTAGATGAGCATGTTTGAACATTGGCACTTGATCTGTGCTTTGGACTGCAGGGGGAAGTTTTGCAGTGTTTTGAGCAGTGTTCCAAGTTTTTGTATATGGGTCATAGTTTCTCAGTTCTCTTTTCAATGTAACACCCCCTAGTGTGGCTAGAGTGCTAAGGTTAGGATTTTTTAGTGTAGGCAAATTCAGGCTTGGCTGGAAGCCATGCCTGTGTGTTTTTCTGGGTTAGGGTTTGAGGGACTCAGGTAGGCTGGATGACTCAGCAGCAGCATCTCCGGTGACGCCTCCCTTCTTGCTGCAAACTTAGAGAAGGTTCCAGAAGCAGTTTAGAGGGGTCTAGAAGGAGATGACTGAAGTATTCTGAAAGCCCTGACCAATCCCCAACAGATGGGTTGGCAAGTGGCAGGCCCCCCTCAAATACTCAGGGTCAGTCCAGCTCGGGCAGTGGAGTTCGGATGGAAGATGGAGATGGAGTGTTAGGCTGTCAGAGGCCTTTTAGAGTAACTCCCCAGTCTAGGGGGGGTGAACTCAGGCCTGGGCTCAGGTGCGGAAAGCACCCCTTCTCATGAGACACAAAGGGATCCTGACCAGGAGGTATGGGAGCAAGGAGAGGACAGCAGGAGGACACTGCCAGGGCATATCTCCAGGGAGGAAGACAGCCAAGAGGGCTGGTAAGTGTTGCAGTCAGAGGACTGGGTGCAAGCAGTCTGGGATGGATGCAGAGTCAGTTTGGGTGGACTGTGGAGAAGTAGACATGAGGGCTAGTGAAAGGGGCAGCTGCAACCAGGTGGGCTGGCAGTGCCTGAAGGGGTGGTACTGTCGTGGAAGAATTCCCTTGGGCTTTGTACGCAAATCCACACCGCGCCTAAATGTGGACTTGAAGCGTCTAAATGCACACAAAGCACAAAACAATTCCTTCATGCTTAAAAGCACGTTTGTATCAAGCTCTTTGGTACAAGGAATATGAAGTACTTCAATGGCACCAGGTAGAATCAGAAACGATGCTGCTTCAAGCTGGAGTTTCAAGCGTCTGGGCAGAGCTCAGCCACCCGGATTCTTTTATTCATTGGAAACAAAAGGATAACAAAACAGGAAGTGATGGCCCCAACAGCCAATCACTTCCCTTAATACAAAATGACATCACAGTAAAGGGGAGGGCACTCACAGGAGGGAAAGGGGAGGAAGTGCACACCCCCCATCTTAATCAGCATGGAGCCCACACAATACTGTTCAAAGTAAACAGTATCTAGTGAGATCATTCTACTTGTTCTTATAGTTTTGGGACAATCTGCGGGGACATTGCTACTGCTGTTGTCAATATACGGTACAAGTACACCGACAAGGCAGATATCAATGTCCTCTTATAAATACAGATATGTATCCATAAAGCGGATAACGAAGTCCGCAAGAGAGAATTAATAGGTTTCTCTCATTATGCGGACTTCGCTTCTCTAAAGTGTATAGCCATTGGAAAGCATGCAGTCCAGCGCATTGCGCTTGATATCTACAAACCAACAAACGCCCACACACGCAGAGAACACGTTTCAATCCCATAAGAAGGTTTTCATACTGTAAGTTTTTACCGCTGGTCTCGATTCAACCCAAGTGCGCTCTGCTAGAGCGCTCCTCGATTAAACATCAGACACAGGGAGACAGATGACAATCTATAAAACGCACATCCTAGAATAAAATGTCCACATAAATCTTATATAATAAAATTTCCACAACAGTACTGGGAGCAGTAGCCACAGGAGAGGACAGCTAGCACCAAAGACCTCTATTTTACTGCACTACCTGCAAAGGGCATTCACAAGGATCTAACTGAGTTTATAGCTGGTCCTGGGAGTTGTAGTTCTACAAGCAAAACTTAGCTGGAGGTAGAAGAGGAGAAGTGTGTATATACCAGATGTATATAGTTGAGTCCCTGTAGATTTCTTACTGATCAAGTGGGAATCCCATAACAAACCCTTTCCTCATCCAAGTTTAATCCCCCTAAATAAAACAAAACACAAAACAAAGCTTGAAGAACTGTTTCTTGTCTTCGGAGAGAGCAAAAAATTCATGTGCCTGGCTGTGAAGGGTGGGAGATAACCATATTCACCAGTGGCTCCTGCGGGGGTAGTGCTACACCAACAATGCCTTATAACATGTCAGTCGAAAAGTCCCTTTTAATGGGTATGGAAAAACAGGGACACGACTGCCTATTTTAATGTGGACATTATGATTATGCCACATCGGGTACACCATGTTTGGCCCACTCTTTGTCACAGCACTCTGTTATGCCAGTTATCTACATTTATACCTATTGATGTCTATGGTGCAGGATTAAATTAGGCTGTGTGGGATTTATATGCAGTAAATTCTGACTTTTTTCCTGCTGATTAGTATGTGAAGGCCAAAAAGTTCTATGACAATTTACCAACACCCTCCCAAAAATGAACTTATGCCTTGTATACACGATCGGATTTTTCGTCGGAATAAACTCTGACGGATTTTTCAGACAGAATTCCGTTCAAGCTGTCTTGCACTGTCACACCAAATTCCGACCGTCAAGAACGCAGTGACATACAACACTACGACGAGCCAAGAAAAATTAAGTTCAGTGCTTCCGAGCTTGCGTCGACTTGATTCTGAGCATGCGTGTTTTTTTTTCTCCGTCGGAGTTCCATACAGACAAACGGAATTTCCGAATATTTTTCTAACTCCGCCGGAATTTCCAATGGAAAAAGTCAGATGGGGCACACACACGGTCGAAATATCCGATGAAAAAATTTGTTGTCAATATACGGTACAAGTACACCGACAAGGCAGATATCAATGTCCTCTTATAAATACAGATATGTATCCATAAAGCGGATAACGAAGTCCGCAAGAGAGAATTAATAGGTTTCTCTCATTATGCGGACTTCGCTTCTCTAAAGTGTATAGCCATTGGAAAGCATGCAGTCCAGCGCATTGCGCTTGATATCTACAAACCAACAAACGCCCACACATGCAGAGAACACGTTTCAATCCCATAAGAAGGTTTTCATACTGTAAGTTTTTACCGCTGGTCTCGATTCAACCCAAGTGCGCTCTGCTAGAGCGCTCCTCGATTAAACATCAGACACAGGGAGACAGATGACAATCTATAAAACGCACATCCTAGAATAAAATGTCCACATAAATCTTATATAATAAAATTTCCACAACAGTCCCTCCTTTTTGTCATATGCTCCCATGTGTCTCTCAAAACTTGATCTTCTTACACCTGGAAATGAATCAGTCCTTACAATCCATAAAAAGGAAAACGCGGCTTGACATGTAGACTCTGTTCTTCAGGAGATATGACTTATAAGGAGGGTACGAAATGGTGAGCTGTAGTAATCGCCGATCGGTCTGGAATCCTCTGCATCTGATACGTTGGTTGGGCTTCGGGGCGTCTTATCTCATTGAGGAAAATGTGGTCATCTGCTCGGGCTCTGGTCACGCGTCCAATCAGGCAACAGGAGCACCTCATCACGACATATAGAAGGAACAGAAACAAAAATGACATGAGTATATACACCCCTACTTCCTTCAACCACGATCCAATGGAAAATAAAAAATCCCCAAAGTTTCCCAAACCCTTAAAAGGATTCCAACCCTCACTAGCTATAGCTCTGGCTTTGCCTTGCAGGGATCTAGCCTTATCCATATGGGCCTGAACTTTGTCATTGGTATCCTCAATCCAGGTACAACAATCTTCACCTATGAATTCACAGAAACCCCCCTTGGATGCTAACAGATAATCAAGGGCCATCTTTTCCTGTAAAAGAAGGGTCCTGATCTGCCGTTGTTCCTGTGAGATTTCCCTTACAGCCTCTACGGTTTCATTGAATATCCCATCCACAATGGATGAGAAATTATTCAATCGTTTCATAAGTTCAATCCCCCAACCCGTCCAAGCAGGAAACCATGCCCAGGCCTGGTCAGAGTTGGTGAAAAATTCCCTTCTAGCTTTTCCTGATGTTCTTATCTTCTCTCGTGCCATCAGATCCTCTCGATCATCCACGATGTAAGATGCTGGGACTAGTTTAACCAGGACGCATGAACCTCTTGCATTAGGGGGGATTACCTTATAAGCTGAGGTACCGCATAAGAAGTAGTAGGGGCCAGTCAGAGTCGCACAGGGGGAACCACTCTGACGGTTACGTGCATTGAGTAGTAACAGGATAGACTGGGGGATTGCTCCCTCGGTCTGAACGTCACACCCTTCCTTCCAACAGATGTAATCTGGTCTATTAGTGTTATTAAAGAAGACGGGGGTTTTGTTGGTTAGATTAACTGTTATACCTTCTTTACAGGTGGTAGACCCAACAAAGTTATCCCCTCTAACAAAACTAAAGTTGAAGCACACTTGTGGGCTACCTAGTTGTCCCGATACCCATACTGGTTTTGTGAGGGAGGGGCAAAAGTCAGAGCTAATGTTAAAACTATAACTAATTTTACCCTCTAGGAATGTATCATTAAGTTCTATTGACAAGTGTCTGTTTGGAGTCTTTAGTTTCCTCATACCGATACGGACATCATATATCGCATGTACTGCTGCCATTGCCGGGGCATCAAGGCTTGGTGGAGGTTTGGAGCATACCCAGCAGTTGGTCCTGTTCGCCATTTTTGCCAGCTGGAGATGCATTTTAAACAATAAATTGGGATGCTTTTCATCATTACCCTTGCTAAAATACACTAAACTAAAACTATAAATAAAGAAGATACTCCTCATTCTTTGATGTAGTTGAGCAGCTTCTTGCAGTGGCTGGCGTGGATCCAGTTGTTACGTTCTTCAAGCTTTAGTGAGGTCGGCGTGGTCAGCTGAACCTGGAATGGTCCGACGTATCTCGATTCTAGTCCCGTCCTCTGGTATTTCTTTACAACGACCCAGTCACCTGGTTGGATAGAATGTAAACCGGTTATTGAGTCAGGGTCTGGAAGGGACTCATGAACCCTGTGGTGGATTTTTTTTAGCTCACGTTGCAGTGACTGCACATACCCCGTCAGCTGAGAATGTAAAGACGACAGCTGCTGGGGAAAGTACAACCCTGTTTTTGGTTGACATCCGAACAAAACCTCATATGGAGATAACCCGTGAGGTCATCTAGGTGCATTTCTGATGGAGTGGAGAGCTATGGGGAGACATTCAGGCCAAGGTTTCCCAGTATCAGCTATTATTTTGGAGATTTTGTTTTTAAGGGTTCCGTTTAACCTTTCAACCTTACCACTACTTTGGGGGTGATAAGGAGTGTGTAATCCCTGATTGATATGGAGGGCTTTACACACTTCTGCAAATATTTGACCAGTGAAGTGGGAGCCTCGATCCGACTCGATCGTTTCAGGTAGGCCCCAGCGACACACTATTTCGGACAGGATCTTTTTGGCTGTGGTTGTGGCGTTTGCTTTCTGAACCGGCCATGCCTCCGGCCAACCTGAAAACATATCTACACAGACTAAGACGTGTTCGTACGGCCCACTCCTTGGCAATGTAATGTAGTCTATCTGGATGCGCTGAAATGGATATTCTGGTCGGGGGGAATGTCGTTTGGGTACTGGTACCGTCCTACCTGGATTGTGCAATGCGCAAACGAGGCAGGCTGCTGCAAAATTAGCAGCTGCAGTAGTAAATCCAGGGGCGATCCAATGCTCATCCACCTGCGCACACATAACCATCTTTGACTGATGCCCTGGATAATGAGCCGAATGGGCCATCATTGGAAAAAGCGATCTTGGCAGACACCATTTTTTACCAAGACCCCAGATGTCATCTGGACCTCTCATGGCCCCTAGTGCTGTCCATCTCCTCTTTTCATGTAATTCCGCTTGTGACTGTAGTCTCTTAAACTCTTCCAGAGACACATCAGAGGGGATGGCTAGCATCAGGGTTTTCACAGGAGGGTGCAGAGCACCTTCTTTGGCAGCTCTATCTGCCAAGGCATTGCCATCGGCCTCCAAAGTCCTATCAGTCGTGTGGGCCTTAACTTTTAGAATGGCTATCTCACGCGGCAGGTTGAAAGCAACGAATAACCTGTTGATTAACTGCGCATGTTTCACGGGCTTCCCTGAACTAGTCAGAAAGCCTCTTGCTTTCCAAATAGGACCAAAATCATGGGCTATCCCAAAAGCATACCTAGAATCCGTGTAGATATTAATCCTTTGACCCTCTTGGGTCTCACAGGCTCTTGCCAGTGCCCACAGCTCAGCTTCCTGTGCAGACATGTTGGAACTCAATGAACCCTTTTCCACAATTTCACTGACTGTAGTCACTGCATAACCTGTGTGTGGCTTACCATCTGGGGTGTAATACCTGGAACCATCGACAAAAAGGTTTTTAACGTTTGGGATGGGGGTCTCCTTCACCGGGCTGATGGTTGTTGACTCGAGTTCCATCAGAGAAACACAGTCGTGGTGATCATCAGCATGTTGTCCTTCTAAATTAACAAGTTGGTTAGAGGTAGAGAGGTTGGTATTGTTAGTCTGGAAGGTTTGAGTATCATTTTTAACACCATTATCTCCCCCCTTCTCTTCCTCCTCAGTAGGAAGAAGAGAGGCTGGGTTTAAAATGGTGCATCGTCTTAAAGTCAGGTTAGTAGGGGTTAGGAGAGCCACTTCGTACTTAGTCAATCTGGCAGCAGAGAGGTGTTTTGTCTGAACTTGATTTAGGATTTCCTGCACTGAATGGGGAGTATAGAGGGTCAGTGGGGAGTCCAAGACTATGTCACCTACCTTCTGTAACAATACAGCGCAGGCGGCTACGGCTCGTACACAACCTGGTGAACCTCGAATGACTGGATCTAGGGCAGTTGATAGATACATGATGGGTCGGTACCCATGTAGTTGGGTCAGTACTCCAGTGGCGTGGCCTTTGCTTTCATAGCAGAAAGAAGGGGAGGTCATAGTTGGGCAAACCTAAAGCAGGTGCTTTGGAGAGTTCTTGGATCAAGTCCTGTAGGGTTGACCAGTTATCATCAGTCAGTTAAAAGGGAGTTTGGGATAGGATTTCGTAAAGGGGTCCTAAAGTCGAAGAGATGTTAGGGACCCAGTCTCTACAGTAGTTGATAAGACCGAGAATGGCTCTCGTTTGCCGTGCGTTTCGGGGTTTCGGGAAGTCTTTCAGTGTCTGAATTCTCTGAGTTGTCAGGTGTCGAGTACCCTGAGATATACAATGTCCTAAAAAGGTGACCTTCTCCCTACAAAACTGCAATTTCTCCTTGCTAGCTTTATTCCCCGTGGACGCCAGATGGTTAAGCAATGAGACAGTATGCTGATAACAGACATCCCTTGCAGGGCAACAAAGCAGCAAGTCATCAACATACTGGATCAGCACCACCTCTGGATTCGTTGGGGTCCATTGATCCAACACTATTTTAAGTTTGCAACTGTACTCCGAGGGACTAGTCACAGACCCCTGAACGAGACGTGTCCAAGTCAGTTGTCGACCCTGGAATGAAAAAGAAAAAAGGTACTGGCACTGGGGGTCCAGTGGTACAGAAAAAAATGCATTAGTCAGATCAATAACACTGAAGAAAATTGCGTTAGGTGGTATAGAGGCCAACAAGGTGTGTGGGTTGGGTACCAAAGGGGCATCGCTGATAATGATTTTATTGATAGCCCTTAAATCATGTACTAAACGGAAAGTTGTTTCCTGACCCTTGACAGACTTTTTAGCCACTGGAAACAAAGGGGTGTTACAGGGGGATTTGGTTGGCGTAAGAACTTTTATCAGCAGGTACCGGTCTATTTGGATTTTAAGGCTATCCATCTGAGCCACACTCAAAGGGTATTGTGGTAATTGGGGCAAAATACTCCCTGGTCTGATGTTTACTGTGGTTGGTGGGACCGGCAGAAGACCCACATCATTATTATCAAACGCCCAACGTTTGGGATCCACTTCTGCTAGCACATCCAACCCCAGAAAACAACCAGGTTCTATCATATACGGTAGAGCCACCATTGCACATAGGCGCTCATCCGTCAATGCACTGCTAACCACAACACCTGTTGGAGTGTACTCAATGACCGCTTGTATCTCAGATAAAATATCAGCTCCCAATAGGTTGATGGGAACATCATCCGATACCAGTACCGACTTAATGGCTTCTGTGTGTTGGCCCAACCTACAATGGAGTGGTTTGGTGGTATGTAGAGACACTGTCTGACCTGTTAGACCCACAGTGGGTATAGTCTCCCCAGAAAGGGGAACCTTGCCTATGAGATCTTTGGATCTCAGAACAGTTCGAACGGCACCGGCGTCAATGAGGCAAGGGAGGGGATATTTTAATTCCTCGATAAACAGGTTGATATGTCCTGACACCGCTTTGCCACGTCCTATGAAGAATCATAGTCGTGGCTGGCCATCCCTACAACTGAAGTTGTTGGATCGCGTGAGCCTGGTACTGGATCGTCTGGGATGAACTGCCACTTACCCTTGGGTCTGTTAGGACAGTCACGCCTTAGATGTCCTTCCTTTCCACAGATGTAACAAGTTCGGGCTTTCCAGCATTGTGTCTTTTTCCCACCATCCTGGCCCGTTTGTCCTGCAGAAGGGGCTTGAGACACAAGGATTTTGGATGCTTTGTCCTGTTTCTTCCTATCCATCTCTCTCTCTATAGCGGAGAGAGTGGATAGAATGGCAGGTATTGTCATTTCATTAAATTCGGGTCTGGCTAATAATAGCCGGTCTCGAATTTTCATATGGATGCCTTCTAAAAATTTGGCTCTTAGCAAAAGGTGAATGGCGGATAACTTACCTCCGTCTGTTGGCACATCCGGACCAACCTCCAGATCTGCATCCAATGCAGCTTGTTTCAGGCGACGCCAGAAACAAGCACATTCCTCGCCTGGGTTTTGACTGAGTTTCATCACATCTGTGGTAGAAGATGCACCATACAACTCTGGAAGTTTGGCTAGCAGGGCCACACAGAATTGCTTACCTCCAGAAGTGGCTTGTTCGTGGGTGACAATGCCGCAACGGGAGATTATAACCCCTGCCAGTTCTTCTCCTACTTTCGCCCTCAGAACCTGGGCACAATCTGTTCCGCTCATGCCGTAGCTAAATTGATTTTGACAAAACATTCTCGCGAACCCTCGTGGATTTGTTCTATAGTCAGGCAGTTCGGCCAGTATGGTCCTGATTTCTGAGGAAGCAAAAGGGACATGCCATACCACCCTTTCCCCCAAAGTCCTTTCACCGTTGGTATTTGGAACACCCTCATATTGTTGCACCCGGACTGGGTAAGTACCAGGTTCAGTGACATAAGTGGGGCTAGGTGTGTACTTTGGAGGTTGTGGCTTCATTGGTTGGCTAATGTGTGCTACCTTGCCCACAACGTTCCCTGTCTGGAAGCCAACCAATGAAGGGTAGATGGTAGGTATGACTGAGTCAAAAGCTCTCAGCGCAGTTATGCAATCCCCACGGTTCCTTAGTCTGGTCTCAATTCCCTTAGACTCACATAGCATCTCTAGATCACCAGTTGAAAATGATTCATAATCAGCCGCAATCGGCGGAGAAAATGCCCCAGATATGGGGAAAGGTGACTGATAGAGAGGGTTAGCTTGAGGTTTAGCGTCAGAGGTGACATGGTTAGATGGAGACGTGGGAGAGAGAGAGATGTTAGTTGGAGAGTGCAGAGTAGGGTTGGTTAGATTGGTGATGGCAGAAGCATCAGAGGAAACTACAACAGATCTAGTGTTGGTGGATCCAGCCTGCCTCAGCAGAGTTAGCCCAGAAAGAGCCTCTTCCGCTTCCAGCATTGGATCACCAGTCACTGCTATCCCCTCAGGCCAGGTGTACATAATGCGGTTCTTCCGAACTGAAACTGCCTTCTGTATACCCTGCCTGCTTACCATAATAGACTTCTGAAGCCACAGCTCAGCTACATCTAAGGTTTTTGCTGCCCAGAGCCTGGGTTTAAACTCAGTTATGAATTTCTCCCACCTCCAGGCATCAAATGTCCCCTCTAGAGGAATAGCCCAAGTAGTATCCTTGGACCAACTATGCCATTCCTTTAGAGGTTTCATGACATTTGCCCCAAAGCTAGATTTCATGTACTGTGCAGCCGTCTGACTCTGGGAAGCCTCACATTCCTTCCCTTGCATGGACTTCAAATTGCCCATGGCGATTCGAATCGGCTTATAGTCTTATTCCTGCGTCCAGGAAAAACCCCTGCACCTATTTAGGAGAGCACCGTCAGGTGCCTTCTTCTACGGTGGATTGACGAACTGCAACCACTATATCTGGTCCAGTCCCCCAACTAGAAAACCTAACCGAGGTGTTATTAACTCTATGGCTTGTTGCCCCAACACTTTTGGCACAGAACTACAGAGTACTACTCTTTTACACCGTAATACTCGTAATAACTATGCCCAATGATTAGTCAACAACCACAGACCACCCCCCGAATTATGTCTCTACCCCTTACAGTGTATGCATACATACCTCTGTACGACTGTACACTGCGTCGTCAGATTAAACTGCACAGCACACTTCCGTTTATTTTCGCTACATAGCAATGTGGCTTCTCTAAATAATCACAAAAATAAAATAAAAAAATTAAATGGGGATAGCCTTCTGTAGTCTATTTCAGCAGTTGTACGATGTCTCAGTAGTTACACAATCAAACTAATAAACTAACAGTCTGAGCGTGAACAAAAAATTGACTACTTGCTGCGCAAAAGTAACTCAATTAACAATAAAAGTGAATATAAAACGAGTTTTAAAACCAAAGCCTTTCTTTCCTACTGCAAGCTATACAATAAAAGATGCAGCTCTAAAACCAAAAACAATGGGGGAGGGGCATGAATTGCCTTCTGAGAAACTCAAAGAAAATGCCCAAACAATTAAAAATTTAAATAAAAAAATTAAAACACACACCCCGTTAAGAGTACAAAAACTCAGTTAAAGTTAGTTTTACTATCTATTGAAATTCAGTGTAAAGCAAAATTTTCACTTTAAACTGAAATTAAAACCAAAAGAAAACACAATCGTTTTACGAAAAAATATGCAAAAATAACCAAACCTGAAGATTGGGTTCATACAAAGAAAAACAAAAATGGTGACTCAGACCACATGGCTGAACAAACACAAAGGAAAACAAAATGGTGTCTTCAAAACAAGATGGTGTCCTCAGGCCACATGGCTGAACAAACACAAAGGAAAACAAAATGGTGTATTCAAAACAAGATGGTGTCCTCAGGCCACATGGCTGAACAAACACAAAGGAAAACAAAATGGTGTCTTCAAAACAAGACCAAACTGTGCCTCTTACAAACAAAAATCACTGTTTTAACACAAAACAGACTGTGCTACTTAAATCATACTAAACGTTAGACGAACTATAATAGCTACACACTTTACAAAAGTTATTTCACACGGTGACCAGCACTATGAAATAACTCAGACACACAATGCTATGTCATTCAATCTCTGCCGCACATTTAAAACATCAACTAGCACACTCCATGCATACCGTCACGTTGTACTACAGGAATTTTTTTTACATTTAACATAAACCCCATACAAAGACCCTCTAGGCTGTATTGACTATGGGGTCTACACAGAGGACAGTAATATAGACTTCTATCCCAAGCCAATACAGCTATCCCTCCCAGTACAAATATAAATCCCTGTCCTTGTACACAAAGCGTGAAACCGCAAAAATTTGTTCTTTTGCTAAGCGGAGTTACCTGCAACAGCGAGCAGAGAGACCAGATTCCGGTTCTAGAACAACAAAAATTTCAAAAGTTGAAATGGAGTCTGTCTTACCAAACTTTGCCGGCCTTTTCCTGTCCCAGAACCGCGGACCCAATCTCTCCTCTCGGATCGCTGCGCTGGAACTACGTTGGCTCCTACCTGGCTCGCCAAAATGTCGTGGAAGAATTCCCTTGGGCTTTGTACGCAAATCCACACCGCGCCTAAATGTGGACTTGAAGCGTCTAAATGCACACAAAGCACAAAACAATTCCTTCGTGCTTAAAAGCACGTTTGTATCAAGCGCTTTGGTACAAGGAATATGAAGTACTTCAATGGCACCAGGTAGAATCAGAAACGATGCTGCTTCAAGCTGGAGTCTCAAGCGTCTGGGCAGAGCTCAGCCACCCGGATTCTTTTATTCATTGGAAACAAAAGGATAACAAAACAGGAAGTGATGGCCCCAACAGCCAATCACTTCCCTTAATACAAAATGACATCACAGGAAATGACAAACAGTAAAGGGGAGGGCACTCACAGGAGGGAAAGGGGAGGAAGTGCACACCCCCCATCTTAATCAGCATGGAGCCCACACAATACTGTTCAAAGTAAACAGTATCTAGTGAGATCATTCTACTTGTTCTTATAGTTTTGGGACAATCTGCGGGGACATTGCTACTGCTGTTGTCAATATACGGTACAAGTACACCGACAAGGCAGATATCAATGTCCTCTTATAAATACAGATATGTATCCATAAAGCGGATAACGAAGTCCGCAAGAGAGAATTAATGGGTTTCTCTCATTATGCGGACTTCGCTTCTCTAAAGTGTATAGCCATTGGAAAGCATGCAGTCCAGCGCATTGCGCTTGATATCTACAAACCAACAAACGCCCACACACGCAGAGAACACGTTTCAATCCCATAAGAAGGTTTTCATACTGTAAGTTTTTACCGCTGGTCTCGATTCAACCCAAGTGCGCTCTGCTAGAGCGCTCCTCGATTAAACATCAGACACAGGGAGACAGATGACAATCTATAAAACGCACATCCTAGAATAAAATGTCCACATAAATCTTATATAATAAAATTTCCACAACAGTACTGGGAGCAGTAGCCACAGGAGAGGACAGCTAGCACCAAAGACCTCTATTTTACTGCACTACCTGCAAAGGGCATTCACAAGGATCTAACTGAGTTTATAGCTGGTCCTGGGAGTTGTAGTTCTACAAGCAAAACTTAGCTGGAGGTAGAAGAGGAGAAGTGTGTATATACCAGATGTATATAGTTGAGTCCCTGTAGATTTCTTACTGATCAAGTGGGAATCCCATAACAAACCCTTTCCTCATCCAAGTTTAATCCCCCTAAATAAAACAAAAAACAAAACAAAGCTTGAAGAACTGTTTCTTGTCTTCGGAGAGAGCAAAAAATTCATGTGCCTGGCTGTGAAGGGTGGGAGATAACCATATTCACCAGTGGCTCCTGCGGGGGTAGTGCTACACCAACAATGCCTTATAACATGTCAGTCTAAAAGTCCCTTTTAATGGGTATGGAAAAACAGGGACACGACTGCCTATTTTAATGTGGACATTATGATTATGCCACATCGGGTACACCATGTTTGGCCCACTCTTTGTCACAGCACTCTGTTATGCCAGTTATCTACATTTATACCTATTGATGTCTATGTTGCAGGATTAAATTAGGCTGTGTGGGATTTATATGCAGTAAATTCTGACTTTTTTCCTGCTGATTAGTATGTGAAGGCGAAAAAGTTCTATGACAATTTACCAACACCCTCCCAAAAATTAACTTATGCCTTGTATACACGATCGGATTTTTCGTCGGAATAAACTCTGACGGATTTTTCAGACAGAATTCCGTTCAAGCTGTCTTGCACTGTCACACCAAATTCCGACCGTCAAGAACGCAGTGACATACAACACTACGACGAGCCAAGAAAAATTAAGTTCAATGCTTCCGAGCTTGCGTCGACTTGATTCTGAGCATGCGTGGTTTTTTTCTCCGTCGGAGTTCCATACAGACAAACGGAATTTCCGAATATTTTTCTAACTCCGCCGGAATTTCCAATGGAAAAAGTCAGATGGGGCACACACACGGTCGAAATATCCGATGAAAAAATTTTGTCTGACTTTTTTCATCGGAAATTCCGACCGTGTGTATGCGGCATTACATTTTGCTTAAAATCATAAACTGCCATGCAGACACTTTAAACCCCACTTTTTAGTTAGGTGCACCTTGATTCTGTTGTGTCACCCCTGCTTCCAAATTTCCCTCATTACCGGTTTCCTTTTCTAAGCAAAACCTTGTAGTTTTGTTCTGGTTGTATATGAACTTAGAGCAAGATTTTGGATTCGGATGCCCAGGACTCAGGGTGCTGTGTCTCATAAATGCTGTAAGGTGACCTAGTTTACGAAGCCTTTCACAGTCAGCAGTGCTTTATGAAAGGATCATATGTCATTCTGAGCATAATACAAACTGCTATGTTGAAATGGTGCTTTTGCTATAAATACAGATATTGTTTCAATCCACAAGGGTATGGAACCTGTACTTAAGATAAGACATACATATATCGGTATATATGTAAGTGACACACTTTATATAGCAATATATATTAAAAAGAAATTGTTTTATTTTGTCCATAAGTAGTCATTTTTTAGTTAATAGTATGTGTTTTATTGATGAATTCAGAGCTAATTTAGTTGTGCTCCAGTTGTACTTGGCTTTGTACACTAAACCCTACAGCATATATCCGTGATGTATTCCAGTGACACGCTATGTGCACCTGCCATCCATTCATCAGAAAATAGATGGATTCATTCTGTAATGACTAAATGAAAAGTATGAATGACAGTGATAATAAGCCATTGGTGAAGGCTCTATGGCTCTTTAGTTAATCACGCTGGAGTGAATGAAGCTGTGTGTTATGATGAGGAGCGTGCAGCTGCGAGGAGTTGTCTCTTCGCTGATTTAATAAACGCGCACTGGACTCATTGATTCTTAGACAATGTGCTCTTATGTGTTTAACATTTGAATGTCTACAAGGAGGAAGAGGCTTCAGACTCTGAAGAGGATATTAAGCAAGATCACATTGAGGCTTTATCTTGTTGCTTTTTCATTTGCCTAATTGTAGAGCATATTAATAGATGTCTACCGGAGTGAGTAGAGACATTGATACTTACGATATTCAAAGTAAAAATCAAGATATGCAGTTGGTGTGCAGAAACATTAAAAGATAACTAAAATGATTCTAGTCAATTCTATTATTTTTTTAAACGGTTCGTGCTATATACTCTGTAGCCCTGTACACACGATCGGATATCCTATGGATTCTAATCCGATGGTTTTTTCCATGGGAAATCTGATGAAGCTGTCTTCCATCAGTCTTGCCCACACACCATCAGTCAAAAAACCAACCGTTTCCAACGCAGTGACGTAAAACACTCCGATGAGCCGAGAAAAATTAAGTTCAATGCTTCTGAGCATGCGTGGACTTGATTCTGAGCATGCATGGGTTTTTTATCCGATGGAGTTCCCCACAGACGATATTAATTTGCTATCGTTTTTTTTAACCATCGGATAAATTTAAAACATGTTCTATTTTTAAACACCGATGGAAAAAAGACCGATGGGGCCCATACACGATCAGTTTGTCCGGTGAAAACAGTCCATCGGACTGGCTTTGATCGGGTCTCCGATATAAAAACACGGAAGCGACGTCACAACGTCACTTCCGGTTTACTCGGCTGCCAATGGCGTTGATTTAAAAAAAAATGTCAGTATTCCAAAACGCCAATATTGGCATTTTAAATACTTTGAAGTATTCAAAGTGTACCTGTCACTGCCTATTACTGTCACAAGGGATGTTTACATTCCTTGTGACAGCAATAAAAGTGATCAGATTATTTTTTTTTTTTAAAGGCACAGTGTTAAATTTAAAAAAAAGAAAATAAATAAGAAAAAAAATGTTTAAAGCGCCCCGTCACAAAAAAAAAAACGCATACGTATGTCGTGCCCCCAAAAATTTAAACAGTGTTCAAATCACACATGTGAGGCATCGCCCGGATTGTTAGAGCAAGAATAATTCTAGAAAATGCCCTCCTTTGTAGCGCTAAACAGGTAACCGTTAACAAATTTTAAACGTCGCCTATGGAGATTTTGAAATACCGCAGTTTGACGCCATTTCACGTATGCGTGCAATTTTAAAGCGTAACATGTTAGGTATCTATTTACGCAGCGTAACATAATTTTTCACAATATGCAAAAAAAATAAAAATTAGGGCTAACTTTACTGTTTTCTTATTTTTTGATAAAAAAAAAAAAAGTGTATTTTTCCCCCAAAAAATTGCGTTTGAAATACCGCTGCGCAAATACCGCGTGACATAAAATATTGCAACGGCCGCCATGTTATTCTCTGGGGTCTTTGCTAAAAAAATATTTATAATGTTTGGGGGATTCTAAGTAATTTTCTAGCAAAAAATACAGATTTTAACTTGTAAGCAACAAGTATCAAAAATAGGCTTGGTCTTGAAGTGGCTAATCTGCTACATTAAGTTTCCTTTGGTAGGCCACTGCGTCTACAGTCCTAAATGGTGCCCGTTTCTCTGCGTTCCTTCAAAAGAGCTTGAACAGTTTTGCTCAGTCTTGCCATGGTGTATGATCTGTGACATGAAACTGTCTTTCGCAACTTCACAGCAGAGTTTAGCTGTTCCTCAACCTATTTGAAATCGCCTACAGAGCTGTTTCTGTTTCAATTAACCACATGCCGACCAGCCGCCGTCGTTATATGGCGGCAGGTCGGCACGATCACGTGAACCGTCGTACCTGTATGCAGTGTCGGCCCAAGACATTGTGCTGCCTGGTACCAAAAATGAAATGCTGCCCCCCCCCCCAAAAAAATCACGCCCACCAAAATGCCCCCACATCCATTATTTTATATTATGATAACTAAAGTGGACCTGTCATGGCTCTATACATGTATATAAGAGTGTAAAGAGGACCTGTTATGGCTCTATACATGTATATAAGAGTATAAAGTGGACCTGTCATGGCTCTATACATGTATATAAGAGTATAAAGAGGACCTGTTATGGCTCTATACATGTATAGGAGTGTAAAGAGGACCAGTCATGGCATTATACGTGTATATAGAAGTATAATAAGGACCTTACATTGCTCTATACATGTATGTAGGAGTATAAAGAGGACCTGTCATGGCTCTATACATGTATGTAGGAGTATAAAGAGGACCTGTCATGGCTCTATACAGGTATATAGAAGTATAAAGAGGACCTGTCATGGCTCTATACATGTATATTGGAGTATAAAAGGACCTGTGCTTGGCCGGCGGCCGCGATGCCACCCACGATCGCTCCACAGAGAGCCAGAACGGGGATCTGTCAATGTAAACAGACAGATCCCCATTCTGACAGGGGAGGAGAGACAGATCTGCTGTTTCTAGTGATTAGGAACAGAGATCTCTCTCCTCCTCCAGTCAGTCCCATCCCCCCCAGTTAGAAACACCTCCCCATTTAACCCCTTTCCAGACAGTGACATTTACACAGTAATCAGTGCAGTTTTATAGCACAGATCGCTGTATAGATGTCAATGATCCCAAATATGTGTCAAAAGTGTTCGAACCTGTCCACCGCAATGTCGTAGATCACTGCCATTACTAGTAAAAAAGTTAATAATAAAAATGCTTGAAGTGCAGTGGGGAGTGGAGCGGGCAATTTGCCTCACAGTGCAGGGGGCAGTGCCGGGACAAAGTCAACCAGCACCCAGGGCGAACATGCCAAGCTGCGCCCCCCCATGACCAATTATCTTACACACACACACACACAAATACATTATATATATATATATATATATATATATATATATATAGTGCAGAGGTCAGAATTGGATAGATTACAAAGTACAAGGATCAGGAGCAGTGTGTACAGTGTTCAGAGGTAGAGTATGTACAGTAATATACAATGTGCAGAAGTCAAGAGCAGTAAACTGCAGAGTACAGAGACCAGGAGTATATACACCCTAGTGCATAGCAGTAGCCCCTATAAATTATATCAAATTTAGTGTATGTGTCATTATCAAATCTGACCAAGTGAAATATATAGCACATGAATATGGAACCAAAATACCAGTGCTGCAAACACAATTATGAAGGGGCGAATCCCAAAACATATAATGCGAACAACTCATAAATATTCAATTACATATCACATGTGGGACCAAAATCCCTGTGCTGCAAAAACATTTTGTGAGGGAACTGTAAATAAAAAATGTAAAATACTATAACATATAATGTGAATAACTCCCAAATATTCAAATAACTCTAGTCAAATTCTTATGGTTCATTTGTACACAATTTGGTTTTGGAGTTACTACCAAACTCCCAGTGCTGCAAATCAAACACACAGTGCAAAGTAATATTAAAGTGCACTATAAAAAAACAGTCCACTAGAGCAGTGGTCTCCAAACTGCGGCCCTGGGGCCGGATGTGGCCCTTTGCTTGCCTTTATCTGGCCCTTGAGGCATTATTCCTGCCAATGACACCAATGATGGGGCATAATTCCTTCTACTGACAAAAAAAGGGGCACTATTCCTCCCAACGACACCAGATCGCACATTGTTAACTCCCACTGGGCACAGTTCGGCCCCCCTGAAGTCTGAAAGACAGTAAACTGGCCCTTTAGAGAGTTTGGAGACCCCTGCACTAGAGAGCAAGTGCTCTTGTGCACATTGCTGGATCGAGATGGGGCTCAAGCAAGTGGCTGACAGATTCCTCCATCCACACAAGTTGGATGGATGTGGGAATTGTATTCTGACAGCAGGGACTCTCCCCTATCAAAATACACTGATCAGCACTGCTTCCGTTTGGCTGCAAACAGCTAATTGAACAAGGATTTCCAGCAGAAGTGGATATAACAAATCGGTTTCTGTCTAACAGAGAGGGTTACACATCGATCAAAAATTCAGACCCTGCTGAACCCAATGAATTCTTTGCTGTGTATTCAGTTTTACCTTGTACTTTGCTTCAGCGGGCTCTCTGCAGTTCTGTTACTGGTCCCCTGCAGCTCCTGTGTCAGTTAGGAGTGACAGTGGTCACACTCCAGCCTCCAATTTAGACCATACAGGGTTAATCTTCCTCTATATGTGATAGGGAGGAGGAGGAGAGCACTGGAGCTGGCTGAAGCATAGAATCAAGTAAAAAAAGACTATACAGTATCCCCCTTCTCCCCCCTCCCCCACGCTGCAAGAGTGGACTTTCTTGAAGTTGGGCTGGGATAAGAAATCACATCCTTTGCTGTGTAATGTTATATTCTTGAACAGGTTAGGGATTAGTGTGATATTTCAGGTGCTACATACTGTAGATGTAATCCACATACACATTATATCTTATTAAAAAATCATTCTTTTTAGAAGATATAATGTGTATGTGGATTACATATAATGTAGCACCTGAAATGTCACACTAATTCCTAACCTGTTTAAGAATTTTACTTTCAATAAACCTGCAGTGAAAAGTGCAGGGCACGTTTATAATCACAGTATATGGAATGCAGAGCAGTCGGGACTCACAGTAGAAGAGGATCCAGCCTGTCATCCGTGATTTACACACCTTCACTCTGCTCTGGAGGAGGAGCGCTTTGCTGTGTGCTGGGCGGGAACCAAAGATCGATGCTGCAGTGTGAGGTTCTCTTTCTGCTCCGCCCACATGCACTTTCACTGGGACTGTACCAGCTCCGATCCAGGGGGGGGGGGGAGACTCATAGGAACTCAAGAAGGGAGCCTAGAAAGGGGTGCATTTGCTGCCGCAGAGCAGTGAGCAGGAGCGCATAATCCTTAAATTAGGCAGGCAACAGGGGCATACAAGTTTTACAGCTACATTTTGTGGATAGATTTTTCTGCTCACAGCTTTGCCGCCCCCCTAAAAGTGCCGCCTGGTACAATGGTACCATCTGGTCCCATGGTAGGGCCGGCCCTGCCTGTATGTCGGTCCCTTTAAGCGGGATAGCAGGCGCGCCCCCGCGAGCTATTGCGGGCACGAGAGGCAGAACAGAGACGTGTGTGTGTAAACACACAAATCCCTGTTCTGTTCTGTGAGGAAAGACAGATTGTGAGTTCCTAATAGCTAGTAACCACGATTTGTTATTTCCTCTAGGTCAGTCCCATCCCCCTACAGTTAGAAACACACCTAGGGAACACAATTAACCTCTTGATCGCCCCCTAGTGTTAACCCCCTTCCCTGCCAGTGACATTTTTACAGTAAAGCCTCGTACACACGATCGGATATCCTATGGATTCTAATCCGATGGTTTTGTCCATCGGAAATCCGATGAAGCTGACTTCCATCAGTCTTGCCTACACACCATCAGTCAAAAAACCGACTGTTCCAAACGCCGTGACGTAAAACACTCAATGCATTTTTATAGCACTGATCGCTGTATAAACGCCAATGGTCCCAAAAATGTGTCAACAGTGTCCAATGTGTCCGCCATAATGTCGCAGTCCCGATAAAAATCACAGATCGCCGCCATTACTAGTAAAAAAATAATAATAATAAAAATGCTATAAATCTATCCCCTACTTTGTAGATGCTATAACCTATCAATATAAGCTTACTGTGATTTTTATTAACAAAAATACGTAGAAGAATACATATCGGCCTAAACTGAGAAAAAAATTGCCTTTTAAAAAAAAAAAATGGGGATATTTATTATAGCAAAAAGTACAAAATATTGTGTTTTTTTCTAAATTGTTGCTCCTTTTTTGTTTATAGTGCAAAAAATAAAAATCGCAGAGATTATCAAATACCACTAAAACAAAGTTCTATTTGTGGGAAAAAAAGGATGTCAACTTTGTTTGGGTACAGCGCCGCATAACTGCGCAATTGTCAGTTAAAGCGATGCAGTGGTTAATGACTGTTTTTGAACCTACATATGATTATTAGCACCTGTCTGGTATAATTAGTTAATCATACACCTGACTCTAATCCTACAAAATCCTTGACCTAGGGCAAGTATACAAAGTGGACAAGTGTAAGGCTCGGTTCACACAGGGGCAACACGACTTCCAGCACGACTTTGAGAGGCAGCTCAGACACAACTTGAGCATGAATCACAGGGCGACCTCAGCACGACTTGTGGTGATTTACAACACGACTTGAAGTCGCTTCCAGGACAGGAGACATTCCAGTGGCCAATAAAACAAGAATCAGCTCTGTGGGAGGGAGGGGGGAGTGAGGGGTTTGCCTGAATAATATGTGTTCTCTTCCTGGAGAGTTGCTCCTGTTAAGACAGGGAATACGACTTCTGAGCGACTTCCATTGAAATCAATGGGTACAGGTCGCCTAGCAGTCGCCTAGGAGTCGGATTGAAGTAGTACAGGGACCTTTTTTGAAGTCGGAGCGACCGCAGTCGTGTACATTAAAACATCTCCATTGACTTCAATTAGTTTTAAAAATAGCGCGACTTGGGGCAACTCGGGGCGACCTGAAGTCGCGTCCGGAGTCGCCCCAGTGTGAACCGAGTCTAAGAATTGATGCTGGTTTGAAGCCAAAGGCTATTCTTACCAAATATTCATTTGATTTGGATTTGGATTTTTCTTTTGTTTATTTATGTTATTTATTTATTCTACTTACGGTATATAGCGCCATCAATTTACACAGCGCTTCACATACCTACATTGCACATTCACATCAGTCCCTGCCCTCAAGGAACTTACAATCTAAGGTTCCTAAATCACATTTATACATACACATACTAAGGACAGTTTAGACATTAGCCAATTAACCTACCAGCATGTCTTTGGATCACTCAATTTGCATTTTGGAAATTGACAAAAATTAACAATTAAAATATATGTCTTTAAAAGTATTCTTACTTTACAGTATGTCGTCCCACCTGCTCAAAACATTTGCACAGTACTGTATATAGCAGCCCAGCATGCACAATGGGTGTCAACACCCTTCTGAAAGAGCCCTAAAATGTCTTTGCATATTGTAGTATTACCAGTAGTGATGGACGAATGAGTTTGTGCCGAACATTTGCCTGTTTGGCCGTTCACCGAACACCCGAATTTGCAGGGTGTGCGCCAGGTGTTCACACCGACGAACACCCTGTAATGTACTAAGCACTGCACAGTGTGTACATAGCAGGAATGAGCAGTTACTACTGCCTATCCAGGTAGGTGATGTATGCAAAAGTTTCAGTCTCCCCATAGCAATGGTGCATGGACAGTGTGTGTCTGTAGTATTTTCTTATCTCTCTCCAAAGCACCAAGTCCCGTGTGTTTCTGTTGTTTCGTTGCTCTGTTATCAGCATAAGAACTTCTGACAAGAACTCTGTCAACCAAAATAAAACAAGCCAGAAATTTGTGTCGGGGTGGGTGCTATAAATAGATTAGCAGAGAGCTTGTCTTATCACAGCACAGCTCTGCATGTTTCTTCCTTCCATTGCCTATGTAGAGTAGGGGGTGAGTGCCTTTTACTCCAATCAGCTGTCTTGGCTGTATGCCAAGAATCCACTCCCAGTGCTGAACAGGAAGAGAAAATCTCTAACATGATGTGCACTTTCTAAAGAATATATAAAGCTGAAGACAGCAGATATGCATGTAAAACTTATGTAAGGAGATTTGCTTCATCTCTGTGTATCTTCGGAGGCTGTTCACTTCACTGGGTACATGACATGTGAGGGTTTACATCCACTTTAAGTGTTAAGCTGGCCATAGATATATTAAAAATGGACCGGTTGAGCAGGAACAGGATGAATTTTGATCCATTTATGACAGTTCCCACTCAAGAGAAGTTAATCTAATGTTTGGCTTCTTTGGAACAGGAATGTTGGAAAATTTTCAATTGATCAGTAAAAGCAGCCAATTGGCTGCAGTGCTGATCAGTGTATTCTGACAGCGGAGGAGTCCCCACTGTCAGAACACAAAAAACACAATCAGAAGGATTCCTCCATTCACCCTGCCTATGTTGATGGGGGAATCCATGCAATTTTTTTTTTCTAAATAAAAAATCAATCTATGGCTAGCCTTACAAGAGTCAATTATTTTCCAATAAATTGTGTTTCTCCATTTGATCCACGGTTATTTATTATAAAGATACCTTAGAGAAAAATCTGTTAAATATATTTCTAAATTTTCTATATGTTTGCTGTTTTATCAGCCAAGGCGTTTATTATTTTTGGCTAGCCATTCTTGAGATACACAGACACTTAGATAAGTACAATTACTCAGCTACTACCTGATTTATCATTATCACCTCCAAGGTCAGCTACCTGCTCTCTGGCCCAAGGTGATGATGCTAAATCTCTGTTCAATGAGGAGGCCGGAGATGAAGAAGTGACACAGGAAAATAAATAGCTTATTTTGGAATTACGTATTTCACCTGTCTGGTTGTGCAGAGGAAAATATGTGTACATCATGGTTGAACAAAATTACAAAATCCTTGATCTGGAAAAAAATATATAGTATGTAGCAGAATCTTTTTTTTCTTTGCTTATCAGTTGGAACATCACATAGTTCCAACATGAAGTATAAGATTTCAGATTCTATAATTTTTTTATTTTTTAAAGTTATATTCTTGATAATAATTAAGACCTCTTTTTATTTACCTTAGATCATCATATATTAACCTGATATATTTTGGTTTTAGCCTTTCTTATACAAGATATGAAACAATCTTTTGAGTAGATAGATCTATACAAAAATTGTTTTAGTTAAACTATCTTTAGCTAATGTTGGAGCTATAATTCAACTTTATTACCATGTGAGTTGTCTTTTCTTTTGCTGCCATTATATATATACATATGTACTTACGTATGTTAATTGTCAAAATTCAATAAACAAATTTGACAAGTTAAAAAATTTAGTATGTATTTTAGCAGCGTATTTATCTGTGTACCCGGAATTTCACTTTAATGAGACTAAAAAAATACAAATGACTAAGGTACCCCAAGTCAAGTAAAATTGTATCTGCTAAACACGCCTTTCATTAGTATCTCATCATTCTTTTGTGACATAAAGCATTGTTACTAAAAGCCACTATTCAGTGCTCAGTAAAAATGTATATTTTGTTGAGAAGGACTCAGATATGTGAGTATATCCATAGAAGCCTATAATCATATTTCCTTATTGATAGTTTCCATTATATCACAGCTGACATTGAAATTACTTCTCCAAAATGCGAAGCTTGCTAGTGTGCTGAGTGATTGATATGGCCATTTCCAAAGATACAGCTGGGGGATGATTATAACTAGCTAGTAAAGATGAGTAAAAAGATCTGCCTTGCAAGCAATCTGCCTTGGATTGCATAGCAGCAAAGGAGGTCACATCTCTGCCCCTGCTACTTTATGAAGCGTCTCCTATTTAATGAGATGAATGCATTCCTACATATCCTTGGTCAACTATAAGAAATCTGCATTATAAGATAATCCTAAAAGAATCTTAAAATATACTCTATAAATCAGAAATGCTATTTTTACAAGGTGCAACGTGTTTGTAATTATTTATTTCAGCACATGGAGCTGCAGGCAGGCTGAGTTTGAAGGTTGCATTCATTTGGTGTCAATACTTTAATAGGCTCATGAGGTAAGTGCAGGTTTTTTGGGGTTAAGGTTAGTGCTAGACTTTTAATATTATAGCAAATGTGAATGTAGATAATTATTGCGCTAACCCTAAAACAAACTGGAAAAGGGGGGAAGCAGCTACACAAGACTGTGACAAAAATTCAAAAAGAATTTTCTTCTGAAATTTCTTCTGATAAGTGGTATGACTTAAATACGCTTACCGGAACTGTTGGATCCGACTGTCAGTGTCAACGGATCAATCAGACATGCCAGTAGACATCCTATTTGGAACGAAATGCATCGGTACAGGTACACCACTCCCCAAATTTCTTTCATTTGAACTGTGATCACTTTTATCTTTGTATGTCGGTTTTTATTAATTAAAACCTACTTATTTTGACCTGCACCATCGCCCCTATTTTTTCTTTTCTTTCCATGTTCTGTGGATGAAAGTTTTTTGGGTCTCTCCAGTGGGTCTTTATTACCCCTCAAAGGGTTTTGCTCACCAGAACTGAGTCAGCACCTTCGGATGTCTTGTGGATACCAACATCATATTGACCTCCAGTTGAGGAAGTATTGGGTCCATTGGTCTTACTTGTGGTCAACACCATCGGGATACCAGTGAGGCGTACCCCACATTCTTCAGGATCTTCTCTGACAGCTTGGTCCCCCATTCGGTTGAGATTTTCCATGTCTGATTGATCCGTTGTGGCTGACAGTCGGATCCAACAGTTCCGGTAAGCATATTTAAGTTATACCACTTATCAGAAGAAATTTCGTTGGGAGGGTTCATACAGCTTCATGACCAGGGATGAGCCGAACACCCCCCTGTTCGGTTCGCACCAGAACCTGCGAACAGACAAAATGTTCGTGTGAACTTTAGAACCCTATTAAATACAATGGACTCGAACGTTTGAAATCTAAAGTGTTAATTATAAAGGTTAATATGCAAGTTATTGTCCTAAAAAGTGTTTGGGGACCCGGGTCCTGCCCCAGGGGACATGTATCAATGCAAAAAAAAGTTTTAAAAACGGCCGTTTTTTCGGGAGCAGTGATTTTAATAATGCTTAAAATGAAAAAATAAAAGTGAAATATTCCTTTAAATTTCGTACCTGGGGGGTGTGTATGATATGCATGTGAAGTGGCGCATGTTTCCCGTGCTTAGAACTGTCCCTGCAAAAAATGTCATTTTTGAAAGAAAAAAAGTCATTTAAAACTGACTCGCGGCTATTAATGAATTGTCGGCTCCCGGCAATACATTCAAAAGTCATTGATAAAAAAAAAAAAAAGCGTGGGGGTTCCCCAGAATTCAATTACCAGGCCCTTCAGGTCTGGAATGGATATTAAGGGGAACCCCGCCGCAAATTTAAAAAAAAATTGACGTGGGGTTCCCCCAAATATACATTCCAGGCCCTTCAGATCTGGCATGGATTTTAAGGGGAACTCCACCCCAAATTTAAAAAAAATGGCGTGGAGTCCCCCTAAAAATCCATACCAGACCCCTTATCCGAGCACGCAACCTGGCCGGCCGCAGGGGAAAAGGGGGGGACGAGAGAGCGCCCCCCCCTCCCTCCTGAACCGTACCAGGCCACATGCCCTCAACATGGGGAGGATGTCCCCATGTTGATGGGGACAAGGGCCTCATCCCCACAACCCTTGTCCGGTGGTTGTGGGGGTCTGCGGGCGGGGGGCTTATCGGAATCTGGAAGACCCCTTTAACAAAGGGGACCCCCAGATCCCGGCCCCCCCCCTATGTGAATTGGTAAGGGGTACATTGTACCCCTACCATTTCACAAAGAAAGCGTAATTTTTGTAAAAAAAAACACACAAACACCTTGAAAAAGTCCTTTATTTAAAAAAAAAAAAAAAACATTCCAGCGGTGAAATCCAGTGTCCCACGGCGATCCCGATGTCCAGCGCTGTCCTTCATTGGTTGTGCCTGAGCGGACCTGATGGGGAACTCCCTCTCAGTGTTTTAAATGTATAGACCCGCCCCTTCTAAAGTTCCCCATCAGGTCCGCTCAGCGGACCAGATGCGGAACATGAGAAGGGGCGGGTCTATACATGTATTACCAAAGTGAGAGCAGTTCCCCATCAGGTCCGCCCCCTCGGTATGTCGGACCCGCCTACGTCATTGGCTTGAGCGGGGAACTTCCTTCACTATGTAAATTTAAATTACACAGTGAAGGAAGTTCCCCGCTCAAGCCAATGACGTAGGCGGGTCCGACATACCGAGGGGCCGGACCTGATGGGGAACTTTAGAAGGGGCGGGTCTATACATTTAAAATACTGAGAGGGAGTTCCCCATCAGGTCCACTCAGGCACAACCAATGAAGGACAGCGCTGGACATCGGGATCGCCGCGGGACACTGGATTTCACCGCTGGAATGTTTTTTTTTTTTTTTTTTAAATAAAGGACTTTTTCAAGGTGTTTGTGTGTTTTTTTTAACATTTTTTTACGCTTTCTTCGTGAAATGGTAGGGGTACAATGTACCCCTTACCAATTCACATGGGAAGGCCGGGATCTGGGGGTCCCCTTTGTTAAAGGGGTCTTCCAGATTCCGATAAGCCCCCCGCCCGCAGACCCCCACAACCACCGGGCAAGGGTTGTGGGGATGAGGCCCTTGTCCCCATCAACATGGGGACATCCTCCCCATGTTGAGGGCATGTGGCCTGGTACGGTTCAGGAGGGAGGGGGGGCCGCTCTCTCGTCCCCCCTTTTCCCCTGCGGCCGGCCAGGTTGCGTGCTCGGATAAGGGGTCTGGTATGGATTTTTAGGGGGACTCCACGACATTTTTTTTAAAATTTGGGGTGGAGTTCCCCTTAAAATCCATGCCAGATCTGAAGGGCCTGGAATGGATATTTGGGGGAACCCCACGTCAATTTTTTTTTAATTTGCGGTGGGGTTCCCCTTAATATCCATTCCAGACCTGAAGGGCCTGGTAATTGAATTCTGGGGAACCCCCACGCTTTTTTTTTTTTATCAATGACTTTTGTATGTATTGCCGGGAGCCGACAATTCATTAATAGCCGCGAGTCAGTTTTAAATGACTTTTTTTCTTTCAAAAATGACATTTTTTGCAGGGACAGTTCTAAGCACGGGAAACATGCGCCACTTCACATGCATATCATACACACCCCCCAGGTACGAAATGTAAAGGAATATTTCACTTTTATTTTTTCATTTTAAGCATTATTAAAATCACTGCTCCCGAAAAAACGGCCGTTTTTAAAACTTCTTTTTGCATTGATACATGTCCCCTGGGGCAGGACCCGGGTCCCCAAACACTTTTTAGGACAATAACTTGCATATAAGCCTTTATAATTAGCACTTTAGATTTCTCCCATAGATTTTTCGAATTTGCCGCGAACACCCCAATTTGTTCGCTGTTCGGCGAACGGGCGAACAGGCAATGTTCGAGTCGAACATGAGTTTGACTCGAACTCGAAGCTCATCCCTATTCATGACATCTCTACTGTGTTATTATTTTTCACCCACCTATAATGGACATTTTCACCATATTCATTTCATGTGTGGATTGATTATTATTATATACGTGGACTGATTATAAATTTAATTATTTCACTGTTACACCCAGTTGGGTGTATATTGTTTAGTGTTTTATTCATATTGCACTGGTTTAACACCTAGCGTTACATATTCACCTTCACTCTTTTTAACATTATAGGGTTAGGGTTAAGAATAGAAATAGGGTTAAGCTGACTATACAGTAGTAGATTTTGAAAGAAACAAAAATTCCAAATACAGCCGATGACTTGACAAATGTAATTTAAAAGTACTTAAAAATGTATTTTGCTATTAACATTTAATTTTAGAATGAATGGACAGTCCTAAATGAAAACTACTTTTAGAAATTAATTTGTTAGAGAAAAAATTTCCTTTCTGCTCTAAATTTTCCTGTCTCTGCAGTCGAAAACAATTAGATTTGTTACCGTTAACAATTAGAAAATTGAACAAATGTTCTTAAATGAAAAAAATTTGAATAAAATTCTATGAGCATGTGGCCAGCTTAAGCAGGTTAAATGTTGAGTGAGGCTGGGTTCACACTTGTGCGATGTTAGATATTGCATGTGATTCGCACCGCACTGATGTGCAGATCACATGCTATGCCTCTGCGATGAAAACTCAGCCATACAGATTGTATGGCTGAATTTGCATCGCATGCGCAACAAAATGGTGCAGGACCCTTTTCTTGGTCTGCACCAGAATCGGATCGCATGGGTGTTCACACCTATGTGATCCGATTCCTGCACCATTTGGCAGTTCACACTGCGATCTGCGAACCAATCTGGGGGTTTCATTAACTTTGCATTGACAACCGCAGTGGTTCGCAGATGTCAGTGTGAACCATCAGTCAAGGTTAAAGTTAACATTTTAGGTGTTAAGCTAACATTTAAATCAAGGTTGAGGTCAATCAGAAGAGGTTAGGAATGTGTATTAGAAAGAATCTTAATCTCATATTTACCTGGTCTTCAAAGCACTGTTATTTGAAACTCCTGGCAAATATAGCTTTGAGAAGGATCATCTCCAATCTGAAGGTACTCATAGAAATTAGATGTAAGTCCTTTAGGGTCCTTTCACATGGGCATTCAGTTTTTTTGTTAAGTTCAGTCACTTTTTTTTCAGAAAAAAAAAATTCAAAACCAGATACGGATGTCAATTTTTACATCCGCTGACATCTGTTTTTCACAAACAAAAAAGTGACTGAACTGAACTTGAAACACTGTATATAGCTGGTTGCTAAGAAGATGGCCACCGCACCCTAACAACCGATGAGTCATCAGTTGTCAGCAGGGTTAAAAAAAAAATGCCTGCTAAAAAAGAAATTGCAAATTAAAACAACGTGGGTCCCCCGTCCCCCCAGGTCCATACCAGGCCCTTTGGGTCTAGTATGGATTTGGAGGGGACCCCTCCCACGCCAATTTTTTTTTAAAAAATGGCGTGGGGTCCCCCCAAAATCCATACTACACCCTTATCCGAGTATGCAGCCCAGCAGGTCAGGAAAGGGAGGGGACAAGCGAGCGCCCCCCCCCTCCTGAACCATACCAGTCCGCAGGCCCTTAACATGGGGGATGGGTGCTTTGGGGGGGCAATTTTGAAGGGGAGAGCTCTCTTGGTGACGTCATTGGATGGCCATGCCCCTTGGCTATATAAGAGATGCCAGACAGCGGGCGACAACATAACGGAGGAAGACAGCCACAGAAGAAGAGCAGCTTTTTTTTTTTTTTTGCAGGTAATTGGCGGCGAGGAAGAAGACAGCAGCAGGATAAGGCAGCAGCGGGAGAAGAACGTCCCGGGGATAGAAGGCAGCGGGAGAAGACAACTTGGGGAGAAGACAGCTCGGACCTATTTTTTTAATAAAGGAATTGTCAAAAACCGGCTCTTATTGTTTTTTTTACATTTCACTGCTTTTTGGGGTGAATGGGTGGGGGCATGATGCACCTGATACCCATTCACACGGGGGGGGCGGGATCTGGGGGAGAGTCCCCCAAAGAACTCATCCTCCCATGTTGAGGGAATGCATCCTGGTATGGTTCGGGGGGGCTCGCTCGTCCCCTCCCTTTCTTGACCTGCCCGGCTGCATGCTCGGATAAGAGTCTGGTATTGATTTTGGGGGAGTGCCATTTATTTATTTTTGGCATGGGAGTGCCGCCACAGCAGAAGACCAGAGCTGTATGTGAGGAGAAGGGAGGAGGGGAAGCTGCGGGTATGTGTGTCCCTCTCCTGCCTGCTGCTCATTTTTTTCCCCCACCTGAGCCCATCGGGCAGAACACTGGCAGTGGTCCTGTGACAAGGGGAGAGCGTGGGCTGTCAGCATAAGAATCTCACATTCTTGTCTGAGGCTAAACGCCTCTGTCCCAGAAGGGCGCGATGGGCTCTTTTCTTTTCTTTTCAAGTTTCAATCACATTTCATTCTTACTCGGAACTAAAAATGTAAGGGGTCACGCTTTGTCATGATAGTTTTCCTCCACTTCCAAGATGGAGTCGGTTCCTGTTCCTGTGATTCCTCCCGATCATATTCTGGCTATGGTTCGCACCAGTCTCACTTCTCCTTTGGGTGACAAAATTCTTGCAGTGCAGATCCATTCTCCTCATGAGAAACCCTGTGACCGCTGCTTTGTCCCTGAGAGTCTCTGTACTGCCGTACTCCAGACTTGCCATTCTCCCAAGGCTGCTGGCCACCCAGGGAAGAATCAACTTTTACGGGCCATTTCCCAACAATTCTTTTGGCCTAGTCTACTTGCTGATGTAGCTGCCTTCGTAGTTGTTTGTTCTGTGAGTGCTCAGAGTAAGACACCACTACACCTTCCAGTGAGCCTCCTACAACCCATACCCAATGGAGAGAGGCCTTGGACCCACCTGTCAATGGATTTCCTTGTGGAGTTACCCTACTCTCAGGGCAACACAGTTATGCTTACGGTGGTTGACCGGTTCTCGAAGATGTCTCACTGTATTCCACTTAAGAAGTTGCCTGCAACTGGCTTCCATTTTTGCTCGAGAGATCTTTCACTTACATGAACTACCCAAAGTGATCATCTCGGACAGGGGTAGCCAGTTTGTGTCCAGGTTTTGGCGAGCCTTTTGCGCACAGTTAGGAATTCAGCTTTCTTTCTCCTCTACGTATCACCTGCAGTCCAATGGGGACACAGAGCGAGCCAACCAGTCCTTGAAACAGTTTTTACATTGCTACATTTCTGACCACCATAGCAACTGGTCAGACCTCTTACCCTGGGCAGAGTTTGCTCACAATAGTGCCATCAATACTGCTTCCCGATTGTCTCCATTCATGGCAAATTATGGTTCCCAACCATCCATGTTGCCTGACTCATTTGTTCCTCAGAGCATTCCTGCATTGGAGGAGCATCTCCGTGGTCTTCATTACACTTGGGTACAGGTCCAAGAGTCCTTGCAACGTGCCAATGATAGTTACAGACTCCATTCTGCCCGCAGACGCCTACCTGCATCTTCCTACCAAGTTGGGGACAGGGTCTGGCTGTCATCTCACAACCTCCGACTCCGCGTTCCCTCTTTAAAACTGGCACCCCGGTTTATTGGGCCTTTCCGTATTCTCTGTAGGATCAACCCAGTGGCTTACGCTTTAGACCATCCTTCTAATATGCGGATTTCAGATGTATTTCATCTCTCCTTATTAAAACCTTTGGTATGCAACCTTTTCACCACTTCGATACCAAGTCCTCACCCAGTTCAGAATGGGAACCATGAGGAATATGAGATACAAGCTATCATTGATTCCCGTAGATTCCGTGGGCGCATACAGTACCTGGTTCATTGGAAGGGTTATGGTTCGGAGGAACGCTCTTGGGCCTCATACTCGGACCTAGATGCTCCTGTCCTCCTCCATGCCTACCATAGACAATTTCCCCTCAAACCTGGTGGTCCACTGAGGGGGAGGGGTCATTGAGGAGGGGGTACTGTCAAGGATGGGCTCAGCCCTTCCTTTTAGAGCAGTGTGCTCAGCTGATGGTAAATTTCCAAAGACTCTTCCTTCCACAGTGACTCACCTGGTCTTCATTTTCTGCTCGTCATCCAGAGCTGCTAGTTATATAAACTCCTTGGATCCGATCTTCTGTGCCTTTGCCTTGGTCAACATATCCGGACTCTTTCTGCTGTGTTTTCATGTGAAAGACTTTTTGCTTGGCTGACTTCCCTTCTGGTTCCTAATCCTGTTTGCTGCACCCAACTTTGCTGATCTCTGGACTCCTGTTTCTCTGGCTTGTTCTGACTACCCGTCCTGGTTACCGAATTCTGGCTATGTTTTGACTACGTTTACTCTGTTTAGACCATTTTACCATTATATTAAATAGTGTGATTTTTACTGTACCTTTGTCTCAGTCTGATTCATGGTTCCTTACACACACTAAGGAAATAGTGAATCAGTAGGATAGTGATTAATATTGTTCGCCCAGTAACTACAGTGCTAGCAGTGTCTTCAGTCTGTTTTCTCCATAGGCCTAAACATGAATGGTCAGCTGATTTAACCATTTAAACATAGGGATCCAATGACTGAAAGAGTCTTATCATCTGTGGCAGTTTTTTACCCTATGATCATATGTTCAGCTATTATTTGATATTAACCATGACTTTATCCTCCCCCACCCTACATAGGTGTTTGTCCCTCCTGAATGTCACAGTGCTGGAGCCAGTGTAAGCAATACTCTAGCACTGTACAGAGCAGACAGCATACTTATGATTACAAGAGGGCAAACTTAACCGATTGGGCTTATGGAGAGTGGGGCTTGTCTCGTGAAGAAATGACACGAAAAATGAAATATTGAATACTAGTATTTGCATTCTTTTTCAAACTCAGTAAGTGGCACTTTCAGCTCTTGTCACATGCTTTGTAGGCTATTGTCACCCCCTTAATGAAAAAAAAAAAAAAGCTTTCTTTGCAGACCTCAATGGCTCAAGCTGAAATTAACACACACAAGTGAATGACTTTTGTCACTGTCAGTAAACTTTGTCCAAGGTTCCAAGCAGACAAATTGTGCCAAGGTAGGTGTTCTGTTTTTTGCATATAATATTGTGCTAAATGTTTAGATAGCCCATAGTCGGGAAAACTTTCTGCTATATATTATTTGTGTAGCGGACCCCTAAATTTAGCGGGTCGCTATGCCCAAATTTAAGGGACAGCCTGGGCAATAGTTTGGCCCAGGCTTTCTAATTTAGTGCTGGACTCTGCTCTGCTGTGGTGTTGTCTGGTGTACGGTTCCCCTTTGGCCTGTGGGTGGCGCTGTTGCCTGGGGTCGAACCTCAGGTGACACAGTGGCGTGATTGGTTGTCCTCTCTTGGCGCCTGCTGTGAATGCCGGGAAAGGGTATATAAGGGGCAGACGCCAATTTTAGGGAGGAGTGCCTGGGGAGTGAGTGCCCAGGGAGGAGTACCCGGGGGAGTGTGCCCCTTGGGGGTGCATGGACTGGCCGAAGAGTCTCAGGCACCTTTGGCCTGAGGCTGCGACGTTCCAGGTAGGCCCAGTACCATTGACTGGGTCTACAATCAGCACATTGGAGTCCCAGGGTGCCCAGGTGAGGGTACCCGCTCTGACTGAGAGGAAGCCAGGGGAGGATTGGTCCCACAGAGGAGACGAGTGATAGTAGGATGCTGTCTCGGGAAAGGCCTGGTGACCTGTCAGAGGGAAGGATTCCTTGCTCAACAAAGTTAACCCTGTAGAGTGCCCATTAGCATTGTCTGTTCTCTGAATCCTACAGAAGGTTAAGGGAAGTTCTGGATTCAGGAATAACAGGATTCTGCTGCTATAGAGGATCTCCTGAACCCGTCCCTGGAGGGGACAAAGAGATTGTATTGTTCGAGCTCCACTCCGGCTGCTAGACTGTGAGAGGGACCTATCCGGGTGAGCTAAACCCACTCGGGATCGAGTGGCGACGAGTGAGTCGGGTGTTGTGTGCCTGAATCTATCTCCTATCTTTGCTAGCTTCTTTCTCTCTTCAATTTCCTGTTGACTGAAACAAAAGGAAAATAAACTCTTTGTTGGAGTTAAAGTCGTGTGGACATTGGCCTTCTTGGGGAAGAATATAGACTTTTTTTATAATCTAGGGACGAGAACCAGTGGAAAGAGGTAACTCGCTGCAGGACCCAAATCTGTAAACACCGCCTGACCTCCTGACAAGGAGGAGACGGGCTTGTGGCATGGTGTGTCCTACCCCCACAGGTGAAGGTAAGCGGGGGCAATAGAATGGGTGTGCTACATTTGTTTATCTGAGATACCACCCTACTGATAACAACCTTCTTGGCCCCTTTTTAATATGGCTTTTGCCTACAACACTCCACAGAAACTGACCTCCTAAAACTCATTAACTTATTATCTGCTAAAAACAACGGACACTGAGCTGCCCATTTACTCTTAGACTGTTCTGCTGCCTTTGATACAGTTGACCACCTTCTCCAACTCAATAAAACTCAATTCCTTGGCCTCCAAGACTCTGCTCTTTGCTGATTCTCCTTTTACCTATCTCATGCATCGTGAGTATCACCTACAACTCTACCTCCTTCTCTTCTGTTTGTCTTTATGTACGGGTCCCCAAAAGCTCCAATTCTCTATCTACACCTCCCATGGCTTTCAATAATATTTATGTTGACAACACCTAAATCTATTTCTTTAGTCCTCTGCTCACCCCATCAGTCTCCTCGAGCAGCCAGTCTCCTAAAGCATCACTAGATAACTAACTGACTTTAAACTTTTAAACACCACTTCAAACTTAATCTTTCCAAAACTGAGCCCTTTCCCCTGACATCAAGATCAATGGTACAACTATCAGTACCTCATGACTTTGCCCTCTCCTTTCAGTCCCACATCCAATTGCTGCAAATCTGGGCACCCTAACCTCTGCAACATCTCAAAAATATGCCCCTTCTTAAGCAATGGCGCCGCAAAGCTAATAATTCACTTCCTTGTTATTTCTAGCCTCTTGCAATTCCCTCCTTATTGGCCTAACGTTACATAGGCTAACCCCCTCCATTATATCATGATTGCTGCTGCCAAACTCATCCACTTTACCAATCACTCAGTGTCCGCTACCCCTCTCTGTCAATCCCTTCACTGGCTTCGACTTGACCAACAAATAAAATTCAAAATACTAACAACACCATACAAAAATATCCACAACTCTGCCCTAAGCTACACCACCAGCCTTATCTCAAAATATCATCCAAACTGTCCTCTTTGCTCCTCCCAAGCCCTCCATCTTTCAGGCTCCCTCATGACCTCCTTCCATGCTTGCGTCCAGGTCTTCTACAGAGCCTCTCCCATCCTCTAGAACCCCCTAGCTCAATCTGCCTGACTAAGTCGTGTGCCTATAGGCGATCCCTGAAAGCAATTTTTTTTCCAGGGAGGCCTATTCTGCCTCCACCTAAAAACAATACTTTCCATCCTTTTTCCATCAGCTAATTTCTCACATTTATTACCTTTTGTATCACTTGATTCTCCCCTTTAGATCTTTAGATTGTAAACCCTCATGAGCACTCTCTGAACCCTCTTGTATTAAAATGTATTGTAATTGTACAATTTCCCTTTATTTTGTAAAGCACTGCTCAAACTGTTTGCGCTATATAAATCCCTATATAAATCCCATATAATAATAATAATTGTAAAAGAAAAATTGCATACATACTGTATAAGAAAAAAACAAAACAGATATGAAACATCAGTTTAAAACAAACAAAGGAATAAAATAGAACATTTTAGTTTCCCTTAAAAGCTTTCTGTTATAAGTTTATGGGGGGTTGTCATGACCTCTTCAATTGAAAAGATTAAATATACTTGATGCATTTAATCCTACATAGCCTATCATTAAATTAAGTGAAACATTGAATTCTAACATAATAACCCCTTAGTTGTAACTTAATCTACCCTATGTTCTTGCTTTATTAGAGAAACTTTTCTCTATTCTGAATGGTCCTGTAAACAGTTTAACATTTCACAGCTAATGCCTAGTTTAATGAGAAAAGCCCCTAATCACCGCAGTCTGACCTAGCTCACCTAGCCTTAGTCCAAGTTCATCTGGGTTCAGTGAGCCCCTCCTCAAAGGCTCTTGGGTTTTGGAATGAATGCATGCACATTCCTGAGGCCTTCTATCCAGACCAGAACAAAACACTTGTGGTTGTGTGATGGAAAAGCATTCATTACTATCAGTGCTGAGATCCAAGCCAAGGTTTGCTGCTCAGTTCTGTCACTAGGCAGATATTTATTGCTTAGTCAATGACCGGGAAGCTGATTCGTTATCTGCTTTACCATCCACTTTATTTCAGCCTTCGGAATTGTTTGCATGCCATTGAAATGATGTGCTGCATAATACAAAGAAGACCCTTTATCACTTACACACACACAGGAATTGACAAATGGTCATTTCACACAAAGATAAAAGGAATTTTTAGCAAATATTTATCATATTGTATCGCTTTTCCCAGAGAAAAGTGGCAGTGGACAGTGAGAAATATGGTGTGTATGAAAGAAGTGTCGTGCATTCTGGATAATTATAACATATTAATAATGACCTTTTCTATGGCTTTCAATAATTAGGCATAGTTTGAGGTAAGACCAAACTTAACTTTTGTCAGGTTACTCTTCAGCTTTTTCCATCTATTTGCTGTCAAAAGTGTAGGGCTGTTTTTAACGGTCAATCTCAACGATCCCATAGTATGTACAGAGGAAAATCATATCACAAGTAAATAAGTTATCTGGGAATCAACACTTCAAAAATTCTGATACATATATTCACTCCAAATGATGTGTGAATGGTCTGCAGCACAACAAGACAGACAGTGAGGAGTCACCCCACCACACAGTAGCTGGATCTTTTGGAGAAGTTGTGTGATATTAAGCTCTGGCCTGGCTGCCCAAACAGTGGAGGTCCTCCAACCTGGTTGCAGGACACTTGCCCAGCTACCTCTGCCTCATCAACTTGGGAAATTTTATCAAGGGGTCACGGCACTAGAAAGGTTGAGAACCACTGTTATAGTAGATCTTAATATGAAGTTTTTACAATGAGTCACAATGGCTGTGAAAAATTCATAGGGAAATATGGAGATGAGGAAGTGATAAATAAGACGAATGCAATTTTGCAGTAATTTGTGTCAGAAAAGAGGAGCTGGTCACAGTAGAGAGAAAACCTTCTTAAAAAGCTGTCAATAGAAGTGGAACCCTGGTTGGAGAATTTCTCCCAATTTTCTGTTTCATTGACAAAAAGTATGGATTTCCCATTTTGTTTCTGTCAAGGTGACAATAGTCATCAGGACAAATCTACATAGAAAGCATAAAGCAACTAACACAGACAGCAATAAATACCCGACCAAGGATCTAAACCCTTTATACTCTATGCAAAAGCAGAAAAAAAATGCTTTGTATATAGGTACACTTCCATACTGTTGAGTGCAGAATGTGTACAATGTTTCAAGTGAAATGGACTTTGTAACAAGCTGACCATATTTTGATTAATTTGCTAACCATCTTGCTCAGGGAATTTGTAAAGGGGTCCTTTTCAGTCCTTACTAGTTCACTGCCTTGCTAGGTGAGCACCTGGAACTTTGTCCACCTTTGCCAACTGTGCCATCAGATTATCATGATGTTCTGTTTTGGATCTAAAGTGTGAAATCTGCTTTCCAAAAGATGAAGAGTTTGTTTCTGAATGGTTACTTATCCTGGGGGTTGGGACCCCCTCAGGGGTCGAATGACGATTTGCCAGGGGTCACTGAATCCTTGAATTTTCCTGAAGCCCGCACCGTTCAAGAATACTTTTTTGAGAGGATCTGTTCTTCATTTCCTCTTCATCCCCTTTTTGTCTGCATTGTTCTCCCAGCCTTTTCGCGGCTGCCCAGCAGGGCTTGTCCCTGGAGCCTGTGGCCACCCAGCTGGGCTCTTCCTGGAGCCAGTGCCCGCCCAATCAGCCTCTTCGCAGCCGCCCATTCAGTTCATGGCATGGCTGAGGGGCAGAGACTATAGGTCAGCTGACTGATGAGTAATGTGAAGTGGGTGGGGGTGGAGGACCCTATCTCCTGATTTCGGCATAGGTGTCACTGCTATGAGACACCACAGAGATGGAAACACAGTGAAGCCGTAGACACGAGTAGCACAACCTGTGATTAGAGTCACCATTAAAAGTCCCCACTACAGTTCTCAGATCAGCGGATGACCTTGATCAAGAGCACCTAAGTTGGCTGATCAAAACTCCTCCAAGCACTGCCACTGACCCCCCACCAAGGAGTAAGAGAAGGAATAAAAATAGAGAATACACAGAAGGGAGAGGAAAAGAGGGGGATGATCAAAGAAAAAGAGAGAGAAAGAATAAGCGAATGAACAAGAAAGACGGCTAGAGAGAGGGATGGGGGGGAAAAACAAGAGATTAGGATAGAGAGAGATAAAAGGGAAAGAAAGGAGAACAAAGAAAGAGTGGTACATCCTAAAATGTACCATAAGGGGTTTAATAGTGTATGAGTGGAAGGGACTCGGGGAGCACTAAATGTCTGTGGGTTAGGGGCGCAAATTACTTGTCTTGCCTTGAGTGCTGACAACCCACGCTCCGAAAATTTTATTGTTAGGGGTCCCCACAACTTGGGAAATTTTATCAAGGGGTCACGGCACTAGAAAAGTTGAGAACCACTGTTATAGTAGATCTTAATATCAATTTTTACAATGAGTCACAATGGCTGTGACAAATTCATAGGGAAATATGGAGACGAGGAAGTGATAAATAAGACGAATGCAATTTTGCAGTAATTTGTGTCAGAAAAGAGGAGCTGGTCCCGCCATTTTGTTGGCTGGTAGGGCGCTGGCACCCTAGGGCCTCCAGTGTCTCAAAAACCAATAAGGTTTGGCCGTGCAACTTAATTGGTTTTCAGGCAGGTGCAGTCTACTTTCTTCACTGCAGGTGCCGCTCATCTGCAGCGGCATTGCAGTTTGGAGAGGAAGTCAAGAGGAACATGGTTGCTCTATGGTTTTCTGGGTCACAGGGGAAGCTATCCAAATGGATGCTGCAGCCCCATGCGGCTCTAGCAGCCATCTTGGGTCAGGCAGAACCTATATAAGGCCCTGGCTCCCAGGCTTGGCACGCAGTTTGTGATTGGGTAGAGTAGGGGCAAGTACCCCATCTGGTAGGGACAGAACTAGCAGGGAAAGGTTCCTGACAAAGAGGGAAAACATAGGGCTCATAACTGCTCTGGATAAAGGGCCAGGCCTCATTCTTCTCCCCTAACAGGCGCTGTCAGTTTGGCTGAAACTTTCTCTCTGCACACTGTTGGACCCGTGAGTGTTCCCGGTTGGGCTGTTTCCCCCCTGGGATATTGTTAACCGTTTTTGCATAATTTCAACAAGTTCTTTCACCGTACTTAAACTGTGCATGTTATTGCCTCAGTACCACATTGCACCCCACCTACAGGTTGCCAGGATGGTGACAGCCACTGTGTCTTGCACCACTCTTCTAGGGATATAGGGGTGAATTTACTAAGGGCAGATAGGCTATGCACTTTATTTATTTATTTCAGGTATTTATATAGCACCAACAATTTTGCAACTGAAGTTGCACTTCTGCAAGTGCACTTGCTCCCAAGCTTATTCAGTGAGGGGAAGCTCTGCTGTCTTCCATCATCCAATTAAGTGCAAGCAAAAATACTCTTTGTTTGTTGTTGTTTTTTTCTTCATTTTCCTTGCATGTGATTGGGTATTTATTGCAAAGTGAAGTTTCACCTCATTTACTAAGCTCTACTTCAACTGCACTTGCAAAGTGCACAGTCTATTTGCCTTTAGTAAATCCACTAAATGAAAGAAAAGAGAACTGGGGTGGGACTTTATATGAGGTATGTGCGGCAAACAGAAACGCAGTTGATATAAAACACAATGTTTATTGCTAAATAATAATTTCATAACATGTAAGAAAATTCATTAATAAATTTGGTATATAGAAAACTGACAACAACAATAAATGATACATTGTATTATAAACATATGACCACTGCATCAAGATAATACATTGTAGGGTAAATATATAGCAGCCATCCTAGCTGACACGGACCACCTCAGAAACAGCACACAAATTTATGAATGAATTTTCTTTCATGTTATGCAATTATTATTTAGCAATAGACATTGGGGTTTATTTACTAACGCTGGAGAGTGCAAAATTTAGGCTCACTTCTGCTTAGAAACCAATCAGCTTCCAGGTTTTATTGCTAAAGGTTAATTGAACAAGCTGAGGTTAGAAGCTGAATGGCTACCATGCACAGCTGCACCAGATTCTGAGTGCCCAAGTTTTAGTAAATCTACCCCATTGTGTTTTATATTGAAGGCGTTTCTGGTCTTGCACATACCTCATATAAAGTCCAGGGCCGTCTTTAACGCAGGGCAAAAAGGGCAGCTGCCCAGGGCCCTGTCATTGTTGAGAGGCCCAAAGTAGCTGCCTCTTGGCATGTGTAGTCCTGGACCTAGAGCAAGGGGAAGCGAGAGCCTGGGAGGGGAAAGAGTTCCCTGACCACCAGAATGTGAGGAGCGGCAGGAGCAACCCAGAGTCTGGATTCCTGCAACCTCCTCTCCAAGCTCCGACAGACAGGGACTGCTACCCTGCTCTCCCCTCCTCTCCAAGCTCCGACAGCGGCCTGGAGGACAGGCGGATCAGGCCCCCCGAGGACCAGCGGGGGGTGCATGCTGCCAGAGACTGATACCCTGCTCTCCCCTCCTCTGCAAGCTCCGACAGTGGCCCAGAGGACAGGTGGATCGCCCCCCCCCAGGACCTGTGAGGGGTGCATGCTGCTAGGGACTGCTACCCTGCCTTCCTCTCAAATCTCAGAGAGCGGCCCGGAGGACAGGCGGATCCCCCCCCCCCAGGACCGGCGAGGGGTGCATGCTGCCAGGAACGTCTACCCTGCTCTCCCCTCCTCTTACAGCTCAGACAGAGGACAGGCGGATCGGGCCCCCCCAGGACCAGCGGGGGTGCATGCTGCCAGGGACTGCTACCCTGCTCTCCCCTCCTCTGCAAGCTCCGACAGCGGCCTGGAGGACAGGCGGATCAGGCCCCCCGAGGACCAGCGGGGGGTGCATGCTGCCAGAGACTGATATCCTGCTCTCCCCTCCTCTGCAAGCTCCGACAGTGGCCCAGAGGACAGGTGGATCGCCCCCCCCCCCAGGACCTGTGAGGGGTGCATGCTGCTAGGGACTGCTACCCTGCCTTCCTCTCAAATCTCAGAGAGCGGCCCGGAGGACAGGCGGATCCCCCCCCCCAGGACCGGCGAGGGGTGCATGCTGCCAGGAACGTCTACCCTGCTCTCCCCTCCTCTTACAGCTCAGACAGAGGACAGGTGGATCGGGCCCCCCCAGGACCAGCGGGGGTGCATGCTGCCAGGGACTGCTACCCTGCTCTCCCCTCCTCTGCAAGCTCCGACAGCGGCCTGGAGGACAGGCGGATCAGGCCCCCCGAGAACCAGCGGGGGGTGCATGCTGCCAGAGACTGATACCCTGCTCTCCCCTCCTCTGCAAGCTCCGACAGTGGCCCGGAGGACAGGCGGATCGGGCCCCCCCGAGGACATGCGAGGGGTGCAAGCTGCTAGGGACTGCTACCCTGCTCTGCCTTCCTCCCCAATCTCCGAGAGCGGCCCGGAGGACAGGCGGATCAGCCCCCTCTCCTCTGCAAGCTCAGACAGAGGCCCAGAGGACAGGCGGATCGCCCCCCCCCCCAGGACCTGCAAGGGGTGCATGCTGCTAGGGACTGCTACCCTGCTCTGCCTTCCTCTCCAATCTCCGAGAGCGGCCCGGAGGACAGGCGGATCGCCCCCCCTCCTCTGCAAGCTCCGACAGCTGCCCGGAGGACAGGCAGATCGGGCCCGCCCAGGACCGGCGGGGGGTGCATGCTGCCAGGGACTGCTAGTGCTATCCGGGACAGTCCGTGGTCTAGGAAGGATCTGCTGGAAGGAGCAGAGCTCTCCCGTCCGCTGGCCAGCATGAACGTCCTATGGAATGAGGTACCAGGCATCATACACCAATACACAGACTGACAAGGGGTGCACAGAAGGGACTGCAGCCAGGGCTAAGGACCCCCCTCTCTCATTCTCAATCCCCCTTCTCTCATCCCCCTTGCTCAACCCCCAATCCCCCCTCTCTCATCCCCCCAATCCCCCCTCTCTCATCCCCAATCCCCTCTCTTTCTCTCTCATCCCCAACCCCCCTCACTCTCATCCCCTTACTCTCCAATCCCCCCTCTCTCTCACTCCTAACCGCCCCTCTCTCTCATCCCCCTTTCTCTCTCATCCCCAATCCCCCCTCTCTCTCTAATCCCCAACCACCCCTTGCTCATCCCCAATCCCCACTCGCTCATCCCCAACCCCCCTCTCTCTTATCCCCAATCCCCTCTCTTTCTCTCTCATCCCCAACCCCCCTCACTCTCATCCCCCTTACTCTCCAATCCCCCCCTCTCTCTCATCCCTAACCGCCCCTCTCTCTCATCCCCCTTTCTCTCTCATCCCCAATCCCCCCTCTCTGTCTAATCCCCAACCCCCCCTTGCTCATCCCCAATCCCCACTCGCTCATCCCCAACCCCCCTCTCTCATCCCCAATCACCTCTCTTTCACCCACCCCCTCTTTCGCCCCCCTCTCTCACCCCTCTCTCTTTCACCCACTTCTCTCTCTCACCACCCTAGCTCACCCTCTCTCTCTAACCCCCCACTTACACAGATCACACCCTCCAATCCCTCCCCCCATGCCACTGATACCAATCCACCCCTCACCACCACTGCTGACACCCCCCCTTAGCCCCAGCAACCAATGGGTAATGATGTGCAGCAACCAAAATCAGCAAGCAGAAATTATGTGCTGTAACCTCTAGAAACTAATCAGTGAGCAGTAATGTTATGTTTTAAACTCTGGCAACCAATCACAATTGCTGTCTGATCTGCTGCACTAAACTGATTTGGAGTTTAGCTGCTATTTACTGATTTTCAAAGCAGGTGAAGAGCAAAATTGCATTGGGGGGGGGGGGGGGGAGCCCAAAGAAAATGTTTGCTCAGGGCCCAATCAATATTAAAGATGGCCCTGATAAAGTCCCACCCCAGTTCTTATTTGTTTCTATTGAAATCAGGGATGGAGACGTATTTACATACGTTTCATATACAGTATAGTCCCACCAAGTCCCCCCCCCCCCTTTTTTTCATATAAATCCACAAAATAGTGTATGCACAGAGGGTACTTGGTGGAATCTGCAGCTAGAACTTTCGTGCTGCATGACAAGGAGGCTGCACACATACCTCTTTATTAACTATTTCAGCCCCGGAAGAATTGGCTGCTCAATGACCAGGCCATTTTTTGCGATACGGCACTGCATCGCTTTAACTGACAATTGCGGGGTCATTGCTGTACCCAAACAAAATTGGAGTCCTTTTTTTCCTTCAAATAGAGCTTTCTTTTGGGGGATATTTGATCATCTCTGCGGTTTTTATTTTTTTGCGCTATAAACAAAAAAAGAGCGACAATTTAGGAAAAAACACAATATTTTGTAAATTTTGCTGTAATAAATAGCCCCATTTTTTTTTTTTAAACGCTAACTTTTTCCTCAGTTTTGGCCGATATGTAGTCTTCTACATATTTTTGGTAATAAAAATCGCAAAAAAGTATATATTGATTGGTTTGCACAAATGTTATAGCGTCTACAATATAGGGCAGGGATATGCAATTAGCGGACCTCCAGCTGTTGCAAAACTACAAGTCCCATCATGCCTCTGCCTCTGGGTGTCATGCTTGTGGTTGTCAGAGTCTTGCTCTGCCTCATGGGAATTGTAGTTCTGCAACAGCTGGAGGTCCGCTAATTGCATATCCCTGATATAGGGGATAGATTTATGGCATTTATTTTTTACCGGGACTGCGACATTATGGTGGACATATCGAACACTTTTGACACATTTTTGGGACCATTGGCATTTATACAGCGATTAGCGTTATAAAAATGCACTGATTACTTTGTAAATGTCACTGGCAGGGAAGAGGTTAACACTAGGGGGCGATCAAGGGATTAACTGTGTTCCCTATGTGTGTGTTCTAACTGTGGGGGATGGGACTGACTATAGGAGATGAGAGATTGTGGTTCCCAGCTTGTAGGAACTCACAATCTCTCATCTCCTCTCCTCAAAGAACTGGGATGTGTGTGTTTAAACACACATGTCCCTGTTCTGCCTCTCGTGCCCGCGATCGCGCGTGGCCGGTGGTCATTGCGACCGCCGGCCATGAGCATCGGCACCCCTCGCTGTGCAGCGGGTGCGCGCACCTGCTATCCCGCTTACAGGAAGTGACGTACAGCTACAACGGTTTGCGGGATCATGCCGACCTGCCACAGTATAATGATGGCGGCTGGACGGCAAGCGGTTAAGAACTTAAGTGGAACTTTAGTCAGAAAATTAAGTCCGACAAGATCACTTCAGGATGGCCCCTTTTGCATGTATAACTATGTAAGACATTAAAAATAAGTGTCTATACTGTTTAAAATATAGTAATACCCTGCTCTGCACATGCTCAGTTGCTCTCTGCTGACAGCCTTAAAGTGATTGTAATTGATCACCTTGTAAAACAACCCATTCAGTTTAAAACTGAAATGAAAGGCAAAACATTTGTATAGATTTAAGAAAAAACATTATTAATGCATATTCATAATCTCTGTACTCAGCTGCATAAAAGCTTGGGGAGGTAGAAGCAGCAGCACACTGAACTCTTCAGCAAATTTAGAGATCTGGCCACTGTGTGCTCTCCTGCTTAGTATGGTCAGTTTTTAATAGGAAAGCAGAGGGACTGGGAGGAACACCAGGGATTTCACACAAAGGAAGCAATATAAATAGAACAGGATACTTTTCCACACAAGTACATGGTACAGCAGGCACATATCAGGAATATGAAATCTTCGGGTAACAAACACTTTAAACCCTCCTATCCTTTACAGACAAGGAATCTGCTTCTGTTTGATCTGCAACTGTCATGGTGCTGCACATGTGATCAGTTATAACGTCAGCCATTTGATGGTTTGACAGTTAGCAATCCTGGCATTCCAGGAATGTAACTGTTTTTTGAAACTGTTAAATCAATGGGTTTAGTTCAACCTTATGATTCATTGTTGGTCAGGGGGTCTGGGCTTCAGTAAAATGGCTGCCTCCAGCAAAAAGAAACAGGAGCAATGCTGGAGTCAATTTACAGCACGCACTAATTTTAGTAACATAATTATTAGTACGAAATGTATGTTTCTTGCTAAAGAACATTCTTTTTTGTCAAGTTGTTATGGGTAAAGTTCTGCTTTAAGTATATTGTTTCCCACAGTCACCACTCGTATGCATATCCTCAATGGAGGTCTCATGCTGATTGGTGGCTTAGGAGAAAACAACTGACGATGCAGGTCTGGGGAAAAAAGAATTGTCTGATTTTGTAATTATTTGTTACTAAGCAATCAGGTCCCTCCATGTGTGGCCAGCTGTACCGTAGTAACTGTTATGCTGACTCCATGCTGGTAGATCTTTTATGATCCCAATAAAAGGCCCAGTGTTCTCCTGCACTAACAGTACGAAGTAGTGATTACGCCGGTGACTTTCACCATGCTAAATAAAGTCATAGACACTTATAAATTATATAATGCTTGGCCTTCATAAACCAGCAGTGTTGAAAGTTGGAAAGAAGATCATTAAAGTAGAACACCTTAATGATGTGGACACTGTGGTAGATGGTTTGACGTTGTTAGCTGCTTCTGGCAGACCTATCAGGGTGGGAATCCTTATATTGGTTTCTGCAGTGGGTGGTCTCATTTTATTTTGCGGTTTGTTTAAATTGTCACAGAAAATGGAACTTTTAACTGACATAAAATTTGTGAGCAAACCTTTCTAAAAATAAAAACAGTGGAAACCAGTAAATGCTTTAAAATGTAATTTATTTGCATTTTCCAGCAGTAGAAACATGTTTCTGAAAAAGTATGTGAAATATATCCATTTGAGGCCAAATAATCTACTTAAAATGTAAAAACCTTTTAATCTACTTAGAATGTAAGAACCTATAGTCACTTGTGAAGAGACTATAGAGTTTCTTACACATTCCTTATGTTTAGTACTGATATTCTTTTTATTAATAAATTAAAGCGGTTATAAACCCAAAACCAAAAATGTAATATATTACAGCTTACCAATCATTACATGTGGTGGCTGCATTCGTTTTCTTTTTTTTAGTTTATTTTTCTTTCATTTTACCTGGTGATCTGAGCAGTAACACACCTCCTGTCAGTGGCAGTGCGTCCATAAAGGGCGCATGGAGGCCGCCCCCTCTCTCCAGCCACCTCTCATCACCATAGATAGATTCATGCATTGCATGAATATATCTATGGTTGCCGCTGCCACCCCCTATTCAGGTACCCGGCCCTTTTTCGGATGCCGGGAGCCTGAATTACAGCGGCAGGGTATTTTTTGGAAGCACCTGATTAGAGCCATAGGCTCTAATAGGCGTCCAAAAAGGTGAACAGCGGGCAGCATGTTGGGCACTCGCAGTTCACTCGGCGTTGTGTTAGGAAGGCAAATGAATATTCGCTTTCCTAACACTGAACCGCCTCTCAGCCAATCAGGTGCTCGGGTCTGTTACCTGTCACCTGATTGGCTGAAACGACAGGCGCTGTGATTTGATGCCTATCAGGCATCCAATCATAGCAGAGGACAGGAAGAGAGGACGGGAGAAGACATCGAGTAGCATGGAGGACACCGCCATGACCCGCTGCCCCACTGAAACAAGGTAAGTGCTGGGCGGGGGATGCACCCTGGAAGCATTTTATGGGCACAGTAGCGGCAATTGATGGGCACACTGGCAGCAATTGATGGGCACAGTAGTGGCAATTGATGGGCACACTGGCAGCAGTTGATGGGCACAGTAGCGGCAATTGATGGGCACACTGAAAGCAATTGATGGGCACAGTGTCAGCAATTGATGGGCACACTGGCAGCAATTGATGGGCACAGTAGCGGTAATTGATGAGCACACTGGCAGCAATTGATGGGCACACTGGCAGCAATTGATGGGTACAGTAGCTGCGTTTGATGGCACAGTGGCGGCAATTTATGGGTACAGTGGCTGCATTTGATGGCACAGTGGCTGCGTTTTATGGGCACAGTAGCTGCGTTTGATGGCATAGTGGCTGTGTTTACAGCTCTATTTATTTAACAGCATGACATAATTCTGAATTTCCCTATGGCTAACTGACTGCCACCTAACATTACATTAGAAAGCAGTTCCTGGACACACCCATTAATAAATAAATTCCTTGGCTTCTCTTCCTCAATAGCTCAGAGAGGCCATACCTAGTGAGGCAGAGGTAGCTGGGAAAGTGATTTGAAACTGGGGTGGGCAGCCCTCAACTATTTTAACTGACGTGCAAGCAGCTGGACCGCAGCCTAATAGCACACCGCTTCTTTAAAAGACCCAGTTACTGTGGGGATTACCTTCCTGATGGCTACCACAGTACAATAACTCCTGTGGGATGACCTTTTGTTCTTGGGCCTTGAATCCCTCCAGCTTTGCATCTGTGTTGAAATGTGTCAACCCTTTCGCGCTGTGGTTCAAAACCCAAAGAGGTGTATTTTGGTAAAATTTCAACAAATAAATATATACAGTAAATAACACTAAGCTATTGTAAATAAACATCAGCTGCTATATTAAAGTGAACCCTTAAACAAATATATCTTAATTTTAGGGCTGCGGAAATTAACGATTAATTCCTCGGTTAATCGTTAATTTTTTTGATTGATCAAAATTCATTTGATCGGTACTCACCTCTCCGCCGGCTTTCAGGTCTTCAGGGAGTTCCGTCAGAGATCCGCGAAGCGCTCCGCTGCCTCGGCCATAGGAAAGGCCGTGGCTTCAGCCTAGCTCCGGAGCGGTGGCCATCTTGGTACACCCGGCGGCGGCCTGAGTGAGTGGCGCACTGACGTCATCATCACCTGCCTCAACTGCTCATTGATCTGCCTGCTTGTGTTGTGGTAAGCAAGCAGACAATCTTATATACAGTGGGGGAGATGTGGATATTACAGTGGGGGAGATGTGGGGATATGTGGATATTACAGTGGGGGAGATGTGGATATTACAGTGGGGGAGATGTGGATATTACAGTGGGGGAGATGATGTGGGTATTACAGTGGGGGAGATGACATGGATATTACAGTGGGGGAGATGTAGATATTAAAGTGGGGGAGATGTGGACATTACAGTGGGGGAGATGTGGACATTACAGTGGGAGAGATGTGGATATTACAGTGGGGGAGATGTGGACATTACAGTGGGGGAGATGTGGATATTACAGTGGGGGAGATGTGGACATTACAGTGGGGAAGATGTATATATTACAGTAGGGGAGATGTGGATATTATGGTGGGGGGAGATGTGGATATTACAGTGGGGGAGATGTGGATATTACAGTGGGGGAGATGACGTTGATATTACAGTGGGGGAGATGTGGACATTACAGTGGGGGAGATGTGGATATTACAGTGGGGAGATGTGGATATTACAGTGGGGGTGATGTGGATATTACAGTGGGGAGATGTGGATATTACAGTGGGGGGAGATGTGGACATTACAGTGGGGAGATGTGGATATTACAGTGGGGAGATGTGGATATTACAGTGGGGGAGATGTGGACATTACAGTGGGGGAGATGTGGACATTACAGTGGGGGAAGATGTGGACATTACAGTGGGGAAATGTGGATATTACAGTGGGGGAGATGTGGACATTACAGTGGGGGAGATGTGGACATTACAGTGGGGGAGATGTGGACATTACTGTGGGGAGATGTGGATATTACAGTGGGGGAGTTGTGGACAGTACAGTGGGGAGATGTGGATATTACAGTGGGGAAGATGACGTGGATATTACAGTGGGGGAGATGTGGATATTACAGTGGAGGAGATGTGGATATTACAATGGGGGAGATGTGGACATTACAATGGGGGAGATGTGGATATTACAGTGGGGGGAGATGTGGATATTACAGTGGGGAAGATGACGTGGATATTACAGTGGGGGAGATGTGGATATTACAGTGGAGGAGATGTGGATATTACAATGGGGGAGATGTGGACATTACAGTGGGGGGAGATGTGGATATTACAGTGGGGGAGATGTGGATATCCCAGTGGAGGAGATGTGGACATTACAGGGGGGGAGATGTGGATATTTCAGTGGGGGAGATGTGGACATTACAGTGGGGGGAGATGTGGATATTACAGTGGGGGAGATGTGGATATTACAGTGGGGGAGATGTGGATATTTCAGTGGGGGAGATGTGGACATTACAGTGGGGGGAGATGTGGATATTACAGTGGGGGAGATGTGGCTATTACAGTGGAGGAGATGTGGATATTACAGTGGGGGGAGATGTGGATATTACAGTGGGGGAGATGTGGATATTACAGATCTGGATCTGTATGTGCGTTATAATTAATCAAAATTAGCTGATTAATCGATAAAAATAAAAAAAACGTTTAATCGAACACGAAAATTTTAATCAGTAACAGCCCTACTTAATTTATACAGCGCTGATGATTAAAGCAAACAAATGTGTAAACAATAAAATTGCTCTGAAAAAGAAGTAAAAAAAGTGATACAAAAGGCTTCCAAACGTGACAAAGTCACAATCAAAAATCCAAGTACCGTATTTATCGGCGTATAACACGCACCGGCGTATAACACGCACCCCAAGTTTAGGAGGGAATTTTAAGAAAAAAAACTTTTAGGAGGGAAATTCAAGGAAAAAAAACTTACATTTAAATGCAGCATGCAGCCTTGCCCAGTGTCCATCTGCAGCCTTGCCCAGTGTCCATCTGTCCATCTGCAGCCTTGCCCAGTGTCCATCTGTCCATCTGCAGCCTTGCCCAGTGTCCATCTGTCCATCTGCAGCCTTGCCCAGTGCCTTTGCAGCCTTGTCAGTCTCGGCGTTTTTTAAATTTGGCGCTGATTTCTGTGGAGAGGAGCGAGCGGGGCCGAGTGTACTTTGGCTAGCCTCGGCTCCTCTCGCAGTCCCGCCCATCTCCACTGACTGCGCTGCTGACAGAGAAAGCCGAGTGTACTTCGGCTAGACTCGGCTCTGCTCACAGTCAGGGGCAGGACTGCGAGAGGAGCCGAGACTAGCCGAAGTACAGTCGGCTTTCTCTATGTCAGCGGCGCAGTCAGAGATGGGCGGGACTGCGAGAGGAGCCGAGTAAAGCCGAGTGTGCTTTGGCTCCGCTCGCTCCTCTCGCTCGTTTCAGCAGGGGAATCGGCGGAGAATCGGCGTATAACACGCACCCACGATTTTCCCCTGATTTTAAGGGGGAAAAAGTGCGTGTTATACGCCGATAAATACGGTAAATACTCCTTCAAAAAGATATATGTGTAATCCAATGGTGTATCATCCTACATATTCACAGCCATAAGTAGCTTCAATATATCCCAAAGTATTTACTTCACCACACTTAGGAAATGCACTTATCCAAAGTGCATTCCTATCTTGTTATAGAATTGGTCAACACAGCTTCTGCAGGCTCAAAACAGATGGGAATTACACTTGCCCTATATTTGTGGTAGTATTACTTCACCTTCCAATTAGTAATCCCAGGATGAAGCATATGGAAGCCAAAAAGAAGTGTAATACAATTTGTAGCGAGGTATTGCTCTTTAAATCCCTCAGAGACTACATTACCCAGTACACTTTTAGGCACCCAGGGTGCCTTGCCCGCGCAAGGACTGCTGGGGCGGACTTTATAAGGGAGAGGCGGGCCCAGTTCTTTCTCTTTGGACACCGCCCGCCCAGCAAGCTGAACTGCTGTCTGAGCTCCTGTGACTTTAGGCCAGAAGCCTGGCCGTTTTCTCCAAAGAGCCTTCCGCGCGCACCGAGGAACCTGAGGGACGTCTCTCCTTTATCCTGCACCTTTGCCAGGAGGACCGAAGACCCGGATGTCGAGGGATCGGTGTGTTTAGGCACCGCAGCGGAAGAAACGGATGCGGACTGGTCCGGTTGGGTGAGAGAGCACCTGCTCATAAATAGACACAGTATTTCTTTTTCGTACATCACGGGACACAGAGCGACTTAGTCATTACTAATGGGTTATATAGTTTACCTTCAGGTGTTGGCACTGGCCAATTCCAAACCGGAAGTACCCTCCCCTATATAAGCCCCTCCCACCCGGGAGCACCTCAGTTTTTTGCCAGTGTCTAAGGTGTTGGCCAAAGAGTAACATGTGTTTTCACTGGGCTTGCGTACAGGTTCTTTTGGGCCTTAGTAAGCTGTTCCGGATCCCACCAAAAAAGCTTCATAGCTAAACGGTCGGTACCCGGGCCTTGCAGCAGAAGAGCAAGGTTTTGCCTGTAATGCTTCTCTTAGGAGGGCTGGACCCTGGGATCCAGAGCTCTGGTCATACCCACGACCAAGACGCTGTCTGTGCAGGGTGCTATACAGGTCCAGGGGAGTGGAATCCTTGGGAACCCGGTCCCTGAAGGTTTAATTACAATGCCTGCCGTGATAGGTGAAGTTTGGACTTTTGTGGACCAAACAAAGTCCTGCGGCGGGGATCAGGTAAGTGGGGGCCCTCAGGAACTTGGTTCTATTGGGGGACCCCCAAGCCTAATTTGTCTTTCTGTCTGTTACCTAACGGTATTCCCGCTAAATATCTGTGTTTGCCTATAACTACTGAAAATGTAAAATTTTAATAGTAGTCAAGAAAAAAAAAAAAAACAGGGACCGCGGTACCTGTGTTAAACCACTAGAGGCCGCTGTAGTCCATTTTTCTTGTAAATGTGGATCTTTGGTTTTCTCAACTCAAAAGATCCAGGCAGCTGGTAAGTTTCTCTGAGGGAATCCACTTCCTCTGCCCTGTTGCTGCGTTTCATCCACCGCACAGGCCCTCCGGCAAAAAGGGCCCTGGCTCCTAGTCCTCTGTTGGTTTTCGAAAAGGGCGCCATTGGCGCACGGGCGCGCGCGCGGGCGCGTGCACGCGCCTCCTATGAAAAAAAAGGGGCGGGGCGGGTGGATGACGCTCGATGCGCGCCGCGGCGCTTCTGCGCATGTGCGGGCGTCCCAGCATGGTTAAAAGACACAGTACAAGTGTCAGCTGCATGCAAACAGAGCTAGCAACAAACAGTGGCACACAGAGGCGGTTGATGCAGGCATCCCCATAGAAAGGCACTTTAGTGGACACCAGCTGGTATATAGCAGCACCTGTGTTAGACTATTACCAGCAAAAATTGGTGTATGACGACGGGAATACCTCAGCTTTGTGCTTAAAGGATATGTCGTCCAGACGCTCCGGAAATAGATCTTCCAGGAAGCCAAAGGGGTCTCCATCGGGCTCTGAGGATATTGGGCATGCTTGCATTGCACCAATCTCCCCTGAGAATGCAGAGGTCAGTAGCCGTAGAAACCCCGCAGGAATGCCTGGTGCTGCGGCTGTCCCCAGTCCACCTGCTCCTGTATATATAACAGAGGAGGTTTTATCCTCAACTCTGGGAGGATTGGAAGAGAGATTAACAGCATTGATCGCTGCTTCCCTGTCACAGGAAAAGCGCGTCCGATCTCCGTCTCCTCCTTCAGAGTGCCTGTTAGTGGAGGAACAGCCCCACACAGAGATCGACCTACCTGAAGGGGATCAGGATGAGGTTGATTCACTTATAGAGGAATCAACAGTGGAAGAACCTTTCTCAGCTTCTCAGGCTGAAAGATTATGGGTTCAGTCTTTGACTAACATGGTCCGATCAGCATTTAAAATGCCTCTGGCGGAACCACCATCCACTACGGTTTCCTCGCTGGGTTCGCTAAAAGCTCCCCAGGCGGTCTGTTCCTTCCCAATCCACCCTTTATTAGAAGGGCTTATTTACCAGGATTGGGAGCATCCTGATAAAATATTTGCTCCCCCCAAGAGATTTCCGGTGATCTATCCCATGGAGGATAAGTTCATAAGAAAATGGAGGGTCCCTATAGTGGACGCAGCCATCTCTTCTGTTAACAAATCACTGACATGTCCAGTAGATAATGTTCCAATGTTCAAAGACCCAATAGATAAAAAATTGGAGTCTTTACTAAAATCTGCTTTCTCTACAGCAAGTATGGTGACACAACCTGCGGTAGCAGCGATTGGAGTCTGCCAAGCAGTGAAAGATCAGTTGAAACAAGTCTTAAGGGACTTACCAGATCAGCAGGCTCATGCCCTAGCTGACCTGCCTAGAGCCTTGTGTTTTGCGGTGGACGCCATAAAGGATACAATCCAACAGGCCTCCCGCTTTACGCTGTCTATAGTACATATGCGTAGGCTTCTGTGGCTCAAAAACTGGTCTGCTGAAGCTCCCTGTAAAAAACTGCTGGTTAGCTTCCCATTTCATGGAGAACGCTTATTTGGAGAAGATCTGGACAAATATATCCAGAAAATTTCTGCCGGTAAAAGTTCACTCTTACCGGTTAAGAACAAGGGTAGAAGTCCTTCTTTTAAGAGGCCTACCTCTCCAGTCCCGGGCACATCGGCTGTGAAGCAGTTCCGACGGCCTCCGCGGTCAAATTCAGGGGGCAGAAATCAGGGGAAGCCCTGGATCAAGAGAGGTACAAAACCTCCCCCTAAGGCATGAAGTATTGCCCCCGCTCAATCGGGTGGGGGGAAGACTTCAGTTGTTCACAGAGACCTGGCGGGACACCATCAGAGACAGATGGGTGCTCTCCGCAGTAAGTCTGGGATACAAGCTGGAGTTAAAAGGCACTCCTCCTGCCCAATTTATGAGGTCAAACGTGCCAAGAGATCCCCAAAAGAGAGGATCCCTCCTTCTGGCACTAGAACAACTATTGCTCCAAGGGGTAATCATGAAGGTTCCCCTGGAAGAAAGCGGATTCGGGTTTTACTCGAACCTTTTCACAGTCCCCAAACCAAATGGGGACGTGAGGCCCATATTAAATCTAAAAGGGCTAAACAAGTTCCTAAATATCAGGACCTTTCGGATGGAGTCGATCCGATCAGTGGCCACCGCCCTACAAGGGCAGGAATGGCTAGCCTCGATCGACATAAGGGATGCTTATCTGCATATTCCCATCTTTCCGGCCCATCAGAAATTTCTACGCTTTGCAGTAGAAGGGCGCCATTTTCAGTTCAGAGCCTTACCTTTCGGTCTGGCCACAGCACCACGAGTGTTCACAAAAATTCTGGCCCCATTATTGGCCAATCTAAGAACACAGGGTGTAACGATAATGGCATATCTAGACGACCTGCTACTAATAGACCACTCAGTGGAAAAGCTGGAAGTAGCTATCCACAAGACAATCGAGTATCTGGAATATCACGGTTGGATTATCAACCGGGACAAGTCAGCTCTAAGACCAGTCAAAAGTCTGGAATACTTAGGGCTAAGGCTGGATTCAAATCAGAGAAAGATTTTCTTACCTCCAGAGAAGGTGTCGTCTTTAAGAAATTTGACCCACTTAGTGGGTACAAAAAGAAAACCATCCATACGTCTCTGCATGAGGCTGCTGGGAAAGATGGTGGCTTCATTCGAAGCGGTACCCTACGGTCAATTCCATTCAAGGAATTTGCAAAGGGCCATACTGTCAGCCTGGAACAAAAAAGTTCAGGCTTTAGACTTACCAATGTCCCTGTCCCCTTCCGTTCGCAAGAGCCTCCATTGGTGGTTGGTGCCCCAGAATCTGGAAAGAGGGAAACCCTTCAGTCCGGTTTCTTGGAAGGTGGTCACTACAGATGCCAGCCTCATCGGCTGGGGGGCAGTGCTGGAGCAATGGTCTCTCCAGGGCAGGTGGTCAGAAGCAGAAAAGGCCCTGCCCATCAATCTCTTAGAGATACGAGCAGCCCGGTATGCCCTAGTAGCATGGACATCCAAACTCCAGGGGTCCCCTGTCAGAATTCAATCAGACAATGCCACGGCAGTGGCATATATCAATCATCAAGGTGGCACCAAAAGTCGTGCAGCCCAGAAGGAAGCAAATTGCATCCTGGAGTGGGCAGAAAGATATGTCCCAGCCATATCCGCGGTTTTCATCCCAGGAGTGGAAAATTGGAGAGCGGACTTTCTAAGTCGCCAACAATTATGCCCGGGGGAATGGTCTCTTCACCCCGAGGTTTTCCAGGCAATATGCCAGCGGTGGGGAACACCGGATGTAGATCTGCTAGCATCCAGATTCAACGCAAAGGTGGACAGGTTTGTGTCTCGCACAAGGGATCCCCTAGCTTGCGGCTCGGATGCCCTAGTGTTCCCTTGGGATCGGTTCAAGCTGATATATGCATTCCCACCGCCACAATTGTTACCGCGATTACTCCGCAGAATCAGGGTAGAAAAGAAACCAGTGATTCTGGTGGCTCCAGCGTGGCCCCGAAGGGCATGGTACGCGGAGATGGTAAAAATGTCAGTGAGGAGTCCTTGGACCCTCCCACTTCGTCCGGACCTGCTGTCGCAAGGACCGATATACCACCCTTCCTTACCAGCCCTAGGTTTGACGGCCTGGCTATTGAAGCCCACATTCTGAAAAAGAGAGGGCTCTCTAATTCTGTGGTATCTACCATGATCAATGCCAGGAAACCGGTATCCAGGCAGATCTATTATAGGATCTGGAAAGCGTACATTACGTGGTGTGAGACCAAGAAATGGCATCCACGTAAGTACATGATAGGGAGGATTCTGGACTTCCTACAGTGGGCTGTAGATAGGAAGCTGGCCTTGAGTACTATCAAGGGTCAGATTTCGGCCTTGTCAATATTTTTTCAAAGGCCCTTGGCTTCGCATTCACTAGTCAAAGCCTTTATACAAGGAGTGATGCGTATTAGCCCTCCGGTTAGTATTCCCATATGTCCTTGGGACTTAAACCTGGTTCTGTCGGTTCTACAGAAACAACCGTTTGAACCATTACAACACATTTCCTTGGTTCTTCTCACCAGGAAATTGGTTTTCTTAGTAGCCATTTGTTCGGCTAAAAGAGTGTCGGAATTAGCAGCTATGTCCTGTAAGGAGCCATATCTGGTTGTCCATAAGGACAGAGTAGTATTACGTCCTCATCCAACCTTTCTTCCTAAGGTGGTATCGAGGTTTCATTTGAACCAAGATGTGGTTCTTCCTTCTTTTTTCCCCAAACCTATCTCAGTAGAGGAAAAGTTATTACATTCTTTGGATGTGGTAAGAGCAGTTAAAGCTTATCTAAAAGCCACTGCTCAGATTCGCAGAACGGATTCTTTGTTTGTTCTGCCGGAAGGCCCCAGAAGGGGTCAGGCAGCATCAAAATCTACTTTAGCCAAGTGGATTCGACAGGTCATAATACAAGCCTATGGCTTGAGAAAGAGACCGCCTCCGTTCAAAGTTAGGGCGCACTCCACAAGAGCGGTTGGAACTTCATGGGCAGTGCATCACCAGGCCTCCCTGGCTCAAGTATGTAAGGCCGCAACATGGTCTTCGGTACACACGTTTACTAGATTCTATCAGGTAGACGTTAGAAGTCAGGAGGATGTCGCCTTTGGGCGCAGTGTGTTGCAGGCCGCAAAAGATCCTCATGCCTGATGGCGCCCAGCTTATGTACCCCCCCCCCTCATTTGGCATTGCTTTGGGACGTCCCATTAGTAATGACTAAGTCGCTCTGTGTCCCGTGATGTACGAAAAAGAAAAAGGGATTTTTATAACAGCTTACCTGTAAAATCCTTTTCTTGGAGTACATCACGGGACACAGAGCTCCCACCCCTCTTTTTGGGACACTTATTGCTTGGCTACAAAACTGAGGTGCTCCCGGGTGGGAGGGGCTTATATAGGGGAGGGTACTTCCGGTTTGGAATTGGCCAGTGCCAACACCTGAAGGTAAACTATATAACCCATTAGTAATGACTAAGTCGCTCTGTGTCCCGTGATGTACTCCAAGAAAAGGATTTTACAGGTAAGCTGTTATAAAAATCCCTTTTTTTGTTACCTTGGTGGATTACAATTCTGTTCTTCAAGTGCACCACCGTTGCTAGCGAAGATTTCCCTGCAGGACTTCCACTTTAGTTCGGTCAGGCCTGACTGGGTAGCGCAGACATTCTTGGGTGCCACATTGTCCACGAGGGGAAGTAGCTGCAAAGGGGATTGTTATGCCGCGTACACACGGCCGTTTTTCTCGTCGAGAAAAACGTCATTTTTTTCTTTCGACGAGAAAAACGATCGTCTGTGGGCTTTATGTCGTTTTTCTTGACGAGAAAAACGGCATTAAAAACAACGAGAAAAATTAGAACATGTTCTAATTTTTCTCGTCGTTTTTTGTCCGACATTTTTTCCACGGCAGTTTTCCCATAGGGAAACACTGCCGCGGATCCCACAGACGGTCGTTTTTCTCGACAAGAGAAAAAACGACGTGAAAAACGACCGTGTGTGGGGAACAAGCCGTTCCCTCATTTTTAATGACATTATTCACAGCGGTTTTTTAACCGCCGTGAATAATGATCGTGTGTACGCGGCATTAGAGTTGCAAAGCGTTGAATATTTGTCTGCTTGTTTAACACTGTTTATTGCAGGGCTCTGCATATGACTTGTACCCACCTGTTTTACTGCTTACCCATTAATCTAAGTAAACATACAAGGGATAAGCATATTGGTGTCTGTGTTCTTTACTTTATAGAAGAAATAGGTAAAGGAAGTTTTAAAGCCTTATTGTGTATTCTTGTCATAGGATTGTGCCGCTGTGAGTTACAGGCCGCACAATCCTATCATTTCCTACTAACTGTGCCAAGGGAGGTTAGAGCCGATTGCCAGGGGTTGACAGCGGAGCACTACAGGGCCCAAAAATCATACAGGCAGCCCTCTTAACTGAGGGTATCGCTACACATTCAAATAACTTTATTAAGCAACATTAAAAATATACTCACAACGGGTCAGAAGACCAAGCACAAAAAACAAACAAAAGGAGAACTGTGTAGCTATATTGCTGGATCTGTAGTTTAGCAGAGATCAGTAACAATGACAGCCACCGGCCAGTCAGCTCCTCACCTCTCCCAGCTTCAGTACATGTAGAAATCCACTACAAGGCAATCCAACTAATGCTGCGTACACACAATCGGAAATTTCGACAAGAAAACTGTGGATTTTTTTTAGACGGAATGTTGGCTCAAACTTGTGTTGCATACACACGGTCACACAAATCTTGTCTGGAAAAACCGACCGTCAAGAACGCGGTGACGTACAAGGCGTACGATGAGCCGAGATCAATGAAGTTCAATAGGCAGTTTGGCTCTTCTGCTTGATTCTGAGCATGCATGTTTTTTTTGCGCATCGTAATTGCATACAGACGATCGGAATTTCCGACAAGAACTTTTTCCGTCGGAAAAATAGAGAACCTGCTCTCTATCTTTTGTTGGCGGAAATTCCGACAGAAAAAGTCAGATGGAGCATATACACGGTCGGAATTTTCGACCAAAAGCTCACATCGGACTTTTCTTGTTGGAATTTCCGCTCGTGTGTACGCAGCATAAGTGTCAGGCTTCACCCTGCATGTTTCATCATAGGAGACTTTGTAAATCTTTATTAATCAGACAGTGCAGTGTGTACATATTTTTGCCATCACCAGTGTGGTTTTTCATTATTCTCCAGTATATGCATTTTATGCCATCCTAAACATGTTTTGCATTATGCTTCTAAATGTTCTCCTCTTTGGTAAACTGCAAGTTACAGTTACATTCTGTCTGATCATTCTGATGATTACTAATTCTGTTAAAAAAAAAGCAATATAATTCAAATAAAATGTAAATATTGATTTTATGTTTGCTCCAGTCCACGAAACCCTTTTCGTGCCACTTTTATGAATCAGCCCCATAACCGCATTAACTTAATAAAAGCACATCTAATGAACGCCGGACCCCCAGAACACCCTTTCAATTGCTTCTATTCAGCTACACAGCCTCTAACTTCTGCTCCTTGTTAGACAGATGCACGTTGCCATTCACATTTAATGTGACACCAATTATTTCTGGGCAAAACTATACAAACTTCACGCTGTAAGCAGAAGCCCAACCAGAAGAGATGGAAAAGGAAGAACCTTACAATCGGGACAAAGAGACGCAGCTTCTGCCAGCTGGAGACTAATAAGCTGATGACAATTTCAGAGTATAGAGCCTGAGAAGGATCTCTTTAGGTGATGTCAGGACTTCCCTGGCTGCTCAATATTCACATAATGATGAGTGAGGCCTCATTTGAAGACATCAAAGCCCTCCCTAAGGGTTAATCACATTAAAACAGAATATTCACTATTGACTACAGTCTAAAGGACCTTACACCACAGCTTCTTCTAAATTAAAAATTCCCAGCACCTAAATAGTTTAATGTGATATCAGTTGATATTTACTTTACGACTTCCTTAGTACATGTAGATAGGATACAGAAAATATACAGAATTGGCCACTGGCATAGCCATCCTAGAGCAGCAGGGCTCCATAGGGTGGCATTGCATCATTACTGTCAGTAAAGCATTCCTTTAGGTACCAAAAGGTACTGTGTATTTACAATTCACCCTTTGTATATCTAGGACTGAACTGCTAAAAGGGTAGGGTAGTAGTTTAACTTACTCTTCTTGTGTTGGGTTTTAGGTGTAGCCTTGGCCTTGTGACTATGATATGCGACCTTGTTAGTGGGATACCTAAAGTAGAATTATAGGCAAATTTTTTTGGATAGCGCAAGGGAAGGTTACAACCCCTGTCAGAATTTTTTTTGCTATCTGTGTCCCATTACTGAGAATTCCCTTAATTTCCTGTCCCATCGCCTAACAAGAAAAGAGAGGAAATCCCTGCAAATTAGGGGAATTCCTTTGGGACCCATAGGTCACCAGAACTAGTGTCCCCATTGGAGGTCTTCCCTTCTATTACTTTCTTGGGGACAACCCAACATTTGGGATTTTCTTTTACTTTCACTTTCAAGGATAATAGTAAACAGCACAAACAGAGAAGGTGAATCTCCATAATGGGGGCACAGACAGCAATAAAAACCTGACAGGTGTTCTTATCCCTCTCCACTCCATCCAAAACAAAAACAAAAAGGTTTTACTTATACAGCGCGTGGCTGAGAGCCAAAGCCAGGCTCTGCAATGAGTGTGGCAGAGCAGAGGGGAGAGCAGTATTCTGACAGTTCTGCTGACAGGTTTCATTTTCTAATTTGTCCTTAAAACATGAAAGGGAGAACACTTTTTATTGTGAGGCCTAAGTGTTCCTGAAGACACTGGTTTAACGAAACATGTAGAGCCAGTAACGCAATTTCCATATCCAGTCCCTGCGGTGATGTTACTTCTGGTTACTTCTGGTTCCGGTCTTTGAAACACACGCTGACTACTGGTAATGGAGCAGTGGCGAAGATACACATTACAGACTGAGTGCATTGGTGACAAGAAACTAGGCACCAAAAAATGTGAGTGCATATTTTTAAATTTTGTGAATATTTTTACCTAGTTAATAAATACTGCACTATGAGAATCTTTGTCTTTTCTGGTGTGCATTACCTATTCTCATGAGAGTTACACACAGCATCATTGGGGAAGAAGCAGGTCTGTTGATGAGAGCATATCTGAGCCTTTGGATTAATCACTTATGACCTACAGTACCTTTTGCTAGGGGGTCATATTATTGTGGTGAGGGCATTGGAGTGGCAAATGAGGCGTAAAACACTGTCAGAATAAGAAGAAGTGGAGAAATACCCATTTGTGTTAAGAACACTTATTCACACGGGTAGATGGGACTTCATTGTTTGTTTGATGGACAATTAAGAAGTTGCAATTGTATATAAATTTTTGGAGAATATTTGTCATTTCATAGGGTGATAGCACCGAACCTTATTTATACTGTTGATAGCATACAAACAGACAGGAAATTTTTCACACCCAGTAATTCGATTAAAACTGTACTTGTAAGCTTAAATGTGATTGGTTAGACCAGCAGACATCACACAGCCCAAACTTTCCTTGTGATCCTGTAAGGAGCCTTATAAATTCTGGCTGTAGACCAATTTCTGAAAAAGAACAATCTGTAAGGTTTGTGTAAATACATAGATAGTAGTTTATAGACTGGCTTTCCTTGTTAGATCCCCCTTCTGTATCGTGATCCTGTTGTAAGCCTGGTGAGTATCAGTACACAAGCAGGTATAAATTACAGCAATCTCTTCAAATTGTTGCTGCAAAAAGTCATTTTTATTAAAAGCATATTACTTAATTTAATATGTACCAAGTTCCGGTCCTATATCGTTTCCTACAGCTAAATAAATAATTAGTATTTTTCTACTAACAGATGTTTCTACTTGGAAGTGGTTTTGTTCAAGTTATTTTTACAGCCATCCATTCTAGCCTTGGAGCATTTAAGTTTTCTTGTTAGCTAGTTTACAGATTTACCTTCTATCTATCTTTCTACATCTGCTCATAGATATGTCCATGAAGTGCTACTAAACCTCCTACACAACACTTTGTTCAACAAATTTGCTGCAATTTGAGATACAGTGTGAAATTTCCTCCCTATGGTTCGTGGAATTTGCCCACGTGCAATTATTTGCTGCTTATTCTTTCTTTGATCTCTCCTTTCCTCAAGGTGCTGCCAAACGAGCTTATGAGGACATTTCCCAAGGAAACCTCCCACTGAGCTAAGAAGTATAAAGAGGGTGTGAAGGACCTGGAAGCTTTGTAGGGGATTCTAGTACAGTTCTATTTTATTATTTTATGACAGTGCTGATAATTCTTCCCCTCCCTTAAAACTCAGCACAAGGAGGCTTCAGAAATGTAATATCCTCTGTTAAATGTGTTTCTTTCTGACAGATTGCTGGCTAGGGCATTGAAAATTGTACCAATAGTTATTACATAAAAGTTGGGAGAAATGTATAGTGTGTGAATCATTGTAAAAAACATTAACAAAGTCATACATGTTCCTATAGGAACACATATAATACGGGACCTTATCAAGTCCCAATATATAACAGATTTGAACCACTTAATAATTATAGAGAGGATAAATGGAATTATCACCCTAAACCTTTTTTAGGGGGTCAGAAGAGAAGAAGAGGGAGACCCAGGAGAGTACCATACATGCAAGATTGATCATTGATGGGAGGAACAACAGGGAACAGATTTAGGAACCCCAGAGCCCAACAGAAGAGTAGGAGGGATGCAAGGCAGGAAGAAAAAAAAAAGAAGAGGGGAGTGTTGAATGGAGGTATATTTAATCTTAATAGGGCTATTTTGACAAAAGATGAATTGAACATTTTGAATTTGGGTTTAAAATGTGCCCCAAGAAAACCTATAAATATGTCCAATGTTTACATTAGTGCGCACAAGTATATACGTAAATAAAATATAAAAAAATATTTTTTGAGCAAACCCCCAGCACCTAGTGTGAGACTACCGGTAACCAATGCAGTAATAAATAGTGGTTTAAGAAATAGGTCTACTTTTAATCCTCTAATACCCACTATAGAACCATGCTATTTGTCTGCTAATCACAAGTATCTGTTTGCTTTGCTCAGTTCGCATCTGCCCTGGCGTAGTGGCCAGGCACTATAGCAATGTGTATAATCCTGTGGGCAACCGAGTACCAGTAGGCCTGCTTGCCTTATGGGAAAGGGGCTGCTATAGGTGAACAGGGATGAGCCAAACACCCCTCTGTTCGGTTCGCACCAGAACCTGCGAACAGACAGAATGTTTGCGTGAACTTTAGAACCCTATTAAATACAATGGACTCGAACGTTCAAAATCTAAAGTGCTAATTATAAGGGCTAATATGCAAGTTATTGTCCCAAAAAGTGTTTGGGGACTCGGGTTCTGCCCCAGGGGACATGTATCAATGCAAAAAAAAGTTTTAAAAATTTAAGTTTTTACGGGAGCAGTGATTTTAATAATGCTTAAAATGAAAAAATAAAAGTGAAATTTTCCTTTAAATTTCGTACATGGGGGGTGTATAATATGCATGTAAAGTTGCGCATTTTTCCCGTGCTTAGAACTGTCCCTGCACAAAGTGTCATTTTTGAAGGAAAAAAAGTCATTTAAAACTCACGGCTCCCGGCAATACATAGAAAAGTCATTGATTAAAAAAAAAAAGCGTGGGGGTCCCCCCAAATTCAATTACCAGGCACTTCAGGTCTGGTATAGATATTAAGGGGAACCCCGCCGCAAATAAAAAAAAAAATGTGTGCGGTTCCCACCAAATATCCATACCAGGCCCTTCAGATCTGGCATGGATTTTAAGGGGAACTCCACCCCAAATTTAAAAAAAATGGCGTGGAGTCCCCTCAAAAATCCATACCAGACCCTTATCCGAGCACGCAACCTGGCAGGCCGCAGGAAAAGAGGGGGGGACGAGAGAGCGCCCCCCCCTCCTGAACCGTACCAGGCCACATGCCCTCAACATGGGAAGGATGCCCCCATGTTGATGGGGACAAGGGCCTCATCCCCACAACCCTTTCCCGGTGGTTGTGGGGGTCTGCGGGCAGGGGGCTTATCGGAATCTGGAAGACCCCTTTAACAAAGGGGAAACCCAGATCCCGCCCCCCCCCCTGTGTGAATTGGTAAGGGGTACATTGTACCCCTACCATTTCACGAACAATGTGTAAAAAAATGTAAAAAAAAACACAAACACCTTGGAAAAGTCCTTTATTAAAAAAAAACTAAAAAAATTCCAGCAATGAAATCCAGTGTGACGCGGCGATCCGATGTCCAGCGCTGTCCGTCATTGGCTGAGTGGACCTGATGGGGAACTTCCTCCGCAGTCTATTAAATGTATAGACCCGCCCCTTCTAAAGTTCCCCATCAGGTCCGCTCAGCCAATGACTAGGTGTAAGGCTAAGCGGACCAGATGCGGAACGTGAGAAGGGGCGGGTCTATTCATGTATTACACAGTGAAGGAAGTTCCCCATCAGGTCCGCTCAGGCCAATGACGTAGGCGGGGTCTGACATACCGAGGGGGCGGACCTGATGGGAACTTCCTTCACTGTGTAATACATGAATAGGCCCGCCCCTTCTAAAGTTCCCCATCAGGTCTGCTCAGCCAATGACTAGGTGTAAGGCTAAACGGACCAGATGCAGAACGTGAGAAGGGGCGGGTCTATTCATGTATTACACAGTGAAGGAAGTTCCCCATCAGGTCCGCCTCCTCGGTATGTCAGACCCCACCTACGTCATTGGCCTGAGCGGACCTGATGGGGAACTTCCTTCACTGTGTAATACATGAATAGACCCGCCCCTTCTCACGTTCCGCATCTGGTCCGCTTAGCCTTACACCTATTCATTGGCTGAGCGGACCTGATGGGGAATTTTAGAAGGGGCGGGTCTATACATTTAATAGACTGCGGATGAAGTTCCCCATCAGGTCCGCTCAGGCTCAGCCAATGACGGATAGCGCTGGACATCCGATCGCCGCGGGACACTGGATTTCATCGCTGGAATGTTTTATTTATTTTTTTTATTTTTTTATTTTTAATAAAGGTGTTTGTGTGTTTTTTTTTGTTTTTTTTTACACTTTCTTCGGGAAATGGTAGGGGTACAATGTACCCCTTACCAATTCACATAGGGGGGGCCGGGATCTGGGGGTCCCCTTTGTTAAAGGGGTCCTCCAGATTCCGATAAGCCCCCCGCCCGCAGACCCCCACAACCACCGGGCAAGGTCTTTTCCTGCGGCCTGCCAGGTTGCGTGCTCGGATAAGGGTCTGTTATGGATTTTTGGGAGGACTCCACGCCATTTTTTTTTTCATTTGGGGTGGAGCTCCCCTTAAAATCCATGCCAGATCTGGAGGGCCTGGTATGGATATTTGGGGGGAACCGCACGCATTTTTTTTTTAATTTGCGGCGGGGTTCCCCTTAATATCTATACCAGACCTGAAGGGCCTGGTAATTGAATTTGGGGGGACCCCCACGCTTTTTTTTTATTTTTTTTTATCAATGACTGATCTATGTATTGCCGGGAGCCGACAATTCATTAATAGCTGCGAGTGAGTTTTAAATGACTTTTTTTCCTTCAGAAATGACATTTTGTGCAGGGACAGTTCTAAGCACGGGAAACATGTGCGACTTTACATGCATATGATACACACCCCCCAGGTACGAAATTTAAAGGAATATTTCACTTTTATTGTTTCACTTTAAGCATTATTAAAATCACTGCTCCTAAAAAAAACGGCAATTTTTAAAACTTTTTTTTGCATTGATACATGTCCCCTGGGGTAGGACCCAGGTTTCCAAACACTTTTTCTGACAATAACTTGCATATAAGCCTTTATAATTAGCAGTTTAGATTTCTCCCATAGGCTTTTCGAATTTGCCGCGAACACCCCAATTTGTTCCCTGTTCGGCGAATGGGCGAACAGGCAATGTTCGAGTCGAACATGAGTTCGACTCGAACTCGAAGCTCATCCCTATAGGTGAAGAACACAGTAGCCAGCTATAGTGTCTGACCACCTGTGTTGGGGTAGACGTGACACTTACACATTACTTAGCATCAGGGCTTTTTTTCAGGGGGAACTTGGTGGAACTCAGTTCCACCACCTCTGGCTCAGACCCTTTGGTGCCTGCTCACCACAATCACTTGTAAACACAGAAGTCTGGTTTCTGTGTTTACAAGTGACAGCTCTGCCCTCTGTATGTTATACAATCCTGGTATTTAATGCCCCTTTAAGACCCTCCTACTGTTTTCGTGAAATTTGACTGACCACATCCACTATTTGATGTGATTTGGAGGGTGTGTGTAGAGAGAGGGGTTTTGTGGGGCCGTGGTTAAGTTCCAGCACCTATTTTTCCGAGAAAAAAAGCCCTGCTTAGCATGCATGTCCCAACATGACAAAATACACCTCTGATGTGCAAACCATATAGAATGGTGATCACAGCAGGAAATTGGGATGAGCTTGGGTAGACCTTGCATCTCCAACTAGACTTGGGGAGAAATTTGTCTGGCTTTAATACTGCAATTATCAATATAAGGATGTACGATGATTATGAGTATATATATTTAAAATCTCACAAGAAACATTATTGTATTAGCTTAGTTTTTTCAACTCAGTCTATTTAGAGATCTAAAAACACTGACGTTTCCATTTTCCACTAGCTAAATGCTGCCGTGGATTGCCTTACATGTTTAATCTGCCATGCAATAATACTAAACCACATTGTCAAACCATTTACAAACAACCAGGTTTCTATTTCTAGAAGCAGCAGTAAAACAAAACTGTGCCACACCTTATAATTGGCGGCTAATTCAGTTTCAATGGCTTCAAATATATATATATATATATATATATATATATATATATATATATATATTTTTTTTTCGGGATTTATACTTAGCTTAGGAAACTTTTATTAAAGAATCATCTAATGGAAATGTTTAGTATTATTTGAACATTCAACATTTTACTGGTATGTTTTCTTGATGTATAACTAGTTTGAGAGCGATTTACATCCTCATATAATATCTAAGCCAGCCATTTTTCCAGAGGCTGCTGGGGCTCCTTAAACTCCCATTTATTGGTCCAGGCATAATTCCAGGACCAAGATCAGTGGCATGACACCTATGATCTTTTTAGCCATCTGTAAGGGGGGAATTCTTCCTACCGACCTCCAATGTAAGGAGCATTCTTCCCACTGACCACCAATATAAGAGCATTCTCCCCACTCACCACCAATGTAAGGAGCATTCTTTCCCATCGATCACCAATATAAGAGCATTCTCCCCACTGACCACCAATGTAAGGAGTAGGGTTGCATCAATACTGGCGAGTATCGATACTTTTATAGCTTCATAGTAGGTAAGATTGAATAAAGACACTAGACCATCGAGTTCAACCTGTGTAGGTTTATGTATGTCAATGTCGATAATCATTTGCCTAGATCTCTGTATGTTGTGTTTACTCAGATGCACGTCAAAGAGTCTTGAGGTTCACTCTTCAGGTGACGGGTAGTGCCACTCACCCCTATATTTACATACTCGGACTGGAGCTCCCCAGGGGAGGCAGCAGCCCAGCCTAAATCTAAGCATGGAATCTACTAATTTATATACCACAGTGAAGATTGTAAGGCAAATCTTTAGTGCGGATGACAGGACAGAAATAGTTTTCAAGCATGGAGGCTTCAAAGTCTAGCACGTCCCACCCATAGCACTTACTTGATGATAAGATTTTTTCAATGTGTCTGTGTGTCAGCAGCTCTCCTGGAATCACTCATTTTTATACTGTCCTCTCTAATGAGATGCATGTGCTCGCTCCTCCCCCCCTATGTCCTAGCCACCAGCATGGCGGTCTCCGCGTGGTTTCCCCGGCATTCCGGAAGGCTGATGCCCCAGCCGTCACCATCTCCGTGGCAATTGCGTGACGTCGTGACATTACACACATGCGCAGCCACATCACACATGCGTGCAACGTCACAGAACTTCCGGCGATGATCACGGGACGCCGCCAGCACGATAAAGCTCCCTCCTGTGGTGTAAACCGGCTAGGAGCAAAAAATGGGAAAAATGCATGTAATGCTTCTCGCTTTCATGCCAAGAAGTTAAGTGAAGAGCAGTATGCTCACCTCTGGATGCAGAGAGGGCACTGGGCCAAGGCATCACAAAATACTGAAAAAATACAATACATATAATTAATTATCATGGTCACAAAATACATACTAGGATTAATTATAACTAGTGCTGTATAATATTAATTTGTTTTTTCAATCCATCTTTTGTTAATCTTATATGGTAAGCTAAGGGTCTAGCTGATTGGTTATTATTCTCATTGATGAGAACAAATTTATCAAATAAATGAAGGAAAAAGTATTTTATATTTAACTAGTTTTTCCAAATGCAAACCCTTTTAAGAAGGGAGCATACGTGATAGATTTGTTCAGGCCTGGGAAGGTGGTGGCCTGTAATTTGAAAATCCAGCGTTTGCCTTGTTGGAGCAATACTTTATTCCAATCTCTCCTTCGATTGGGAATGTGTATCCAGTTGAGGGAAGTAAAGGTGACTTTTGGCATTTAGTAGTGGTGATGTAATGCCTATAGGTATTTATTCCACCCAGATGGATTAATTATGTAGGCAGCTTCTTACTCATTCATCACAGGACGTTTTGCTACACCCCTGTTGTGCGTTCCAACTGGCATATTAGGTCCATTGCGCGGATTCACACCCATACTCTGCTTATAGGTAGATATCTGTTTCAAATTTCCATGCTGTAAACAGGTTTTGAATTTCGACGCCAGAATTCTTGCTTTGTTTTGCCTATATAATAAGCCCCGCATTCGCAGGACATTATATAGACAACTCCGCGTGTTTGGCAATTGGCGAAATGTTTAGGACTAAACATCTCCCCATTGGTAAGTGGGAAGGATTTCTCCCTCCTAATGAGGTAGCAGTATGAACAATGTCCACAAGGGAAGGAGCCATACGTTGGAGACAATGTTTTATTAGTGCGAACTTGGTTTTATGTAGGTCGTCACTACTTCAAAAAGATCGACGTTTTGGTGGGGACAAAAACTCAGGCCTTTGGATAGTACCTGAATTTCTGCTTGTGTAAGGGGATGCGAAGATAGATTTACAACATTCAATAATTTTGTTGAATCTGAACCACATATGGTTCCAGTCCCTTTCCTCCTTTGTTTGCATGGGGGGAGCTTGCCCCCCCTGTTTGGTTTAAAATCTTTTGAGATAATGCTCGTCCATTTGGGTGAGGGGTATTACTTGGAATGCTTGATGCATCCGAAAGTGAGGAGTCTGATTCTCCCTGCCCTGTATTATATTTTGGTTCAAGTCCCAGTGAAGATGAATGATGTTCATTGGAACTGACATTTTGTGCATCGTCTGAAATTGTATCAACTTTCTGTTTTTAATTTTCTTATTCAAAGGAGCCTCTTTTGTCCCTCCAAAATTTTGTCTCCTTTTTCTGTAAAATGTTTTTGTTCAATATTGATAGGTTTTCTTTTAATTTGATCTGTAGTTTGGAATACAGCGTATGGTCCTTAAAAGGAACCAACAATAGCTCCAAAGTACTAATTTCTAGACATGTGCAAAAGGAAAAAATTTGTTTTGTTTCGTTTCGTTTTAATTCGTTAATTAATTAATTTTGTTTAGTTAGATTCGTTAAATTTGTTAAGTTCGTTTTCGGATTTCGTTTTGTTTTCGACCGAATTCGAAAATCGGTCGCATTCGAAAATATTTCAACCAAATTCGAAAATATTTCTACCGGATTCGAAATTATTTCAACATGATTCGAAATTATTTCAACCGCATTTGAAACTATTTCAACCGGATTCGAAAATATTTTGCGACCCGAATTTGGGTCCACGTATCTCAGGGTCACTTAGTAATAGAAACCCCAAATTTGGAGATGTTATAGTGCTAGTTCTACTGTGTTTGCATACCAAATTTGGGGTTTCTAGCTACAAGTGGCCCCGAGATATGTGGCCCCAAATTCGGGTCGCAAAATGTCATTCTCTGCTGCAGAAATGTGTTTGACATTTTGCGACCCGATTTTGGGTCCACGTATCTTGGGGTCACTTAGTGATAGAAACCCCAAATGTGGTATGCAAACACAGGAGAACTAGCACTACAACATCCCCAAATTTGGGGTTTCTATCGCCAACTAACCCCGAGATACGTGGACCCAAAGTCGGGTCGCAAAATATTTTTTAATCCGGTTGAAATAGTTTCAAATGCGGTTGAAATAGTTTTAAATGCGGTTGAAATAATTTCGAATCATGTTGATACTATTTAAAGCGGATTCGAAAATATTTTGCAACCCGACTTTGAAAAAAAAAATGAAATTGATTCTAACAGTCTGCAGGAGATCTGCAAAAAAAAAAAGTGAAATGGCTGTTAATAGTCTACAGGAGATCTGCTAAAAAAAGAAATAGATGCTAATAGTCTGCAGGAGACCTGGTGAGAAAACTAAATAGATACTAATAGTCTGCAGGAGATCTGCAAAAAAAATAAAATAAATGCTAATAGTCTGCAGGAGATCTTATGTAAAAAATAGTAATCTGCAAAAAAAATTAAACATGAAATAGATAGTATCTATATTCTATTCTATTCTATTCTATTGTTTTTCTAGTCTATTCTCTATTTCTATTCTAATCTATTCTATCCAAAGTTAAAATTAATTAATTACATTTTTTTTAATTCCTACTATTCGAAATTCAAATTTATTCTATTCGAAATTCGAATTTCATAAGATGGTTGCATATTCTTTCTAATTTATTCTATTAAATTATATTTTTTTTTCTATTCTGTTCTAATCTTTTCTATTTGAATTATAAATTTTGGAAGATGGTTAGTTACTTATATACATCTGTCACATAAAAAAAAAAATGGGAAATGGATGTCGATCGCAAGGCAAGTACATATGCTGTATGTCATTGTCCGAGTGCCACGTGACCGGCCACGAGTGCCACGTGACCGGCCACGAGTGCCACGTGACCTGCCACGTGACCAAGTTGTGGATCGTCCACTTGCCACGTCACCTGCCACAAGTTATGGGGTTCCTAGCACCAAGTGACCCCCAGATATGGGCGATATGTCAAGTGCTTTTCTGCAGCAGAGAATGAAATTTTGCGACCTGACTTTGAGGCCACGTATCTCGGGGCCACTTATAGCTAGAAACCCCAAAATATTTGGTATGCAAACACATTACAACTAGCACTACAATAACCCCCAATTTGGGGTTTCTATCACCAAGTAACCCCGTTGTAATGCTAGTTCTACTGTGTTTGCATGCCAAATTTGGGGTTTCTAGCTATAAGTGGCCCCGAGATACGTGGCCCCAAAGTCGGGTCACAAAATGTCATTCTCTGCTGCAGAAAAGTACTTGACATATCGCCCATATCTGGGGGTCACTTGGTGCTAGGAACCCCATAACTTGTGGCAGGTGACGTGGCAAGTGGACAATCCACAACTTGGTCACGTGGCAGGTCATGTGACACTCGAGGCCGTTCACCTGGCACTCGTGGCCGGTCACGTGGCACTCGTGGCAGGTGTCGTGGCACTCGTGGCAGGTGTTGTGGCAAGTGGACAATGACATACAGCATATGTACTTGCCTTGCGATCGACATCCGTGACAGCCATTTCACATCTTTTTTTTATGTGACAGATGTATATAAGTAAGTAAATAACCTTCTTCCAAAATTTATAATTCAAATAGAAAAGATTAGAACAGAATAGAAAAAAAATATAATTTAGAAGAATAAAATAGAAAGAATATACAACCATCTTCTGAAATTCGAATTTCGAATAGAATAAATTTGAATTTCGAATAGTATGAATTCAAATTTTTAAAATGAACTGAAATAGTTTTAAATGCAGTTGAAATTATTTCGAATCATGTTGATACTATTTCAACCGGATTCGAAAATATTTTGTGACCCGACTTTGGGTCCATGTATTTTGGGGTTACTTGGTGATAGAAACCCAAAATTTGGAGATGTTGTAGTGCTAGTTCTACTGTGTTTGCATACCAAATTTGGGGTTTCTAGCTACACGTGGCCCCGATATATGTGGCCCCAAATTCGGGTCGCAAAATGTCATTCTCTGCTCCAGTAAAATGCTTGACATTTTGCGACCCGACTTTGGGTCCACGTATCTCGGGGTCACTTAGTTATAGAAACCCCAAAATTGGTATGCTAACACAGAAGAACTAGCACTACAACATCTTCAAATTTAGGGTTTCTATCACCAAGTAACCCCGAGATACGTGGACCCAAAGTCAGGTCAAAAATATTTTCGAATCCGGTTGAAATAGTTTCAAATGCGGTTGAAACAGTTTCAAATGTGGTTGAAATAATTTCAAATCATGTTGATACTATTTAAAATATATTCGAAAATATTTTGCGACCCGACTTTGAAAAAAAAAAAATTGATTCTAACAGTCTGCAGGAGATCTGCAAAAAAAAAAAGAAGTGAAATGGCTGTTAATAGTCTACAGGAGATCTGCTAAAAAAGAAATAGATGCTAATAGTCTGCAGGAGATCTGGTGAGAAAACGAAATAGATACGAATAGTCTGCAGGAGATCTGCAAAAAAAATGAAATAGATGCTAATAGTCTGCAGGAGATCTTATGGAAACAAATAGTAATCTGCAAAAAAATTTAACATGAAATAGATAGTATCTATATTCTATTCTGTTCTATTGTTTTTCTAGTCTATTCTCTATTTCTATTCTAATCGTTTCTATCCAAAGTTAAAATTAATTAATTCAAATTTTTTAATTCCTACTATTCGAAATTCGAATTTATTCTATTCGAAATTCGAATTTCAGAAGATGGTTGTATATTCTTTCTATTTTATTCTATTAAATTATATTTTTTTTCTATTCTGTTCTAATCTTTTCTATTTGAATTATACATTTTGGAAGATGGTTAGTTACTTACTTATATACATCTGTCACATAAAAAAAAAAGATGTGAAATGGCTGTCATGGATGTCGATCGCAAGGCAAGTACATATGCTGTATGTCATTGACCGAGTGCCACGTGACCGGCCACGAGTGCCAAGTGACCTGCCACGTGACCAAGTTGTGGATTGTCCACTTGCCACGTCACCTGCCACAAGTTATGGGGTTCCTAGCACCAAGTGACCCCCAGATATGGGCGATATGTCAAGTACTTTTCTGCAGCAGAGAATGAAATTTTGCGACCCGACTTTGGGGCCTCGTATCTCGGGGCCACTTATAGCTAGAAACCCCAAAATATTTGGTATGCAAACACATTACAACTAGCACTACAATAACCCCAAACTGTGTTTGCATACCAAATTTGGGGTTTCTAGTTATAAGTGGCCCCAAGATACGTGGCCCCAAAATCGGGTCGCAAAATGTCATTCTCTGCTGCAGAAAAGTACTTGACATATCGCCCATATCTGGGGGTCACTTGGGGTTAGGAACCCCATAACTTGTGGCAGGTGACGTGGCAAGTGGACAAATAACCATCTTCCAAAATGTATAATTCAAATAGAAAAGATTAGAACAGAATAGAAAAAATATATAATTTAATAGAATAAAATAGAAAGAATATACAACCATCTTCTGAAATTCGAATTTCGAATAGAATAAATTCAAATTTTTTAATTAATTAATTTTAACTTTGGATAGAAAAAAGATTATAATAAAATAGAAAATAGACTAGAAAAACAATAGAACAGAATAGAATATATTATATTTTATTCTATTCTGTTCTATTGTTTTTCTAGTCTATTCTTTTATATTCTATTAAAATCTTTTCTATTAAAATCGAAATCATTATATACTAAATTCGAATTTCGGAAGATGGTTATATATTTTTTTTTCCGACATTCGAATTTCGTATAGAACGAATTAGAATTTGAATAGAAAAGATTAGAATAGAAATAGAGCATAGACTAGAAAAACAATAGAACAGAATAGAATATAGATACTATCTATTTCATTTTAATTTTTTTTGCAGATTACTATTTGTTTCCATAAGATCTCCTGTGGACTATTAGCATCTATTAATTTTTTTTGCAGATCTCCTGCAGACTATTAGTATCTATTTCGTTTTCTCACCAGATCTCCTGCAGACTATTAGCATCTATTTCTTTTTTTAGCAGATCTCCTGTAGACTATTAACAGCCATTTCACGTTTTTTTTTTTTGCAGATCTCCTGCAGACTGTTAGAATCAATTTCATTTTTTTTTTGCTGATTACTATTTATTTCTATTAGATCTCCTGCAGTATATTAACATCTATTGTATTTGTTTTGCAGATCTCCTGCAGACTATTAGCATCTCTTTCATTTTTCTTTTCTTTTTCTTTTTTTTGCATTAGAGCAGCCATTTCCTTTATTTCAGCACATCTCCTGCAGACTATTAGCATCTATTTTTTATTTTTTTTGCAGATTACTATTTATTTCCATCAGATCTCCTGCAGACTATTAGCATTTATATATATTTTTTGCAGATCTCCTGCAGACTATTAGTATCTATTTAATTTTCTCATCAGATTTGCAGACTATAACTATAAGCATCTATTTATTTATTTATTTTTTGCTGGTCTCCTGCAAACTATTAGCAACCATTTCCCTGTAAATAGAGATATAAGCCGTGATGATGTCCCTCTTGTTGTCTCTTCCTCAAACCATTCCTCCATTCATAAATGAAATAGATGCTAATAGTCTGCAGGAGATATGCTGGAAATAAAGGAAATGGATCGTAATCTGCAAAAAATGAAAAAAAAAATGAAATAGCTATTAATAGACTACAGGAGATGTGCTACAATAATGTGAGGGGTATTAGTGAGTGTGGGGGGATGGATGGAGATGCTAAGCTCTGATTGGATGGTGTATGGAGGTGATTGTCTCTCGGAGGAGGGGGGGAGGTGATGACATCACAAAGTATTTTATATATTTATAAAACCATCTTCCAAAATTAGAATTTCGTATAGAGTGAATTCAAATTCGAATCGAAAAGATTATAATAGAATAGAAAATATTGGAAAGAATCGAATAGAAAAACAATAGAACAGAATAGAATAAATACAATATATATATTATATTTTATTCTATTCTGTTCTATTGTTTTTCTAGTCTATTTTCTATTTATATTCTAATCTTTTCTAATTGGAATTCGAATTCATTCTATACGAAATTCGACTGTTGGAACATGGTTTTATATATATATATATATATATATATATATATATATATATATTTTTTTTTTATTGTTCTATTGTTTTTTTTATGATTTTTTTTTCTATTATTTTAGAATATTTTCTATTCATTTTCGATTTTATTCTATATGAAATTAGAATTTTGGAAAATGGTTATTTATATGTATGTATATATATATATATGTATATATAACCATCTTCCGAAATTCGAATTTAGTATAGAATAAATTCAAATTCGAATAGAAAAGATTAGAATAGAAAAACAATAGAATATAATAAAATATAATATATATATATATATATATATATATATTATATTTTATTCTATTCTGTTCTATTGTTTTTCTAGTCTATTTTCTATTTCTATTCTAATCTTTTCTATTCGAATTCAAATTCATTCTATACAAAATATTTATACATATAACTATCTTCTGAAATTCGAAATTCATACAGAATGAATTCAAATTCGAATAGAAAAGATTAGAATATAATAACTATAGAAAAGAATAAAATAAAAAAATATAGACGGTCATATTCTATTGTATTTTATTACTTTCTATTCAATTCTATTCTATTCTCTACTATTCTTTTATTTCTATTCTATTGCTTTTTATTTTTATATTCTATTTTATTGTATTCTTTTTTTAAAAACGATTTATATTATTTCTAATTCGATTGAATTTGATTAGAATTCGAGTCGAAAATATTTTGAATTCGATTCGAAAATAGTTCGAATTCAATTCGAAAATATTTCGAATTAGATTCGAATTTCGTCCGCGATTTTTCAATTCGAAAAAATTCGGATTCGGTTAAATTCGTTAGTATTGTAATTTGGTAATTCGGATGCATCCGAATGTCCGAATAATGAAAAATTCGTCCAAATTTCGATTCGGAACGAAACGAAATTCACATGTCTACTAATTTCTTGCCAATAATATTTATTGGTTGCATAATAATAAATACATACTTTGGTTATTTATGCAAGGATACAGATAAATAAAATTTACATAAAAATATTCTATAAGTAAATAATACATAACATAAAATATTTCAATTAAATTAATTAAATCTTCACTAACTAGATAGTCGGTGGGTAACATTGTATTCATGCCCACTGTGTCTTAACGTGTAACAAATTGCCATTACGTTATACACAAAGATTGTGGTATAATGACTTATGTTAATTGTAGTGAAGAACAATATTACTTATAATAAAAATAAAGGAGAGTAAAGAGAGAAAGAAAATAGTGAGAAAGAGAGAAAGTCCACAAGGTCGGTCCATGAACCAGTACGATGCATATGGTTTACAATTCCTTAGGTACATGGGATTTGCATTGAAGCTATTAATCCGCTACCATGGCAAAAGGACCTCATTGTTAAAATCCGGAGGTAAATAGTGTTTTATCCATGGGAGCCACAGTTTTTTGAATTTTGGGAATTGGTCTCCGTCAGTGGCTATCATTTTTGCGTGTGACATTGTGGTGTTCATTCTGTGAATTGTTTCTGCCAACCCTAATGTTAGGGATTTCCATGCTTTGGCTATCGTTTGTTTTGCTGAAGTTAAAAGTGGAGTAAAGAGTTTAAATTGAATTTTTTTTAAGCTTTCCGGTTTTAGGTTAAGTAGTGCCGTAAACGGGTCAGGCTGTATCTGCTATCGGAACATTTTAGACGCCATTGCAAAGATTTCTTTCCAGAAAAGTTGTGTTATCGGGCACGTCCACCATACATGCAAGTGAGTGTCCAAGTCTGAACAGCCCCTAATGCAAAGAGCTAAATATGTAGGTGCAAACTTGGCTACTCTTGTTGGTACCAGGTACCACCGTGTCAGGACCTTGTAATTTGTTCCATCGCGATGATATTGGGCGAGGATGATTTTATGGTTGACCAAATCTTAGTCCATTCAGTGTCATCTAGGGTGCGTCCCAGGTCCTCCTCCCATTTTCGAACATAGGTTGGTTTGTCATAATTAGGGCCTACTAGAATTTGGTTATAGAGGATTGATATCATTCCTCTGGTTAGTGGATCTTTTTTACAAATTTTCTCAAAAATAGATAAGTGGGTCAAGGGTGTTGCAACTAGTGTGAGTGGGGAAAATAGGATTTTTATAACAGCTTACCTGTAAAATCCTTTTCTTAGGAGTACATCACGGGACACAGAGCGACATAGTCATTACTAATGGGTTATATAGATACCGTCAGGTGCTGGCACTGGCAACTTCCAAAACCGGAAGTACCCTCCCCTATATAAGCCCCTCCCATCCGGGAGCACCTCAGTTTTGTAGCAAAGCAATAAGTGTCCCCAAAGAGGGGCGGGAGCTCTGTGTCCCGTGATGTACTCCTAAGAAAAGGATTTTACAGGTAAGCTGTTATAAAAATCCTATTTTCTTTCTCGTACATCACGGGACACAGAGCGACATAGTCATTACTAATGGGATGTCCTAAAGCAATGCCCAATGAGGGGGGGGATACACCATATATAAGCTGAGCGCTATCAGACATGAGGATCTTTTGCGGCCTGCAACACACTGCGCCCAAAGGCGACATCCTCCTGACTTCTAACGTCCACCTGGTAGAACCTAGTAAACGTGTGAACTGAAGACCACGTTGCGGCCTTACAGATTTGAGCCAGGGAGGCCTGGTGATGCACTGCCCATGAAGTTCCAACTGCTCTCGTGGAGTGCGCTCTAACTTTGAACGGAGGCGGTCTCCTTCTCAAGCCATAAGCTTGCATAATGACCTGTCGAATCCACTTGGCTAAAGTAGATTTTGACGCTGCCTGACCCTTTCTGGGGCCTTCCGGCAGAATAAACAAAGTATCCGTTCTGCGAATCTGAGCAGTGGCTTTTAGATAAGCTTTAACTGCTCTTACTACATCCAAAGAATGCAATAACTTTTCCTCTACCGAAGTAGGTTTGGGGAAAAAAGAAGGAAGAACCACATCTTGGTTCAAATGAAACCTCGATACCACCATAGGAAGAAAGGCTGGATGAGGACGTAACACTACTCTGTCCTTATGGATAACCAGATATGGCTCCTTACAGGACATAGCTGCTAATTCCGATACTCTTTTAGCCGAACAAATGGCTACTAGAAAAATCAATTTCCTGGTGAGAAGCACCAAGGAAATATGCTGTAATGGTTCAAATGGTTGTTTCTGTAGAACCGACAGAACCAAGTTTAGATCCCATAGACATATGGGAATATTAACCGGAGGACTAATACGCATCACTCCTTGTATAAAGGCTTTGACTAGTGAATGCGAAGCCAAGGGCCTTTGAAAAAATATTGACAAGGCCGAAATCTGACCCTTGATAGTACTCAAGGCAAGCTTCCTATCTACAGCCCACTGTAGGAAGTCCAGAATCCTACCTATTACGTACTTATGTGGATGCCATTTCTTGGCCTCACACCACGCGATGTACGCCTTCCAGATTCTATAGTAGATCTGCCTGGATACCGGCTTCCTGGCATTGATCATGGTAGATACCACAGCATTAGAGAGCCCTCTCTTTTTTAGAATGTGGGCTTCAATAGCCAGGCCGTCAAACCTAGGGCTGGTAAGGAAGGGTGGTATATCGGTCCTTGCGAAAGCCGGACGACGTGGGAGAGTCCAAGGACTCCCCACTGAAATTTTACAATCTCCGCGTACCACGCTCTTCGGGGCCACGCTGGAGCCACCGGAATCACCGGTTTCTTTTCTACCCTGATTCTGCGGAGTAATCGAGGTAACCATTGTGGCGGTGTGAATGCATATATCAGCTTGAACTGATCCCAAGGGAACACTAGGGCATCCGAGCCGCAAGCTAGGGGATCCCTTGTCCGAGAGACAAACCTGTCCCCCTTTGCGTTGAATCTGGATGCTAGAAGATCTACATCCGATGTTCCCCACCGCTGACATATTGTCCAGAAAACCTCGGGGTGAAGGGACCCTTCCTCTGGGCCTAATTGCTGGCGACTTAGAAAGTCCGCCTTCCAATTCTCCACTCCTGGAATGAATACCGCAGATATGGCTGGGACATATTTTTCTGCCCATTTCAGGATGTAATTTACTTCCCTCTGGGCTGCACGACTCCTGGTGCCCCCCTGATGATTGATATATGCCACTGCTGTGGCATTGTCTGATTGCATTCTGACAGGGGACCCTTGGAGTTTGGATGTCCATGCTACTAGGGCATACCGGGCTGCTCGTATCTCTAAGAGATTGATGGGCAGGGCCTTTTCTGCATCCGACCATCTGCCCTGGAGAGACTATTGCTCCAGTACTGCTCCCCAGCCTATAAGGCTGGCATCTGTAGTGACCACCTTCCAAGAAATCGGACTGAAGGATTTCTTTTTTTCCAGATTCTGGGGAACCAACCACCAACGGAGGCTCTTGCGAACGGAAGGGGACAAGGACATTGTAAGTCTAGGGCCTGAACTTTTTTGTTCCAGGCTGACAGTATGGCCCCTTGCAAATTCCTTGAATGGAATTGACCGTAGGGTACTGCTTCGAATGATGCCACCATTTTTCCCAGCAGCCTCATATACAGGCGTATGGACGGCTGTCTTTTTTGTACCCACTAAGTGGATCAAATCTTTCAAAGACAACACCTTTCCTCGAGGCAAGAATATTTTTCTCTGGCCTGAATCCAACCTTAGCCCCAAGTATTCCAGACTTTTGACTGTTTTTTAGGGCTGACTTGTCTCGGTTGATAATCCAACCGTGAGATTCCAGATACTTGATCGTCTTGTGAACGACCACGTCTAGTTTTTTCACTGAGTGGTCTATCAGCAACAAGTCATCCAGATATGCCATTATCATTACACCTTGTGTTCTTAGATTGGCCAATAAAGGGCCAGAATTTTTGTAAACACTCGTGGTGCTGTGGCCAAACCGAAGGGTAAGGCTCTGAACTGAAAATGGCGCCCTTCTACTGCAAAGCGTAGAAATTTTTGGTGGACTGGAAAGATGGGAATGTGCAAATAAGCATCTTTGATGTCGATCGTGGCTAACCAATCCTCCCCTTGTAGGGCAGTGGCCACCGATCAGATCGACTCCATCGGAAAGTCCTGATATACAGGAATTTGTATAGCCCTTTTAGAATTAATATGGGCCTCCCGTCCGCGTTTGCTTCGGGACTGTAAAGAGGTTTGAGTAAAACCCGAACCCTCATTCTTCCAGGGGAACCTCCATAATTACTCCTTGGAGCAATAGTTGTTCTAGTGCCAACAGGAGGGACTCTCTCTTCCGGGGATCCCTTGGCACGTTTGACCTCAAAAATGGGAAGGAGGAGAGTCTTTTAACTCCAAACTGTATCCCAAACCTACTGCAGAGAGCACCTATCTGTCTTGATCGTGTCCCGCCAGGTCTCTTGCGAACAACTGGAGTCCTCCCCCCACCCGACTGAGTGGGGGCTTCATGAATTTAACTTTGGGGGAGGTTTTGTACCTCCCCTGACCCAGGGTTTCTCATTACCCTGCTACTGTCCCTGTTTTTTACCCCCGGGATTTGACCGAGGAGGCCGTCGGAACTGTTACACAGCCGATGCCCCAGGGACTGGAGAAGCAGGCCTCTTAAAGAGGGACCTCTAACTCTGCTTTTAACCGGCAAGAGCGTATTTTTACCGCTGGAAATTTTCTGGATATATTTGTCCAGGTTTTCCCTGAATAAGCGTTCACCATGAAATGGGACGCTAACCAGCCATTCTTTACAGGGAGCTTCAGCAGACCAGTTTTTGAGCCATAGGAGCCTACGCATATGTACTATAGACAGCGTAAGGCGGGAGGCCTGATGGACTGAATCCTCTATGGCGTCAACCGCAAAGCCTAAGGCTCTAGGTAGATCAGCTAGGGCAAAGCCTGCTGATCTGTCAAGTCCCTCAAGACCTGTTTCAACTGATCCTTCACTGCTTAGCAGACCCCAATAGCTGCTACTGCTGGTTGTATCACCAAGCAGATTTTCATAAGGACTCCAATCTTTTATCTATTGGGTTCTTGAACATTTGGACATTATCCACTGGACATGTCAGTGATTTATACATACAAGAGATGGCTGCGTCCATTGTAGGGACCTTCCATTTTTTTTTTTTTTTTTTTTTGATGAACTTATCCTCCATGGGATAGACCACCGGAAATCTCTTGGGGGAATAAATATTTTCTCAGGACGTTCCCAATCCTGGTAAATGAGCCCTTTCAGTAAAGGGTGAAGTGGAAAAGAACAAACAGTCTGGGGGCTTCTAGCGACCCCAACGAGGATACAGTAGTGGTTGATGGTTCCGCAAGGTGCATTTTTAAATGCTGATCGGACCATGTTAGTCAGAGACTGAACCCATAATCTTTCAGCTTGAGATGCTGAGAAAAGGTTCCCCCACTGTTGATTCCTCTATAACAGAATCAACCTTATCCTGATCCCCTTCAGGCAGGTCGATCCCTGTATGGGACTGTTGCTCTGCTAACAGGCACTCTGAAGGAGGAGACGGAGATCGGGCGTGCTTTCCCTGACAGGGAGGCAGCGATAAATGTTGACAATCTCTCTCTAATCCTCCCAGAGCTGAGGAAAAAACCTCCTCTGTTACATACACAGGAGCAGGTGACTGAGGACAGCCACAGTACCAAGTACCCCTGCGGGGTCTCTACGGTCACTTACCTCTGAACTTCAGGGGAGACTGGTGCAGCAGGAGTATGCCCAAGATCCTCCGAGCCCGATGAGACCCCCTTCGCTTCCTGGAAGATTCAGTTCCGGAGCTTCTGGACGGCATATTCCTAAGCCTAAAGCTGAGGTATTCCAGCCGTAATACACCACTTTTACTGAGAATAGTCTAGCACAATTGCTGCTATATCACAGTTGGTGTCTACTAATGTGCCTTTCTAGGGGATGCCTGTATCAACCGCTTGCTGTATGCCTTTAAATGTTGCCAGCTCTGTCTCTGTACTTCATAGCCAGCTCACTACAATATTGTGGTTTTTTTTTTTTTTTTTTTTTAAACTGCTGGGACGCCCGCACATGCGCAGAAGCGCTGCGGCGCGCACAGAGCGTCATCCCCCAGGCTCCGCCCCCTTTCCCGGCTCACCTCTATATATAGAGGCGCGTGCACGCGCACGCGCGCGGGCACGTGCGCCTTTGGCGCTAATTTCAAATATGGTAACAAGGGACAGGAGCCAGGGCCCCTCTTTGCCGCAGGCCGGGGGATGGACGAGCACTGCAACATGGCAGAGGAAGCAGTTTCCTATAAGAGAACTCACCATCTGCCTGGACTTTGCTCTGCTGAGAAGAAGCTAGTCCACATGACAAGAAAACATTCCACAGCGGCCTCTAGTGGACAAACACAGGTACCGCAGTCTAATATATTAAATATATATATATATATAAAAAAAATTTATTTTTATTTTTTTCTTGACCACCATTAAAAAGTATTACATTTTTTTAGTAGTTACAGGCATGCACAGAATTTTGCGGGAATACCATTAGGTAACAGACAGAAAGACAAATTAGGCTTGGGGGTCCCCCAATAGAACCAAGTTCCTGGGGGCCCCCACTTACCTGTTCCCCGCCGCAGGACTTTGTTTGGTCCACAAAAGCCCAAACTTCACCTATCACGGCAGGCATTGTAATCAAACCTTCAGGGACCGGGTTCCCAAGGATTCCACTCCCCTGGACCTGTATAGCACCCTGCACAGAAAACATCTTGGTCGTGGGTATGACCAGAGCTCTGGATCCCAGGGTCCAGCTCTCCTAAGAGAAGCATTACAGGCAAAACCTTGCTCTTCTCTGCAAGGCCCGGGTACCGACCGTTTAGCTATGAAGCTTTTTTGGTCGGATCCGGAATAGCTTACTGAGGCCCAAAAGAACCTGTACGCAAGCTCAGTGAAAAACACATGTTTCTTCTTGGCCAACACCTTAGACACTGGCAAAAAACTGAGGTGCTCCCGGATGGGAGGGGCTTATATAGGGGAGGGTACTTCCGGTTTTGGAAGTTGCCAGTGCCAGCACCTGACGGTATCTATATAACCCATTAGTAATGACTATGTCGCTCTGTGTCCCGTGATGTACGAGAAAGAAAATACATTTTTGATTTGGAGGTATCTGAACTGTTCTGATTCTGGTAATTTGTGCTTCTCTCTGAGTGTAGAGAAAGGTACAACATTTTCTGAAGTGACCAAGTCATGTAATGTCAGTATACCTGAAGTTGCCCAAGCTTTAAAAGTGTTTGGGAATATCCAAGCCGGATAGAAGGCCGGATTTTTAAGGAAAGATAAGAGGGGGTTGTGAACCGACTGCAAATGATGTTTAATTTTAGATTTATCCCAAAGGGATAAGAAGTGTTTTGTTATCGGATTACTCAAATCACGCCTATCTCTGGGCCTCATCCATAATAAATTGGAAATCAACAGAGGGTCACTATCTGAGGCCTCTATCGATACCCATAGGGGACATTCCTGTGTTGCGTGGTACTTTGGAAGTCTAGCTAAGTGAGCAGCCTTGTAATAGGCATCAAAATTGGGGTAGCCTAAACCACCATGTGTTTTAGGGAGATGTAATGTGCGGATCGGTATGCGCGGTTTAGAGGTACCCCATATAAAGGTATTTGTTCTTTTTTGGATCAACCTTAGATAATAGGAATGGATTGGGATTGGCAGGGCTCTAAACAAATAAAGTAGTTTGGGCAGGATAGTCATTTTAGACGCATTGATCTTACCTATCCAGGATAGTGGGAGATGGGACCATTGTTTTAGTAAGGTTGTGATCTGTTTCAATAGGGGGGGATAATTGGCTGAGAATAATTCTGTTATGGACAAAGTACTAATTTCTTTGTCTAATGACTCAATTTGTTTGTTGTATTCCCTAGTAAGTATGGACATCATCTCCAGTGAACATCTCTACAAGTTGCTTTTTCTTACATTCCTCACTTATTTGTTCAATATTGGGAAAAATTTGTATACGTAACCCATATGGGTTGATATTATCTTTATTATAACGATCAAAAGATCTTATGTGCCAAAAAAAGGGCAGATTTTTTCTCATGTATCCTGTTTAGTTTCTGAAGGAGGGAAGAGATTTGTGTTTCAACCTGATCCCCCTGTTCAAAATCTGTTTCATAGCCAGACATTAAGGTCACCCATTCATCACCTTGAAAATTACTCATGTTTACAAAATGAGTCCTGTCATCTGCACTATAGATTTGCCTTACAATCTTCACTGTTGGTCATGACTAATTTCTCCACCGCCTAAGGTAATTGCTTGGGGTTTTTGCAAATTCCTCCTTTTTTTTTTTCAGTGTTTTGCTTGTTTTGTATCTAGCAGTTTTTGCATTTATCACTTTGTGTACCATATTATGCTAATGATTACACCTAATATTTCACAAGTAGACATCACATTTACTTAGTAATTTTATTTGCGTATCACGCTCATCGATCAAATTTCACACATAGATTTTACTCACTTATTTTTACAAAATTAGTTTGTATTAATTTACATTATATTTCATTCCTTATACACACCTATGATGAATTCCATCACAAACAAACAATTAGTACCTATCCAATTTATTCTGTCTAAGTTCGACTCCCCTTTCCCCATCTTCACTATTTCACACCCTCACACTATATAATTTTCTTTTATTTTACAGTATTTGCAGCTGCTGACTTTTAACTTTTTCTGAAGGAGCCTGGAGCTCTGCTTTAAGGATGCTCAAACCCCTCTATGGTTTACAGATCATCAACAATGTGTGAGTAAACATGTAAGCACTGTCCATTCACAAAGAACCAAATAAGTTGCAATCTCTTCTTGATTACCCAGTCTGACTTCGGTATCTGTAAGGAAAAAATGGCAAGTTATAATTGCACAGCCAATGCATAAGAGTTCTCAACAAAGTAGAGCAGGAACTTTGGGTGAGATTCAAATCCTGACAATCATATCCCTGTGAACTACCAGCAGATTACCCTCATCGTGGTTTCTCAAGGCGAATAGCTTATGGCAGTGGTAAACCTTGACTGACCAAGTTTTCCTTTTTGGTACGGTTTTTCTTACAATATGCTGTTATCAGAACTGTCTTACACATTTGAGCCCATGCAAAATAAAGTATGGTGTATTTCCACTGTCCAGGAAGCTCGGTTGCTGCGCACAACCACCCATACATTTAAATGGCATGAGCAAGTGTAATGACTGCACACAACTCATGCCTATAGGTGGCGGTATGAAGCACCTAGGCTTTTTGGGTGGGGGAAATGCACCAGAATGTACTTTGTACTGGCTCAGGAGCCCTTGTACAAGAGGCATAAAGGGAAATCCTCTCTTGGGTAGTTATCACCAAAGAGTAGTTCAATGGGATGATTTGCCCTGGTTTGGAAGAAATGTAAACAGTACCAAAGGTAAGTCCAGTCTAGTCCCAAAAGCAATGTGTGTGCCACCAGCTATGCTGACTCTGGTATCAATCCCAACCAAAAGCTTGCCCTATGATAAATTTCACAACGGAAGGGGACAAAAATGGATGGCATCCACTAAACACAATCTGATCTAAATGGACTGACCCTTTAAAACAAAATCACCTTCACTGGGTTATAGATGACTTTAGTAGAAATAATTTGCACCACTACAACCATTCTCTGATCTTTTAAAATGTAAAAAGAATACCTAGATCTGACACCAGGATCATGAGATTATCTCTGGGTGTCAGAGGCTGTTTAGTTCTCCCCAATGCAAGCCAGACTTAAATGGATTAAAGTGTTCATTGATTTTATGACAGTGCATGGGGCCTTGAAAGGAGCATTCTCTTATCCCAAACAACAAAAATAAAATGTTACTAAAAGGTTGGTTCATTTTTTTTTTTTTCAATTTCTTTCTTTTTAATGATTGATAATCCACAATGAAACGCACACTTAAGTTTTCAGATACAGAAGGATTACCACTCTTCAGGGCATAATGGTGTCCAGAGAAAGGTGGAATGTAACTAGGCAAACACTGTTTTTTAAGAAGCCAAGAATTTACCCGCTATTCATTATTAATGATCCCGATGGTGAGGAATGCAGTTTTGTGAGTGTTATACTTCTAAGCTGATCATCCATGTAATGCTCTGTATGGTACCTCTTAAGTAAGTTGGATTCACCTCCCAGTATTTCATGTTCTCATTGAAATTTATGATGTCATGGTACCTAGGATTATAGGGAATTCCCACCTTTGAATCTCAAACATACAAAAAGACTTTTAAACTCCCCAGGATACCTTTAGCCTGTAAAACAGGATCTTATGCCCTTTGACAAAAGACCTGTTGGAAAGGGTTGAAACTGTATAATTTCCTTGAGACCTACAGCCCAGCCTGAAGCCTTGATCCTAAATAAAACATTGTTTGGTCCTCCTAGTCTTAGATAGTCGCTGAGTGTGACAAATGCATTAAAGCAACACATTCATTTATTTGGCAATTTTACATCAGCACTACAGGCAACCTTGCATTTAGAGCTTTAATTAAAATGTTGAGTCACAGAGGAAAAAGTGGGAGTAAATCTGTTTTCGTTAGCATTACATTTAATACGAATAATCATACGACAGACATCCTGTAACTAAAGTAAATATTATAGGGAGGATGAAGAGCCACGATGATGTGCCGAAAGTACAGAAACCTGAAGCAGCCAATCAAAATGCCTCTAATAATGTATTTCTTCTTGGCAAATGCACAAAGCGAGTTATGATTCATGAAAAGAATCATAAAGCAATGAGCCTTCGTATGGATCCAAAGGCATTATATGGATCCAAAGACATGCTGGTAGATTAATTGGCTCCTATCTAAATTGCTCCAAGTATGTGTATGCATGTATGTGAGATCGGAACCTTAGATTGTAAGCTCCTTGCAGGCAGGGACTGATATGAATGTGCAGTATAAGAGCTGCATAAATTATCAGTGCTATATAAATGACTGTAATAATAATAATATAGAATACAATACATTGGCTCCCTTGCTCTATTGCTGGATAAGATTAACCCCCCTTAATGACCAGGCCACTTTTTGCGATATGGCACTGCGTTACGTTCCCTGACAATTGCATGGTCGTGCAACGTTGTACCCAAATAAAACGTGTGTCCTTTTTTCCCACAAATAGAGATCTCTTTTGGTGGTATTTGATCACCTCTGGGTTTTTTCTTTTTTACGCTATAAACAAAAAAAGACTGACAATTTTGGGGGAAAAAAATGTTTTACTTTTGGCTATAAAACATATCCAAAAACAAAAACACATTTCTTCATAAATTTTGTCCAATATGTACTCTCCTACATTTTTTTGGTTAAAAAAATAGATATTTTTATTTATTTATTTTTACTAGTAATGGCGACCAGCGACATAGTGGGACTGCAATATTGCGGCGGACATTCTGACACTTTTTTTTTTTTAACAGGGACACTTATGCCCTGTACACACGATCAGTTTTTCCGACAGGGGTTTTTGTTCAGCAGGAAAATGGCTCAAAATTGTCTTGCATACACACGGTCACACAAATCTTGTCTGAAATTCCGAACGTCAAGAACGCGGTGACGTACAACACCGAGAAAAATTAAGTTCAATAGGCAGTTCGGCTCTTCTGCCTGATTCTGATCATGTGTGGGGTTTTTTTTTGCGTCTTAATTGCATACAGACGAGCGCGATTGCCAATAGGAATTTTTCCTGTCACGAAAATAGAGAACCTGCTCTCAATCTTTTCTTGGCAGGAATTCTGACAGAAAAAGTGTGATGGAGCATACACCCGGTCGGAATTCCTGACAAAAAGCTCACATCACACTTTTCTTGTCGGGAAAACTGATTGTGTGTACGAGGCATAATACAATGATCAGTGCTAAAAATATACACTGTCACTGTACTAATGACATTGGATGGGAATGAACATCAGGGGCGAGCAACTGTGTGCCTAGCCTGTGTTTTACTACAGTGTGGGAGATGCTTTTACCAAGGGAAAACATGGATCCTTGTCCCTGCTTTACAGAGACACATGAGCCATGCCTTCCCTCCTGTCAGAACGGCAATCTGCCTTGTTTACCTAGGCAGTTTGCAGTTCTGTCTCTGTGGTTGATGATCGGCGGGTGCCAGCGGACATCAAGTCCGCGGTACCCAATCAATTAGCTCCCACTGTGTATAAGCACAGCGTGAGTGAGCCGCCAGTGGCATGCATTCGCATCCCCTACCCGGAAGTAAAGGATCACTAATATTTACATGATCCTGCACATAGTGGCCACCCTGTAGTAGTAAAACTGCTATAGGGCAGTCGGCAAGTGGTTAAGCTTTGACAAAAAAAAAAAGCTGGAAGCTGGTTTCTATGCAGAGCTGCACCAGATTTTGGACTCTCCAGTTTTAGTAAATCAACCCCTATGCTTTAATGCAGTGTGCGGTCTTTATCTATCTGTAGCATCTGCCAATGGATGCACTGTATACATTTCAAAGAGTGGTAATTCTTCCTTGGCGTATGTACCTATGAGTATTTTAATTTCATTATTAAATAATGGCCCTTCACACAACATTAGGGTGTGCTTTCTTTAATGGTCAGTTAAGCTGTTAATACACTCAGCTATTTCTTTGTGTGGTATCTGATCTGGCACTTTGAGAGTTTAATTAGATCATATTACCAACACTTCAGGAAGATTTGGCCAACCATATACAGAACACTGTGGGTCCATTAACAATGAGTAAAGAAACTGATACAGCAGGTATAGAGCAGAGACCACACAAGATTGAAGTAAAAAGATAACCAAAAAGATATTAAAAAAAAAACAAGGCAATCTGCACTCAGAGTTATTTAATAAGGCTTTGATGTGAAATCAAGCTTTGAAAAAACAGATGACTGAAACTGTGTCTGCCAGCTGTGCCTAAATTTGATATAATCTATAGCAATATGACGAATAAGATAACATACAGCATGTATGATCATAAGACAAGCCAAACATTATGCAATTTGCTTTCCTTCAACCCAAGCTCAATTCTCCCATCAATTCTCAGTGTTAAAGGGGGTATCCCTCCTGCGGAGCCATTGTGTTCTAACAGCTGGAGGTTTTCCCACCGTATGAATACAATTATCACTGCTTGTGGCTATAGCTACTGGCAGCGATCGAATGCAAAAACCCCAGACAGGTTGGTTGTACTGAAGTCGATCTATCTGCCATTCTGCCCATACATGGATCGAAATTTCAGTCTGTCTATGGGAGGCTTAATGCTGTAATATAAAAAACACGTACATAAAACACATATTCAGCAGGAAGGGTTGCTAAAGAAAGAATTCTCCATCAAGACCCTAAAAGTTATAAGAAAAGACAGGTGATTTTATAAACTCACTTAAAAGCAAGAACCCAGTTCCCACCAAGTAATAAAGTGATGTTAAAGAGGAAGTAAACCCTCTAAACCAGTGGTTCTCAACCTTTCTAGTGCCGTGACCCCTTGATAAAATTTCCCAAGTTGTAGGGACCCCTCACAGTAAAATTATTTTCCTAGCGTGGGTTGTCAGCACCCAAGACAAGACAAGTAATTTGCGCCCCTAATCCACGGACATTTAGCGCTCCCTTAGTCCCTTCCACTCGTACAATATTAAAAACCCTTATAGTACATTTTAGGATGTACCACTCTTTCTCTTTGTTCTCCTTTGTTTACCTTTTATCTCTCTTTATGCTAATTTTGTGTTTTTTTTCCCCCTTCTCTCTCTAGCCCTCTTTCTTGTTCTTTCTCTTTTTCTTTCTCTCCCTTTTTCTTCCTCCCCCTCTTTTCCTCTCCTTTCCATGTATTCTTTATTTTTACTCCTTCGCTTACTCTTTGGTGGGGGGAGGGGGCGTAATAGGATGAGTGGCAGTGCTGGTGGGAGTTGGGATAAGTGGCAGTGCTGGTGGGGGGATGGGGTGGGTGGCAGTTCTGGGGGGAGTTCTGATCAGCCAACTTAGGTGTTCTTGATCAAGGTCATCTGCTAATCTGAAAACTGTAGTGGTGACTTTTAATGGCATCTATAATCCCAGGTAGTGTTCCCCTGTGTTACTCAGCAGTGACAGCTATGCCGAAATCAGGAGATTTGGTCTCCTCAAGCCCCTCCCACTTCACATTCCTCACCAGTCAGCTGACCTCTAGTCTCTGCCCCCAGCCATGCCGTGAACTAAATGGGCAGCTGTGAAGAGGCTGAGTGGGCTGCCGCGAGCTCCAGGAACAGCCCAGATGGGCGGCCGCAAAAAGGCTGGGAGAGCGTTGTGGGCTTCAGGAACAGCCCAGGATTCGGTGACCCCTGGCAAATTGTCATTTGACCCCTGAGGGGGTCCCGACCCCCAGGTTGAGAACCACTGCTCTAAACCCTCTATAACACCCTCTGGAAAAAAATACACCCTGCAAGACAAAGGCATAATGAGCTCATTATGAATTACTTACCTGAGATTGAAGCCCCTGCAGCGGTCCTCGTTCCCCTCCTCCGTCGCCGCCATCTCTCCCGGAGTGACTTCCGGGTATCGCAGCTCCGGCGTTTTGGCCGGAGCCGCAATGACGTCACTCCAGCGCATGCACGCGGGAGCCGCAAGTGATGGCACGAGCCCATTTAAAAACGGCTTGCTCAGTAGACATCGGTGCTGTCTTTTTTGCAAATATCTCATAAACCGTGTAGGTTAAGGAGATAATTCTTGCACCTACAGGTAAGCCTTAATCTAGGCTTACCTGTAGGTAAAAGTGGGCTGTTTTTTTATCAAAAAGAAAATAGAGGTTTATGCTAGCCTGCTCTGTATATTGCACAGATCATTGCCTTACCTTCTCTTCTGGGGTCCCCCAGTGGCGCTCTCCTCTCCTCAGTGTGCACTATAGCAAGCTGTATGCTATGGGGGCACACATGTGGGCACACTCCCGAACTGGGCTGTGTGCATCCAATGACACACACAGCACTGTTCGGCAATGCCCCCCCCTTTCACAGAATTTGATTGACACAAGCGAGAGCCAATGGCTCCTGCTGCTATCAGTCTGCCCTCTGAGAGCAGGGAGAAAGACCAAGACTGCTGTAGACAGGCACAGCGCTGGATCAAGAGAAGACTCAGGTAAGCATTTGGGGTGGGAGGGGGAAACAAACAGCAAGGTGAAGTAGGTCAAAAAGATCTTTGGAATTTAGAACCACCTTAACCTCCCTAGCGGTAATCCCGAGCGTGACTCGGGGTTGTTTTTTTATGCTAGGATCGGTAACCCCGAGTCACGCTCGGGGTAGACATTGCAGAGCCCGCAGCGGAGTTTCCTTACCTTCTCCTGGCGATCCAGCGATGATGTCCTCTGCTGTGATCGCCAGCGAGATCTCCGGCGAGTGTCGGCACTTTAGACCCCATCTGACTTCCTAGTTCCGTTCCCCGCGAGCCGCAGCGGCGCATGGGAGCGGAACTGGGCGCCAAATTCAAAAAGGTAAACACATAGTATACATACAGTATACTGTAATCTTACTGATTACAGTACTGTATGTAATAATTACACACACCCTTTGTCCCTAGTGGTCTGTCCAGTGCCCTGCATGCACTTTTATATAACAAAAACTATTATTTCTGCCTGGAAACTGGAGATTGTCCATAGCAACCAAAAAGTGTCCCTTTATGTCAAAAGTGGTTTTAGACCAGCTAGAAAACAGCGATAATAAAATAGAATCACTCGCAGAATTGAGCGATAGCGATTTGTGGGGAAATTCGTCATCAAACACTAAATCTAATGACAGCGACAATTCTGCAACTGAGCAAATTTCAGTGTTTTTGATTTGATTACATTATTGAATAATTTTTATTATAATTAGATTACAATTTTTTATAATTATTTATAGTTAGTTATTTATTATATTATAATTTATGATTTTGTGTTTCAAACTTTATCATACCCGGGATGTCTACTAGACTCTGGTTTGCTCAGGTTTAAGTAAGTAATTACTAAGAATTGCAGGCCTATAATACATAACACCAAATTTCCATGCAAAATAATTGTACCGCTTTTGGTACATAATTCCAGAAAGAATCATACCGCCAGGGAGGTTAAGTTATAATTTTTAGGGGTTGAAAAGGAGTTGGCCATTATACTTTTTTAATTGCACTAACATTTCTATTTCCAGGACAAGTTTTAGGGTGTATCTCCTTCTTCTAAGGTTCAAGCTGTAAAGAGCTTTAGCACAATTTTAAGAACAATCTCTGGGAAAAAAGGTAATAAGTGAGAAAGATCATCAGATAAGGTATGAAATGCCCAGTCTTCTCCTGTCCTTATCTGGTTACCTTTCTCTGTTTTATTACCTGTTTTTTTTTTTTGTTTGTTTTTTGAGTAATTGTTAAAGCTCTATGAATCAGTACTGCTTGGACTTTAACCAATTGACCTCCACTGTGCTACTTTAACTGACAATCGCTCGGTCATGCACCACTGTATGCAAATTAAATTTATAGAATTTATATAATTTTTTTTACACAAATAGAGCTTTCTTTTGATGGTATTTTATTACCAATGGGTTTTTTATTTTTTGATATATAAAGAAACATTTTTTTAAATTTAAGAAAAAAAACAACTATATTTTCTGTTATAAAACATACCCAATAAAATCTAATTTCTTCATAAATGTAGGCCATAAAGCATTTTTATTTTTTTTTGTAACTTTTTTTATTTTTTTTACATTTTTTTTTATTACATACTTTCATTAGAGTGGTTCAGTGTTACCATAGTGACATTGTACGCTATGGGGTGATCTTTCTTTTTTTTTTTTTACACTTTGATTGCTGTTACAGTGATGACCACTGTAATAGCAATGTTTTGAACTATCATTAATGGGTTTTATTTATAAAAGCAGTGATTACTATTGTGTGCTGTGATTGGCCCAGGTACCATGTGATAGCAGTGGACCAATCACAGCATCACAGCATCACAATACAAAGCACAGCTCAAGTGATACCCAGGACCCTCAATCTGCTGCGTCCGTTGAACATAGCGGTCGCAGGATCGGTCCACTGCATGTCCACTAGCCAGTGACATACATGTATGTGATTGTGCCTGGCTGTGCTGCCCCCCCGCAGTAAAATGACTGTGGGTGGGACAGCAAGTGGTTTAAGTGGACCTTCCCCTCCTTCCACTAAAAATCACAATAGCATACAGCTCTGTATGCCGATATTAAATCATCTTACATTCATTAGAAATTAGATTTTTTGCTTTTACTTACAATTACTGTTTTTCCACTTCCTGTTTTTTAAGGCACTGGAGATTTAACCCTGGGCTCACAGCTGCATCCTGCGAAGTTCCTGTCACATGTTCCAGGAGGCAGACCCATAGTCCTAGACAGAGTTCCAGGAAGTGAAATGGATTCATCTGCTCTTAGTAAAAATGGCCACCAAGCTAAGAATGAAAAAGCCTGCAGCTATTTCTAAGTACATGTTTGTAGTTTCCCATTACTTGGCATTTTCTGTTAAATAATTTAGTGAATTAATAATGTCATGTACAATTCAGCCTCCTGAAACAGAGAGCATAGACAAAAAGGGAGGCCTGTACCTAAATAAGGGTTGTCTCTTAGACCAGCAATTCTCTAGAGGAAATGCAGTATTCCCAAAAACTTCCCCCAAGGTGCCTCTAGTTTCCTCCTAAGGGGAAGCACGCAAATAACGACTTATTGTGTCTTGTTATCCATTTTAGTCTCCTTGCATAATAAAAACATTTTGTATATTGTTTTATACATCTGACTGGTTTCCGTTATTATTTGTATAAGCACCGCTATAGTCCCCTCCCAAATTCTCTCCCTTTTATAAATTACTTCTTGGGATGAGGTGCGTAATCTTAGGTGTCTACCCTTAATCGGACAAAAAACTATATAAATTATATTTTTTTCATACCTACATGCTAGTCAATATTGTTGCACCCACAAGGAAAACCAGGAGTCGCTCTACTACTTGTATTTATCCAACAAACCAACTCTCCACCTTCTTATTATACCCTCACCATGGGTCCCACTCCTAGCAGGGGCAGGGCTGGCCCTTAACTCAAATGGCACCTGAGCTAAATCTGCCTTTCAAGATATAGAGGCATCTAATAGCCAACCAGGGACACATATGTGCCCTACTTGTTTATCATTAATTTAGCCCATTGGGCTAGGTTGAACTGTGTGCCAGGCTGGCTTAGTTCAAAAATAAAATTATAAGTGGAATAATGTATACTTTTAATGTGTTAATATGCGATTAGATGCCTTAAATTTATATGGCAAATTGTTTTGATTTGATTAAGTAGTTCTACCACCTCCTGTTTCTCCTAAAAAGCAGATTTAATATCTGTAAAAATCATTAAGAAGTGGTCTCATCTCTCGGCAAGTATTATCTGGAAATTTGAGCATTAATTGAATATCTCAAAGCAATAAATTGAGACATTTTATAGAAGTGAAATAGGTTTTTGAAACATTTGGAGGTTTTTGTAGGGGGAGATGTTTGTATTTAAAGCAAAATACAAAATCTTGTGAAACATCATTTTAATAATTTATTAATGTAAATTGGCATAAAAGTCTAAAGTTTAAAAGTATTTCTCTTATTAAAGTAAAACTATAGGATTTTTTTTTTTTTTTTTAGATGTTTTCTCGCCATCTCTGTCCTATTGCAGAAATTTCCTTCAATCTCAGGTCACCAAAACTAGTGTCCCCATTGGAAAATTTCCCATGTATTACTTTTCTGGGGACAAACCAAAATTCTGTATTTTCTTTTACTTTTACTAATAATGATAACGGTAAACAGGACTAATAGAGTGGGTGAATCTCATTAACAGGGGCACAGACAGCAATAAAAACTGACAGGCGTTCTAACCCCTCTCCACTCTATCCAAATCTAAACAAAGTTTTGCTTTTAGTTATACTTTAATGTATATTGGTATCTCTAAAGTCTCATATTTTGAATCTCAGGACCATAATAATGTATATTTGGGGATGTGGTACCGTGAATATCATTCAGGTCCATTATTTTTAGCTGTAATTTGTTTTGAGCAAGGGGAGTTTTCTTTTTGCAGGTATTCCATGGTCAGCCACCCATCACAAATTTCGGAATACAAAAACATAACTGCACCCATTTAAAATAGCAGAAAGTATGAATGAAACTGTTCATCATGAGATTGCACATTCTGTTTTGACTTCAGATGACTCCTGGCTTTGATCCCGAGCCAATAGATAAGTGAGTATTGTGTGGGATAAAAATATTTAAGGATTGTCTATTACAATGCAAGAGACAGAGAAAGTTGCCAAGTTACAAGCTATTACTCCTTTTTTTCAAACATTTTCCCCTCCGTATTTCTAATCCTGTGCCAAAAGTAACTGTAATTTATGCTGAGTCCTGTTGTACCACTTTTATATTGATTTTAGCAACATGGCAGAAATTCTTTGCAGAGGGCAAAGAATGTTAAGCCTAATTAGGATTAAAGAAGACTAGCAAATGTGACCTGAGCAACCCCAGGTGAGAAACTCCCAATGAAAGAGTTTAAAGGAAATATTTAATGAGTTATGTTTGTGGTTTCTGTATTTATTAAAGGATTAAATAATTTAAAACTGAATTTTAACAACAAAAAAAAAAAATCGTAACAGTTTGTTAGAGTGAATGCCTAATAGAGAGGGAAACCCATGTTCCACACACTCCGCACCTAGGGGGCACCAGCCCAATTTATATTAGAAAGAAATAAGTATTGTTGAAGATGGACTTTTAAATGGTAGTCCCCATGCTTAAGATAAAACATATATATATGCACCAATCATTATTATAAAGATAAAGAAGTTTGTTTATTAATATATATAAATATATATATATATATATATATATATTCATAAAAGAGAAACAAAGGGGCAACTAAAGTCCAAATATATGTAGAGAACATGTCACACATATATCAAATATGGTATCACATGACTTGTCTGGGATCTGCAGATTGAGCACTACTGCATATATATTAATAAATAAACGTCTTTATCTTTATAATAATGATTGGTGCATATATATGTTTTATCTTAAAATCCCTACAGCTTTAGTTACATCATATGTCCCACATTGTGCAGACACCTGGATCCTGGAGAAATCTTCTCTGCAAGAAAGCCTGTCCTCTTCTTGCCTCTAAACGTTTGGCGCTGCAATGGTTTACAGCTTGGGATCTCCATGCAGAACTGCAGTACAGATGGTCCAATGGGAACACAGACATGGGAGTAAGTCACACATGTGCAAGTCACAAGCAAGTCTCAAGTCTTAACCTTCAAGTCTCAAGCAAGTCCCAAGTTACTGTGATGAAAAGCAAGCAAGTCAAGTCGAGTCCCTGCTAGAAGTCAAGCAAGTCAAGTCAAGTCATTTATTTTGGTCAAGTCACAAATCAAGTCAAAATACTGATCTACCCCATACTGTATAAAAATAATAGGAGGGATAACAATAAATAATATTGGTTATGTGCCCATGCCTCACTGTGCCTCACTGTGCTTCGCTGTGCCCATGCCTCACTGTCCCCTTGCTTCACTGTTCCCGTGCTTCACTGTGCCCGCGCTTCACTGTGTCCATGCCTCACTGTGCCCGTGCCTCACTGTGCCCGTGCCTCACTGTGCCGTGCCTCACTGTGCCCGTGCTTCACTGTGCCCAATGCCTCACTGTGCCCATGTCTCACTGTGCTTGTGTCTCACTGTGCCCGTGCTTCACTGTGCCCAATGCCTCACTGTGCCCGTGTCTCACTGTGCCCGTACTTCACTGTGCCCAATGCCTCACTGTGCCCGTGTCTCACTGTGCCCATGCTTCACTGTGCCCGTCAGCCGTGTACCTGATCGGCGGCATCTTGGCAGCCATTCCAGTATTCAAAAGCTGCGCCTCCTCCTCGTCTGTGATAGGCGGAACACTCAATTTCCCAGCATTCAGTGTCCCACCTATCACGGACATCCGCTCATCCTCATAACACAGACGAGGATAAGAGGATGTCTGTGATAGGCTGAACACTGCCTGCTGTGAAATTGAGTGTTCCGCCTATCACAGACGAGGAGGCGCGGCTTTTGAACACTGCAATGGCCGCCGTCTGTCTGCATGACACGCTGATCAGGTAGGCAGACGGCGGCTTGCGGTTAGTGTTAGTGGTGCCAAGTCATTGCAAGTCATATAGCCCAAGTCAAAGTCAAGTCGCAAGTCATTAGTGACAAGTCAAAGTCAAGTCGAGTCATTTATTGAATTCTGTCAAGCAAGTCGCAAGTCCTCAAACAGGTGACTCAAGTCTGACTCAAGTCAAGTCATGTGACTCAAGTCCCCCACCTCTGGAACACACCCCCTTCTTTCTCTCTCTCCATTGAGAACATTTATTTCAATGATAACACTGCTTGTAACCTAATCAAGGAATGGAGGAAATTCTGATCAATTCCAGGACTCACTTCAGCTTTGTGTGAATAAATTAAAAATATTTCATATGAATACTATGTAGTCTACTATCTAGTAAGTTGGCAGAGCATTAGACTTCTCTTAACATCTTTTTCTCCTTTGCTTTCTTGTTTTTTATAGTACCTTTTTTGGCTCAAAGTGAATGAAACAAGAGTGACTCATCACATATCAGACAGGTTCATTCAAGTTTTCAGTCAAACAAAGCCAACTTTCAGGCAAACAGCCACCAATGTACTTTCTCTTCAGATAACCTATTGTGCTCTGGGAATCCTATGGCATGTATTGAATGTTCATTTTGAGATAGATAGATAGATAGATAGATAGATAGATAGATAGATAGATAGATAGATAGATAGATAGATAGATAGATAAAACCTACTGACCATAGTGCTACTCTTCTCTCTCTATCTCATAGAATGTCTGGTTGCAGGATAACATTTATTGTTTGTCTAGCCCTAAAACTAAAAATGTACTGGGCTGTTTGGTCTGTTAAAGGAAGTCAAATAACAATGTATTTACTGGCAGGACCAACAGCTAATAAAATTATGTTGCTGGGGAATTCAGAAAAATAAAAACTGTTGTGTTAATGCTATTAACAGACTGTGTTATGTATGTATTTCTATTTTTCCCATAGTTACACTTTAATGATGAATTTGTCATTTGATACTATGAAAAAAGGCAAGTACACCAGTGAACCCAGAAAACAAGGCGCTCTGTGCTTCTGCATTGCTACTATCCTGCAGCCATGCCTGATCATGACTGCATATTATTATTATTGTATTATACATGATTTATATAGTGCCAACAGTTTGCACAGTGCTTTATAACATGAGGGCAGACAGTAAGTTACTAAACAATTCAATACAGGAGGAATCATAATGGGAAAAGGGTGCATACACAGGAATGAATAGAAAAATGCATGCTAATATAGGGAAGTCCACCAAAGGTCACTGGGATCAGTGAATGGTGTAAACAGTTTTGACAAGAACCAGTCCAAGGTCACAGAACCACACTGGGTGAATCGTCATCATCTGGATGAAATTCTGGTTTACATGTATAGGATTCTTAATTTTCCTGCCACAGGTAGAAATATTTAGGTCATGTTCACTCCATCACACTGCAGTAAGGTATGTACACAATGGCTCAGTGCAGTACCAATGATTCTGAATAGCATTTCAATGCACCTTGCTAATGAAAGTGCATTGAAATGCACAATGCATAATAACACTCTACCATGTGTTGTAGTGTGATGCATTAGAGAAAATAATACCTTTTTTGGTATTTTCTGGAGGCCAACACGAAGTCTAATTTGGGTACTTACACTACTTTCTTATAAAAATGCATTTAAGGCTTGAAGCAGTGATTTGGATCGCAACCTGCTGCAGTGAAAAAAATACTGCAAAGTAGTCGTGTGAACGGACACAAATTGCCTTGTCTTTGGAATTGGTGTGAACAGACCCTTAAAGGCATAATAGGAAATATTATTGTTAACAGAGCTAAATTAATTTGTGCCTTTTCTATCTGCCTAGAATTTGAATATTTTCGTGAAAGAAGCATGTAGGATCTCATGAAGTCAATTAACCAAAATAAAAAATTATGGTTTATTCAAAACATAATTTACATTTCTCTCTTTCGCATAGAAAAACTCCCCTGAAGAAGACCAATAATTAAAAGGTCGAAACACGTAGGAATATCATGTGAAACTCTACGCAATCACAATGGGTTTATGTAACATGAGCTGTATTTTTTCTATTGTTGATGGCTTATGCCTCCTATGTTAAAGCCAGAATAAAATAAGTTTTGATATAATAAACAAACTTTTTACATAAATTGATTGCTACTCTTTTCAAATACACTTTTGCTGCTAAAAAAAACCCTTGAGGGATTTTCTATTCTATAAAAACAATTAACTACTGTATATTTTTGCTTGTTAAAAGTTTTGGTGCTATAATTTTCCATGCCAATATAACTTTTCAAGAAATTCTGTGGATCTGGTATGTTTTAATCCTAATAAGGACATTACATAATATATTCAGACCTCAAAAAGTATTTCAGACATGAAAACTCACACACATGAAACTGTCTTGTGTATTTTGCTTAGGAAGACTAAATCCAGTGTCTGTACAATATTCAGACATTTGTCTGCACCCATTTTCCTTTTCATATTTGTTAAATCCTATCTAAAACAATTAAAATAACTTGTGCATTACCCATAGCCAGTTCAGATCAAGTTGCAAAACTGCTAATTCTCAAGTATGTCCCGTTACTCTGCTGCGTACTTCATCTGCTGTGACCTTCTCTAGAGCAGACGCATGTAAATACACAAACTATAGAAGGAGCTATTCACCGGAGTCAACTTATACACTAAAAAGGATTCTCACTCCAAGGATGAGTGCACAAATATGTCTGCTCTACGATAACAAGTTTTTCCACCATAGAGAGCCACCCGTACGATATCTCTTCCTTGTCTCAACCCTGTATCGTGTCGATAGGTGTCCAAATAACTGCTATCTGAAACGGCATGGCAAGATGCCAGAACATGATTTTTGTTAGAACCTTATAACAGAGGTGCAAGCTCTGTGTGCATTGAGATACAGGTTTGTTTTACAAAGCCATTCACAACTTGGCCCCCAGCTACATCACTAACCTATTATCAAGATACCAAACCAAATCATTCTCTTCATTCTTCCCAAGACCTCCTGCTCTCTAACTCTCTTGTCACCTTTTCCTACACTCGCCTCCAGGACTTCTACCGAGCCTCTCCCATCCTATAGAACTCCCTACCCCAATCTGCCTGACTATCTCCTACTCTGTCCACTTTTAGGAGATCCCGAAAAGCTTTCTTTTCAGAGAAGCCTATCCCATTTCCACCTAACAACTGTACTTTTATTTTCTCCATCAGCTCACCCCCACAGTTATTACCTTTTGTATCACTTGACCCTCCCTTTTAAGCCTAGTACACACCAGTATTTTTGTTTTTTCATTCAACCCAGCAGAGCTGAATGAAAAAAACTGACATCTCAGGAGGAGCCACTGTACTAAATATCTGATGTTAGTACAGCGATCTACCCTATTGCTATTGTGTTCTGACAGGGAGATGCCCCACCAGAACACTCCGATTCGCGCTCTAAGCCATTGGTCATGCCCAATCGACAGGTTGGATTGGCTGTAGTACACACATTGTGTACTAGGCTTTAGACCTAACAAGCAAGGTCCTCTGATTCCTCCTGTATTGAATTTTATCACAACTGTACTGTCTGCCCTCATGTTGTAAAGAGCTGTGCAAACTGTTGGCGTATAATAATAATAATAATTGGCTATATATAATATTTTTTACGTTTTAACATGAGAAAAGGGCTAACAATGTGCAACTTAAGTGAACCTGTGCTGTGCCCATTAAGGCCAAAGAAACAACTTCACTTTACCTAACCCCCAGAAACACACAGTTGTAATCGCAAAAAGAAGCTGTTGCTCATCATGACATAGGAGTCATTCAAGTCTGCACAGGACTATGGATGTAGCGAGTCACATGCACTTCTATAATTTTTTATTCTTCGGAGAAAACAGAGGGCAGGAAAGCCACGGTGAGTTTGTGCTGCTGGTACACTGCTGCTCACTGCTGCATTTCAGGTGGCTTTGTTACGATTTATGCTGATCTGAATGACAAGGGGTTGATTTACTAAAACAAGAAAGTGCCAAATCTGGTGCAGCTCTGCATAGAAACCCCCCGCTCTCTCCTCATTTGCACACTGGCTGTGTTTGACAGCAGTAGGAGTCAATGAGGAGGGAGAGTCCTCCTACAGCTGAGGCTATTGTGAACATTGCTGGGTCAGAGGGGGCCCAGGAAAGGATTGGGAGGCTGGGCACCGTACACAGAAGATTTTTTATCTTCATGCACAGAATGCATGAAGGTAAAAATCCTTCAGCCTTTAGAACCACTTTAACTGAACAAGCTGAAGTTAGAAGCTGATTGGCTACGAAATACAGCTGCACTATATTTTGCACTCTCCAGTTTTAGTAAATCAAACCCAGAGTGTCATCCTAGGCCTTGTCCTTATTGCTAATGTGCTTTTCTGTTTGAATCTGGTGGGGAAACTGTGATGTATGGTTTCCTGGGGCCCACCGCGTGGCGCTGTCACTTTGGGCCCGGGGTTGAGCCATCATTGCAGTGTCGTACCTCTTTTTGGCCTCTCTCAGCGGTTGTATGGTGGGGCAGGGAACCCGCCATGCTTGCTGGGAGAGGGTATAAAGGGGGCGACCATTTTTGGTGGGGGGAGTCGAGTCCCGGGCACCTTCAGCCTGAGGGCGGTGGTTCGTGTCAGTCCTCTAGGCGGCCTAGGCCTGGAGGACATTCGGAGGTCGTGTTCCATCCCAGGCACCTTTAGCCTCTCGCCTCATCCCGCAGAACCAGGGACCCACCCATGTCTACAGGGGATAGTACACCCCGGGTGGAGGCACCAGCGCCTGAGGAGGGGTCCCGTCCCCAGCCTACTCTTGCCTTCCCGGTGCCACCTGCACCTAATGCTGGGGATAAGAGACTGTCTCTGCGGGCACCTATGCCCAGAACGGAGGTGATCAGAGCACCTCGCCACCCGGATGCCATAGTCTTGCCAGGTGAAGGAGAAAAAGCCACCATGCCTCCACTGGCGAGACTACAACGCCTCTTTTGTCAAAAGGTTGTTGCTGAATATGGGTGGGAGTACCCCTACCTGGCCAAAGAGTTATTGTATGAAGTGGAAGTTTTATTGGGAGCGGTGGTACAATGACTTTGTGTGGACCCACATTCAAGTCCCACACGCCCGCAGGTACCTTGCATGCTCCCCCAAGGCCTCTCAGCGCTTTAAAGACTGCAAAGCAGAATGGATGCTGGGGCGACATATCCACGCGGACAAGGTGCTGATCCGATGCAAGGAAGGGGAAGATGTTGAATACCATCTAGAGACCATGGACCAGCACTTGAAACCACTTGTTCTGCCGCACCCCCGATTCTATCTATAGGAGAAGAGAGACTCCGTTTTTGTTCTTTACATTTCTGAACTTTCCGGGGTTCGTTGTTCTTGTTACCCAGAGGAATGGAAGGACTGTTCCTGTTTGTTCTTCAATTTTCCAGCAAGTAATCATGGACTCTGGGGTAGATAGGGCCCAAAGAAGAAGGAAAGTTCCACAAGTGCAGTTACCGCGACGCTGTCACCAGGTGGCAGTGTCGTGCATCGGCATTCACTGTTCACACACACACTTTTTGAAGGAAAGGATTTCTCTGCGGAGAAGTTTTTTCGTTCTCACACGAACATATGTGTCAGGGATTTGTGTGTTTAACTTTTCTTTTCCCCTCTGCAGGAGAGCATCCCATCAAGACCACTGAGGATGGGGTGGGTCTTAGCCAGGATGGGTGGGGAAAAGTGTTATGTGAAGATGTGATTTCAATGTTGCTGTTATGTGTTGTTGCTCCCCTTTCCCTCCCTTTCCATGTGAGGCTCAGGCACAACTGCTCTAGCTAGTTTTAGTTTCCTAAAGTTTTTTGTGTTTTTGTAATTCCTAGTGTGTTTCTGGATTGGACTATGTCAGCCGTTGAGGGCATGGTTTGCTCCAGACACTGGGGACCAGTATCAAACCACCAGGGGGAGAGTGTAGCGGGTATGTGCTTTTCTGTTTGAATCTGGTGGGGAAACTGTGATGTATGGTTCCCTGGGGCCCACCGGGTGGCGCTGTCACTTTGGGCCGGGGGTTGAGCCATCATTGCAGTGTCGTACCTCTTTTTGGCCTCTCTCAGCAGTTGTATGGTGGGGCGGGGAACCCGCTGTGCTTGCTGGGAGAGGGTATAAAGGGGGCGGCCATTTTTGGTGGGGGGAGTCGAGTCCCGGGCACCTTCAGCCTGAGGGCAGTGGTTCGTGTCGGTCCTCTAGGCGGCCTAGGCCTGGAGGACGTTCGGAGGTCGTGTTCCATCCCAGGCACCTTTAGCCTGGGGTGAGGTACTTGGATGGAGGTCCGGGACTGAGGGTCCCAGATTAAGGATCCGCGAGGGAGGAACTTCCTAGGGGACCCCGGGAGTGGGTACCCAAATCCAGTGGCGTAAGGGACCGGAGGGGGTACTTACCTGAAGACCTGGTGCAGCAAATTGCCAGTGACGGGTGAGCCTCCGGAGACCGCCGGGAGGGATGTCTTCCTCGATTGGGAGCAGAAATCTACTTCTGGGAAGGAAGTAGGAGAGTTCATTGTGCCTGGGCCTACTCGCATCCACACCCCCTGTCTGTTCTGTTCGTTGAGGGAGTCCAACTGATTGTGTTTGCTTTTACATTGAGAAGAATAAAGGAGTGTTGGACTTTAGTGGTGTGGGGCTCATTTACTGGCAGACACTGTTCAAGAAAACCAGGAGGAGGCTCCAGATGCAGAACACCGACCCAAAGGTAAAAGAGAATTGTCTCCCACTACACACACATCTGCAGTGGGAACTTTGCGTGGTGACCCCGTACTCTCTCCTCAGAGGTACCCCTAGACAAAAGTCAGAGCCAGAAGAACTGATTGAGAAGAGGAGAGAGAGGAGGCCGCTACACAAATTACTCTGCATACTAAAGTGTGTTATTACCACTGTTATTCAAGTATTTTTCCTTCCTTTGCTTGCCTTATTAATATTTTTGTTGGGTGCCAATATATTAAGTTAACCTTTAATAATTGATGGTGTGCCTGTTTCTTTGAAATAGCATTATTGCTAGCTACTTTTCTTGTGATATTGTGTGTTTGTGTACTCTGGCTGGTATGTCAGAGGAGGTCTTTTGGAAGGACGAGGCCAGGAACTGAGCAGGGTAGCTCCACATAGTGATAAAAGTAAATAAGTAATACTGCGCTGGAAAATGATATGAAAAAAGCTGCCAACACTGCTGGTACAAACAAGCTAGTGATAAATGGAAATAAAAGTGTAGCGCTATCTAAATAAATATGTATGAATATGAATATGTACACAGAAAACTAGATATAATAATATAGTGTTAACAAAATAAAATGATACAAATAAAGATCTGTATAAATATAATCCATGAAAGGAATAAAAAAGTGATGAAAGTCAATCCAGAGAAAACATGATGAATCAAAACGTGAAATTACAATCCATAGTCTTCTATGAGTGGAAGAAGGGAGCCACCACCAAGGTGAGTTGAAGAAGGCTTACCAGAGATTTTGGATTTGGCGGGGCATACGCCACCCAAATCACATAAAGCTTATGAGTGTGAGAACTCGAAAATTAATGTTATACAGATGTAATGTGAAATCCGCCACCAAGTATAAGTTGAGGAGGCTTACCAGAAGTCTCGGATTTGGAGAGGCATACGCCGCCCAAATCTGAGATTGCTTTAAGGGTTAATGAACCCCAATACGGATGGTCTTGAGTGGAGGGGTAGTCTGGAGTCAAAGGGGTTTAGCACTTCAATCAGACGGGACATCCAATAACACAAAACACCAATTCATGTAGGGACTCGGTATCCAATGCATACGTGTAGAGATGGAAAAACTCACATAGCATAATTCCGTTTGGAAAGGATTTAATATAAAAAAATCATACAATGTAACACTCACATTTAAGATGGTCTTAAAAGCATGGATGCATGGATGCAGGTACGAGAGCGATGTATATGGACAAATCCTGGTGGATTTGTCCATATACATCGCTCTCGTACCTGCATCCATGCTTTTAAGACCATCTTAAATGTGAGTGTTACATTGTATGATTTTTTTATATTAAATCCTTTCCAAACGGAATTATGCTATGTGAGTTTTTCCATCTCTACACGTATGCATTGGATACCGAGACCCTACATGAATTGGTGTTTTGTGTTATTGGATGTCCCGTCTGATTGAAGTGCTAAACCCCTTTGACTCCAGACTACCCCTCCACTTAAGACCATCCGTATTGGGGTTCATTAACCCTTAAAGCAATCTCAGATTTGGGCGGCGTATGCCTCTCCAAATCCGAGACTTCTGGTAAGCCTCCTCAACTTATACTCGTGGCGGATTTCACATTACATCTGTATAACATTAATTTTCGAGTTCTCACACTCATAAGCTTTATGTGATTTGGGTGGCGTATGCCCCGCCAAATCCAAAATCTCTGGTAAGCCTTCTTCAACTCACCTTGGTGGTGGCTCCCTTCTTCCACTCATAGAAGACTATGGATTGTAATTTCACGTTTTGATTCATCATGTTTTCTCTGGATTGACTTTCATCACTTTTTTATTCCTTTCATGGATTATATTTATACAGATCTTTTTTTGTATCATTTTATTTTGTTAATATTGTTTGAGTACTCTATCATTTGAGTCACTTAGCACGTTATTTTGGGTGATACACGTGTTTAACACTATATTATTATATCTAGTTTTTTGTGTACATATTCATATTCATACATATTTATTTAGATAGCGCTACACTTTTATTTCCAGGGTAGCTCCACATATATGTAAAGCCAAAACTATTTTTTCTAGGTTCAGATATAGTGGGGAAGGACTAAAACCCTTGTAATTTTTTTTTTGCTTTCTGTGTCCCATTGGCAAGTTTTCTCCTTACTACTTACCCCAGAAACACAACATGAAATTTTTTGAAATCCCCATAACTGAACCAGATGCCCCTACTGGAATATTTTCCCTCACCTCCTGTTCTGGTGAAAATAGTAAAATTCAGGATTTCCTATTACTTTGTAATGCATTGACAATGGGCACCAGGACAAATAGAATGGTTGATCAGCATGGGCACCATCAGCAATGAAACCCAGCCTGAGGTACTCACCCTTGCTCATTCTAATCGAAACTAAAAATAAAGTTTTAGCATAATAAAATAGGGTGTAATATAAACTACTGCCACGTGCTAATACAACACGTGACCTTTCTAACAAAGGAGCTTTTCTGGCTCTTCTGCACTAAACACAACAGCTGTTTATGTATGTTCAGTACTATTCTTTCACGCTTCAATACAGTACCCAATCCATACTGTATATTGAGTGTTAGCCTCTCCCTGGCTGACCTGATATATTCCCATACACATAAGGTATGATTTATTAATTTTATGGTATGTTATATATTTATGACATGCTTCCCTGGGGAGTTTTGATGGCAGGATGAAATTTATTTAAAAACTATGCAGAATTAGATCAGCACATGCTCTTCTATAAAGAAGTCTATTTAGATCTCTGCTCCCAGGCACGAGGGAGTCTAATGTACAACAGACATGGGCTTCTTCCTGTATGTGTTCATTTACTGAGCTGTACGAGAAAGAGAAACACGATGATTGGATTCAGACAGTGCATGCTTTGTAGAATGACTGCATTAGCATGTTTCTTGATTGTAGATCTGCTGAAAATAGTGTGTAAAATGTTGTTTTGCCCCAGATGTCAAATAATTACAGCAGTTTAATCTGAAAAGATATGCACCACTGAATTTGTACAAGGAAGGTTAGAAAGTAATTTTTTTCAGCACATATATTGTCATTTTTGTAAAATGAGTGAAAATTAGGTGGCAAAATATACACAGAGGCAGCAAACTAGAAACTGAAGTAGAATAAAAAGCAACTTCTGAATCAAACCATGTGTAGTTACCGGTACCTCTACTTTTTTTTTTAATCATTATAGAGCACTAGAAAAAGTGTGCCTGTTCAATGAATAAATAAGGGTATGGTGGCTGCAAATCTATCAGTGTAGGTTGGTGTAGTGATTGCAATGGGGTAGTGTGAGGTGGTACAGTGGGCATGCCAGTGCAGAGGCAAAATGTGGTGTCAAGTTTGATGGCAAGAGATGTGGACATGCAGATGCATGAGCGATTAGCAGGATCACATGCATGGGTGCAGTGATGGATAGCAGGGTCGGGCATGTTGAAATAGATAGATAGATAGATAGATAGATAGATAGATAGATAGATAGATGCAATGTTTTGTCCCATCAGTGGAGAACACGACACAATAGTGACTACGTAACCTGTGACAAATGTAGCTGGGGGAGCTTTGGCCCTGCAGCAGTCAGCAGTGTTTCTCAGGGTCGCTATGGGAATGCATGGAGTGGGGAAGCAGCTGTCTGTATGAGAAGACCAGCTTTAGCTTAAAACCATGACTTTAAGGAAAGCAGGAGGTCTTTGCCATTGAGAAGCACTGTCCAGTCACTTCACCTTCACACCAGTAAAGTGGCATCACCTATTGCATTTTGGGGAGTATGAGTTGCTGGGACCTTGAAGAAGGGGACATACCCCAAAAGTTTGTCCTGAAAAATTGTATGTTAGTGCAAATCAGCGGCGACCGGGCCATAAGGGGTGCAGGGGCACCACCCCCCTAATCTTCATGCGGGGCACAGGACACATGAATACCTAGGGGTTTTTTTTGTTTGTTTTTTAAACACATGATTAGAGCCTAAGGCTCTAGTTGGCTTCAAAAAGGTTGGGTTCCGGGTGCAGATCACTGCACCCCGAGCCCACCCACTTGTGACTAGGGATGAGCTTCGTGTTCGAGTCGAACATACGTTCGACTCGAACATCGGCTGTTCGATCGTTCGACGAAGATCGAACGATTTGGGCCGTTCGCGCCAAATTCGAGTGACGCGAACGGCCCACAATGCACTACGCCATCGCAGTGTCATCCAGGCGCTGTGATTGGCCAAGCATGCACTGTGACCCCGCATGCTTGGCCAATCACAGCGCCGGCAGCGAGGAGAGCAATGATTGGCCACAGGCAGGATGCCTGTGGCCAATTATTGCTGAGGGTGTTTAGTACACGCCCCACACTATAAAAGGCCGCCAGCACGGCGGCCTAGTGTAGTGTGTTCCGGAGCAGGGATAGAGCAGCATAGGCAGGGACAGTGACTGTTATTTCTTTCTTGCTTAACCTGGATTCCTTTAGTTTAGGGAAAGAGAAGGATAGGTAGGGAGAGTGTCAGTGTGTTTTGTGCTTGTGCTATAGTGTGCTTAAAAAAAACATTTTTTCTAGGGACAGAAAACTGTAGGTAGGGACAGTGTCAGTTTCTTTCACTCTGCAAGTCCTTGTTTCCAGGGACCTGTAAGGACAGTGAGGGAATTGTCCTTGTGCTATATTGTGCTTAAAAAAAACATTTATTCTAGGGACAGAAAACTGTAGGTAGGGAGAGTGTCAGTTTATTTCACTCTGCAAGTCCTTGTTTCCAGGGACCTGGAAGGACAGTGAGTGAATTCTCCTTGTGCTATATTGTGCTTAAAAAAAACATTTATTCTAGGGACAGAAAACTGTAGGTAGGGACAGTGTCAGTTTCTTTCACTCTGCAAGTCCTTGTTTCCAGGGACCTGTAAGGACAGTGAGTGAATTGTCCTTGTGCTATATTGTGATTAAAAAAAACATTTTTTCTAGGGACAGAAAACTGTAGGTAGGGAGAGTGTTTTTTTTCTTTCACTCTGCAAGTCCTTGTTTCCAGGGACCTGTAAGGACAGTGAGTGAATTGTCCTTGTGCTATATTGTGCTTAAAAAAACCATTTATTCTAGGGACAGAAAACTGTAGGTAGGGAGAGTGTCAGTTTATTTCACTCTGCAAGTCCTTGTTTCCAGGGACCTGGAAGGACAGTGAGTGAATTGTCCTTGTGCTATATTGTGATTAAAAAAAACATTTATTCTAGGGACAGAAAACTGTAGGTAGGGAGAGTGTCAGTTTATTTCACTCTGCAAGTCCTTGTTTCCAGGGACCTGTAAGGACAGTGAGTGAATTGTCCTTGTGCTATATTGTGATTAAAAAAAACATTTTTTCTAGGGACAGAAAACTGTAGGTAGGGAGAGTGTTTTTTTTCTTTCACTCTGCAAGTCCTTGTTTCCAGGGACCTGTAAGGACAGTGAGTGAATTGTCCTTGTGCTATATTGTGCTTAAAAAAAACATTTATTCTAGGGACAGAAAACTGTAGGTAGGGAGAGTGTCAGTTTATTTCACTCTGCAAGTCCTTGTTTCCAGGGACCTGGAAGGACAGTGAGTGAATTGTCCTTGTGTTATATTGTGATTAAAAAAAACATTTTTTCTAGGGACAGAAAACTGTAGGTAGGGAGAGTGTTTTTTTTCTTTCACTCTGCAAGTCCTTGTTTCCAGGGACCTGTAAGGACAGTGAGTGAATTGTCCTTGTGCTATATTGTGATTAAAAAAAACATTTTTTCTAGGGACAGAAAACTGTAGGTAGGGAGAGTGTTTTTTTTCTTTCACTCTGCAAGTCCTTGTTTCCAGGGACCTGTAAGGACAGTGAGTGAATTGTCCTTGTGCTATATTGTGCTTAAAAAAAACATTTATTCTAGGGACAGAAAACTGTAGGTAGGGAGAGTGTCAGTTTATTTCACTCTGCAAGTCCTTGTTTCCAGGGACCTGGAAGGACAGTGAGTGAATTGTCCTTGTGCTATATTGTGATTAAAAAAAACATTTTTTCTAGGGACAGAAAACTGTAGGTAGGGAGAGTGTTTTTTTTCTTTCACTCTGCAAGTCCTTGTTTCCAGGGACCTGGAAGGACAGTGAGTGAATTCTCCTTGTGCTATATTGTGCTTAAAAAAAACATTTATTCTAGGGACAGAAAACTGTAGGTAGGGAGAGTGTCAGTTTATTTCACTCTGCAAGTCCTTGTTTCCAGGGACCTGTAAGGACAGTGAGTGAATTGTCCTTGTGCTATATTGTGATTAAAAAAAACATTTTTTCTAGGGACAGAAAACTGTAGGTAGGGAGAGTGTTTTTTTTCTTTCACTCTGCAAGTCCTTGTTTCCAGGGACCTGTAAGGACAGTGAGTGAATTGTCCTTGTGCTATATTGTGATTAAAAAAAACATTTTTTCTAGGGACAGAAAACTGTAGGTAGGGAGAGTGTTTTTTTTCTTTCACTCTGCAAGTCCTTGTTTCCAGGGACCTGTAAGGACAGTGAGTGAATTGTCCTTGTGCTATATTGTGATTAAAAAAAACATTTTTTCTAGGGACAGAAAACTGTAGGTAGGGAGAGTGTTTTTTTTCTTTCACTCTGCAAGTCCTTGTTTCCAGGGACCTGTAAGGACAGTGAGTGAATTGTCCTTGTGCTATATTGTGATTAAAAAAAACATTTTTTCTAGGGACAGAAAACTGTAGGTAGGGAGAGTGTTTTTTTTCTTTCACTCTGCAAGTCCTTGTTTCCAGGGACCTGTAAGGACAGTGAGTGAATTGTCCTTGTGCTATATTGTGCTTAAAAAAAACATTTATTCTAGGGACAGAAAACTGTAGGTAGGGAGAGTGTCAGTTTATTTCACTCTGCAAGTCCTTGTTTCCAGGGACCTGGAAGGACAGTGAGTGAATTGTCCTTGTGCTATATTGTGATTAAAAAAAACATTTTTTCTAGGGACAGAAAACTGTAGGTAGGGAGAGTGTTTTTTTTCTTTCACTCTGCAAGTCCTTGTTTCCAGGGACCTGTAAGGACAGTGAGTGAATTGTCCTTGTGCTATATTGTGATTAAAAAAAACATTTTTTCTAGGGACAGAAAACTGTAGGTAGGGAGAGTGTTTTTTTTCTTTCACTCTGCAAGTCCTTGTTTCCAGGGACCTGTAAGGACAGTGAGTGAATTGTCCTTGTGCTATATTGTGATTAAAAAAAACATTTTTTCTAGGGACAGAAAACTGTAGGTAGGGAGAGTGTCAGTTTCTTTCACTGTGAAAGTCCTTGTTTCAAGGGACAGAGAAGGACACCTGAAGGTAGCCCTTATTGCTTTTTTCCCATCTCCCTGCAGGCCATCTATTAGAATGTCTGGAAGGCAAACAAGGAGAGGCAGACAGTCAGGAGGCAATAAAAGAGGGCAAGCAGGCTCTGTGTCTGGGGGCAACAGTGCTGGTCGTGGACGCGGTGCATTGTCATCAGCACATGGCCATGGGACACGCTTGTCCTTCTTTTCGGCAGCTGGACATGTTGAGCCACATCATGCCGAAGACTTGGTAGAGTGGATGACCAAGCCCTCCTCCTCCTCCTCATCCTCTCTCACCCAGGCTCAGGGTACTGGAAAAGCAGCTGCCAAAGCGTCGTCTTCCCTGGTATCAATGTCAGACAAATCATCAGTCACTCCTTCCCTAGACCCACCATGTCCTCCTCCTGAGGAGTCCCCCGAACTGTTTCAGCACAGTGTTGGGTACATGCTCCAGGAGGATGCCCAGCGTTTCGAAGGGTCTGATGATGAAACCCAGCTAGAGGAAGGCAGTAGCGTGAGAGCAGACAGAGGGGATGCTCAAGAAGGACACCAATCTGGCAGTCATGTTCCAGCAGCTGCAGCATACTGCCAGATTGGCTCCAGTGATGAGGAGGGAGGGGATGATGAGGTCACTGACTCCACGTGGGTGCCTAATAGGAGAGAGGAGGAGGAGGAGGATGAGGAGGAGGCACATCTCCAACGAGGCAGGATGCCCTTTGGTGGCCAGCGTAAGGGCAGTACACCGACGGAATCACACCGCAGAGCTCCGCCTGTGCAGGGCGCTGCCTCTGCCCGTCATTCAAAAAGTTCTTTGGTGTGGGCCTTTTTTGAGGCTAGTGCATCAGATCGCACAGCTGCTGTTTGCAACATATGTCTCAAGCGTATATCGCGTGGCCAAAACATCAGCCGCTTGGGTACCACATGCCTGACCAGACATATGTTGACCTGCCATGCAGCTCGTTGGCAAGCCTACCTCAAAGACCCACACCAAAGAACAAAGCGGACCTCTCCTTGCACCGCATCAGCTGGGATCTCCAACCCCACTATAACTTCAGTCCTCTCTGAAACATGCACTGAGAGGAATGAAGGTGTAGAATTAGGTGTGTCACAGCCAAGTACTTGCGCCCACTCTGCTAGCAGTACACCGACGTCCGATTCTAGCAGGCAAATTTCCCTGCCCCAGCTGCTGGACCGTCGAAAGAAGTTCACTCCCAGCCATCCACATGCCCAGCGGTTGAATGCTAGCTTGGCTAAATTGCTAGCGCTTCAACTGCTGCCTTTTCAGTTGGTAGACTCGGCCCCCTTCCGTGAGTTTGTGCAATGTGCAGTTCCTCAGTGGCAGGTTCCCAAACGCCACTTTTTCTCACGGAAGGCTATTCCGGCTCTCTACCGGCATGTGGAAGGCAATGTCTTGGCCTCGCTGGACAGGGCGGTCAGCGGTAAGGTGCATATTACCGCTGACTCATGGTCCAGCAGGCATGGACAGGGACGTTACCTTTCTTTCACGGCCCATTGGGTCACTCTTTTGGCAGCTGGGAAGGATTCAGGACAAGGTGCAGTAGTGTTGGAGGTTGTCCCACCGCCACGCCTCCAAAATGCTACTACTGGTTGTGACACACCTCTCTCCTCCACCCCCTCCTCTTCTTCTTCCTCCATGGCCTCTTCCTGTGGTTTGTCCTATGAACCAGCGGTGCTCCGTAGCCGTTCACGGGGCTACGCAAGTACGCAGGCAAAAAGATGCCATGCCGTGCTTGCGCTGGTGTGTTTGGGGGACAGAAGCCACACTGGGGCAGAGGTCCTGTCTGCTCTGCAGGGCCAGGCCGAGAGGTGGTTGACGCCACGCCAGCTTAAGCCAGGAATGGTGGTTTGCGACAATGGCACCAACCTCCTCTCCGCCCTCCGACAGGGACAACTGACCCATGTGCCCTGTGTGGCTCACGTCCTTAACCTGGTGGTGCAGCGCTTCTTGGGCAGGTACCCGGGCTTACAGGATGTCCTGAGGCAGGCCAGGAAAGTCTGTGTGCATTTCCGCAGATCTTATAATGCCAGTGCTCGCCTGGCTGAGCTGCAAAAGGAGTTGAACCTGCCCAAGAACCGCCTTATATGTGACATGCCCACCAGGTGGAACTCAACGTTGGCCATGCTGCAGCGGCTGCACACGCAGCAGAGGGCCATCAATGAGTACCTGTGCGACTACGGCACCAGGACAGGGTCAGGGGAGCTTGGTTTTTTTTCTCCACGCCAGTGGGGCATGATCAGGGATGCATGCACTGTCCTGGCACCATTTGAGGAGGCCACGAGGATGGTGAGCAGTGACAGTGCATGCATCAGTGACACTGTACCTCTTGTCCACCTGTTGGAGCACACGCTGCGTGGAATAATGGACAGGGCACTTGAGGCAGAACAGAGGCAGGAAGAGGAGGACTTCCTTGCCTCTCAAGGCCCCCTTTACCCAGACAGTGTTCCTTCTGTCCCACCCATCGCACAGGAAGAGGAGGAGGAGGAGGAGGAGGAGGAGGAGGAGGAGGATTGTGTCAGCATGGAGGTGGAGGCTGGCACTCAGCATCATCAGCAGCAGTCTTTTAGGGATGATTTACAGTCCCAAGAAACCAGTGGACTTGTACGTGGCTGGGAGGAGGTGGCTGCGGATCATGTCGTCCTTAGTGACCCAGAGGACTCCGGAGCGAATGCCTCAGCAAACCTACGCTGCATGGCCTCCCTGATCCTGCAAAGTCTGCGGAAGGATCCTCGTATTCTTCGGATCAAGGAGAGGGACCATTACTGGCTGGCCACTCTCCTTGATCCACGGTACAAGGGTAAGGTTGCGGACCTTATGTTACCGTCGCAGAGGGAGCAGAGGATGAGACAACTCCGGGAGGCCTTGCAGAAAGGTCTGTGCAACGCGTTCCCAGAGACTGGGAGGTTGCAAACTCCTGGTCCTGGACAACGAGTTGCTGAGGCTTCGGCCAGTCAAAGAAGGAGCGGTGGGGAAGGTGGCCGTCTGACCGATGCGTTCAGACAATTCTTTAGTCCGCAGCCCCAAAGTATGATCGGTTCCAGCAACCATCGCCAGCGTCTGATAAACATGGTGCAGGAATATCTAGGGGCAAGGTCAGACTTGGACACCTTCCCCACCGAAAATCCTCTGGCTTACTGGGTCTTGAGGATGGATCACTGGCCAGAGCTTGCACAGTATGCAATTGAGCTACTGGCCTGTCCTGCATCCAGCGTTCTTTCGGAACGCACATTCAGTGCTGCTGGAGGATTTGTCACGGATCACAGGGTGCGCCTGTCCACCGACTCGGTTGATCGACTGACTTTCATCAAGATGAACCAGTCTTGGATCACCACCAGCTACCACACACCTGATGCTGATATAACAGACTAATTGATTTTAACATGTCACATCCCTTCAAGACTGATGCTGATGCTGAGTGCCTGTGCTGTTATGTTGACTGGCTATCCTCCTCCTCCGAGTCCTCAATGATACGATTGATGATGATAGCTTGTAAGATCATTTTTGTTTATGGGTGCCGCCACCAGTGCCTAACGCCCAATTTTTCAGCCCCTGTTTAACAGGGGCGTGTAATTACAATTTTTGAAGCAATACTTTGCAACAGGGCTCATTGGTGTGCTCCAAGTACAGTATCTGTGAGGAGTTGCAGTGTTGTGCCACCAGTGCCTAAGGCCCAATTTTTCAGCCCCTGTTTAACAGGGGCGTGTCATTACAATTTTTGAAGCAATACTTTGCAACAGGGCTCATTGCTGTGCTCCAAGTACAGTATCTGTGAGGGGTTGCAGTGTTGTGGCACCAGTGCCTAAGGCCCAATTTTTCTGCCCCTGTTCAACAGGGGCATGTAATTACAATTCTTGATCTAATAATTCACAGCAGGGCCCATTGCTGCACCCACCAAGAGTAACTGTCAGGGCTTACAGTGTTGTGGCACCAGCACCACCATCAAAGGCCCAATTTTTACTACCACTGTTCAACAATTATATGTAATTAAAATTCCTGATATAATAGTTGACAGCAGGGCGTTCCAGCACCAACCAAGAGTAACTGTGAGTGCTTACAGTGTTGTGCCAACACCAACAACTAAGGGGCCTATTTCTGCAGAGTATATACGGCAGGTCCCTACTTTCAAACATCCAACTTACAAACGACTCCTACTTGCAAACGCAAGAAGACAACAGGAAGTGAGAGGAAATCTACCACTAGGAAGGAAAATTCTCTCCTGTAAGAATAAATATGGGAGAAAGGTGTCTCCTCTGTACTGATGCTTTATCAGCAATCCTTGTTTCAAGAAAAACACCACATTTCAAAAACAGTTGTCATTGGGACGGAAAGTGAGGTGAAATGTTCTGAACAGGGGCACAGACAGCAAAACAAATGTTACAGGGGTGATAACCCTTACCTATGTTTTCCAAAAAGTTTAAAAATAGATTTTTGGTCTGGAGCTACACTTCAACAATGTACCTGTTCAAAATTACAAACAGACTCTACATAAGAACAAACCTACAGTCCCTGTCTTGTATGCACCGCCTGTATAGGGCTGTTCAGAGTATATAGGGCCTTTTTTATTTTATGTGCGGGGTTCCCCTTAATATCCATACAAGACCCAAAGGGGCTGGTAATGGGCTGGGGTAGGGGGGGGGGTCATGGGGTAGCTATGCCATTTTTCTTAAAGAATTTCATCCATATTACCGGGACCAGACATTACATTAAAGCCGCAAGCAGTTTTAAATGGCTTTTTTTTCCTTTAGAAGTGTCATTTTGTGCAGGGACAGTTCTAAACACGGGAAACACGTGGCACTTCACAGGCATACTTTAGACACCCCCCAGGTATGATATTTAAAGGAATATTTGACTTTTTTTTTTTCACTTTATGCATCATTAAAATGACTGCTCCCGAAAAACGACCGTTTTTAAAACTTCTTTTTGCATTGATACATGTCCCCTGGTGCAGAACCCGGGTTCCCAAACCCTTTTTAGGACAATAACATGCATAATAGTTGTTATAATTAGCACTTTAGAATTCGAACGTTCGCATCCATTGTATTTAATAGGGTTCTAATGTTCGTTCGAACTTTCGGTCCGTTCGCGGGTTCTGGTGCGAACCGAACAGGGGGGTGTTCGGCTCATCACTACTTGTGACATTAGCGAATCAACATTCACTACTGTCTTCCTGCTTCTCCTCCCGGCCAATCAGGACAGAAAGCGAGTCCTAAAACTGGATTGGTCGGGAGAAGAAGTGACCAGATTGGCCGGGAGGAGAAGCCTGGGGAAAGCCGTCTGCGACCTGGATGGGGTAAGTGCAGGTGGGTCAGCGAGTGGGCAGGGTTTTTTTTCTGCCACCCCCCCCAAAAAAATGGGCGCCACTGGTGCAAATAAAAAAAGTATCACTGACAGTACTGGATTGTTTCTGTGGAGAGTACAGAAATTCATATATTTTTTTTTTAATAAGGTGAACATGTAGTGTGTTTTCATCTGATATAGAAAATGTAGTCAGCATCAATTTTGCTGTATCGCTTTGCAAACTGTGGACCACAGAAATAAATAGTATGGCAATAAAGCACACATGCAGTGAGTTTTACTGCATGTTAAAGTGGAGCTCCACCCTAAATAGCAACTTTTGCTATTTGGAACCCTCCCCCCCTCCGGTGTCACAATTGACACCTTTCAGGGGGGAGGGTGGTGAAGATACCTGTCTAAGACAGGTATTTTCACCCACATCCGGGAGTCCTGTCTCCGGGAATCTGCGGGAGTTACGTCACTTCCCGCAGACTTCCCTTTGTGTTCTGGGAGACACTCGGCTCCCAGAACACAGGAGCACCAATCAGAACGGCGCAGCGCGACTCGCGCATGCGCCGTAGGGAACCGGGCATGAAGCCGCAGGGCTTCACTTCCTGGTTCCCTCAGCGAGGATGGCGGAGGGAGCAGCAGAGCGACGAGCGGTCGCTCGTCCTCTGCTGCGGACGTCGCTGGACTCCAGGACAGGTAAGTGTCCAAATATTAAAAGCCAGCAGCTGCTGTAGCTGTAGCTGCTGGCTTTTAATTTTTTTTTTTCCGGCGGAGCAACCCCTTTAAGGTAATATTCCTAATCACCTGACCACAGAGATAATTTTTATTTATTTTTTTACTTTTTTTTATAGGTAAGAGCATGCAAAATGGATGAAGGAAAATGCAGCAAAACATAACAAGCAGGATCCTCTGAATTCTCCTGCATTGAATTGTATTGTAACTGTACTGTCTGCCCTCATGTTGTAAAATGCTGCGCAAACTGTTGGCGCTATATAAATCCTATATTATAATAATAATAACGTTTTCACCTGGTGATCCTGCCAGTAACACTGACAGTACTAAATCATCATACTGTATCTATAAATAATTACGGTTGCCAACCGTCTGTAAATTTACTGACAGTTTGTAAAAATCTGTGATTTTTTACAACCGTGAGTAAATATCAGGGGCTGATAATTTGTTATTCTGTGATGACTTGTTAAGTGTAAATCAGGCAAAATGACTTGTTATGGGTATTGTCAGTGTTTACATATAAGGTTGTTAGTAAAAAATGTACTCCGCCAGTAAAGTTTTCATGTTTTGTCAGTAAAAAATGCTGCAGGTGGTGGTTGGCAACCCTGGTTCTCACCCTAATTCCACAAAACAGAATACCTCCTCCTCCTCTCTTCTTCTCAATAAAATGGTGGAGGGGGGGGGGGTCTGTAGTCGTCAACATTGGAAACAATGTAAGTGATTACTAGATTACAGTCAGCAGAAAAAAATAGCACAGAAAGTTTTCAGGATTCCTGCACGCTCAGCAGGTATTTTTTTGCAGTTATTGAATAGATATAACAAAATGCTCTCAGTGGTATGTATCAAAAGAGAGCAAATAAAAAAAGTTAATTTCTACTTTGCAAGCTTGTTCCAGGTCAGTGATAAAAAATATTATAGCCAGAAACAGCTTGGCAACTAATATTCTTCCAAAGAGGTCAGCATTGGCAGCTCCTGTATTTCTCTCTCTATAAATTCCTTCAAAGCAGAAAAATACAGAGTGGTCTTAATATTATCTACGTTTTTTGATGAGTAGTATCTTGACAGGAAGTTCTCAATTAACTAATTTAAATATATATATATTGTGACAGCAGGAAGGTAAAGTCACCTGGTTGCATCCAGGGGGGTAGATATATTTCGCCCAGATTCAGGCTTTACGCCGACTTATACAACTAGGTGGAGAGTTGTATAAGGCTAGTGGGCTCATGGATGACTCATACCTCTAGGGAGAGTGTGGGGCGTCGTACAGACAGGGAGTTGATGAGGCCAGCTGAAGCTTGTCAGCTCATTTAGGCCTCTATAAGAACTCCCAGATTCATTAGGTGTTAGCTCATGCCTGGAACCAGACCTGTGTGGACTGTCTAGGGAGAGTGAACCCCTGTGCGGTGAGACAAAGCCTGTGTGGCTATTTGCTTGGACATTTAAAACCAGGGACTTAGGGACTAGGACAGCACTAGGCTGATCCCAGTTGTTAGTTAGGAAACCTGTATGTTTAGTCAGAGGTCAAGTTGACCAGGATTTATTTTATTTATGTTTCTTTTGCTTTGCTATGTTTTGTCACTGTAAATAGAAAATAAACCGCACCTTTTTGATTTTGAAAACCACAACCTCCGTTTGCTGGGCCTGTTTTTGTCTGGGGAGCCCATCCCGGGGGTCACACACACCCGCTGCCGAGCTAACCCCCTCACAGTTGGTGGAGAACCAGTGGCAGTTTTTTTTTAAGCCAGCATGGAGGAGATACTGAAACAGCTGGCTCTAGCAAATGCCAATCAACAGCAGACAAATGCAGGTTTGCAAAGGAGCCTTGCAGCCCAGCAGCAAGCTCATCAACAGAGCCTTGCAGCCCAGCAGCAAGCTCACCAACAGAGTCTGGAAGCTCAGCAACAAGCCCAGCAGCAATCTGAGGCCCGCTTCATAGACCTGTTACAGAAGCAAGAGCAGAGACTACAACAAATGGAAGCAGTAATGCAGCAACGTCCGCAGACCAGTGAGGAAAGCCGTCCCACTAATACCGCGTCCTTTGGGGTGAGTCGTTTATTGACAAAAATGACTGGAGAGGATGATCCAGAGGTATTTTTGACCACATTTGAAAGGACCGCTGAAAGAGAAAAGTGGCCTGAGGAGCAGTGGGCTGGACTGGTGGCTCCTCTGTTAACTGGTGAATCGCAGAAAGCTTACTATGACCTAGAGCCTAACCAAGCAAAAGACTATGTGATGCTAAAAGCTGAAATTTTGGCAAGGCTGGGTGTCACCCAGGCTGTCCGGGCTCAGCGTGTGTATAACTGGACTTTCCAGCTTGGAAAACCCCCCAGGTCTCAAATGTATGATCTCATTCACCTGAGCAGAAAGTGGCTACAGCCAGAGACTTTGTCCGCACCAAAGATTGTGGAACGTGTTGTAATGGATCGGTTTTTGAGAGCTCTTCCTACTGCCATCCAAAAGTGGGTAAGCCATGGAGACCCAGAGACGGCCGATGGTCTTGTGGATCGTGTGGAGAAATGCTTGGCTACAGAGAACCTGACGGCCTCTTCCAGAGACACTCGGACTTTCCACCCTAAGACCAGACCATCCCCAGGGGCGGATAAGAGGATTCCAAGGGGTGAGGGTGGAGAGAGTGAGAGGGTGGGAGCTCTACCCCAAGTTTGGCGAGAACAGCCTGGGAAATCAGCGGCTCAAGAGGCGGCAAGAAGGATCGTTTGCTACCGCTGCCGGCAAGCGGGACATATTGCAGCCAATTGCCCGGTTGTGGAGGAACCCATGCAGTGTGACTTTCTGACGGGCAGACGTCAGTCGCTGTGTGCGACAGTCGCATGCACTGCCATTCGAGGAACTGAGAAACATTTATGCAAAATGTGTGTTAATGGTAGAAATGTTGTGGTATTGCTGGATTCAGGTAGCCTTGTGACCCTGATAAAGGCTGAGTTAGTTAAAACAGAGGTCTTTGGGAATAGCAAGGTAGCTGTTATTTGTGTGCATGGGGACACCCGAGAGTATCCAGTGACTACAGTGTGTTTCGAGACCCCCAAAGGTACCCTCTCTCATCCAGTGGGCTTAGTATCTCAGTTACCGCATGACGCCATTGTGGGAAGGGATTTTCCGAAGTTCTGGGAACTGTGGGATGATCCTGAGCCCCCCACTGGTGCCCCTATGTACCAGGAATGTGATAGCCAGAACTCCCCTGAGAGTGGTGAGGACTCTCCGGAATTTCCCTTATCAGTATTGGCAGGGGAGACTCAAGAAACTGGAGAGGAGCCCACCTCCTCAGACGAAAACCTACCGTCTGTGGAGTTTTCTGATCTTGAGGTTCACAGGGAAAACTTTGCCACAGAACAGTTGAAAGACCCCGCCCTAATAAAGGCACGGGAAAACGTAGTGAAAATAGATGGCGAGTTAGTGAACCCAGATAATACCTGCACTTACCCATACTTCAGCGTAGAGAAGGACCTACTGTATCGGGTGGCAAAAAGGGCAGAAGAAACCGTTGAGCAGCTTGTGGTGCCCAAACCTTACAGGAAGTTGGTGTTGGAGTTGGCCCATGGGCACATTCTTGGAGGTCATCTGGGGACAGAGAAAACCCGAGAGAGGGTATTACAGAGATTCTATTGGCCGGGGGTGATGAAGGACATAGAAAATTATTGTTCCTCCTGCCCTGTGTGTCAGAGGTCGGCCCCGATGCCACATTTCCATAGCCCGCTGGTCCCTCTACCCATCATTGAGGTCCCGTTTGAGAGGATCGCCATGGATTTGGTAGGGCCTATAATCAAGTCCGCTAGGGGGCACCAGTACATATTAGTTATAATGGACTATGCCACCCGTTATCCAGAAGCGATCCCTCTCCGAAATACCTCGGCCAAAACCATAGCCAAAGAGCTATCTCTTGTGTTTAGCCGGGTGGGTATTTGTAAAGAACTGCTTACGGACCAAGGTACACCCTTTATGTCCCGGGTTATGAAGGAGCTGTGTAAATTGTTCAAAGTGACGCAATTATGTACATCTGTGTATCACCCCCAAACCGATGGGCTGGTTGAAAGATTCAACAAAACCCTAAAACAAATGTTGAAGAAAGTGGTGGATAGAGATGGAAAGGATTGGGACTGTCTACTTCCTTATCTGATGTTTGCTATTAGGGAGGTGCCCCAATCCTCTACGGGATTCTCCCCCTTTGAGTTACTGTATGGGAGACACCCAAGAGGGCTGTTGGATATTGCCAAGGAAACTTGGGAAAGTGAGAGTTCTCCCCACAGGAGTGTGATTGAGCATGTCGCCCTGATGCAAGACCGAATTGCACAGGTAATGCCCATCGTGAAGGAACATTTGGCCCAAGCGCAGTTAGCACAGCAGAGAGTGTACAACCGTGGAGCCAAGACCCGTACCTTTTCCCCGGGGGATAGGATACTGGTACTTGTCCCTACGGTTGAAAGTAAATTCCTTGCCAAATGGCAAGGCCCCTATGAGATAATGGAAAAAGTGAGCGAAGTGAATTACAAGGTCAGACAACCAGGAAGGCGAAAGCCCGAACAGATCTATCACGTTAATCTGTTGAAAGCCTGGAGGGATAGAGAGTCCCTAGTCGCAGACACTTGGTCACCAGCTCAAACTGGTTGCGTGATTCCTGAGGTTGGAATAGCAGCCACCTTGTCACAACCCCAACAACAGGAGGTTAAGGAGTTTGTGCTTCGCAACAAGGAGGTATTCTCTGAGCTGCCGGGACAAACATCTGGGGTAGAGCATGACATCATTACCCCGCCCGGTGAAAGGGTGAAGTTAAAACCCTATCGGATCCCAGAGGCCCGACGGGAGGCAATACGGGAGGAAGTACAGAAAATGCTGAACTTAGGGGTGATAGAGGAGTCCCAAAGTGATTGGTCTAGTCCCATTGTGTTGGTGCCTAAACCGGATGGGAGCTGGCGATTTTGTAACGATTTTCGTCAGTTGAACAAAGTTACAAAATTTGACACCTACCCCATGCCACGTATAGATGAGTTGATCGACCGGCTGGGAACAGCCCGATACATGACGACTCTTGACCTCACAAAAGGGTATTGGCAAATCCCCCTGGCCAAGTCGGCCAAAGAGAAAACCGCATTTGTAACCCCAGACGGGGCGTTCCAATATAAAAGAATGCCGTTCGGGTTACAGAATGCGCCGGCCACATTCCAGCGGAAAATGGACCAGATGCTGAGGCCCCATCAGAAGTATGCTGCGGCTTACCTGGATGACGTAATTGTCCATAGCACAGATTGGGCCTCACATCTGCCAAAAGTGCAAGCAGTCCTGGACTCTGTTCGGGAAGCGGGGTTTACGGCTAACCCCAAGAAGTGTACCATTGGGCAGGAGGAGGCCAAATATCTTGGGTACACCATTGGGAGGGGAGTAATAAAACCCCAACTCAACAAAGTCGAGGCCATCCAGAGTTGGCCACGTCCCAACAGCAAGAAGCAGGTACGAGCCTTTCTGGGAATCGCTGGGTATTATCGGCGATTCATTCCCCACTTTGCTTCTAAGGCTGTGCCCCTAACCAACCTGACGAAGGGGAAAGGGTCGGTCATGATTAAATGGACCCCCGAGGCTGAGGCAGCATTCCAATTCTTGAAACAAGCCTTATGTAGCCAGCCAGTGTTGTACTCACCCGACTTCTCTAAAGACTTTGTCGTACAAAGTGATGCGTCAGATGTGGGGTTAGGAGCAGTATTGTCCCAGGTCTGGAACGGAGAAGAGCACCCAGTCATTTACCTCAGCAGGAAGTTGAAGTCCCATGAGGTAAATTACGCCACCGTTGAAAAGGAGTGTTTAGCGGTGAAGTGGGCTCTAGATTCCCTTCGGTACTACCTGCTAGGTAGGCACTTTGACATGGTTACGGATCACGCTCCGTTAAAGTGGATGGCTCAAAACAAGGAAACAAATAGAAGAGTGAATAGGTGGTTCCTGGCCCTCCAGGAATTCAACTTCACAGTAAAGCATCGCCCTGGCGTTCAAATGGGGAATGTGGATGCTTTGTCTCGAGTACATGAATGCCTGATTGCTGGTGTTCCAACCCCGAGGTTAAAACAAGAGGGGGGGGTATGTGACAGCAGGAAGGTAAAGTCACCTGGTTGCATCCAGGGGGGTAGATATATTTCGCCCAGATTCAGGCTTTACGCCGACTTATACAACTAGGTGGAGAGTTGTATAAGGCTAGTGGGCTCATGGATGACTCATACCTCTAGGGAGAGTGTGGGGCGTCGTACAGACAGGGAGTTGATGAGGCCAGCTGAAGCTTGTCAGCTCATTTAGGCCTCTATAAGAACTCCCAGATTCATTAGGTGTTAGCTCATGCCTGGAACCAGACCTGTGTGGACTGTCTAGGGAGAGTGAACCCCTGTGCGGTGAGACAAAGCCTGTGTGGCTATTTGCTTGGACATTTAAAACCAGGGACTTAGGGACTAGGACAGCACTAGGCTGATCCCAGTTGTTAGTTAGGAAACCTGTATGTTTAGTCAGAGGTCAAGTTGACCAGGATTTATTTTATTTATGTTTCTTTTGCTTTGCTGTGTTTTGTCACTGTAAATAGAAAATAAACCGCACCTTTTTGATTTTGAAAACCACAACCTCCGTTTGCTGGGCCTGTTTTTGTCTGGGGAGCCCATCCCGGGGGTCACACACACCCGCTGCCGAGCTAACCCCCTCACAATATATATATATATATATATATATATATATATATATATATATATATGTAGCGGGGTGTCACTTTATGGTGTTTATAAGAGACTATATTGCATTAAGTGGGTCCCGTTCTTCTCTGGTTCCTATTGGGTAATATGCTGGCTATTGCTTGACAATAAGAAGGGAAGTGCATGGTGGGATTTGTGGTACCGGGAGAGTTGGACTCCAATGGCAAGGGTACTATACAGACTACCAAGGTCTGCTGGGGATGGACTATTTAAGGGAAGGAGGAGCAACGCGTGGTCTCTTTGGACATCGCCCGCCCAGCAACTTGGATCCTGTTGGGGCCTGTCGCGTTGGTTTAGGCCGAAGAGTCCGGGCCTACCGAGAAAGAGCAAGCCTGCTAATCGGAGAGGGAGAGAAGCCTCATCCAGAGAGCCTGCTGACATCTCAGAGTTCCTGAGGGTCGAGCCATCTTCACCTTCCCCTTTGGTTGTCCGGAAGATCGGAGACTGTGGGTGACCGGGAGATTGCGTGGTGAAGCTCAGCAGCGGGATCGGTTGACGGATTGGTCTGGTCAGGTGAGAGAGCACTTGCTCAGGAATTCTTAACTGTGCTAGGCCTGCGATTCTTTACCTAGGCCACACCGCCATCACAGCAGTGTGCCGCGCACCCAGTGATAGTGTGCTGCGCAGTTGAAGTTGGGCGTCTCAATGCCTGTGACTTTAGGCCCAAAACTACAGTAGGATTACAACTAACTGTTATTCCTTGGATTACAAATGTAAAAGTGCACCAAAGTTGCTAGCGAAGATCCCTTCTAAAGGAGTGACTATAACTCACGGGGATATTGTTCGGGCGCCATATTGCCCACAAGGGGGAAGTTCACAAGCGCAGTTCTATTAGAGACAATTAGTGTGTATAAGATTGGTATATCAAGACAGTGGTTATATTGTGCATAACTTTGCAGGGCTCTGCATGTTTAAATGCCTGTCTGTTAACCTAACCATTTCATTACCTAGTAAAGATATTTTATGGTTAAGTAATCACGGTGTGTGGACTGTTAACTGTTCCAGAGAGACGACCAGCACAGGTACTTTAGTTTTAAACAGTGAAGGTATATTGCATTGTGGTTTTCATTATTCGTGTGCTGCAGAATCTCACCTGTTTAACCAATGTGCCAGCAGAGGGTCAGAGCCAGTTTATCGGGGGTTGACAGCAGTAAGGTACAGGCCCAAATTAATACCAGCAGCTCTCTTAACTGGGGGTAGTGCTACATATATATATATATATATATATATATATATATATATATATATTCCTATATATCTTACATATACATTATATTGGATTCCTGAGCTACATTATAAGATGCTCATTAAAAGAAAGACAAACAAAAAAATAGAAACGAAAACCTGTGATTTTCCAATTCTCCTATGGCAGAGGTTAGTCATTACACCCAAGAAAAACAAATGCTATTACCAGTTGCACAGTGTTGTGCTGACCTACATAGATCATCATGGTAAACGTATAGATTTAGGATGTATGTGTAGCTGCTACAAAGCAGAAATTGGTAGCGCTGGCCAATATGTTAACCTGCATCGAAGCAGATTTATAAATTTGTTCATTAAAGGAAGTTAAGCGTGCAAGAACATTCCAAGGGGACAGTGAATATTTCATTGACAGAAGAGTTCTAATTAAGCGTTTCCATAGAGACCAATGCAATCTTGTCATCTTTACGTTGGTGAAGGAGTGCTCTTATCCTTCAGCCTCCCAGCAAAAATATGGCTTTTATTACACTTTATGCTAAATCAAAAATGTATTTATAAGCACTGCACTATGTCTTTCTGAATTATTAACCACTCCAGCCCCAGAAGAATTGGCTGCTCAATGACCGGGCCTTTTTTTGCGATTCGGCACTGACAATTGCGCGGACGTGCGACGTTGTACCCAAACAAAATTTACGTCCTTTTTTTCCCCACAAATAGAGCTTTCTTTTGGTGGTATTTGATCATCTCTGCGATTTTTATTTTTTCGCGCTATAAACAAAAAAACATTTTGTACTTTTTGCTATAATAAATATCCCCAATTTTTTTTCTCAGTTTAGGCTGATATGTATTCTTCTACATATTTTTGGTAATAAAAATCGCAATAAGTGTAAATAAATTGATTGGTTTGCGCAAAAGTTATAGCGTCTACAAAATAGGGGATAGCTTTATAGCATTTTTATTACTATTATTTTTTTACTAGTAATGGCGGCGATCTGTGATTTTAATCGGGACTGCGATTATATGGCGGACACATCGGACACTTTTGACACATTTTTGGGAACATTGGCATTTATACAGCGATCAGTGCTAAAAAAATGCACTGATTACTGTAAAAATGTCTCTGACAGGGAAAGGGTTAACACTAGGGGGCGATCAAGGGGTTAATTGTGTTCCCTAGTGTGTTTCTAACTGTTAGGGGATGGGACTGACCTAGAGGAAATGACAGATTGTGGTTCCTAGCTATTAGGAACTCACGATCTGTCTTTCCTTACAGAACAGAAGAGGGATGTGTATGTTTACACACACGTCTCTGTTCTGCCTCTCGTGCCCGTGACCGTTTGCAGCCGGCGGTTATCGCGACCGCTGGTCATGAGCATCGGCACCCCCGCGATGCAGTGGGCGCGCACGCCTGCTATCCCGATTAAAGGGACCGACGTACAGCTACAACGGTTCGCAGGATCGTGCCGACCTGCCGCCGTATAACGACGGCAACTGGTCGGCAAGTGGTTAAAAGATTGCATGCATCTATGTTCTGTGTGATACTAATAATTCGTTTACAAGCAACTGTATAAAAGATTGCCAAGAAATGAGTACTAGAAAAAAATATATCGCCCAATTAAAAACTGGTAGGATCCATCATAATTCGTAATCTCAAATTGAAAACATAATATCATAAAATGGGATGGGGCCAGCTGAGCACATCTGCTCTGTTTGATTACTCTTCCCATGCGCCCAGAAACAGTGCCAGCAAGAAATATGGATTCATTTTTACCCTTAGATGGGCTTTAATATTTTTACCCTACTGCTTCTTTTTAATTGTATAAGATTCCTAAAAAACATTTACCATATACAAAAGATTATACCGTGAATATATACTTCCTCATCTGGTTTTGCCCTTTTAATTATATGCTCATACGTCAGTTCTGCTGGTCGAGGTCCCTTTTTTCCTGTTTTTTTCCTTTTTTCTTTTTTTTTCTTTTGTCTGTATTTTTTAGTTTAGCTAAGGTATACTGGTACTTTTCAAGGTATAATACTAACATGAGACTTTGTTTTGTTTCTGTATGTACACCACTAATTTTTCCAAGTAGTGCAAGAATATGTCCTTGTAATTTTTATTTGCAAACACAGGCTACTTTGTTACAACTGTGCTTATGTCTCTGAGAATTATGTCCTTTAATGTGAAGGGCCTGAACTCTGTTCAAAAGCGCTGGATTGCTTTGAAGGAATTCAGATCCTCAGGAGCTGATATAGTCATGCTCCAGGAAACCCATTTTAAGGCTAACGGCTCTTTAAAATTTGCTTCTAGGTTATATCCCAACTCCTTTCTTGCCTCTGACTCCACTGGCAAGGCAGGAGTTGCTATTCTGATTAAGAAAACATGTCCCATCAGGGTCAAAGATTCATATTCTGACCCTCATGGTAGGTTCCTTCTCTTGGATTGTGATTATATGTCCTCCTCTTTTACCTTAGCTAACATCTATGCTCCTAATACCGGTCAGGTTGATTTTCTGACTAAGGTTTTAGATATGCCTCAGTGTCGCCCTCAACCCTTCATGATAGTGGGGGGGGGGGGACTTCAATCTCGTCATGTCTCCTACTAGAGACAGGCTAACTATTCCTCTTGATACGCGGTCTAGAAAGGTAGTCTCCACAGCTAGATCCTTTCGTAGATGTATTAGATCCCATCAATTATTTGACTCATGGAGGATTAAACACCCCTCCGCTAAGCAGTATACTTTCTATTCCATGGCCCATAAAATGTTCTCTCGTTTGGATCATTTTTTTGTTTCAGCCCCACTCATCCCCCACATTACAGACTCAGACATATCCCCCATTACGTGGTCGGACCATGCCCCTATCACTTTGGATGTCCAAATGTCTCAAACCCCTTCTAGATCTTGTCACTGGCGGTTAAATGACCAACTTCTTCAATCTGAACCTTCCCGCACGACGTTAGCATCTGCACTGAAGGAGTTTTTCCTACTTAATTTAGGGTCAGTTGCGGATTTTTCCACGCTGTGGGAGGCACACAAAGTGGTTTTCCGTGGTGTGTGCATCGCGGAGGGTACTCGCCTGAAAAGGGATAGGAACAGCCTCCTGAAATCCTTGACGGCTGCCCTTGGGTTGGCCGAGCGCAAACTTCTGTGCAAACCCACGGTGTCGAAACTCCGCACTGTTATGTCTATCAGAGAACGAATTAAATCATTACATCAAGGTAAGGCCGCTAGATCTCTCCTATGGGCTAAACGAAAGTTTTATGAATTCTCCAACAAACCTCACAGGATGTTGGTCAATAAGCTCAGGCCACGCCCATTTCATTCCTTTCCAGATTTTCTCCTCCGTGCGGATGGAACTAGGACCCACTGCCCTCTTGAGATGTCTAAGATATTTGGTAGCTTCTATCGGAAGCTATACAGTTGTCTTACACCCGAAAAACACTTCAATTTCACGCAAGATAAATTCAATGACTTCTTTACAGGCCTAAAACTCCCGGAAATTTCCACATCGAATCTGGCGGAACTGAATACTCCCATAACTACCGAGGAACTTCATAATGTACTTAAGGAACTCCCACTTCATAAATCCCCAGGCCCTGATGGACTCCCCTATTCATATTATAAAGCTTTTGAATATATCTTGTCTCCTCATTTACTGGCCCTCTATGGTACCCTCCTTAAAGGACATCCTCCGCATTCTCAGTTTTCCCACTCCTATATCTCTGTAATACCTAAGCCGGGTAAGGACCCCTCTTCCCCTGACAACTATAGGCCTATAGCACTTTTAAATTCAGATTACAAGATTTTCACCAAAATCCTTGCGTCCAGATTATCCAAATATATCCCCAAATTGATTAATAGAGACCAGGTGGGCTTTGTCTCGGCGAGACATGCTGGCGACAATACCCGCCGCACGGTTGACTTGATTGATCTTTTGAACAGATCCTCACACCAAGCATTGGTTCTCAGCCTGGATGCGCAAAAAGCATTTGACAGGCTGAGCTGGCCCTATATGTCCTCGACACTCCGGTTTTATGGTTTCAGGGGGCCTTTTCTAAATGCATTACACGCATTATACTCCCAAGTTACAGCACAAGTCCAGATGTCTTCTTTTCTGTCGCCCCGCTTCCCCATGTCCAATGGTACTCGCCAGGGTTGCCCTCTTTCCCCATTGCTTTTTATACTATGCTTGGAGCCCCTGGCTGAGGCCATCCGTTCCCATCAGGACATTCGTGGGGTTGTGATGCGACAGAGGGAATACAAACTTTCGCTATTTGCTGATGACATTCTGCTTACTATTACTCACCCTTTGCTTTCCCTCCCATCTCTACACAACCTCCTTAATTCCTTTGGTGCTATTTCTGGTTATAAAATAAACACTACAAAAACTGAGGCCCTTCCTATCCATATCCCTCCCACATTACTGTCCCAACTTATGACTTCTTACCGCTACAAGTGGTGTTCCATCTCCCTCAAATATTTAGGGGTTCATCTCACCCCTACGTACTCCACTCTGTATTCAGTAAATTTTCCTCCCTTATTTTCGGACATCAAAAAATCATTACAAAGTTGGGCCAAATATCCTATCTCCCTTTTAGGGAGGATTAACGTATTGAAAATGTCCATTTTGCCCCGGCTATTATATTATTTTGAGACATTACCAGTGGCTATACCTATGTCTCAACTTAAATCCCTCCACAGATCCTTTTCAAATTTCATCTGGAACGACAGGGCGCACCGCATTCCCAGTTCCGTGGTTTTCGCGTTGAAATCCAGGGGAGGCCTGGGGGCCCCAGATATTCTTAAATATTACTATGCCACTCACCTTAGGACGATAGCTTCCTGTTCTACCCTTCATGCCCCTAGCCATTGGTCTGATATAGAGAAGGGAGTGCTTTTTCCGGTTCATCCCTGTTCCTTGATTTGGTCTCTTTCCCCTCATATAGATCCTGTTTATAGACGTCAATGTACAGCCCCTATGAACTTCACTCTATCAATATGGAGTAAATGCCTCAAATCATACCCCCTCATGTCATCTTGCCCCCCCCTTCTTAATGTTTTATTCAATCCGTCCATCCCTGATAGTCTATCACTAGGTCGGATATTCCCCTGGGTCGATGCTTCTTTGTTCCAGCTCCGCAATTTAGTGCATCCGGTAACTCGTAGGCTACACCCATTTGATTTTTTCAAAGAAAAGTTCCATATTCCTTCTCGACTTTTTTATTTCTATTTACAGATCAGGCATTTCCTTCACTCTAGATCTCCATCTTTTTCTTTGACCTCTCCTACCCCCTTTGAATATCTGTGTGCCCAAGGTCCCCATCAACTCCATTTGGTTTCCTCTATTCATCGTATCCTCCATGAGTCATTTATCCTCACTGAGGACACCCATCTGTATATGAAAAAGTGGGCCCAACTGCTGCAAAGACCCATAAGTTCTCAAATGTGGGACAGGATATGGTCCTCCGTCTCGAAATCTTCTAGATGTGTTATTCATAGGGAGACCTCAGTGAAGATCCTCATGTTCTGGTATAGGACCCCTGAACTTATACATAAATACGACCCCTCAATCTCGAGGAATTGTTGGCGATGTAATAAGGAAATAGGGTCAATGTATCATATTTTTTGGCAATGCCCTTTGATTCAGCCCCTCTGGTTGGATGTCATGAGGCTGATCCAGAGGGTGGTGGATGTCTCCTTGCCGCTTGATCCTCTACACTATTTGTTGGGTCTCCCCTTTAAGGGCATAACTAAACACGGGAACAGACTGATTTCCTATATTCTGTTAGCTGCCAAGAGACTGATCCCCCTTTGCTGGTTATCTAACTCCACCCCCCCCCCTTGGTCCAGATTCCTCCAACTAGTTGCTGGGATACGTAGGGTGGAATATCTGACGGCTTCTGTAAATGACGCATTGCCCCGATTTGATAAGATCTGGGATCTATGGGATCTATGGGATCTATGGGATGCCTCGGAATATGGAATGCATCCTTTGGCTAATAAGTCATGATTTGCCCAATCCCTTCCCCCCTCTCCTCCTTCTAGTCTAATAAATCCGGTAATGCCTCACTTAGATTATGGTCCATATTCTGGTATTATCTTGACTTTCGTGTGTTTTTTTTTTTTTTTTTCCCCCACCTTTTTTTTTTTTTTTAATCTCTAAACTGTGATCTCTATTTCCTCTAGTTTCTTTGTTATGCATATGAGCCTGTTCTCCAACTTCCTTTGCTATACGGTTCACTCTTGTGTTCTGTATTTTTAGACACTTCGGCTGAAGTGTTCTGCCTGTAATGTACATTCTGATTTGCTTGTAATTACTTTGTGATTATTGTAATTTTGCAAAAATTTTCAATAAAAATACAATTATAAAAGATTATACCGTAATCAATCATTGTCAAAATGTAGATCCTTGCAAGTAAATCTTAGTAAATGTTAGCTGAGATGTTCTTAGCAAGGTGTGGTCCCGCACTTCCACCTACCCATTGCCATAATTGCATGAAAGGTAAATTGTTTCAACTTTTTTTTTTTAAAAGTGAACTTATCATTACATTCCACTTTAGGTTTAATGTACACGGGACATTTTGAAACCTCTCCTGAATGATTTAACTTGACAGATAGTAACCGACGTTTAAAAACATCAGTTTTGCCAAATTTATATGCCGTGTTTGGCCGCGTTTAGCCACGTTTGCGTTTAGGAGCGTTTTTGTTTTTCCAAACAGTCAAAAATGTATCTCCAATAAAAACGCCTGTGAATGAAGCGTGGCTAAATGCGAGTAACCGCGTTTATAAGCTGTTACAGGCATTTGGTGTTTCAAATGCCTATGAACATCCGTCCTGAACGCATGTTTTTGCTTTCCAAAAAATGCTTCTAAACTCCACTGTCTAGAAACGACTGTAAACTACCCTGTCTACTTCAACTGATAAGATAACAGAGGAGAGTTCAAGGGTAGATGAAAAAGTGTACATGAAGCCTTAGTAGCAATGTATATTACATTATTTTATAACTATAGGACTATTCAATAAAACCCTAGGCAAGAACTTCTTGCCTAGATAGAATTGCACTAACATTCCTAAATTGCAATTTAAATATATCTATATATATATATAGATATATATATCTATCTATATATATATCTATATATATAGATATATATATAAAAAAAAATTAATCCAAATTTTTGGCTTTAAAATCTATGCACTACCTGTATGCACAGCTCTTCTTCGTCCTAGCCACGGATAAACGTCTCTTAATAATGATATGGTCAGCACTATCTAGACTACATCTCACCATGCTCCATTGTGCTGTAAATCTATACAAGAGTCTCACTGAAGGGACTTTACATGCAGGGGTGCTGTGCATTGGCATTTCAGCCTGTAGTCTGCATTGGGAGCAAATATCCAATAACGATTGCAATGCTGCTTCTTCATAGACACAAGTATGAAGTGTTGGGCTCTAGGACAGGAAGTTGCTGTAAAGTCTTTTACTGGCAGCAACACAAGCAAGTGTACAGAAGAAAAAACAATACAGTCACCAGAACTAATGATGGGTACCATATAGCAATTTATTTTTTATTTTTTTCAAAACTGTTTATTCACTTTTTCCAGAATTTTTTTACAGAAACAAACTAATAAATTACACATTAAAAAGGAAAAGGGAGTTCAAAATGGTAAGTGTTTGTTAACCCCAAAAAATAAATGGATCCTGCTCCTTTAAAGCATATTATATGACACAATGAGGGTTATTTACGAAAGGCAAATCCACTTTGCACTACAAGTGCAAACTACAAGTGCAAAGTGCACTTGAAATTGCACTGAAAGTGCACTTGGAAGTGCAGTCGCTGTAAATCTGAGGGGTAGAGCTGAAATGAGGGGAAGCTCTGCTGATTTTATTACCCAATCATGTGCCAGCTAAAATGCTGTTTTTTATTTGCCTTACATGTCCCCCTCGGATCTACAGCGACTGCACTTCCAAGTGCACTTTTAGTGCAATTTCAAGTGCACTTTGCACTTGTAGTGCAAAGTGGATTTGCCTTTAGTAAATGACCCCCAGTGCTTGTCCTGAGTTATTTGGCCCCCTGTAACACCTAAAAAACCTGGCTGATCCTGACAGTTTCTCCCCACCCCTCTGTAAACTGACCACGGTGTATCATGGCTGCTGAGCCCTGATACCGTGGTCAGTTTACGTGCCTCTGTCATCAGCAGCCTGCTATCTGCTCTGCTCTCTGCTCCTGTGTCCTCCTCCCCCCTCCCCTTTCTGTCTGTGTGTGAGCCGCCCCTCCTGCTGTTCTCATAACACTAACCTTCATACACCATCAGCACTGCCTCCTATTGCAGTGTCCCCCTCATCAAAGGAATCTCAGCCCCCCCCCACTGCATCTCTCAGGGGAGAAAAGGAGAAAGCTGGCCAGTCATGTGATCACAATCTCGGCTGTGAAATTAGGTATTTGCAGCATTTATTTTTATATATCACACACAGAGGGGGATACTACAAAAGGAGGCAGTGCTGATGGTGTATACAGGTTAGAGTAGCTTAACAACCACTTTAATGATATCAATTATCCTGATCTTTTCCTTATTCCTTCTATCTATTTACCCATCACCAAACCCACTCTGACCACTAAGTTCCTACATACCTCATTCATTGGTAATTTCTTGCCTCCACCACTCTCTCTTATGCGGTGTACACACGATCGTTTTTCATGCTGTTAAAAATGCCATTTTTTAAAATGGGCATTAAAACCGATCGTGTGTATGCTCCAGAGCATTTTTAACGGCGTGAAAAACGGCCATTAAAAATTTCGAACATGCTCTATTTTTTCACGTCGTTTTTCATGTCGTTTTTTTTAACGACGTGAAAAACGATAGTGTGTATGCTTTTACGAGGGGAAAAAAAATGCGCATGCTCAGAATCAAGTATGAGATGGGAGCGCTCGTTCTGGTAAAACTAGCGTTCGTAATGGAGATAGCACATTTGTCACTCTGTAACGGACCGAAAAGCGCGAATCGCCGTTCAACAAAGTTTACTAACATGAAGGGTGGCGCCATTCGAATGGAACTTCCCCTTTATAGTGCCGTCGTACGTGTTGTACGTCACTGCGCTTTGCTCGAGCGTTTTTTTTAATGATCGTGTGGATGCAAGACAGGCTTGAGAGGAAACATGAAAAAAAACTACGAGAAAAACGTTGGTTAAAAAAATGGCATGAAAAACGATTGTGTGGAGGAGCTCTGCCAACAGCAATCCCTATCTAATGCCATCCGGAGCTTTTAGCCACGGCCCAAACCCCCAAAAACAGCTATCCAGGCTCCAGTGTGTCCCCTGCATCTGCCTAACATCAAATTGGTCATCCTGACCGCCGGACAGCTCCGCTATACGGCCCACGACCGCATCAGCTTGCCAGAGCCCCGCCGCCATCTTGCGGCCTACGCGATCCCCGCATCCTCGGCGTTCGAGTTCCGCGGTCCGCCCGGCGGGCGGCGACGGCAATCCTCCACATCAGTGGAGGACCTTCCCCGCGCAGACCGGCGCAGAGTCGCCGGAGAGCCACCGGGGGCCCGCGACCGCATCAGCTTACCAGAGCCCCGCCGCCATCTTGCGGCCTACGTGATCCCCGCATCTTCGGCGCTCGAGTGCTGCGGTCCACCCGGCGGGCGGCTACGGCGATCCGCCACACCAGAGGAGGACCTTCCCCGCGCTGACCGGCGCTGAGTCGCCGGAGAGCCACCGTTGGCCTGCGACCGCATCAGCCTACCAGAGCCCCGCCGCCATCTTGCGGCCTACGCGATCCCCGCATCCTCGGCGCTCGAGTGCTGCGGTCCACCCGGCGGGCGGCGACGGCAATCCGCCACACCAGAGGAGGACCTTCCCCGCGCAGACCGGCGCTGAATCACCGGAGAGCCACCGGGGTCAACTTGTGAGGCACATCGCAGCTGAAACACAGGTGAGAGGTGGCCATCTTGCTACACCCCTGGAGCCCACAGTAGCCTCCCCACCCCTTGTTAGCCTGCGGGACTACAGCATCATCCGGCCCACACAGGGGGTATTCTCGGCCGGGGATTTGGGATCTCCTCAGTCCAGTGTTTACCCTGGGGATTGCCAGGACCCTGTCCCCACAGTCTATTGTGGCGGCCATCTTGCTGCACCCAACAGCAGTGTAGCTAGGACTCCACAGGCTCCTATAAGACACTCTGCAGAAATCCTAGAACTACCCAGTAAATCTACCTATCAACAATAGTCCCCATTATAGGACCCCTATATTTTCTGCCTCAAGAGACACTGCTGTACTCATCACTCCAAAAAGCGGCCATCTTGCTACACCCACACCCCATTAACCAGTTCTCCCTGGCTCCTAATTGCTTAACCCTTAATCTGATGGCCCCGCAGCCCCCTCATCAAGAAGTACATACCAACATTGCAGACATGTAATGAATCATTTACCGGGGACATACGGGACAAGATGAGCTAAAAGACACAATCAAATCTTAGAGGGGACGCATGCGCGGCGCGATGCAGATCACCAACTTTAATTAAACATTCCATCAGATCAGCGAGGATTTAACCCACACTGCATTGTTTAACCTCCACAAACTACCATATATTTTTTATAATCCACCTTGCAGTTCATACTAGTGCATGCCGTCGGGCAAGAAGGCGTACAATCGCCGTGCGCAACAACACTCTTTGGTCACATACTCATTACGCAACAAGGAACATAGAAAGATGGCCCAGATGGGCGCTGGTTCTCCTCCGGTACAGTCTCCTACAGCTTCCAATATTCCTCAGCAGAAATCTGCTTCCACACATAACAATAGTGATCTCTCCTCTCAGATCACAAAATCAGATCTGGACTTCAGCTTAACCAAAATCTACGAAAAACTTGTAGACAAGATACAGTGTGAACTCCAAAAAACAACAAATACACTCACACAAGAAATAGCAACCCTGGGAGGTCGCACCGATATTCTAGAAACCAAACACGACGAGCTCTCACTTGCACACAACGACCTTAGAAAGGACTTTGAACTTTTAGCTGAAAACTACACATACTTACAATCGCAAGTAGAAGATTTGGACAACCGCAACAGAAGGAACAACCTAAGGATTCGTGGTATCCCAGAATCAGTCACTGAACTGATCCCTGCAGTGTCTAAATTGTTCCACAGTCTCCTCCCTGAAACACCCCCATCCTCATTTGCGTGTGATAGAATTCATAGGGCCCTGCGCCCTAAACCTCCCCCAGACAAACCTCCTCGTGACATCATTCTATGCATGAAAGATTTCATCATTAAGGAAAACATATTAAGAGCATCCAGAAACATGCATAACATCGAATTGGAGGGCACCAAAATCCAAATTTTTCCAGATATCTCACAGGCTACCCTGGAAAGAAGACGCAAAATGAAGGAGATTACTTCAGTATTACAATCAGCTCATATTAGATACCAGTGGGGTTTTCCATTTAAGTTAACAGTGCCACACAACGGGACAACCTATACAATATTCAACACCTCAGAAGGCAAGGATCTCCTTGTGAAGTTAGGTCTTTTAGATCCGGGAACAAATACAGGACCTCCAGCAACTCCCCACACCTCACCTATCTGGGCCACCCCAGCCACACGTCGTGATCAAAGGAGATGGCGACCATCATTCAGAAATTTAGACACTTGAAGATAAAGATGGATCCCATTTGTGGCCCAAAACTTACCCCCCTTCTTTTATAAAAACCTTGCTCTTTTCCTCCCCCCCCCTTTTTTTTTTTTTTCCTTCCCTTTTGCAAGGTTCAAAGTACCACTTTTACAGTTCGAAATGTTTGAGGTTGGTTTTTCTGATTATAGTAAACAACTGTACCACACGTTTAAATGGTACCGGGTCGGCATTACCACAGTTTCTTATATACGATATTATATATCTAACATTTTTTCTTGCTCCTTTTTTATACTGTTTCGTATGCTAATTTTTTATCAATATAAGTAACAGCATGCACTTATATAAAAAATGTTCTTTTTATAGCATCCTCGCTAAGGCTGATGTGCTCCGCCTGCGTTAGTTTGTCCCCCTACTCACAAAGGACTCCAAAAGCATGGTTCAACTGGTGGATATTTTTCTGCTACTGATCCTGCTATCCTCCGTTCTAGTGGTGGAGGGTCTATTTGTGAGTAATGGACAGTATTGTCCAAATCAATACTTTTTTCGGTCAGGAAGTGCTTCTCACCCTGACCCCCAAATTATAAAAGTTAATTCTCATAGTCATACTAAAACACTCTATATTTACAAAATGTTGAAAAGGTCAAACAAACTCTCTTTACCTCAATTAAAACATTATTATGGAATGTCATTGTACAATACAGTACCGTTATTTTCTATAAGTTTACTAGTTCTAATGTGCCACTGTTCAAGAGCCCTGTTCTCCATGGTTCTGTTGTATAGGTACAAAATGTTATTCAAAAAACAAAGGTCAACGAGAAAATATTTGAGCTGGATACGAATGTATAATTTGATATATTACATATATACACAGTTACAAATGGCAATACAATGTTGGCTAGTTCCGCCTATATCTCAAGTAGCTTCACTTTCGATCTTAATGGCGATAATCAAATTATTAACTCCACTCCGATTTGCCTATATACTCAAACCTGGGCTTGTTGACCCACTGCCATTTCTTCATAACCACCATCGCCCCTTAATACCAATACAATGGGTCTCAGAGTGATTTCTCATAACGCCCAGGGTATTAATTCGCCTCACAAGAGAAAGAAGGCCTTTCGCCATTATAAAAGATTAGGAGCTGATATAATTTTAATGCAGGAAACGCACTTTGCCACAGATAAACACCCTAAATTTTTGGACAAAAGTTACAGCCAATATTATTGCACTACTTATAACACAAAATCTAGAGGTGCTGCTATATTCATTAGAAACACAGTGTTATTTGAGGTTCAAAACATATTTAAAGATCCAGACAGTCGTTACTTGATCTTGAAAGGTTCAATCAAAGGACGTTCTATCACCATTGCCTCAATTTATGCTCCCAACGAAGCCCAGTCAAACTTTTTCATCAAATTTTTTGATACTCTAGACAATTATCACTCCACACATTTAATAGTGGGCGGGGATTTCAATTTAGCTGCTCACTCAGCTCTAGATAGAAGCAATGTTGTCCCATCCTCAAAAGCTTTCCCCAAATCCTTGAATAGATCACTATATAACCATCAATTAATAGACACTTGGAGAGCCCATAACATTGGATCCAAATCTTACACATTCTACTCCCATCCGCACAACTGCTTCGCTCGTCTTGACTACATCTTTTGCACCCCAATTCTACTTGCCAATTCCTCTAGAACAGATATCCATCCGTGTCCTTGGTCTGATCACCACATAGTTTCCTTTGATACCTCACATATAGGTCTAGCCAACACAGCACACTCATGGCGAATGAACGATTCCTTGCTCACAGATCCCTCAAGCAACCAACAAATTCTATCTCACCTTGAACAATATTTTGCACATAATGTAGCACCAGACATGTCCCCTACAACTATATGGATGGCACATAAAGCGGTAATGAGAGGTCACCTGATAAATATCGCCTCAATCAACAACAAATCCAAACTTGCAGACATTAGATCCCTAACAAAAGATCTAGATCACTTGTATCATAGAAACAACCAGAACCCATCTAGTGACCTACTTAAACAGATACAAGAGAAACGCACTACCTTAGACACATTATTAACATCAGATACTGAAAAAGCTCTCAGATGGTCTAAAGCTAGATTCTTACTCAACAGCAATTCTTATTCCACCATGTTTGCTAAAAAACTAAATCAATCTATGAAACCCCCACACACCTATAAATTAAGGAACCCTTCTGGTAATTTGGTATCCCATCCCAAAGAAGTCATGAAATTACTCTATGACTTCTATAAAAATCTCCTGACCTCACCAAAAACACCCCCGAAACAGTCCTCCTTAGACTGGCTTAATAACATTACGTTACCCACTCTTACTAGAGATCAAATTGAATCTCTTAATGCCCCTTGCTCGGAGATAGAAGTTAACAAAATCATTGGAACACTAAAAATATCCACAGCCCCAGGCCCTGACGGCTATACCACATCTTACTATAAAAAAATTTCCTCTACCATTACACCACACCTTACTAAACTTTATAATAATATCTTACAGGGTGGCCAATTCCCACCCGAGATGATTTTGGCTAATATGTCCCTACTTCCCAAACCAAATAAAGATCACTCCACCCCTCAAAACTATCGCCCAATATCAGTTATCAACAACGACCTAAAAATATTCGGCCGTGTATTAGCAGACAGATTATCAGCCGTTATCTCCCCATTAGTTGATCCTGATCAAACAGGCTTCATTCCCAACAGACAAATAACAGACAACATACGACTTACCACAAATATCATTCAAGACTCAAACATTCATTCCAAATCCACACTGCTTCTTGGTCTTGATATACACAAAGCTTTCGACAGCGTTTGCTGGTCATATCTTGACACTCTTCTCCCAAAATATGGCATCAACAATGAATTTCTACATGGCTTTAAGGCTCTCTATCACAACCCACAAACACGTATCAAACTCCCAGGTAACAATTCTGACTTTTTTCCCCTGACTAAGGGTACCAGACAAGGTTGTCCACTCTCCCCCCTACTCTTTGCCCTCGCAATAGAACCCCTCGCCTGTGCAATCAGAAACAATACAAATATTAAAGGATATCTTAAGGGATCCAAGGAATACAAACTGAGTCTTTATGCGGATGACGTCCTTCTATTCATAACTGACCCTCTTATTTCCCTACCTAATCTAACTAAAACCCTGGACGTCTTCCATGATTTGACAGGTCTGGGAGTAAACCTATCTAAGTGCTCGGCTTTACCAATCAACATTCCCCCAGCCTTAATATCTTCACTTAAAGACAAATTCTCATTCAATTGGCACGTAGATTCGTTTAGATACCTAGGTATTCAGATTACATCTTCATATAAAACGTTATATCAAGCAAACTACCCTCCTTTATTTAACAATATTAAAAACCTACTTAAACTATGGTCATCATACCAGATTTCTTTCTCGGGCAGGATAGTAGCCACAAAAATGATGATATTACCCAAACTTCTATTCTTTTTTAGAACCCTTCCACTTATTCTACCCAAAAAAACACTAGAATCTTTACAGAGAGAAATCAATAAATTTATATGGCAAAACAAGAAACCCAGATTTAGTTATTCCCTTATGTTTAGACCCCATTTAAAAGGAGGCCTCAGCATTCCAAACCTTTGGCTATATTACCTGTCGGCCAGATTCACCCAATTAGCCCAATGGTATGCCCCTTCATTCCAAATTCCTTGGCTCCTGTTCGAGGAAGAATCTATCCTACCCTACAATTTACAAGGACTTCTCTGGTCCAATGTCATCCCACCACAAAAAATAAGGCCCTTAAACCTCATCGTCACTCACACTCTTCAACTATGGAACAGACAAATCTCTAATTTTAAGTTATCCTCGGATGTTCCCCCCTTGGCTTCCTTTGTGGGTGACCCACGTTTTTCCCCCCCAGATAGAGCTCAGGATGAAAATTTGCTAACATATTGGAAGTCACATAATCTAATACATTTAAAATCGCTCTCCCAAGACAATGCATTTCTTACTTTCACCAGACTACAAACAAAATACAATATCTCTCCTACCGAACTAGAGATCTATGCGAAAATAAAAAAATTCTATGAGAAATATTACTCACTTACACTCCACCCCCCTTATACACAATTTGAGCAAATTTGTATCTCCTCCCCTCGTGACCGGGGTTTAATCTCCAGAATATATAAAAATTTAAATGAGACCAACGTGCCTGATAAATCACATCCCATGCTACAATGGGAATCAGATTTAAATACCTCATTTACTCTTGATCAATGGGATACAATTTTTACAAATCTCCACAAATGTACCAGAACAACCTCGATTAGAGAATCGGCCATCAAACTACTTTATAGATGGTATCTTACTCCCGCTAAACTCAATTCATTTTATCCCTCAGTGTCCCCACTCTGCTTTAGGGGTTGCCCCACCCAGGGAACACTTTTACATATATTTTGGGATTGCCCCCACATTAAAGACACTTGGCATAAGGCAAATATTATAATAGATAAAATATCCTGTAGAAAGATCTCTCTTACACCCCAAATAGGCCTTTTATTCACCCCTATACAGGATATTCCAATGACTAGTACAAGGTTAATACATACACTCCTTAGTTCCATCCACTGGGCCATAGCATTTAATTGGCGCTCCACTACGGTACCTTGGCCACAAATTCTTAACCGCATGTCAAACATTAAGCTTTCAGAAAGAATTCACCACACATTATATGATTCTATGCCCCTTTACCAAAAAATATGGACTCTCTGGGATACCACCTCTCTGGTCTAGTACCTTCCCGTTTTTTTTACCTCCCACTCTTAAAATATATACAATTGTCATTTAGCCCTCTCTCCAATACTATGCTCTTGATTGACTTTATTTGAACAATATACATTCCTATACCAGACTTAAGAAATAAGAAAAATAAATAAATAATAAAAAAAAAAGAACCTTTTCTCTTTCCTCTGTACAATGCTCAATATGAACAATGTTTATATATATACCTGTACCATCATTGTGATTTGTTTTTATACCTTGACCTTTTCTACAATAAAAATCGTTTGTAAATTAAAAAAAACGATCGTGTGTACGCCACATTTAGGCTGGATTCACACCTATGCATTTTTAGTGCTTTTTGCATTTTGCAGATTTGCACTACGGTCCATTTAACATGGTTTCCTATGGAACACGTTCTGTAGTACAAATCTGCAAAATACAAAAAGCACTAAAAATGCATAGGTGTGAATCCTGCCTTAGTATACAAGCATTTTTTCACTACTAGATTGAAATCTAGAGTCTTAAATATGAAAAATAACATATAAAAATAGCATCAGATGAAAAAAAAAAAGATTATTTTTTTATAAAAATTGTTTTTAATTTTGGGGTTTAAAGCGGAGGTTCTGCGGCAAATAATTTTTTTTTCTGGTATTCAATAGGTTTTCGCATTATAAATAAATACTCACTTGTTTGATGTCATGAAATATCCAATGTCCGTTTTCCGTCAAAAGAAGAACTTTGAAAATGCGAGCATGGCAGTTTCCATTTTGCTTGTGGGCATGTTGAAGCCCACAAGCAATGATTTCCTGTATGCGGTGAATGCTGATCTCCCAGCATTCACCGATCGTTTCCACGCATGCGCAGGGTTTGTGGTTGCCATCACAACGGGCGGCGTCATTGAAAGTTAATGCCCCGTTGTGATGGAAATCCTAGTACGGCGTTCTGCAATGACTCTTGGGAAGCATGACACCAAGCTCCAAAGAGTCATTGCCGCACCGGGGAATACAGTAGCAACGCCTACTCCCGCGGGAGTCAAGTCCCGGAAGTCAATCTTGAAACAGCAGTAATAAGGTATTTACAGAGAGAAAAAAAAAAAAGATTTGTCAAGTGAACATGTCAGCAGAGTGCTGAAGGAGTAAGATAAAGTTGTTAATCTGGGTGGAACTCCGCTTTAAACACACTTAAATGTTCCCTTATACACTGTACTGTATTAGCTTCCTAGGTTGCAGAAAATACCTAATTTGTTGTAGAGTTATTGGGGCTGTCTGTTAGCTCTCTCACATCTCCTCGTGTGTCAGAGGCTTCCGTATTGCCTGCAATTGCTACTCCTGTCTGCTGTGCCACTATACTGCATTTGGCTGCAAGCACTGTTTTGCATGTTATAACATAGACTATGTTTGGGACTGGAATTGAGGGTGTGCTGTATTGCAATCCCACATTTCTTCTCTCTAACTCTGACTTACCAGCCTGAAGAATGAATGCAGATCATAAAAGGTGGACTAAAGTCAGAACTCCTAATCTGCATATTTGTTCTAGGTCAATGAAAGTGCTGAGGCCATCTGATGCATGAGAGCAAGCAACTAGCATTTTAAGAAGGAGGCCCGTTACCTTACATACATCCTCAATACAGGTTTTCTTTAAACTAGATGTATTAAACAGAATCAGCACAATGGTATAGTCAGGGCTGCATTTAGACATCCCTGAGGCACATCGGAATTATAGCACACTTTGGTACAAGCCCCACCGCTTGTAACATGCTGCCCTTTGTAACTACTTGGAATGTCACAGCTGCTCCCCACACCTCTATGCCTTGAGCACTAGCCTAAAAATGCCATTATGGTAAATAAAGATTTGGGTATAGCTGGAATTGCTGCCTTAGGCAGTGAGAGGGTCATATGTTTTCGTTCATAGAGCCATGGGTGTTGTTAAGTGTGGGGCAATCATTGGGATGTAACCTAATTATTTAGGTTCAATGTTCTCAGTAAAAGGGAGTGTGGCAGTAATAATAATAGAGGTAATATTAATAATAATAATAATAATTAGCCTTTATAACCACCCAGCTCATCTTTTCAAACTAAACATTGTTTAGCACAGCCTTGGTGAAGATCGGAGGGAAATTCATCGATCCCTCCCTCCTGTTTTATTCTCTTCTATCTTCTTTCTTCTAACCCTCCCTCTGATACATTCATTACAGTGCCTATCCTTTTCTTTCCTTGCACGCCATTGCCTCCTATTTCTATACTTGTTTAACACTCCAGAACCACTTTTCCTTTTTGTCGCATCTCTTGAGCGATGAAAACTAAAGAGAAAATCTATATCCCCATCCACTCCCTTCTTTCATACATCTCTCAGACCACAATTCTTAACAATACCCAGCAAACTCATCTGTGTGTTTCCGACAGCTACACCTACAGCGCTCCTCTACTACTAGATGACCTATCCAACATTTAGTGGATGCTCCCTTTGATATCTGTTAATACTCACATGCAAGAATATTTTTCTTTTTCGTACATCACGGGACACAGAGCGACTTAGTCATTACTAATGGGTTATATAGATTACCTTCAGGTGTTGGCACTGGCCAATTCCAAACCGGAAGTACCCTCCCCTATATAAGCCCCTCCCATCCGGGAGCACCTCAGTTTTTTGCCAGTGTCTAAGGTGTTGGCCAAAGAGTAACATGTGTTTTCACTGGGCTTGCGTACAGGTTCTTTTGGGCCTTAGTAAGCTGTTCCGGATCCCACCAAAAAAGCTTCATAGCTAAACGGTAGGTACCCGGGCCTTGCAGCAGAAGAGCAAGGTTTTGCCTGTAATGCTTCTCTTAGGAGGGCTGGACCCTGGGATCCAGAGCTCTGGTCATACCCACGACCAAGATGTTGTCTGTGCAGGGTGCTATACAGGTCCAGGGGAGTGGAATCCTTGGGAACCCGGTCCCTGAAGGTTTAATTACAATGCCTGCCGTGATAGGTGAAGTTTGGACTTCTGTGGACCAAACAAAGTCCTGCGGCGGGGATCAGGTAAGTGGGGGCCCCCAGGAACTTGGTTCTATTGGGGGACCCCCAAGCCTAATTTGTCTTTCTGTCTGTTACCTAAACGGTATTCCCGCTAAATATCTGTGTTTGCCTGTAACTACTGAAAATGTAAAATTTTAATAGTAGTCAAGAAAAAAAAAAAAAAAAAGGGACCGCGGTACCTGTGTTAAACCACTAGAGGCCGCTGTAGTCCATTTTTCTTGTCATGTGGATCTTTGGTTTTCTCAAGTCAAAAGATCCAGGCAGCTGGTAAGTTTCTCTGTGGGAATCCACTTCCTCTGCCCTGTTGCTGCGCTCATCCACCGCACAGGCCCTCCGGCAAAAAGGGCCCTGGCTCCTAGTCCCCTGTTTGATTTCGAAAAGGGCGCCAATGGCGCACGGGCGCGCGCGCAGGCGCGTGCACGCGCCTCCTATGAAAAAAAAGGGGCGGGGCGGGTGGATGACGCTCGATGCGCGCCGCGGCGCTTCTGCGCATGTGCGGGCGTCCCAGCATGGTTAAAAGACACAGTACAAGTGTCAGCTGGATGCAAACAGAGCTAGCAACAAACAGTGGCACACAGAGGCGGTTGATGCAGGCATCCCCATAGAAAGGCACTTTAGTGGACACCAGCTGGTATATAGCAGCAACTTTGTTAGACTATTACCAGCAAAATTGGTGTATGACGACGGGAATACCTCAGCTTTGTGCTTAAAGGATATGTCGTCCAGACGCTCCGGAAATAGATCTTCCAGGAAGCCAAAGGGGTCTCCATCGGGCTCTGAGGATATTGGGCATGCTTGTACTGCACCAATCTCCCCTGAGAATTCAGAGGTCAGTAGCCGTAGAAACCCCGCAGGAATGCCTGGTGCTGCGGCTGTCCCCAGTCCACCTGCTCCTGTATATATAACAGAGGAGGTTTTATCCTCAACTCTGGGAGGATTGGAAGAGAGATTAACAGCATTGATCGCTGCTTCCCTGTCACAGGAAAAGCGCGTCCGATCTCCGTCTCCTCCTTCAGAGTGCCTGTTAGTGGAGGAACAGCCCCACACAGAGATCGACCTACCTGAAGGGGATCAGGATGAGGTTGATTCAGTTATGGAGGAATCAACAGTGGAAGAACCTTTCTCAGCATCTCAGGCTGAAAGATTATGGGTTCAGTCTCTGACTAATATGGTCCGATCAGCATTTAAAATGCCTCTGGCGGAACCACCATCCACTACGGTTTCCTCGCTGGGGTCGCTAAAAGCTCCCCAGGCTGTCTGTTCCTTCCCAATCCACCCTTTATTAGAAGGGCTTATTTACCAGGATTGGGAGCATCCTGATAAAATATTTGCTCCCCCCAAGAGATTTCCGGTGATCTATCCCATGGAGGATAAGTTCATAAAAAAATGGAGGGTCCCTACAGTGGACGCAGCCATCTCTTCTGTTAACAAATCACTGACATGTCCAGTAGATAATGTTCCAATGTTCAAAGACCCAATAGATAAAAAATTGGAGTCTTTACTAAAATCTGCTTTCTCTACAGCAAGCATGGTGACACAACCTGCGGTAGCAGCGATTGGAGTCTGCCAAGCAGTGAAAGATCAGTTGAAACAGGTCTTAAGGGACTTACCAGATCAGCAGGCTCTTGCCCTAGCTGACCTGCCTAGAGCCTTGTGTTTTGCGGTAGACGCCATAAAGGATACAATCCAACAGGCCTCCCGCTTTACGCTGTCTATAGTACATATGCGTAGGCTTCTGTGGCTCAAAAACTGGTCTGCTGAAGCTCCCTGTAAAAAACTGCTGGTTAGCTTCCCATTTCATGGAGAACGCTTATTTGGAGAAGATCTGGACAAATATATCCAGAAAATTTCTGCCGGTAAAAGTTCACTCTTACCGGTTAAGAACAAGAGTAGAAGTCCTTCTTTTAAGAGGCCTACTTCTCCAGTCCCGGGCACATCGGCTGTGAAGCAGTTCCGACGGCCTCCGCGGTCAAATTCAGGGGGCAGAAATCAGGGACAATCACAGGGTAACAAGAAGCCCTGGATCAAGAGAGGTACAAAACCTCCCCCCAAGGCATGAAGCGTTGCCCCCACTCAATCGGGTGGGGGGAAGACTTCAGTTGTTCACAGAGACCCGGCGGGACACCATCAGAGACAGATGGGTGCTCTCCGCAGTAAGTCTGGGATACAAGCTGGAGTTAAAAGGCACTCCTCCTGCCCAATTTATGAGGTCAAACGTGCCAAGAGATCCCCAAAAGAGAGGATCCCTCCTTCTGGCACTAGAACAACTATTGCTCCAAGGTGTAATCATGAAGGTTCCCCTGGAAGAAAGTGGATTCGAGTTTTACTCGAACCTTTTCACAGTCCCCAAACCAAATGGGGACGTGAGGCCCATATTAAATCTAAAAGGGCTAAACAAGTTCCTAAATATCAGGACTTTTCGGATGGAGTCGATCCGATCGGTGGCCACCGCCCTACAAGGGCAGGAATGGTTAGCCTCGATCGACATAAAGGATGCTTATCTGCATATTCCCATCTTTCCGGCCCACCAGAAATTTCTACGCTTTGCAGTAGAAGGGCGCCATTTTCAGTTCAGAGCCTTACCTTTCGGTCTGGCCACAGCACCACGAGTGTTCACAAAAATTCTGGCCCCATTATTGGCCAATCTAAGAACACAGGGTGTAACAATAATGGCATATCTAGACAACCTGCTACTAATAGACCACTCAGTGGAAAAGCTGGAAGTAGCTATTCACAAGACAATCAAGTATCTGGAATATCACGGTTGGATTATCAACCGGGACAAGTCAGCTCTAAGACCAGTCAAAAGTCTGGAATACTTAGGGCTAAGGCTGGATTCAAATCAGAGAAAGATTTTCTTACCTCCAGAGAAGGTGTCGTCTTTAAAAGATTTGACCCACTTAGTGGGTACAAAAAGAAAACCATCCATACGCCTCTGCATGAGGCTGCTGGGAAAAATGGTGGCTTCATTCGAAGCGGTACCCTACGATCAATTCCATTCAAGGAATTTGCAAAGGGCCATACTGTCAGCCTGGAACAAAAAAGTTCAGGCTTTAGACTTACCAATGTCCCTGTCCCCTTCCGTTCGCAAGAGCCTCCATTGGTGGTTGGTGCCCCAGAATCTGGAAAAAGGGAGACCCTTCAGTCCGGTTTCTTGGAAGGTAGTCACTACAGATGCCAGCCTCATAGGCTGGGGGGCAGTACTGGAGCAATGGTCTCTCCAGGGCAAGTGGTCAGAAGCAGAAAAGGCCCTGCCCATCAATCTCTTAGAGATACGAGCAGCCCAGTATGCCCTAGTAGCATGGACATCCAAACTCCAAGGGTCCCCTGTCAGAATTCAATCAGACAATGCCACAGCAGTGGCATATATCAATCACCAGGGTGGCACCAGGAGTCGTGCAGCCCAGAGGGAAGCAAATTGCATCCTGGAGTGGGCAGAAAAATATGTCCCAGCCATATCCGCGGTTTTCATCCCAGGAGTGGAAAATTGGAGAGCGGACTTTTTAAGTCGCCAACAATTATGCCCGGGGGAATGGTCTCTTCACCCCGAGGTTTTCCAGGCAATATGCCAGCGGTGGGGAACACCGGATGTAGATCTGCTAGCATCCAGATTCAACGCAAAGGTGGACAGATTTGTGTCTCGCACAAGGGATCCTCTAGCTTGCGGCTCGGATGCCCTAGTGTTCCCTTGGGATCAGTTCAAGCTGATATATGCATTCCCACCGCCACAATTGTTACCGCGATTACTCCGCAGAATCAGGGTAGAAAAGAAACCAGTGATTCTGGTGGCTCCAGCGTGGCCCCGAAGGGCATGGTACGCGGAGATTGTAAAAATGTCAGTGAGGAGTCCTTGGACCCTCCCACATCGTCCGGACCTGCTGTCGCAGGGACCGATATACCACCCTTCCTTACCAGCCCTAGGTTTGACGGCCTGGCTATTGAAGCCCACATTCTGAAAAAGAGAGGGCTCTCTAATTCTGTGGTATCTACCATGATCAATGCCAGGAAGCCGGTATCCAGGCAGATCTATTATAGGATCTGGAAAGCGTACATTACGTGGTGTGAGGCCAAGAAAGGGCATCCACGTAAGTACGTGATAGGGAGGATTTTGGACTTCCTACAGTGGGCTGTAGATAGGAAGCTGGCCTTGAGTACTATCAAGGGTCAGATTTCGGCCTTGTCAATATTTTTTCAAAGGCCCTTGGCTTCGCATTCACTAGTCAAAGCTTTCATACAAGGAGTGATGCGTATTAGCCCTCCGGTTAGTGTTCCCATATGTCCTTGGGACTTAAACCTGGTTCTGTCAGTTCTACAGAAACAACCGTTTGAACCATTGCAACACATTTCCTTGGTTCTTCTCACCAGGAAATTGATTTTCTTAGTAGCCGTTTGTTCGGCTAAAAGAGTATCGGAATTAGCCGCCTTGTCCTGTAAGGAGCCATATCTGGTTGTCCATAAGGACAGAGTAGTATTACGTCCTCATCCAGCCTTTCTTCCCAAGGTGGTATCGAGGTTTCATTTGAACCAAGATGTGGTTCTTCCTTCTTTTTTCCCCAAACCTAGCTCGGTAGAGGAAAAGTTATTACATTCTTTGGATGTAGTAAGAGCAGTTAAAGCTTATCTAAAAGCCACTGCTCAGATTCGCAGAACGGATACTTTGTTTATTCTGCCGGAAGGCCCTAAAAAGGGTCAGGCAGCATCAAAATCCACTTTAGCCAAGTGGATTCGACAGGTCATAATACAAGCCTATGGCTTGAGAAAGAGACCGCCTCCGTTCAAAGTTAGGGCGCACTCCACAAGAGCAGTTGGAACTTCATGGGCAGTGCATCACCAGGCCTCCCTGGCTCAAGTATGTAAGGCCGCAACATGGTCTTCGGTACACACGTTTACTAGATTCTACCAGGTAGACGTTAGAAGTCAGGAGGATGTCGCCTTTGGGCGCAGTGTGTTGCAGGCCGCAAAAGATCCTCATGCCTGATGGCGCCCAGCTTATGTATCCCTCCCCTCATTTGGCATTGCTTTGGGACGTCCCATTAGTAATGACTAAGTCGCTCTGTGTCCCGTGATGTACGAAAAAGAAAAAGGGATTTTTATAACAGCTTACCTGTAAAATCCTTTTCTTGGAGTACATCACGGGACACAGAGCTCCCACCCCTCTTTTTGGGACACTTATTGCTTGGCTACAAAACTGAGGTGCTCCCGGATGGGAGGGGCTTATATAGGGGAGGGTACTTCCGGTTTGGAATTGGCCAGTGCCAACACCTGAAGGTAATCTATATAACCCATTAGTAATGACTAAGTCGCTCTGTGTCCCGTGATGTACTCCAAGAAAAGGATTTTACAGGTAAGCTGTTATAAAAATCCCTTTTTTACTGTGGTTTCTTTATTATCCTTGTTAAAATTGTTTCTACAAAGAAAAGACTATGTACAGTTATGTTGTAAAGCGCTTCTTAGACTGTCGGCGCTATATAAATCCTGTATAATAATAATGTAACACCTTTATAACACTTTGCCTATTGTTTTTAACATGAATGATACTTCTTGAACAATATATTAATAAAAAATACTGTATAGCCCCGAAAGGTTTTACCCCCTTCCTGACCAGGCTATTTTTTGCGATACGGCACTGTGTCATTTTAACTGACAAGTACGCAGTCGTGCGACACTGTACCCTAACAAAATTTATGTCCTTTATTTCTCACAAATAGAGCTTTCTTTTGGTGGTAATTAAGCACCTTGAAAAAAAAGCTATATTCTTTACTTTTTGCTATAATAAATATCCCCCAAAAATATATATATAAAAAAATGTCTTCCTCAGTTTAGGTGGATATGTATTGTTCTACATATTTTTGGTAAAAAAAATTAGCAATAAGCGTATATTGATTCGTTTGCGAAAAAGTTATAGCAGCTACAAGTTGGGGATAGATTTATGGGATTTTTATTATATATATTTTTTTACTAGTAATGGCGGCAATCTGCGATTTTTATCGAGACTGCGACATTGTGGCGGACAGATCGGACACTTTTGACACTATTTTGGGACCATTGATATTTATACATTGATCAGTGCTAAAAGTAGCCACTGATTACTGTGTAAATGTCACTGACAGGGAAGGGGTTAACACTAGGGGGCAATCAAGGGGTTAAATGTATGTCCCAGGGAGTGTTTCTAACTGTGGGGGGATGGGACTGCCTAGGGGACGAGACTGATCGTTGTTCCTAAGCAGTAGGAACAGCAGATCAGTCTCCTTACCCCTGACAGAAAGGAAATCTGTCTGTTTACATTGTCAGATCTCTGTTTTGTCCTTGTCAGGAGCAATCACGGGCAGCAGGTGGCCATGGCGGCCACAGGCCACCCGTATTGGCTCCTAAATCACACGGTGGGCATGCGCACGTGCCCCCTATACTCCTTAACCACTTGCCTACAGGGCACTTTCACCCCCTTCCTGCCCAAGCCATTTTTCAGCTTTAAGCGCTGTTACACTTTGAATGACAATTGCGCAGTCATGCGTCTCTGTACCCAAATGAAATTTTTATAATTTTTTCCACACAAATAGAGCTTTCTTTTGGTGGTATTTGGTCACCTCTGCAGTTTTTATTTTTTGTGCTATAGACAAAAGAAGAGGGACAAGTTTAAAAAAAACACAATATTTTTAACTTTTTGCTATAATAAATATCCATTTTTTTTTAAACAAATTTTTTCCTCAGTTTAGGCCGATATGTATTCTTCTACATATTTTTGGTAAAAAAAAATTCACAATAAGCGTATATTGATTGTTTTGCGCAAAAGTTATATCAGCTACAAAAAAGGGGATAGATTTATAGCATTTTTATTATTATTTTTTTTTATTAGTAATGGCGGCGAGCAGCGATTTTTATCGTGACTGCGATATTGTGGCGGACACTTTTGACACATTTTTGGGACCATTCACATTTATACAGCGATCAGTGCTGTAAAAATGCATTGATTACTGTATAAACATGACTGACAGGGAAGGGGTTAACACTAGGGGGCGATCAAGGGGTTAATGTGTTCCCTGGGAGTGATTATTACTGTGGGGAGGGGACTGACTGGGGGAGGTGACCGATGGTTGTACCTATGTACAAGGGATACACCATCGGTCTCCTCTGCCTGACTGGATGTGGATCTTTGTGTTTACACACACAAATCCAGGATTCTGCTCAGTTACTGGGCAATCGCGGGTGCCCGGCGGCCATCGCGGCCTCTGGGTACGCACATCGGGTCACCAGTGATGTGGCGCGCGCGCGCCCCTAGTGGCTTTGGAAGGCGCTACGTCAAATGACGTCCACCCAGAACAACAGGATCTTCCTCCCGCCGTCATTTGACGGCGGGCGGTGGACAAGTGGTTAAAGCGCCCGCCGTACAGCTACAGCAATTCGCGCAGGAGTACCATTCTGCCAATGTCAATTGAGCAAGGGGTTCATATATGAGTATTAAAAATGAAATATGCAAAAGTATGTAAAATGTTAATGTCTACTTTGATGTCTGCACTGATTTATTTTAGCCTTCAAAAAATGCCCAATATATATATATATATATATATATATATATATATATATATATATATACATATATATATATATATATATATATATATATATTTTAGTCATTAATTAAGCATGGTACTGAAGTAAAAGCTTGTTGGGTCTTAGCACTCACACACAGTGCAGCACAGCCCACTACCATGAAGCAGCTCATGAAAGGAAGAACATTCACCCATGTGAGACAAATTAAGGTTAGGCATAACAGAGATGACATATTCAGCTGCCGGAGTCCAGAACAGTGCGTGCAAGCTACAACTGAGACTCATTAACAATCTTCATACTCATCCACAAGACAGAAGACACTGCACAAGACTGTCCTTTATGACCACAACAGATTGCCATAAAATCATTTCAGCAGTCTGCATTGTTCCCAGAGATAACACATCATATCCTTAAACTCAAACAGATTTCATGCAGTACAGGGCTGAAGCCTTGACCTCTGCTCTGAGATTGAAATTAATGAGCTGTAAAGTATCTCCAAGCCTCTCTCCCATGTCCCGCTCTAACTGAAATTAATAACACCCAGGGTCTTGAAAAATAAATTGGAGCACACAGCAGCCTTGTACTTGAAATTTCTAAAAATGTGTTCGCTTTATGCATTCAGATCAGATACAAGAGTTCCAGAATGTCTTTCTCTTTACAAACCTGCATCAGAGTAAAGGGAAACCTTTCTCTAAATATTAAAATATACATTTATTGTCTGGGACAAGCAACAATTTATATAGATGATTCTCTGCGCAACCTTGGTTCAAGTTTATTCCAAACTCAGTCGTGCTACATATTGTGTAAATAAAGAATAAAACAAAGAAAATACCAAAGGACCTGGTATGGATTGGGGGGGGGCAAGCCATTTTTTTTAACATTCCTAAATGTCATTTTTTGTTCTTTATAAATGTCAGTTTTGCTGCAGCAGGTTCTATACACTGTACAGATGCACCAATTTACAGGCAGACTAAGGGGACTGATGTTTAAAGGAATTTTTCATTTTAATTGTTTCACTTTAAGCATCATTAAAATCACCTGTCCTGTAAAAAACTGTCTTTTTTTTAAAAACATAACTTGCATTGATGTCCCCCAAGGCAGTATACCCTATCGCCCCTATACCCTTTTTATAGCCAATAACTTGCATATAAACCTTCAAAATGGGCACTTTTTCCCGTTCGGTCCCACAGACTTTAATAGGGTTTGCGGTTCGTGTCCGAACTTTTACAATGTTCGAGAGTTCTGGCGCAAACTGAATCGGGGGCTGTTTTGGCCCAAATCTACATATGAGTGACAATCACTTGACTACTTCCTATAAGATCATCACATACACATACTTATTTTTGATTAAACATAAAAACCAAAACTATGCCAGTTATTTCAAAATGGTCAATAACTACATGCCAACAGCGTTCTGGGCCATATTCAAGTGTTCTATACACCAAATGAATCCAATGGCTGTTTCACTTATTGCTTGTCACCCTCCCTGTGCAATATTGACCATGTGAGTTCCACCACCATTCAGTCTGTGCTCTCACCTGAACACCTTGATCTATACAAACAATAAGTCACAATGCACTTTGCCCTTTAAGAGGTCTCGATCATCCATTGGGGCATCTTCAGATTTAACGTCACATCACCTCCCCTCTGCAGATCTTCCTATTGGGCTTAGCAGTTTACCTTTGATGAAGTCACATGATCAAGTGACGAAAGGCATTGGGGCGGACCTACGTGACGTCATCGCACAAACCCAGACGTAACTGTATACAGCCGTTTCTTTGAGGTGATTCCGATTCCCAGGTCTTAAGGGGGCAATACAAAGTTATTTTCAAAGGGATTCTACTTCTGTGCACAATTCATAAGTGCACTAAACTTGTGAGTGTTTAATTATTTTAATAAAGAGTGGACTTTGTTGCACAATGTTGGTTTTCTTATCTTTTTGAGTGGAGGAGCTGTTGAATGGGTATTGAACACTAACACTGAACCCAATAACAAGATCTGAGGGGAGGTGATGTGACGTTAAATCTAGAGATATCCCAAATGGATGATTGAGGTCCCTTAAAAGTGGAAAGCACATCGTCACCTATTGTCTGCATAGGACAAAGTGTTCAAGTAAGGGCACAGAGTGAATGTCAGTGGAACTCACGTGGGCATAATTGCACAAGGGCGGTGACAAACAATAGGTAAAACAGCCAATTATCACATCACATGGATTTATTTGGGGACTTTGATAAACTTAGGGTATTGTGAGGGGGTTAGCTCGGCAGCGGGTGTGTGTGACCCCCGGGATGGGCTCCCCACACAAAACAGGCCCAGCAAACGGAGGTTGTGGTTTTCAAAATCAAAAAGGTGCGGTTTATTTTCTATTTACAGTGACAAAACACAGCAAAGCAAAAGAAACATAACCAAAATAAATCCTGGTCAAGTTGACCTCTGACTAAACATACAGGTTTCCTAACTAACAACTGGGATCAGCCTAGTGCTGTCCTAGTCCCTAAGTCCCTGGTTTAGTAAAAGTCCAAACAAATAGCCACACAGGCTTTGCCTCACCGCACAGGGGTTCACTCTCCCTAGACAGTCCACACAGGTCTTGTTCCAGGCATGAGCTAACATCTAATGAAGCTGGGAGTTCTTATAGAGGCCTAAATGAGCTGACAAGGTTCAGCTGGTCTCCTCATCTCTGTCTGCACGACGCCCCACACTCTCCCTAGAGGTATGAGTCATCCATGAGCCCACTAGCCTTAGCTGGGCCTATACAACTCTCCACCTAGTTGTATAAGTCAGCGTAAAGCCTGAATCTGGGCGAAATATATCTACCCCCCTGGATGCAACCAGGTGACTTTACCTTCCTGCTGTCACATACCCCCCCCTCTTGTTTTAACCTCGGGGTTGGAACACCAGCAATCAGGCATTCATGTACTCGAGACAAAGCATCCACATTCCCCATTTGAACGCCAGGGCGATGCTTTACTGTGAAGTTGAATTCCTGGAGGGCCAGGAACCACCTATTCACTCTTCTATTTGTTTCCTTGTTTTGAGCCATCCACTTTAACGGAGCGTGATCCGTAACCATGTCAAAGTGCCTACCTAGCAGGTAGTACCGAAGGGAATCTAGAGCCCACTTCACCGCTAAACACTCCTTTTCAACGGTGGCGTAATTTACCTCATGGGACTTCAATTTCCTGCTGAGGTAAATGACTGGGTGCTCTTCCCCGTTCCAGACCTGGGACAATACTGCTCCTAACCCCACATCTGACGCATCACTTTGTACGACAAAGTCTTTAGAGAAGTCGGGTGAGTACAACACTGGCTGGCTACATAAGGCTTGTTTCAAGAATTGGAATGCTGCCTCAGCCTCGGGGGTCCATTTAATCATGACCGACCCTTTCCCCTTCGTCAGGTTGGTTAGGGGCACAGCCTTAGAAGCAAAGTGGGGAATGAATCGCCGATAATACCCAGCGATTCCCAGAAAGGCTCGTACCTGCTTCTTGCTGTTGGGACGTGGCCAACTCTGGATGGCCTCGACTTTGTTGAGTTGGGGTTTTATTACTCCCCTCCCAATGGTGTACCCAAGATATTTGGCCTCCTCCTGCCCAATGGTACACTTCTTGGGGTTAGCCGTAAACCCCGCTTCCCGAACAGAGTCCAGGACTGCTTGCACTTTTGGCAGATGTGAGGCCCAATCTGTGCTATGGACAATTACGTCATCCAGGTAAGCCGCAGCATACTTCCGATGGGGCCTCAGCATCTGGTCCATTTTCCGCTGGAATGTGGCCGGCGCATTCTGTAACCCGAACGGCATTCTTTTATATTGGAACGCCCCGTCTGGGGTTACAAATGCGGTTTTCTCTTTGGCCGACTTGGCCAGGGGGATTTGCCAATACCCTTTTGTGAGGTCAAGAGTCGTCATGTATCGGGCTGTTCCCAGCCGGTCGATCAACTCATCTATACGTGGCATGGGGTAGGTGTCAAATTTTGTAACTTTGTTCAACTGACGAAAATCGTTACAAAATCGCCAGCTCCCATCCGGTTTAGGCACCAACACGATGGGACTAGACCAATCACTTTGGGACTCCTCTATCACCCCTAAGTTCAGCATTTTCTGTACTTCCTCCCGTATTGCCTCCCGTCGAGCCTCTGGGATCCGATAGGGTTTTAACTTCACCCTTTCACCGGGCGGGGTAATGATGTCATGCTCTACCCCAGATGTTTGTCCCGGCAGCTCAGAGAATACCTCCTTGTTGCGAAGCACAAACTCCTTAACCTCCTGTTGTTGGGGTTGTGACAAGGTGGCTGCTATTCCAACCTCAGGAATCACGCAACCAGTTTGAGCTGGTGACCAAGTGTCTGCGACTAGGGACTCTCTATCCCTCCAGGCTTTCAACAGATTAACGTGATAGATCTGTTCGGGCTTTCGCCTTCCTGGTTGTCTGACCTTGTAATTCACTTCGCTCACTTTTTCCATTATCTCGTAGGGGCCTTGCCATTTGGCAAGGAATTTACTTTCAACCGTAGGGACAAGTACCAATATCCTATCCCCCGGGGAAAAGGTACGGGTCTTGGCTCCACGGTTGTACACTCTCTGCTGTGCCAACTGCGCTTGGGCCAAATGTTCCTTCACGATGGGCATTACCTGTGCAATTCGATCTTGCATCAGGGCGACATGCTCAATCACACTCCTGTGGGGAGAACTCTCACTTTCCCAAGTTTCCTTGGCAATATCCAACAGCCCTCTTGGGTGTCTCCCATACAGTAACTCAAAGGGGGAGAATCCCGTAGAGGATTGGGGCACCTCCCTAATAGCAAACATCAAATAAGGAAGTAAACAGTCCCAATCCTTTCCATCTCTATCCACCACTTTCTTCAACATTTGTTTTAGGGTTTTGTTGAATCTTTCAACCAGCCCATCGGTTTGGGGGTGATACACAGACGTACGCAATTGCGTCACTTTGAACAATTTACACAGCTCTTTCATAACCCGGGACATAAAGGGTGTACCTTGGTCCGTAAGCAGTTCTTTACAAATACCCACCCGGCTAAAAACAAGAGATAGCTCTTTGGCTATGGTTTTGGCCGAGGTATTTCGGAGAGGGATCGCTTCTGGATAACGGGTGGCATAGTCCATTATAACTAATATGTACTGGTGCCCCCTAGCGGACTTGATTATAGGACCTACCAAATCCATGGCGATCCTCTCAAACGGGACCTCAATGATGGGTAGAGGGACCAGCGGGCTACGGAAATGTGGCATCGGGGCCAACCTCTGACACACAGGGCAGGAGGAACAATAATTTTCTACGTCCTTCATCACCCCCGGCCAATAGAATCTCTGTAATACCCTCTCTCGGGTTTTCTCTGTCCCCAGATGACCTCCAAGAATGTGCCCATGGGCCAACTCCAACACCAACTTCCTGTAAGGTTTGGGCACCACAAGCTGCTCAACGGTTTCTTCTGCCCTTTTTGCCACCCGATACAGTAGGTCCTTCTCTACGCTGAAGTATGGGTAAGTGCAGGTATTATCTGGGTTCACTAACTCGCCATCTATTTTCACTACGTTTTCCCGTGCCTTTATTAGGGCGGGGTCTTTCAACTGTTCTGTGGCAAAGTTTTCCCTGTGAACCTCAAGATCAGAAAACTCCACAGACGGTAGGTTTTCGTCTGAGGAGGTGGGCTCCTCTCCAGTTTCTTGAGTCTCCCCTGCCAATACTGATAAGGGAAATTCCGGAGAGTCCTCACCACTCTCAGGGGAGTTCTGGCTATCACATTCCTGGTACATAGGGGCACCAGTGAGGGGCTCAGGATCATCCCACAGTTCCCAGAACTTCGGAAAATCCCTTCCCACAATGGCGTCATGCGGTAACTGAGATACTAAGCCCACTGGATGAGAGAGGGTACCTTTGGGGGTCTCGAAACACACTGTAGTCACTGGATACTCTCGGGTGTCCCCATGCACACAAATAACAGCTACCTTGCTATTCCCAGAGACCTCTGTTTTAACTAACTCAGCCTTTATCAGGGTCACAAGGCTACCTGAATCCAGCAATACCACAACATTTCTACCATTAACACCCATTTTGCATAAATGTTTCTCAGTTCCTCGAATGGCAGTGCATGCGACTGTCGCACACAGCGACTGACGTCTGCCCGTCAGAAAGTCACACTGCATGGGTTCCTCCACAACCGGGCAATTGGCTGCAATATGTCCCGCTTGCCGGCAGCGGTAGCAAACGATCCTTCTTGCCGCCTCTTGAGCCGCTGATTTCCCAGGCTGTTCTCGCCAAACTTGGGGTAGAGCTCCCACCCTCTCACTCTCTCCACCCTCACCCCTTGGAATCCTCTTATCCGCCCCTGGGGATGGTCTGGTCTTAGGGTGGAAAGTCCGAGTGTCTCTGGAAGAGGCCGTCAGGTTCTCTGTAGCCAAGTATTTCTCCACACGATCCACAAGACCATCGGCCGTCTCTGGGTCTCCATGGCTTACCCACTTTTGGATGGCAGTAGGAAGAGCTCTCAAAAACCGATCCATTACAACACGTTCCACAATCTTTGGTGCGGACAAAGTCTCTGGCTGTAGCCACTTTCTGCTCAGGTGAATGAGATCATACATTTGAGACCTGGGGGGTTTTCCAAGCTGGAAAGTCCAGTTATGCACACGCTGAGCCCGGACAGCCTGGGTGACACCCAGCCTTGCCAATATTTCAGCTTTTAGCATCACATAGTCTTTTGCTTGGTTAGGCTCTAGGTCATAGTAAGCTTTCTGCGATTCACCAGTTAACAGAGGAGCCACCAGTCCAGCCCACTGCTCCTCAGGCCACTTTTCTCTTTCAGCGGTCCTTTCAAATGTGGTCAAAAATACCTCTGGATCATCCTCTCCAGTCATTTTTGTCAATAAACGACTCACCCCAAAGGACGCGGTATTAGTGGGACGGCTTTCCTCACTGGTCTGCGGACGTTGCTGCATTACTGCTTCCATCTGTTGTTGTAGTCTCTGCTCTTGCTTCTGCAACAGGTCTATGAAGCGGGCCTCAGATTGCTGCTGGGCTCGTTGCTGAGCCTCCAGACTCTGTTGCAAAGTTGCGTTTGTCTGCTGCTGGGCTGCAAGGCTCTGTTGTTGAGCTGCAAGGCTCTTTTGCAAACCTGCATTTGTCTGCTGTTGATTGGCATTTGCTAGAGCCAGCTGCTTCAGTATCTCCTCCATGCTGGCTTAAAAAAAAACTGCCACTGGTTCTCCACCAACTGTGAGGGGGTTAGCTCGGCAGTGGGTGTGTGTGACCCCCGGGATGGGCTCCCCACACAAAACAGGCCCAGCAAACGGAGGTTGTGGTTTTCAAAATCAAAAAGGTGCGGTTTATTTTCTATTTACAGTGACAAAACACAGCAAAGCAAAAGAAACATAACCAAAATAAATCCTGGTCAAGTTGACCTCTGACTAAACATACAGGTTTCCTAACTAACAACTGGGATCAGCCTAGTGCTGTCCTAGTCCCTAAGTCCCTGGTTTAGTAAAAGTCCAAACAAATAGCCACACAGGCTTTGCCTCACCGCACAGGGGTTCACTCTCCCTAGACAGTCCACACAGGTCTTGTTCCAGGCATGAGCTAACATCTAATGAAGCTGGGAGTTCTTATAGAGGCCTAAATGAGCTGACAAGGTTCAGCTGGTCTCCTCATCTCTGTCTGCACGACGCCCCACACTCTCCCTAGAGGTATGAGTCATCCATGAGCCCACTAGCCTTAGCTGGGCCTATACAACTCTCCACCTAGTTGTATAAGTCAGCGTAAAGCCTGAATCTGGGCGAAATATATCTACCCCCCTGGATGCAACCAGGTGACTTTACCTTCCTGCTGTCACAGTATATAGAACATTTGAATATGGACTAGAACACTGTCAGCATGTATTTACTAACCTTTTTTCTTAATGACTGATTTACAGTCACTGGCATAGATTTGGCTTTTATGTTTAATTACAAATAAGTAAGTTTATATGATGATTGTACAGGAGTTAATCACCTGATACATTGGCACTCATATGTTCATATAAGGAGTTTAGAGTTAACCTGGTTCTGCTGCACTTTATAGTTTATGTATTAACTGGGTGACAACGTGTTTGCTCTGTTCACTGTTTATAATAACTAATTGTCTAACTGTTTATATTAATTGTAATAAAATACTTATTTAATTTTTTTGCATCCTATTGAAGCTGCTTTTGTACACAATTTAATTTAAGTGACAGAGATGCTTTAAAACATAATACATTCTTATTTGCTTATTGTTAAAATCAAAATATGTTTCCAATTCTCTATAGGTTTTATTTCTTTAATCAAAAGATTAATTCATTTTGAATTATTTATTCTCATTATTAAATTAAAATGATTAAAAAAACGAAGGATTTACAATCACTTTAATATCAGATAAAATATCAAATGCAGTTAAAATTATTTCTCCACATTATTTTGCTGATCAAGTATGGTCAATATCTTGGTTTGATGCAAACCTATGCATTGGCAATGTAGGGCAAAACAACAAATTTGATTTAAAGTGAATCCCTAGACAAAACTTTTTTTTCTTGTATTTTGATTTAAATTGAGAAAGGTCAAAACCCTTGTCAGTATTAGATAGGGGCTAGGATTAGGTGAATAGGTGCTAGGATTAGGTACATTTAGTATTGGCTCACTGCATGCAGTGGAGCTGCAGTTCAATGTTAGGTAAATTAAGTTGGGCTCACTGTAACCAGTGTGGCTGTGTTTATTGCATTGGCCTGTTCTATGACTAGGTGGCTGCAGAATTGATTGCTTTCACCAGGCTGGTCTAGAAATGTTCTGGAAGTTAGTGGGCAGGAAGAGTCTAATTAGCAGATAAATATTTATACAGCCTTGGTCAATCCCTGGGGGTAGATGCTCAGATGGTGACTGGGAGTCTGTATAAATACGCTAAGACAGAGAGCAGCTGTCAGGGAAATGGCCGAAGAAGGACTGGCACTTGCGCTTGCGGCTGAGTGCAGCGCGACCCTGGAGTTGGGATCAGGAAGCGAGGTGCCCACAGAAGCACGGTTGGCCAGGTGCTTGCTTGCAGTCTGATGAGCTTAGCCACTGAGGGATGGCTGAGGCGGGCAGAACTGAGCTTGTTGTATTTAAATGAACGGAGATACCAGAAGCCAGGCCGGGGGTCAAACACAGGTAGGTCAGTCCAGAGCATATACAGGGGTGAGCCAAGGTCATACACGAGCAGGGTCCAGGTACAAGCCGAGGGTCAAGCCGGGTGGTCAGGAAGCAGGAGCAGAGTCCAGAAGCAGGCCGAGGGCCAAACACAGGAGATCAGGAAGCGAGGTCAAGGCAAGCCGGGTCACAACGGATAAGCACGGATCAGGAAACAAGGTCAAGGTACACAGGAGACTGAAGAGATAATCCAGCAATGAGCAGCTCCAGCAGCAGGCTTAAATAGACCAGGAAGTTAGTCATGTGATCTGTTCAGGTTACAAGGACGAAGTACCGCCCAACTTAGTCACCATGGCGGCCATGATTGTCTTGGGCGGTACTTCGTCCTTGTAACCTGAACAGATCACATGACTAACTTCCTGGTCTATTTAAGCCTGCTGCTGGAGCTGCTCATTGCTTATCTCTTCAGTCTCCTGTGTACCTTGACCTTGTTTCCTGATCCGTGCTTATCCGTTGTGACCCGGCTTGCCTTGACCTCACTTCCTGATCTCCTGTGTTTGACCCTCGGCCTGCTTCTGGACTCTGCTCCTGCTTCCTGACCACCCGGCTTGACCCTCGGCTTGTACCTGGACCCTGCTCGTGTATGACCTTGGCTCACCCCTGTATATGCTCTGGACTGACCTACCTGTGTTTGACCCCTGGCCTGGCTTCTAGTATCTCCGTTCATTTAAATACAACAAGCTCAGTTCTGCCTGCCTCAGCCATCCCTCAGTGGCTAAGCTCATCAGACTGCAAGCAAGCACCTGGCCAACCGTGCTTCTGTGGGCACCTCGCTTCCTGATCCCAACTCCAGGGTCGCGCTGCACTCAGCCGCAAGCGCAAGGGGAGCCCTCTTAGCATCTCGATCTCCATACTCGTTCCTGAAAGTATAATCCAGCCATGTCAGAGATCGACAGAGGCGCTTCCCCTGTAGAGGCTGTGTGCCAGCGGATCACCGCACTTACCCAAACAGTGCAAAGACTGCAAGACGCCCATGAGCAATTAGAGGGTCATCTGCATCACTTGTCTTCCGATCCTGGATCTCCTGATCCAAGACCTACCTCCAGTTGTACTCCCTCTGCTGCAATGTCTCAGGAGGCTCCTCTCACGGTGCCGATCCCGCTTCCTGAACCACGTGTGCCAACCCCTGAACGGTTCTCGGGGGACCGAATAAAGTTTAGGACTTTTAAAATTGCCTGCCTGCTATACCTGGCTCTGCAACCAAGAACTTTCTCCTTGGAGAATATTAAAGTTGGTTTCATTGAACGACCCCCAGGTGTGGGCCCACGGGCTACTGGAACAGAAGAGCCCCATTACTGACTCTGTTGACACTTTCTTCACGGCTATGGCCCAGTTGTACGATGACCCCCAACGTATGACTACGGCCGAGAATGCCCTGCACACCCTGCAGCAGGGGCAAAGTCCCGCAGAGGATTAAACTGTGGACTTCCGCACATGGGCCGCAGACACATGTTGGAATCAAGCTGCCTTGAAGTACCAATATCATCTGGGCCTATCAGAGTCCCTCAAGGATGAGCTAGCCAGGGTAGCAATCCCAGATACCTTGGAGGGTCTCATCCGGTTAGCCATGCAACTGGACAGACGCGTATGTGAACGTCTATTCGAGAAGTCCCAGACTCGCCAATCAGCTCAGGGACTGCCGGAACCCTCTTTTTCTCTGGCATCTAGTCCACCCATGCCTAAAGTCAAGCCCAGACAGATTGGCCTGTTCCGCCCTGCTCTATCACCTGAGGAAAGTCTCTACTGCCGAAAGGCAAACCTTTGCTTTTACTGTGGAGACAATGGCCATTTCTTATAAAATTGCCACCTCAGGCCGAAGAAACCATTCTTCAAACCCCCAGTACATTGTCAAGTGTCAGGACTTACCTCATCTCACCTTGTTCTCTCTATCTCCCTGTCGGTAGCCAGGGAAGAGATCCGGCTTTCAGCCATCATTGACTCTGGGGCCTGCAGCTGCTTTCTAGACATCAACTTGGCCAAAGGACTTGGAATTCCCCTTGTTACCAAGAAGCAGCAATTAACAGTTCATTTGGCTGATGGATCTCTACACAGTTCTGGACTGATTACCCATGAGACCCTGCCAATCCCTATGACAACCAGCTCCGGCCACAAGGAACTGGTACGTTTCGATGTTTTGTGCTCTCCTCTGTTTCCAGTTATTCTGGGAGTCCCCTGGTTTTGAGCACACAACCCTCACATTGACTGGCTGAAGAATGAAGTGCCGTTTTCATCTGCTTTCTGTCAGCAGAATTGTCTGCCCCCTGACCCTAAGGACTTTACCAGTTGCCTGACCATACAACCTGTTTCTAGTGCCAACCCTCATGTACCTTCTGCCTACCTAGAATTCCTGGATGTATTCGACAAGAAGGGAGCAGACTCCCTTCCACCTCATCGTCCCTACGACTGCCCTATTGACTTGCTCCCAGGCTCCGAAATTCCCTTTGGTCGTATCTTCCCTTTATCAGAGACTAAACTTGAGACATTACGACTCTATGTCGATGAAAACCTGGAAAAGGGATTCATCCGTCCCTCTTCTTCCCCTGCAGGTGCTGGCATATTTTTGTCGAAAAAAAGGATAAAACGCTTAGGCCTTGTATAGACTACCGAGATCTAAATAAGATCACCATCAAAAATCGCTATCCACTCCCTCTCATCCCGGAACTCTTCCAACGATTCCGTTCTGCTCAAGTTTTCTCCAAACTGGACTTACGAGGTGCTTACAATCTGGTTCTCATTCGAGAGGGGGATGAGTGGAAGACAGCCTTCCGAACTCGTTTCGGACATTTCGAATATTTGGTGATGCCTTTTGGCCTCTGCAATGTCTGGTCACAGGGTGGAAGTGTTGAAAGGATATTTGAAGGCGGCAACCAATATTTCCAAGGTCATTTGGGAGTACAGACTCAGGAAAGAGATTCTAGAGTCTGTGTGCTGAGGCCATCCGTTATGTGCTAGAGTCAGCGGGTTCAAAGGGGACATTGTGTCCTGAAGAGCTTAAAGTGGTTGTAAACCCTTTACAACCACTTTAACCTACAGGTAAGCCTAGATTAACCAGTTAACGACCCCTTCACGCCGATATACGTCGGCAGAATGGCTCGTACAGGCACAATCACGTACCTGTACAAGGCCCATTAACTTCCGACGTCGGGGTTGTACGCGCGCCATTACTAGTAAAATTTATTTTTTTATAAAAATGCCTTAAAACTATACCCTATTTGGCAAACGCTATATTTTTTGCGCAAACCAATCAATAAATGCCGATTGTGATTTTTTTTTACCAAAAATATGTAGAAGAATACGTATCGGCCTAAACTGAGGAAAAAAAATTATATTTTATATTATATTTTTTGGGGATATTTATTATAGCAAAAAGTAAAAAATATGTCATTTTTTTCAAAATTTTCGCTCTATTTTTGCTTATAGCGCAAAAAATAAAAACCGCAGAGGTGATCAAATACCACCAAAAGAAAGCTCTATTTGTGGGAAAAAAAGGACGCCAATTTTGTTTGGAAGCCACGTCGCACGACTGCGCAATTGTCAGTTAAAGCGACGCAGTGCCGAATCACAAAAAGGGGCCTGGTCATAATGGCCCGTATTTGTCCGGGGCTTAAGTGGTTAAGGCTTACCTGTAGGTGCTTGAAATATCTCCCAGACTTGCACGGTCTAGGAGATATTTGCAAATCGCCGTACGGCGATTTCTTCTGCGCATGCGCTGGAGTTAGAAAGGGCATGCTGTGCCGTTTCTATCTTGGGTCATGCCGTAAAGGCGGCTCCTGCGCGACTCCGGCCAGTCACAGAGCCGGAGTTCGCGGCCCCGGAAAAAAGAGGGGTGAAGAATGGACGCTCGCTACTAGCGAGGAAGACAGGGACATCGCAGGCTTCTCCTGCAGGTAAGTGTCACATAATGGGCTACTATGCGATGCATAGTAGCCCATTATGCTTTACCTTTGCAGGGAAACAAAGAGGAAGTAACACCCATCAGGGTTTACTTCCTCTTTAATTTCTTTAATTCCTAATGAAAGGACTTTGCTTGGACTGTCCATACTGTAGCGGAAAAAAAATCTTCTCAAGTTACTACTTCAAAGTCAAGTCCACTCTTTACTTCTACAAGGGCTTGACTCATAGTTTTGCAAGAGAAAGGTCAGTGTTCTCAAACCTTTGCTAAGGGTTACTGGAGTATCCCATCATTACCCACTGCCTTTCCAAGTTCTACAATAAAGCACAAAAAGTATACCCCTAGACTGGTTAATGAGCCTGAAAAGTGATTGAACTATGTGTTGTGCTGCAAGAAATCTATTGGGAAAAAGGATCTGGGCAAACAACTTAGCAGCTCCTATGGGGGGGAGGGTTATACATGTATCTCCAGTTAGGGACATTTTGACATTTCCATTCAATTCCTGTCCTGGAGACACAACAAAGGGGTAGTGGAAACCTCTCCAAATGAGAACAAATCCCCTCTAAAACAGTTGTCAATAGAGTTGGTGTACCCTTTGGAAGTTTCCCCTTCCCTTCTGTTTTGGTAACAACTATGACATTTTGAATTTACCATAATTTTCTATCCTGGTAACAGTGGCCTACAGGACAACTAAGGGGAGTGACACAGCCAGCAAAAGAAACAGAGGTTCTAATCCTTCTTTACCTAAAGCTAAAAGCTAAAAAAAAAAAAAAAAGATAAAGATTTTGTTCTGGTTACACTTTATTATCCTAAACAGCATATGTTTGCCTTTCCTTCACTCCCCCTGCTGCTTAATTCCACTGATGGTACAAAAGAAAATACCATGTCAGTCACTCCATGACAGTGCTGGTGATTGGATATTGGGCCGGTTCTTTTACACGGGGAGAACTCAAAATGTTCTTAGGGCGCTCCTTCTTTCTTCATGGGATGATCATACCTCCAAATTTTCTGAGTTAACAAACAGGGACACGTTTTAGAACAAAATACATTGGAAGAGGACACACCCTTGCCACGACCCTAGTTATGCCGACCAAGAAGAATTGATGCACAAAAAATTACAGGTTAAACCCACAAGTGTTTTCAACCACTATTATTTAAAAGACAATTATGGCCAAAGCTTTTTGGCAATACTTCTTTTGTGGGTCACAAATTAGCACTTACTTTTGTTTTCCTGTGATTAGGGTTGCCACCTTCTCCCTTTAACCACTTGCTGACCAGCCACATTATTATACTGTGGCAGGTTGGCTTGTTTCCGCAAATCGCCATAGGTGTACGTCCGCTCCTTTAAAAACCATAGCAGGCGCGCGCGCCCACTGCATGGTGGGAGACCCGATGCGCGTGGCCAGTGGCCACAATGTCTGCCGGGCACCCGCAATCGCAAAGAAAGAGAGCCAGAACAGGGATCTGTCAATGTAAACAGACAGACCCCCATTCTGACAGGGAAGGAGAGAGAGCTCTGTTGTTCCTAGTGATTACAAACAGCAATTTCTCTCCTCCTCCAGTCAGTACACTGCCCCCACAGTTAGAAACACCTCCCAGGGAACACATTTAACCCCTTGATCGCCCCCTGGTGTTAACCCCTTCCCTGCCAGTGACCATTACACAGTAATCAGTGCATTTTTATAGTACTAATCACTGTATAAATGTCAATGGTCCCCAAAAAAAAAAGTGTCAAAATTTAACGCAGATAGGGCACCAAATGAGTTGAATTACCACCTTTATCAGCCACAGAACCTGTATAATTAGAATGTGTTCGGTTTTAAACGGATGAGGTGGCAACCCTATCTGTGACCCAGAATCAGCTGACAGCGGGCTATAGCCCACTAACCAACTGACATAACAGAGCTGTTTCACGCTTTGTAAAGATCCCGTCAATTTTGTTGAGGATCCACCCAGCTGCCTTATTGACAGCTGGCTCCACCTTTCAGTACCCAGATGATAATCAGACCCAGCTGTGCCCACCACCTTCTCTGCCCAGCATTATAGTGAGCTCTGCAGGAGCAGAGAGCAGTGATAACTGCCAACGCTCTTCGCTCCAAGCAGACCAAGAATTTAGTGATCTGTGGTCACATGACCGCTCAGTTCTTGTTCTTAGAGCCGATAGGGGACAGATGCAGCACCACACCAATGCTACAGCATAGAGGTGAGTATATAGGTTTCTTTTTTTTGCAAACTAAAAATTTCTCCTTTAACCACTTGCCATCCGTCCCATTGTAATAGGAACCCTCTGTCCCTCCGGGCGGCCGTCATATTATGTCCTCGGCTTCCCGGGAAATTGTAGAGAGCGTGTGCGCGCCTGCCGCATCGCTCGAACCCTGTGGCCGCGATGTCCGCCAGGCACCCGCGATTGCTCATCACAGAGCAGGGACGTGGATCTGTGTGTGTAAACACACAAATCTACGTCCTGTCAGGGGAGAGAACTGATTGTATGTTCCTTGTATATAGGAACACTGATCGGTCTCCTCCCCTCATCAGTCCCCTCTCCCCACAGTTAGAATCACTCCCTAGGACACACAATTAACCCCTTGATCGCCCCCTATTGTTAACCCCTTCCCTGCCAGTGACATTTATACAGTAATCAGTGCCTTTTTATAGCACTGATCGCTTTCTAAATGTCAATGGTCCCAAAATAGTGTCAAAAGTGTCCGATATGTCCGCCTTAATGTCACAGTCACGATACAAATCGCAGATCGCCGCCATTACTAGTAAAAAAAAAAATTATAATAAAAATGACATAATTCTATCCCCTATTTTGTAGACGCTATAACTTTTGCGCAAACCAATCAATATACGCTTATTGCGAGAATACATATCGGCCTAAACTGAGGAAATTATTATTTTTTTTAAATGGGTTATTTATTATAGCAAAATTTTTTAAATATTGTGTTTTTTTCAAAATTGTCGGTCTTTTTTTGTTTATAGCGCAAAAAATTTCAACCGCAGAGGTGATCAAATACCACCAAAAGAAAGCTCTATTTGTGGGGAAAAAAATTATTTGGGTACAACGTCGCACGACCGCACAATTGTCATTCAAAATGTTACAGTGCTGAAAGCTGAAGATTGGCCTGGGCAGTAAGGGGGTGAAAATGCCCTGTATTAAAGTGGTTAACAAAAAGTTTTTTATAAAATATGCAATAATTGCTGCAGTATAACACTTTTAGCAATTAAATATTAAATTTTGTTACAGTGGTCTACATTTGCACCAACAAAAAGACAAATGAGGAGGAATTTGGTCCCAAAAAAGGAACAGTCCCTCTAAATCAGGGACAGTTGGGAGCAATGGGAGAGTGAGAAAAACATAGATATGTAAGAAAGGGGGCATTAAAATGAATTTGCTAATTTGCTATAAATAGATTCACTTTTAGCTCTGCTATCTAGAATACCTAGAAATGTTATTTGTGCCTAAGATGTACCACCATTTATTTTTATTATTTTTTTCATGAATTTCCCTGAAAAATAGGAGTAGTCTTAAAGTGGTTGTAAACCCTTATGCCGCGTACACACGATCGGAAATTCCGACAAGAAAACCGTGGATTTTTTTCTGACGGAATGTTGGCTCAAACTTGTGTTGCATACACACGGTCGCACAAAATTCCAACCGTCAAGAACGCGGTGACGTACAACACTACAACGAGCCGAGAAAAATTAAGTTTAATGATTCCGAGCATGCGTCGAATTGATTCAGAGCATGCGTGTTTTTTTGCACGTCGGAATTGCATATAGACGATCGGAATTTCCAACAAGAACTTTTCTTGTCGGAAAAATTGAGAACCAGCTCAGATAAAAAGTCAGATGGAGCCTACACACGGTTGGAATTTCAGACCAAAAGCTCACATCAAATTTTTCTTGTCGGAATTTCCAATCGTGTGTACGCGGCATAAGTGAAAAATAAATAAATTTAAAAAAACCTGCAAGACAAAGGCCTAATGAGCTAGTATGCATAGCATACTAGCTCATTATGAATTACTTACCTGAGATTAAAGCCCCCGTAGCCGTCCTCATACACCACTCCGGCGGCCGACATCTCTCCCGAGGGTTACTTCCGGGTATCGCGGCTTCGGCGCTGTGATTGGCCAGAGCCGCAATGACATCACTCCCGCGCATGCGCGCGGGAGCCGCCAGTAACGGCACACAGACTGAAGCAACGGCACATACGTGCCATTGCTTCAGTTTGCCCCAGTGCGCATGTGCTGATGACATCGGCACATGCAGGGGACAGGGGATATCTCCTAAACCGTGCAGGTTTAGGAGATATCCTGGGTAGCTACTGGTAAGCCTTATTATAGGCTTACCTGTAGCATAAAGTGGTCTGTAAGGGTTTACAATCACTTTAATGTGAGAGGGTGCCTACAGCTTCATAACTATATATCTGCAATGTGTGATCTACTGCTGCCTCTGACTGCTAGTCTCCAGAGATTGGAAATGATATTTGGTGATGTCACTTATATGCGGCTCTCTGTTTATCTCGCTTGAGATTCTGACATAAGGATGTCAAACCTTGCCTCTACCAAGATGGCCGCCTCCACACAAAGAAACAGCAACAACACTGTCTGGTGGGCTCGCTGGATCTAAGATAAAAAACCTTCTGCCTTTTCAACCACTTTAAGTCTGACTCAAATGAAACTGAAGGCAGAATCTGAAAATAATTTGCACAGGTCATACACATCAGGTTTAGTTTTAAGTAAAGGTTTTCTTATAAAAAGAGTTAAATGAACAGGCACATTAGATGTAGTTGTTTGTTATTGGCTGTGTGCCCATGTAACACTTCAGTTATTAAGTTGAGAGGTTTGCTTTTGTCACATGAACACCACAAATAGGAAGCATAGAAGGGTAGTGCTAAACAAGTAAGGAGAGTATAGAACAAAGGAAGCAGAGCGGTAAATATGTTATATGCCTGTTTAAACACTTTTCACTAAACAGTACAATAGAAGATCAAAAAGCAAATACAATGGATACACACAACAAATGCACTCTAACAGTACACTGGATATGACACACTACACTGCGGTCTTTTTGAATAATAGTGACTATTACCACAGGCTTAGTCGGAATTTTAGTTCTCCTTTGATAGCAATTGGCCTGGAAAAGCTTTGTGACACAGGTCCTACTAAAAATTGCATACACACCCAGCAGTTTTTTATGCTCTTCCATATGTTTTGCACTGGAATGTTTCAAAATCAAACCTCTTGTTTACACTTAAAGTGGAGGGGGCATAAAAACACGCAGTTGAGCCCCTCAAATGCAGAGGACTGGGGTGTTCACATGCCAAGTGCGCAATGCTTTGCATCACAGCGCAGCAGAAATGATCCCCTCAACCGCTCCACAATTGTATTGTTGACGTTAAAACAGGCAGTGAGGAGGCAACCTACCGCCTTCTTACCGCCTGTCAAATTCCCTCTAAAGAGTGAGCTGCTGCCGATCGGTCTTCAGAGGGCTAACACAAATGTAAATGCGCCCCTATACTGTTGTGTGCCAGCTACTTTAATATATATATATCTGTGTAGCGGGGTCTCCTTTAAGGCCCGGGACTACGTTACCCAGAACCCCGTTCAACACCCAGGGTGCATTTAGCCACTGCAGAGACTCATGGGAGGGGCTATATAAGAAGAGGGCGAGGCTGAGCTCGGCCTCTTTGGACACTGCGCTGCAATCAACAGGTCTTCCTGTGCGGATCTGCTGCAGTGCAGGGCCGAAAGCCAGGGCCTTGCACAACTTCCAGAGAGCCTTCCACCCCACTGCGGAGCTTGGGTGGCACTTGACTTTGTCGAGTTTGGACATCAGTTGGACCGGAGACCCGGTCGTTGCGGATACTGTGTGCGGAGACACAGTAGGTGGAAGTCCCGGACTGGGATCGCCTCCGGAGTGGTGAGCGAGCACCTGCTCATTCATATAGACTGTACTTTGATTCAGCCTAGAGACTGCCTTGGCCCTCCGGGTTCTATTTTACTGTCCCACAGGAGACTAGTGGCGGAACTGAGTTGAGTAGTCTCCTGTGAGGGGTTCATTCTTCTTTTTTATTTTCCTACCCTTTGGATTACAAATTACCATTCCTGTTGTGCACCACCAGTCAAGTTGCATGCGAAGAAACGTTCTTCTAGAGACTGAGTTTAGATCTGGGTCAGGCCTGATCTGTAGTTAGAACTTTGGTTGCTGCGCCATAAGGGCGCATAGTTAGAGATAGCTGTATTTGGCGGGTAACCGCCTGCGTTATATTTTCTGCTGCAGGGCTCTGCAAACATATATGTGTTATGTTTTAACCTTATGCCTTTTACACAAAGTAAAGAAACGTTATACTTTATCTTTTGCTATCAGTGTGTTGTCTTTATGCAAAGAGGTTACCCTTGCAATACAAATAGATTATGTGCATAAACTGTTAGATTGTGATAAGAGAACAATCCCTAGACTAGCTGTGCCAGAGTGGGTCGAGTAGATTGCCGGGGGTTGGCGGTGCTGTAAACAGGGCCCAAAACAAATCCATCGGCTCTCTTAACTGGGGGTAGCGCTACACGTGGGGGCTCTCGAGTCCAGGATCCTGTTGCAGCAAGTAACGCGCCAAAAGTACCAGCATGGACCCACTGGAAGTACAACAGTGGTGCAAGGCGGCCTACACAGATTCAGCCACGGCAGTAGTCATAGAGCTCCCAGGGACCTGGCAAGAAGAAGCGGTGAAGCGGCTAGTAACGTCACTGTCCCCGAACCAGAAGGTATGGGTGATGGATGTCAGAATGGATTCCACACTGACCCACGCACTAATAGCATGGATGAATGAAATCCCAGAACATTTCAAGAGTCCAAGTATAAGACCTCATCTGGAATATGCAGTTCAGTTTTGGGCCCCAGTTCTCAAAAAGGATATTGGGGAACTGGAGAAAGTGCAGAGAAGGGCAACCAAACTGATAAGAGGCGTGGAGGAGCTCAGCTATGAGGAAAGATTAGAGGAACTGAATTTATTCACTCTTGAGAAGAGGAGATTAAGGGGGATATGATCAACATGTACAAATATATAAGGGGTCCATATAGTGAACTTGGTGTTAAATTATTCACTTTACGGTCAACACAAAGGACAAGGGGGCACTCTTTGCGTCTAGAGGAAAAGAGATTTCACCTCCAAATATGGAAAGGTTTCTTCACAGTAAGAGCTGTGAAAATGTGGAATAGACTCCCTGCAGAGGTGGTTCTGGCCAGCTCAGTAGATTGCTTTAAGAAGGGCCTGGATTCTTTCTTAAATGTACATAATATAACTGGGTACTGACATTTATAGGTAAAGTTGATCCGGGGAATATCCGATTGCCTCTCGGGGGATCAGGAAGGAATTTTTTCCCCTGCTGTAGCAAATTGGATCATGCTCTGCTGGGGTTTTTTGCCTTCCTCTGGATCAACTGTGGGTATAGAATTGGGTATATGGGATTGTACGATATATATATATATATATATATTTTTTTTTTTTATGGTTGAACTGGATGGACTTGTGTCTTTTTTCAACCTGACTAACTATGTAACTATGTAACTATATAAGAGCGATGGATGATCAGACCTATAGCTTAATACATGCGCTGCCACTCATACCAGGAGGATGGGGTCAGACACCTAAACCATCATCTCCACAGGTATCCCCACCGCAGTCCCCAAAAGCAGAAAACCGGAAGGCTAAAGAGAGCTCCGGGTCACCGCCTGCCACCCTCAGCACAGAATTATGCGCGGTCCTGGGGGAGATTGTAGCCCAGTGTAAGAAGGATCCTACAGACTATCAAATGTCAGGATACAGAAAACTCAGAATATTCTCTGGTAGGAAACCTGTACCTTCGGGTGAAGAGGGGTTTGAGGAGTAGTTGGACGGTGAAACTCAGGCCTTAGAAGAATGGGAAGTCCCAGACCACAGAAAGAAGCAGAGAATTGCTGAGAGTTTAAAGGGGCCTGCTCTAGAGGCCATACGCAACCTCAAGATGAGCAAGACAGACTGTGATGCGCAGGATTATCTGGACATTCTGCAGAATGTGTTCGGTGGGACAGAGAAAATCACTGAGCTCAATTACCAGCTGGAGCACTGCTACCAAAAGACAGGAGAGAAACTGTCAAAGTTCATGAGGCGCTTGGATAAGATCCTGCATAAGATGATACTGAAGAAGGGGATCGACCCGCGGAAGGTTGATGAGGCCCGTGTTCAGCAGGTGATGAGAGGATCTCAGCCCCTGGACCCCATCGCCTTGGCGCTACGCACAAGACAGGACGGGAAGAGCCTAGAGTACCCCAACTTAATCCGAGTGGTCAGAGAGGAAGAAGCTATGCTGAAGGAGAAGAAGAGGAACCAACCAGTTGAGCCAGTTAACCCTCCTCCGTTGATGGTCAGGACGGCTATGACCCTGTAAAGAGACACAGAGGTAGATACCTTAAAGTCACAGATGTCCCAGGTATTGGAGATGCTGACCTCTCTGATGAAAAAGGATCCAGGGATACCAGAGAGGGAGAGGGAAGGACCAAGGAAGGAACTGTTCCCAAACACCTCAGCGCCCGCATCCCTACAAGATTGGGGGGACATGACTTGTTTCAATTGTGGAGGGGTTGGCCATGCTGCCAAAGTGTGTTCCAGTCCCAAGAAAAAAAAACAGAATAACCGCAAGCCGGCGGAAAACTTCAGAGGGCCCCGGTGAAGGAGTCAACCGGGTGCCCATCATCTCCAGTGAGCTCCAAACTGAATGAGAAGCACAGGAAAAAAGTGGACAAGACCCCTCAGAAGAAGTACAAGGTTCCTCAGTGGGAACACACAAAAAAAGAAAGAGAGAATAATGTCCCTCAGCGGGTAGTTACACCCATTAAAAGGAGGGAGATCAATGCATACCAGGCCCAAGAGAGACTTAGGTCCAAAGAGAAAAGGAAGAAAGAAAGTCCAAAAGGGAAACGCAAAGTTCCAAGGAAAGAGACCCCTTCGAAGCGATATCCAGAGAAGCTGGTAGGTCCCTCCCCGATAGTACCTGTCCAAGTGGAGGGAGTCTACACAAGAGCCATATTGGATACTGGGGCACAAGTGATCCTGTTGTACCGGGACTTTTATGACAAGCATCTAAGTCACCTACCCATCCAGAAGATTGAAGAGCTGGAGATATGAGGGATTGGGACAGAGAGTTTCCCTTATGATGGCTATCTGCCTATAAAACTGACTTTTGACCCGTCCATAGCCGGGAAGGCCGAAGTGTTCGATACTTTAGCTATGGTATGCCCCCGACCGCCTGGAGCTAACAAGAGTTCCCTAATAATAGGGACCAACACGGATTTGGTCCGAAGACTCTTGGCCCCACTAACAAAAGGAAAAGACCCCACAATCACTGAGATTCACCCAATGTCGAAGACAGCCTACCAGTGACTGATCTTGGAACAGAAGGCCCCAGAAGAGGAGGTAGGGAAGGTCTGGAGGCTGGGAAGAAGAGGAATAGTGCTGCAGCCCGGTGAAGTCGCCTGTTTAAAAGCCACGGTGAAACTCACTTGGGAGCAGCCTGGGCCTTTTGTTATGCTGGAACCTGACCCAAGGGGAGAACCCTCTGGCTTAGAAGTAGTCCCAGAAGTGGTCCCGTTGAGGGCCCTGAAGAAGGCTCACTGTAAAGTACCTGTGAGTGTCAGGAATACTACGGATGGCATTATGGAGATCCCAGCCAGGATGTTGCTGGGCCAGGTGAGCCCTGCTACCCCAGTTGCTTTGTCGGATGTGGAGAAGACAGATGAAGAAGGGACTGTGTGGGAGAAACTTTCCATGGAGAACCCAAACCTGCCCAGGGCTTGGAAAGAGAGAGCCAAGGCCCAGTTGACCAGGTGGGAAAAGATCTTCTCCCAAGATGAGTTCGATGTGGGGTGTGCAAGGAGTGCCACCCATCGAATCCGCCTCCAGGAAGACAAGCCCTTCAGGGAGAGAGTCAGGCGAGTTCCGTTAGCAGACCTCGAGGACTTGAGGGAACAGCTCGCCGAACTCAAGCGAACCGGTGTGATCCGAGAATCTAGAAGCCCCTATGCCTCCCCGATAGTGGTGGTCAGAAAGAAGAATGGATCATTGAGGCTGTGCATAGACTACAGGACCCTCAACAGGAGAACCATACCCGACCAATACACCACTCCGAGGATAGAGGATGCCCTACAGAGCTTGTCTGGAGCCAAGTGGTTCAGTGTTATGGACCTCAAGAGCGGGTACTATCAAATCCCTATGCATCCAGAAGACAAAGAGAAGACAGCTTTCATAACCCCTGTGTGGTTCTTTGAATACGACCGGATGCCTCAAGGTCTGTCTGGAGCCCCAGACACCTTCCAACGTCTCATGGAGAAGACTGTAGGAGACATGAACCTCATCGAAGTCCTTGTATACTTAGATGACATCATTGTCTTTGGGAGAACCTTGGAAGAACATGAAGAAAAGCTGGAGAAAGTTTTGAGAAGACTCAGTGAAGAGGGACTCAAGCTCTCACCTGAAAAATGCCAGTTCTATCAGTCATCAGTCAACTATCTGGGACACATAGTGTCCGAGGATGGGGTAGCCACAGACCCCGAGAAATTGGAGGCAGTCACCTCCTGGCCGAGGCCCACCACCGTGACAGAACTCAGATCCTTCTTGGGGTTCTGTTCTTATTATAGGAGGTTCGTGGAAGGTTTTGCTCGGATAGCCAGGCCTCTGAATGAGTTGCTCAAGATGGAGGGGGAAGAGGATGACTCGGGCCCCAGAAAGCCAGGGGAGTCAGTCAAGGACCAGTGGAATGAGAAGTGTGAAGATGCCTTCCAGATGTTGAAGAGAAACCTAACCACTGCCCCTGTTCTGGCCTACGCAGACCCAAAGAAGCCTTATGAACTTCACGTAGACAGTCATGATGGTCTGGGAGGAGTGCTCTGCCAGGAGCATGAAGGGCAACTGAGACCCGTTGCATATGTGAGCAGGAGTCTGACTCCCTCTGAAAAGAACTACCCCACCCATAAGTTGGAATTCCTGGCCCTTAAGTGGGCGGTAGTTGACAAACTCAGAGACTATCTGTATGGGGCAGAATTCACAGTGAAAACCGATAACAACCCCCTCACCTATCTTTTCACCACAGCAAAGCTGGATGCCACTGGACATAGATGGGTGGCGGCACTGTCTGCCTTTAATTTCAGCCTAAAATACAGGCCTGGAGCTGGAAATCGAGATGCAGACGCCTTGTCTAGAAGATCTCATATCCCCACCAGCAGTGCAGAAGTTTGGACCCAAGTGGCACCCGACGGGGTGCGGGCCCTCTGTCAGGGGGCTGAACTCCAAGCCAGTGGCGGCTCAAGAGCAGAAGAGATAGGGGTTACCATAGTAGGAGTTCCCAAGCAATACTGTGGGGTAACCCAGCTGGAGGAAGATAACTTGCCAAGACTGTCAAAGAAGGAGTTGTGGTGTGACCAACTGGAAGACCCCATGGGGAGATTGGTTCTAGAGGCCCTGGAGAATCAGGATCCAAATGGACTCCTGCGTCACCCTTCAAAGGAAGCTCGCCTGTTGAGGAAGGAGTGGGACAGGTTGCAGGTGCATCAGGGAGTGGTCTAGTGAAGGGGCCCCTCTGATGACCTGGAAGACAAATGGCAGTTATTCCTGCCCGAGAAACACAGAGAGGCTGTCTTGGTTGCTTTGCACGACAACCATGGCCACCTAGGGGCGGAAAGGACCTTCCAACTCGTTAGGAATCGTTTCTATTGGCCTTGCATGAGGGCCGAAGTTGAAGAATACTGCCACTCATGTGCATGATGCATCCAGAGAAAGACTTTACCCCATCAAGCTGCCCCAATGGGCCACCTGCAAAGTCAAAGCCCACTGGATCTGGTATGCATTGATTTTCTCTGCCTCAAACCCGATTTGAATGGACTAGGGAATGTTCTAGTAGTAACCGACCATTTCACCCGGTATGCCAAGGCCTTCCCAACCAAAGACCAGAAGGCTTCCACTGTAGCCAAAGTACTTATGGAAAAGTACTTCATACATTATGGGCTACCACAACGGCTTCACTCAGATCAGGGAAGGGATTTTGAAAGTCGGCTGATCCGGAAGCTCCTGGATTCCTTGGGGATCAAGAAGACACAAACTACCCCATATCATCCACAAGGTGATGCTCAGCCGGAGAGGTTCAACCGAACCCTGCTCAACATGCTGGGGACCTTAAGCAGTGAAAATAAGCAGCATTGGAGTAACCACATAGCGGTAGTTGTGCATGCATACAACAGCACCACCAGTGACGCTACAGGGTACTCACCCTATCGACTTATGTTCGGAAGAGAAGCAAGACTACCGGTAGATCTGGCCTTTGGCACCTCCATAGACCATTGTTCTGCCACTTCCCACAAAGGATTTTTTGATAGACTCAGACACAATTTGAAGTTGGCCTATGAACAGGCCCAGGCGGCCTCAGAACAAAGGGCAACAAGAAAAGCTTTGATCTGAAAGTTCGGATTCAAGATTTACAACCTGGAGACAGAGTTTTGCTACGGAACTTGGGGGTCCCTGGAAAACACAATCTTGCAGACAGATGGAGACCTGAACCCTATGTTATTTGCAAGAGACTACCGGGCCTACCCGTTTACAGACTTAAGCCAGAAGGGAAGGTGGGGCCCTTAAAGACCTGGCATCGGAACCACCTACTCCCACTAGCTGAAGCAGTTCGGATACCCCCTGCGAGGGATTTCCCTGAGCCAACTTCCAGCCTGGATACTCCTAGACCAAACACTCGGTCCCAGACCCCTCAGATGGGGGAGACAGAGACCTCGGAGCTAAGTGAAGATGAGGGAGAAGAACTTGATTGGCTTTGGCCTTCTCAGACCCCAGAAACTTCTGCTATTGATCTTCCACCTGAAGAAAACACCATAGACAGAACACTGAATGCAGAAGCTACTGAGTTCATCCCTTTGTCGGATTCTTGGGAAAATGCCTGTGACATACTCCCCGAAGAGGATTCAAGAGATTCCATGTACCTCCCTGCTCCGCAGTCAAGTGTTCCTGAACCAATGGAAACTCCCGAGTCGGTTCCAGAAGAGAAACCTGTTCCAGCTGAACCAGAAAACCCAAGAGGACAAAGGATGCGAAGGGCCATAAAGCCTCCCAGAAGATTAACTTACCCACAGATGGGGAGGAGCTTGGAAGACACTGTGGTTACTGCCAGGAGGAGTATGGAAGACCCTAATCCCTCCATTTGGTGGAGGGCAACCCCAACTCACTCTCTGGCACAGTTAGGCAGGACACTAATGATAGTGTGACCTGTGGGCAGGGAAGTTCACCTCCTTATTTTTGGTGGGAGTTTCCTCTGCCAACATCATACGCAACTTTGGCTTATGTTGTGCGTACTATAATTTGATGTTATCTTTGGGGACCAAAGAGTTTAAGTGGGGGGAGTGTGTAGCGGGGTCTCCTTTAAGGCCCCGGGACTACATTACCCAGAACCCCGTTCAACACCCAGGGTGCATTTAGCCACCGCAGAGACTCATGGGAGGGGCTATATAAGAAGAGGGCGAGGCTGAGCTTGGCCTCTTTGGACACTGCGCTGCAATCAACAGGTCTTCCTGTGCGAATCTGCTGCAGTGCAGGGCCGGAAGCCAGGGCCTTGCACAACTTCTAGGGAGCCTTCCACCCCACTGCGGAGCTTGGGTGGCACCTGACTTTGTCGAGTTTGGACATCAGTTGGACTGGAGACCCGGTCGTTGCGGATACTGTGTGCGGAGACACAGTAGGTGGAAGTCCCGGACTGGGATCGCGTCCGGAGTGGTGAGCGAGCACCTGCTCATTCATATAGACTGTACTTTGATTCGGCCTAGAGACTGCCTTGGCCCTCCGGGTTCTATTTTACTGTTCCACAGGAGACTAGTGGCGGAACTGAGTTGAGTAGTCTCCTGTGAGGGGTTCATTCTTCTTTTTTATTTTCCTACCCTTTGGATTACAAATTACCTTTCCTGTTGTGCAGCACCAGTCAAGTTGCATGCGAAGAAACGTTCTTCTAGAGACTGAGTTTAGATCTGGGTCAGGCCTGATCCGTAGTTAGAACTTTGGTTGCTGCGCCATAAGGGCGCATAGTTAGAGATAGCTGTACTTGGCGGGTAACCGCCTGCGTTATATTTTCTGCTGCAGGGCTCTGCAAACATATATGTGTTATGTTTTAACCTTATGCCTTTTACCCAAAGTAAAGAAACGTTATACTTTATCTTTTGCTATCAGTGTGTTGTCTTTATGCAAAGAGGTTACCCTTGCAATACAAATAGATTATGTGCATAAACTGTTAGATTGTGATAAGAGAACAATCCCTAGACTAGCTGTGCCAGAGTGGGTCGAGTAGATTGCCGGGGGTTGGCGGTGCTGTACACAGGGCCCGAAACAAATCCAGCTGCTCTCTTAACTGGGGGTAGCGCTACATATATATATATATATATTGGGTATTAAATTTGTGTGATGTGCTATTGGTTTGCCTGGTATTTTGTTTTGAGTGCCCTGATTGGCTGTAAAGGCAATGCTTCCCAAAAGTGTATAAAAAAACTTAAGCAATCCTTTTGACACAACATGGTACAAGGTAATACAAAACAGTGAATCCAAATAGATACTCTATTATGCGTTTTTCCAAGCGTATACGACGCATTTTGGCCAGTGTGGAATTCTTCAGGTGTTTGCCCTTGGATAGCACAATACACAATAAGTATGCTACAGAGCCAAATGTACATGTACAAATATCTAGAGGAAACAGAAAGAATGTATGTAGACTTACATAGCTGATAAAACGCGCACCCTGCAAATTGATTGGTGATGCCAAAGATCAGCAGAGTGGAGGTGGAGCATAGGAAGACTAAAAAATATCTGGGTGCCACAAAGCCCCAGTGCTCCTCAGCATTTCCCATTTCCTTTGTGGACCATGTTGTACATGAATTTGGGCTGACACCCACCATTGGTTATTGGTGGCTGTATATGGACTGTTGAACTATAGTTTAATCACTGTGACACCATTGAATAAAAATAAAGTGCTTCTGAGGACGTCATGTTTTGATGAAGAAACACGTCAAGCGGAACTTTAAATGTGTCATTTCCAGTCTGAAGGTGGAACACACGCCCAGGACTAGGCAGCATCCCTCTTGCTCAGTATACATCAGACCGATGTCCATACAAATATGTGGTTTTGTAGCAATTTTTAATTCAATTTTTTAATAAAAACAATGCATTTTTTCACTATGAGAGGACTCCTCTCCTTTCTTATTTCATAAATTATTCCTGCCTATTGGACAAAGAGGATAAAGACAATAACTTACACAAGGAGGGGATAACATCCAGGACAGAGGTCGTTGGAGAGAGATCCAGATAGGTCCTATAGTGACCACAAAGCACTACTAACTCCTCTTGTTGTACAGCAAGGGGGTCATTGGAATCTGATGAGTGTAGATATCACATGAGCACGAGGGGAAATAGTATTAAGAGGGTCGGTTTGGCACAAGCATTTTGTCTTCCATTTTTTTTCTTCACATCTTTTTTCTTTTATGTGTGGACTTTGTTTCATTGCACAAGTGATCAATATTTGGGATTATAAATCCATTATTTTCATTGTATTATAATTGACATTTTGTATTTTTAAAAAAAAAAATTATGTGATCTTGTATTGCACTAAAATATTACAAGCACATGTATAATATTGTTTGATATGTATGGAGGATTATAGAAAGCGCTGTTAAACATTAATATTTCATTATCTTGACCTGTGTTTAGAGGGAATAGACAGCAGCTGCAAGTTTGTCAATTCTTTATTTAATTTTAATTCAGTGTTTTAAATTTGTATGAGACACAGGGGCGTGGGTGTTTTTTTTGGGGAAAAATAAAGTGTGAATGAAAATGAAACGCCCATCCTTGATTAAAACAATAAAAGTTTATTAAGAACAAATACATATACAAAAGTCACACACTCCTAAACCCAGCTAGTTAAAGCGGAAGTAAACCCATCGATTTAACAGTTTCAAAAAGCAGTTCCATTCCCGGCATGCCGGGAATGCTAACTGTCACATTGGTTGTGCTCTCAACCAAACTGTCAAACCATCCAATGGCTGGTGTCATAACTGATCACAAGTGCAGCATCATGGCAGTTGAAGATTAAACAGAGGCCAAGATAGCAGCTTCCTTGCCTGAAAATGATAGGAGGGTTTACTTCCACTTTAAAAATATAGAACAACATTGTTTCTGCCAAAAACAGACCTCACACTGTTCCCCGTACCTACAGACCACTATATGCATGTCTGTGCACTATACTGTATATTAATAACAACTAGGCTCTTAAGGGTGGTTGAGGGGGAAAACCAATCATTATACGCTTATTGCGTTTTTTTTAACTAAAATTATGTAGAAGAATACATATCAGCCTAAACTGAGGAAAGTGTTTTATTTTATTTTTAAATGTGGGATATTTATTATAGCAAAAAGTAAAAGATAATGTGTTTTTTTCAAAATTGTCGCTGTTCTTTTGTTTATAGCGCAAAAAATTAAAACCGCAGAGGTGATCAAATACCACCAAAAGAAAGCTCTATTTCTGGGGAAAAGACACACATTTTGTTTGGGTACAGCATCACACGACCGCGATGTCAGTTAAAGCAACGCAGTGGCAAAATGTAAAAAGTGCTCTGGTCAGGAAGGGGATAAAATCTTCCGGGGCTGAAGCGGTTAAAGTTCATGTGCGTGTGAAGGCAGGCATCCCAATACTTTTGACAATATAGTGTATATGTTTGTCCTGAAAAGAGCTCTCCTATTTTAGATGCAGTCACTGTTCAGGTATTCAGGCAGCAGGTGCAGTGGTTCTCTCAAGACAACACAACAGCCAGCAACAATGGCGACCCCTGCAACAGCGCTGTTTAGCTTTGATGGGGATATATATACACACATACAAGGGTTCTTCAAAAAGTTTATGCACTTTTTTTAAACTTTTATTAAGAATTTCAAAACAAATTACATCACTTTTCTACATAATCACCTTCCTTTGTGATGCATTTTTCACAGCGTTGTACCAACTTTTTAACCACTTCCCTACCCAGCCATAGTCAAATGACGTCCACAGATGGGATCTCCCATCCTGGGTGGACGTCATATGACGTCCTCGGCTTTGTAGGGGGATATCTGAATGATGCCTGCAGCTAGAGGCATCATTCAGATATCCTTGTCTTGGGCCGGCGATTCTGTGCACCATAAGAATGATCATAGCGGTGGTTCCGCCGCTTGATCGTTCTTATAGGCGGCGGGAGGGGACATCCCCCCCTCCCGCCGCCATCCGGTGCTTCTCCGGGCTCTCCCGTGCGATCGGGGACCCGGAGCGAATCTTCCGGCGTCGTTGGTGGGGTCACGTGATGAGCATAGAGATGACTGGTGACCAGATGGTCACCAGTCATCTCTATGATCGTCAGAGGCCCGGGCGCCATGTGATGACGTCACGCCCGGGCCTCAAATGTAAACAAAGCCGCCATTGCGGCTGTAAGTATGAGATCAGTGAAAAAAAATTCACTGATCTCATGCTTTCCAGCCTGGAGGAGAGATGTGGGCTCTTATTGACCCCGCATCTCTCAATAAAGAGAACCTGTCACACACATTCCTATTACAAGGGATGTTTACATTCCTTGTAATAGGAATAAAAGTGATTAAAAAAAAGTAAAATCATTGTACAAAAAAGAAATAAATAAGTAAAAAAAAAAAAATTAAAACGCCCCTGTCCCCGGTAGCTCGCGATCAGAAGCGAATGCACACGTAAGTCGCCCACATATGTAAACGCCGTTCAAACCACGCATGTGAGGTATCGCCGCGTGCGTTAGAGTGCATGCAACAATTCTAGCACTAGACCTCCTCTGTAATTCTAACCTGGCAACCTGTAAAAAAAATTAAAGTGTCGCCTATGGAGATTTTTAAGTACCGAAGTTTGGCACCATTCCATGAGTGTGCGCAATTTTAAAGCGTGACATGTTAGGTATCTTTTTACTCGGCGTAACATTATCTTTCATATTTTTCCAAAAAATTGGGCTAACTTTACTGTTTTGTCATTTTTTAATTCATGAAACCATTTTTTTTTTTAAAAAAAGGCGTTTGAAAAATTATTGCGCAAATATCGTGCAAGAAAAAATGTTGCAATGACCGTCATTTTATTCCCTAGGGTGTCTGCTAAAAAAACATATATAATGTTTGGGGGTTCTGAGCAATTTTCTAGCAAAAGAATGATAATTTGTACATGTAGGAGAGAAGTGCTAGAATAGGCCCGGTATTGAATAGGTACAAAAAGCCCTGTATTGAAGTGGTTAATGTCATCAACAAAACTGCTCCACCCCTCACCATTTTTAACAAAAATATAAATGTGTGGAAACTTTTTGAAGACCCCCTCATATATATGTTTGTATTGTGACTGTGTAAATAAAAGGTAAAAAGCACACAGTATTCTCATGAATGCCAAGTGGCATAAGGATGGTTTTGCAGCTTTGTATGGGTTTTGGTATTCCTGGATCTAGTGGTGTATTTTGATTTTGTGCTGACTAAAATCGGGTGCCCCCTAATCTGTTCCACCCCAGCCACGGTATACAGTTCTTGTCTCAGGGTCTGATGAGGAAGCTATTCACAGTGAGCAGCTATGGCTTCCTCATCAGACCCCGAGACATGATTAATCTCAGGGTGGCCAATGGAGTAGAGGATGGAGTCAGTGGGGCAGAGGATGAGGTGGCACTGATGGGCACTGATGAGGAGTCACCGATGAAGCTGCACTTATGGGCACTGATAGACGGCACTGAAGGGCCCTGATAGGTGGCTTTGATGGGCACTGATAGGCGGTCCTGATGGGCACTAATAAGCTGCACTGATAGGCGGCACTGATGGACACTAATAGGCAGCACTGATGGGCACTTATAGGCGGCACTGATATGTGGCACTGATGGGCTCTAAAAAACAGCACTGATTGCCACTAATAGGGAGCACTGGTTGGTGGCACTGATGGGCACTGATAGGCAGCACTGATAGGCACTGATTGGCAGCACTGATTGGCAGCACTGATGATTCCTGCAAACTTTCTTACAGAAAGAAGCCTAGAGCACTTTGATAAAGGAAGTGGAAACTTGTTGAGCTTGCTTGCTCTGAGGGCTTCATGCTGGGACCTGTAGTTCTACACTTTAGGGGGGTCAGCATGAACCCCTACTCTTTGTATAGGTCTCTGGCTCTGCTCCCTCATGACACTGCACATACGGTTCCAGCCTCACCTCAGGGATTTCAGAGTTCCCTTCCTTCAGAGCATGAGAAGATCATAGAGATGGAGAAGGTGGGTGGAAAGCACTAGGCATGGCCATGGAGCGGCAGAGAAGGAGGGAGTTAAATCCTCCTCCACTGTGAATGCTAGTTAGTCAGCCTGAAAGGCCAAGACAAAAAGCCTAGGCTGAAGGCCTGAGCGGAGATTCTGCAGTAAAGCAGGCCATAGATGGTTCGAATCTCTGCCAGTTCAGCAGAGACCGGCCGTGATTCGAACCATGTATGGGCAGGCTAATTCTACCTACTGTAAGTTGATTTTTCGTTTTTTTTATATGATTATCGCCAGTGGCTATAGCCACTAGCAATAATCGTTGTGTGTTCTCCTAGCTTGAACAGCTCCACCTGACCACCAACTGTAAAACATAATAGCCCGGAAGGAGGGATTCAGCCAGTGTTGATGGGTGAATTGAGGGGAATTGAAACCTTGGTTGTAGAAAAGAAAATCACTCCCATTTATGACCGGCTTATTTAGCCAGGAGGCTTGATAATGTTCTCTTTCATATTTGGCAAGATGGTGGAAACCCCTTTGTAGGTAACGTTTTTTTTTCAACTTTTCTTTCATTTAAAATAAGTGGGCCATCAAGCTCTAAAAATGCACTTTCTGGTTGGTGTGAACTCACTGAAAAGTTCTACATAATTGAGTTAACAGTTATATATACGTATAAATCATGAAATACAGATAAAATACAGGCTATACGTGCAGAAAATATCGATGTAAAATCTGTCATTGTTTAGTTTGTCCTTGCAGTCCTTTGAAAAATAATTAAGAAAAACATCTTTGCAAATGTTATCTTAAAAGATCAGGAAGATTCCTGCAACTTTTCCTTTGTAGGCAAAACAGCTCCCACTGATACTCTAAACTTTCCCAGCTAAAATAACAGGGCAGTCCCCAAAGCATCCTGCTCGGAGCGCTCCCAAGTCTTGTATCCTCCCAGTATGTAACTCCACTTGCAGTAAGAGGTGACGGACATTAAAAGAGCAGCGGGGAAACTCCATTGTGTGTCATCTGACAAACTGTACAAAACAGGGGCCACCAGCCATGTTTGTTTTTGAATGCTCAGACTGCAGTTTCTGTCTTCGGTGCCTTTCATAACAACTCAGGACTTGACCTAACAAGTGAGTCAAGGTTGTCTTTGTCATGCTTGTCTGGAAAAATATAATTTCGCTTTCCTTAGCAGATTGAGAGACAGATCCCATGACTGCATAGTGTTTTCACCTTAGAGGTGATTAGTTGTGTTTGTTTCTCCAGACCTTGACTGTAGAATTTGTAGCTATTCAGAATATGCCAGGTTATTGGCCATGTTGTGCACATTTTTTACCTCAGTATAACCCTGTTATGAATCGCAGGCTTTTTTCTGTGTATGGTTCTTCATATTGTGACAGCAGGAAGGTAAAGTCACCTGGTTGCATCCAGGGGGGTAGATATATTTCGCCCAGATTCAGGCTTTACGCCGACTTATACAACTAGGTGGAGAGTTGTATAAGGCTAGTGGGCTCATGGATGACTCATACCTCTAGGGAGAGTGTGGGGCGTCGTGCAGACAGGGAGTTGATGAGACCAGCTGAAGCTTGTCAGCTCATTTAGGCCTCTATAAGAACTCCCAGCTTCATTAGATGTTAGCTCATGCCTGGAACCAGACCTGTGTGGACTGTCTAGGGAGAGTGAACCCCTGTGCGGTGAGACAAAGCCTGTGTGGCTATTTGCTTGGACATTTAAAACCAGGGACTTAGGGACTAGGACAGCACTAGGCTGATCCCAGTTGTTAGTTAGGAAACCTGTATGTTTAGTCAGAGGTCAAGTTGACCAGGATTTATTTTGTTTATGTTTCTTTTTCTTTGCTGTGTTTTGTCACTGTAAATAGAAAATAAACCGCACCTTTTTGATTTTGAAAACCACAACCTCCGTTTGCTGGGCCTGTTTTTGTGTGGGGAGCCCATCTCGGGGGTCACACACACCCGCTGCCGAGCCAACCCCCTCACAGTTGGTGGAAAACCAGTGGCAGTTTTTTTTTAAGCCAGCATGGAGGAGATACTGAAGCAGCTGGCTCTAGCAAATGCCAATCAACAGCAGACAAATGCAGGTTTGCAAAAGAACTTCGCAGCCCAGCAGCAAGCTCATCAACAGAGCCTTGCAGCCCAGCAGCAGACAAACGCAACTTTGCAACAGAGTCTGGAGGCTCAGCAACAAGCCCAGCAGCAATCTGAGGCCCGCTTCATAGACCTGTTGCAGAAGCAAGAGCAGAGACTACAACAACAGATGGAAGCAGTAATGCAGCAACGTCCGCAGACCAGTGAGGAAAGCCGTCCCACTAATACCGCGTCCTTTGGGGTGAGTCGTTTATTGACAAAAATGACTGGAGAGGATGATCCAGAGGTATTTTTGACCACATTTGAAAGGACCGCTGAAAGAGAAAAGTGGCCTGAGGAGCAGTGGGCTGGACTGGTGGCTCCTCTGTTAACTGGTGAATCGCAGAAAGCTTACTATGACCTAGAGCCTAACCAAGCAAAAGACTATGTGATGCTAAAAGCTGAAATATTGGCAAGGCTGGGTGTCACCCAGGCTGTCCGGGCTCAGCGTGTGCATAACTGGACTTTCCAGCTTGGAAAACCCCCCAGGTCTCAAATGTATGATCTCATTCACCTGAGCAGAAAGTGGCTACAGCCAGAGACTTTGTCCGCACCAAAGATTGTGGAACGTGTTGTAATGGATCGGTTTTTGAGAGCTCTTCCTACTGCCATCCAAAAGTGGGTAAGCCATGGAGACCCAGAGACGGCCGATGGTCTTGTGGATCGTGTGGAGAAATACTTGGCTACAGAGAACCTGACGGCCTCTTCCAGAGACACTCGGACTTTCCACCCTAAGACCAGACCATCCCCAGGGGCGGATAAGAGGATTCCAAGGGGTGAGGGTGGAGAGAGTGAGAGGGTGGGAGCTCTACCCCAAGTTTGGCGAGAACAGCCTGGGAAATCAGCGGCTCAAGAGGCCGCAAGAAGGATCGTTTGCTACCGCTGCCGGCAAGCGGGACATATTGCAGCCAATTGCCCGGTTGTGGAGGAACCCATGCAGTGTGACTTTCTGACGGGCAGACGTCAGTCGCTGTGTGCGACAGTCGCATGCACTGCCATTCGAGGAACTGAGAAACATTTATGCAAAATGTGTGTTAATGGTAGAAATGTTGTGGTATTGCTGGATTCAGGTAGCCTTGTGACCCTGATAAAGGCTGAGTTAGTTAAAACAGAGGTCTCTGGGAATAGCGAGGTAGCTGTTATTTGTGTGCATGGGGACACCCGAGAGTATCCAGTGACTACAGTGTGTTTCGAGACCCCCAAAGGTACCCTCTCTCATCCAGTGGGCTTAGTATCTCAGTTACCGCATGACGCCATTGTGGGAAGGGATTTTCCGAAGTTCTGGGAACTGTGGGATGATCCTGAGCCCCCCACTGGTGCCCCTATGTACCAGGAATGTGATAGCCAGAACTCCCCTGAGAGTGGTGAGGACTCTCCGGAATTTCCCTTATCAGTATTGGCAGGGGAGACTCAAGAAACTGGAGAGGAGCCCACCTCCTCAGACGAAAACCTACCGTCTGTGGAGTTTTCTGATCCTGAGGTTCACAGGGAAAACTTTGCCACAGAACAGTTGAAAGACCCCGCCCTAATAAAGGCACGGGAAAAAGTAGTGAAAATAGATGGCGAGTTAGTGAACCCAGATAATACCTGCACTTACCCATACTTCAGCGTAGAGAAGGACCTACTGTATCGGGTGGCAAAAAGGGCAGAAGAAACCGTTGAGCAGCTTGTGGTGCCCAAACCTTACAGGAAGTTGGTGTTGGAGTTGGCCCATGGGCACATTCTTGGAGGTCATCTGGGGACAGAGAAAACCCGAGAGAGGGTATTACAGAGATTCTATTGGCCGGGGGTGATGAAGGACATAGAAAATTATTGTTCCTCCTGCCCTGTGTGTCAGAGGTCGGCCCCGATGCCACATTTCCGTAGCCCGCTGGTCCCTCTACCCATCATTGAGGTCCCGTTTGAGAGGATCGCCATGGATTTGGTAGGTCCTATAATCAAGTCCGCTAGGGGGCACCAGTACATATTAGTTATAATGGACTATGCCACCCGTTATCCAGAAGCGATCCCTCTCCGAAATACCTCGGCCAAAACCATAGCCAAAGAGCTATCTTTTGTGTTTAGCCGGGTGGGTATTTGTAAAGAACTGCTTACGGACCAAGGTACACCCTTTATGTCCCGGGTTATGAAGGAGCTGTGTAAATTGTTCAAAGTGACGCAATTACGTACATCTGTGTATCACCCCCAAACCGATGGGCTGGTTGAAAGATTCAACAAAACCCTAAAACAAATGTTGAAGAAAGTGGTGGATAGAGATGGAAAGGATTGGGACTGTCTACTTCCTTATCTGATGTTTGCTATTAGGGAGGTGCCCCAATCCTCTACGGGATTCTCCCCCTTTGAGTTACTGTATGGGAGACACCCAAGAGGGCTGTTGGATATTGCCAAGGAAACTTGGGAAAGTGAGAGTTCTCCCCACAGGAGTGTGATTGAGCATGTCGCCCTGATGCAAGACCGAATTGCACAGGTAATGCCCATCGTGAAGGAACATTTGGCCCAAGCGCAGTTAGCACAGCAGAGAGTGTACAACCGTGGAGCCAAGACCCGTACCTTTTCCCCGGGGGATAGGATACTGGTACTTGTCCCTACGGTTGAAAGTTAATTCCTTGCCAAATGGCAAGGCCCCTACGAGATAATGGAAAAAGTGAGCGAAGTGAATTACAAGGTCAGACAACCAGGAAGGCGAAAGCCCGAACAGATCTATCACGTTAATCTGTTGAAAGCCTGGAGGGATAGAGAGTCCCTAGTCGCAGACACTTGGTCACCAGCTCAAACTGGTTGCGTGATTCCTGAGGTTGGAATAGCAGCCACCTTGTCACAACCCCAACAACAGGAGGTTAAGGAGTTTGTGCTTCGCAACAAGGAGGTATTCTCTGAGCTGCCGGGACAAACATCTGGGGTAGAGCATGACATCATTACCCCGCCCGGTGAAAGGGTGAAGTTAAAACCCTATCGGATCCCAGAGGCCCGACGGGAGGCAATACGGGAGGAAGTACAGAAAATGCTGAACTTAGGGGTGATAGAGGAGTCCCAAAGTGATTGGTCTAGTCCCATTGTGTTGGTGCCTAAACCGGATGGGAGCTGGCGATTTTGTAACGATTTTCGTCAGTTGAACAAAGTTACAAAATTTGACACCTACCCCATGCCACGTATAGATGAGTTGATCGACCGGCTGGGAACAGCCCGATACATGACGACTCTTGACCTCACAAAAGGGTATTGGCAAATCCCCCTGGCCAAGTCGGCCAAAGAGAAAACCGCATTTGTAACCCCAGACGGGGCGTTCCAATATAAAAGAATGCCGTTCGGGTTACAGAATGCGCCGGCCACATTCCAGCGGAAAATGGACCAGATGCTGAGGCCCCATCGGAAGTATGCTGCGGCTTACCTGGATGACGTAATTGTCCATAGCACAGATTGGGCCTCACATCTGCCAAAAGTGCAAGCAGTCCTGGACTCTGTTCGGGAAGCGGGGTTTACGGCTAACCCCAAGAAGTGTACCATTGGGCAGGAGGAGGCCAAATATCTTGGGTACACCATTGGGAGGGGAGTAATAAAACCCCAACTCAACAAAGTCGAGGCCATCCAGAGTTGGCCACGTCCCAACAGCAAGAAGCAGGTACGAGCCTTTCTGGGAATCGCTGGGTATTATCGGCGATTCATTCCCCACTTTGCTTCTAAGGCTGTGCCCCTAACCAACCTGACGAAGGGGAAAGGGTCGGTCATGATTAAATGGACCCCCGAGGCTGAGGCAGCATTCCAATTCTTGAAACAAGCCTTATGTAGCCAGCCAGTGTTGTACTCACCCGACTTCTCTAAAGACTTTGTCGTACAAAGTGATGCGTCAGATGTGGGGTTAGGAGCAGTATTGTCCCAGGTCTGGAACGGGGAAGAGCACCCAGTCATTTACCTCAGCAGGAAGTTGAAGTCCCATGAGGTAAATTACGCCACCGTTGAAAAGGAGTGTTTAGCGGTGAAGTGGGCTCTAGATTCCCTTCGGTACTACCTGCTAGGTAGGCACTTTGACTTGGTTACGGATCACGCTCCGTTAAAGTGGATGGCTCAAAACAAGGAAACAAATAGAAGAGTGAATAGGTGGTTCCTGGCCCTCCAGGAATTCAACTTCACAGTAAAGCATCGCCCTGGCGTTCAAATGGGGAATGTGGATGCTTTGTCTCGAGTACATGAATGCCTGAATGCTGGTGTTCCAACCCCGAGGTTAAAACAAGAGGGGGGGTATGTGACAGCAGGAAGGTAAAGTCACCTGGTTGCATCCAGGGGGGTAGATATATTTCGCCCAGATTCAGGCTTTACGCCGACTTATACAACTAGGTGGAGAGTTGTATAAGGCTAGTGGGCTCATGGATGACTCATACCTCTAGGGAGAGTGTGGGGCGTCGTGCAGACAGGGAGTTGATGAGACCAGCTGAAGCTTGTCAGCTCATTTAGGCCTCTATAAGAACTCCCAGCTTCATTAGATGTTAGCTCATGCCTGGAACCAGACCTGTGTGGACTGTCTAGGGAGAGTGAACCCCTGTGCGGTGAGACAAAGCCTGTGTGGCTATTTGCTTGGACATTTAAAACCAGGGACTTAGGGACTAGGACAGCACTAGGCTGATCCCAGTTGTTAGTTAGGAAACCTGTATGTTTAGTCAGAGGTCAAGTTGACCAGGATTTATTTTGTTTATGTTTCTTTTTCTTTGCTGTGTTTTGTCACTGTAAATAGAAAATAAACCGCACCTTTTTGATTTTGAAAACCACAACCTCCGTTTGCTGGGCCTGTTTTTGTGTGGGGAGCCCATCTCAGGGGTCACACACACCCGCTGCCGAGCCAACCCCCTCACAATATGTATACATAAAACAAGGGGTATGCATAGCGGAAATGTACAGCGAAACAAAGAAGCTAGGGATGAGATGTCACAGAAAGACCAGAGAAGGCAAACACTGGAGGTTAGTGAAATTTCAGTAAAAATCAACAGATTTCAGTGAAATTTCAGCATTTGGGCAAAATGAATTGGAGTCCAAGAGTTGGACAAAATGTAGGTAGTTTGCGATGGATTTCAAGGGTGCATTTGTTTGAAAGGCTTCTAAAAGGTTAGGGAAGCTAATTTCCTACTGTCCTTGACCTGGACTTGCAAAACAATACCGCCTAGCCTCGTTATTAACAAACAAACAACAAATACACAAAAAAATAAAAAAATACAAATACAAAGAGCACTAAATGACCTCCCCCCACCCCTTTTCAAAAGAACGTAGTCTTTAAACAAGGAAAAGTAAAAAAATAAAAATAAAATAATAGATAGTACTACTTCAAAATATAATATTAAACTACCATGAAAATCACACCCTCTAAATTAGCAGCCCTCAAACTATGGCCCACTGATTTCGTAAATCAGACGGGCAACTAGAAGACCTTAAATGCAGGGCTTTTATATTGTAACCTGGCAGGAATTGCTGAATGCAGATAGAGAGAAAAGGGTTCCAGCACATGGCAATCTATCTTAGGCACTGTCAATCAGACTGATATCCTGCCCAATGATTTTTGCATACCCTTGGCCATGATGTCATTACAAGGAGAAGTGCAAAACCTGGAACCTGAAAAAAGCCATTAAACATCAATGCTAGGGGCTTTCCTAATCCCATTGACACCAATAATGAGACAATTAGTACGCCTATTGACACCAATGATTGGGTATTTATTACTCTCACTGACTACATGATGAGGCATGATTTTTTTCCCACTAATCAGGCTGTAATGTACAATATATGGTTGTACACAATGATAACTTTAATATTTGATTTATGAACTTTATACATGCTGCACTTTTTATAGATGTATCTGGAAAAGTTGTTAGATGATACTTCTCATATGAGCTATAAGAAAAATGAGCATTACATCTGGAAGGTTTAGAAAATAATTATTTTGACTGAGGCTGACTTTCCAGCTGCATAAGATTACACTGAAGACACCTCCGACAACCTTGCACACGTTGGTACTATCTAAAGCAGGGGTAGTGAATTAAAACTCACGGGGGTCCGGTCAGAAATTTCCTTCTAGCGGAGGTCCGAGTGTCATATTGGTGCTATGACTCCACATGATATCCTCCACATCGCAGCCTCCTGTGCATGTCACAGGCCCCTCATCTCAGACTCCCATCACAGACTGACCCCCATCACAGACTGACTCCCCATCACAGACTGGTCCCCCATCATAGACGGGCCTCCCATCACAGACTGACCCCCCATAACAGACTGGTCCCCCATCACAGACTGACTCCCTATAACAGACTGACTCCTATCACAGACTGACCCCCCATCACAGACTGACCCCCATAACAGACTGGTCCCCCATCACAGACTGGTCCCCCATCACAGACTGACCCCCATCACAGACTGGTCCCCCCATCACAGACTGACCCCCATAACAGACTTACCCCCCATCAAAGACTGGTCCCCATCACAGACTGACCCCCATCCCAGACTGGTCCCCCATCAAAGACTAGTCCCCCATTACAGACTGACCACCATCTAAGACTGGTCTCCCATCACAGATTGACCCCCATCACAGAATGGTCCCCATCACAGACTGACCCCTCCGTTACAGACCCCCCTCGATGGTAGACTCCTGTCCTCATAACAGCACAGCTCTCCCCACAGAGCCCTACCTTATTCACACAAGATGAGAAACACAGCAACCATGGACAACGGATGGGACTTTTCACGTTAAAGGTGAGTAATTGATTGCTGGGACTGCCCTGCTGCATAGCAACCAATCACCCACTTGTTAACTTAAAAAGTCCAGCCCTTTGTCCATAGTGGCCACGCTTCTCATCTTGTGTGAATAAGACAGGCGGGGTGGGGGCAGTGCAGCGATCTTACCAAAGGAACAGACTCGTGCACGGCACTCCTGCAATGCTGTGAACATAGCAGCAGCAGGCAGGCGAGCCAGCGGTGGGGAGAGGACACACAGGCAACTATTTGATGAGGATGCGGTCCGGGTAGTATGGCTACTGGGGCTGGAACTGGACCGCGGTCCGCCATTTAGTGATGCCTGATCTAGAGTAGCTCAGGACCAACAAAACTCAAGATGTTCTTTTGTGTAAATAGGCACCAGACCTTGCACGGAAAAACTTAGACCTTAGCCTTCCCATTCTCCTCATCTATTTGATAATAAGAGGTCTGTTTATAAAAGTTTTTACATGTGATTCACGCATCTTTCTCCCAGGATTCACACATTTTATAAAATGAAACCAAGAAAATGTATGAAACTTGGGTGAAACCTATGTAAATCTTTTGTGGAAAAATTTACAAATAGATCTATATGTGTAATGAGCAGCTTCACAGGAACGGAAAGGATAACAATGTGACTTCACAAAGCCTGGTTTCTAGTTGTATAATAGAGTTTTTTGAGGTTTGGTTGCACACTTTCATTGTGGCAACATGTGCCCATTAAGGAGTGGCTTTTTTAGTTTGTGCATAATCCTATACTCTATTTGGGTGACATTAAAGCTGAAGTAAACCCAACAGTTTAACCACTTCCCGACCGCGCCATGTACAAAAGACGTCCACAGCGCGGTCGAGTTATCCTGAGTGGACGTCCCAGGCACGTCCTCACAGAATCTTGCTCCCGCGCTCCAGGATATGTCCGTGACCGCCGGGTCCGGAAGACCCGGCGCATCACGGATCACGGTAGATGGCCGCTAATCGCGGCCGTTTACCACGTGATCGCTCCGTCAAATGACGGAGCGATCACTTGTAAACAGACCGGCGTCATGTGATGACGCCGGTTCCTCCCTCCCCTCTCTGTACCGATCGGTACAGTGTGAGAGAAGAGGGGAGGGAGCGGATCATGTCAGCTCCCTCCCCCATGTCAGCTGTGGGCTGGATCTGTGACAATTGCAGTCACAGATCCAGCCATCCATCCATCCCTGCTCAGCCATCCCTGTGCAATACTCTGCCAATACTCTGCAATACACCCTGTGCAATACTCTGCAATACCCTGTGCAATACTCTGCAATACCCTGTGCAATACTCTGCAATACCCTGTGCAATACCCTGCCCATACTCTGCCCATACTCTGCAATACCCTGTGCAATACCCTGTGCAATACCCTGTGCAATACCCTGCCCATACTGTGCAATACCCTGCCCATACTCTGCCCATACTGTGCAATACTCTGCCATATTCCGCAATACCCTGCCATACTCCGCAATACTCCTCAATACCCTGCAATACTCCACAATACCCGGCAATACTCCACAATACCCGGCAATACTCCACAATACCCTGCAATACTCCTCAATACCCTGCAATACTCCACAATACCCGGCAATACTCCACAATACCCGGCAATACTCCACAATACCCGGCAATACTCCGCAATACCCTGCAATACTCCTCAATACCCGGCAATACCCGGCAATACCCGGAAATACTCCGCAATACCCGGCAATACTCCGCAATACCCGGCAATACCCCGCAATAACCCGCAATACTCGGCAATACTCGGCAATACCCGGCAATACTCCTCAATACCCGGCAATACTCCTCAATACCCGGCAATACTCCGCAATACCCGGCAATACTCCGCAATACCCGGCAATACTCTGCAATAACCACTTTCCGCCCGCCGGCCGTCATATGACGTCCTTGACTTTGTGCGGAGATATCTGAATGATGGGAGCAGCTACAGGCATCATTCAGATATTCGCTTTTTCAGCTGGCGATTCCCTGCACCATAAGAACGATCATAGCGGCTGTTCCACCGCTTGATCGCTCTTACGGAACGTGAGAGGGGATGCCCCCCCCCTCCCGCTGCCCTCCGGTGCTTCTACCGACTCACCGCTACGATCAAAGTCAGGATTTTTTTTTTTTTTTTTTTCAGGCTTCCCAGCCTAGAGGTGAGATGTGGGGTCTTATTGACCCCATATCTCACTGTAAAGAGGACCTGTCATGCCATATTCCTATTACAAGGGATGTTTACATTCCTTGTAATAGGAATAAAAGTGATCAAAAAAAAATTGGGGGCGGAAAAACATGTCAAACTAAAATAAATAAAGTAAAATGAACAATAAAATATATATTTTTTTTTTAAAGCGCCCCTGCGAGCTCGCATGCAGAAGTGAACGCATACGTAAGCCCCGCCCACATATGAAAACGGTGTTCAAACCACACATGTGAGGTATCGTTGCGAGAGCGAGAGCAATAATTTTGGCCCTAGACCTCCTCTGTAACTCAAAACATGTAACCAGTAAAAATATTTAAAGCGTTGCCTATGGGGATTTTTAAGTAGCGAAGTTTGGCGCCATTCCACGAGCGTGTGCAATTTTGAAGGGTGACATGTTAGGTATCTATTTACTCAAGGTAACTTCATCTTTCACATTATGCAAAAACATTGGGCTAACTTTACTGTTTTTTTTTCTTTTAGGCACAAAACAGTTTTTTTCCGTAAAAAACGCGTTAGAAAAATTTCTGTGCAAATACCGTGCAAGATAAAAAGTTGCAATGACCACCATTATATTCTTTAAGGTCTTTGCTAAAAAAACATATATAATGTTTTGGGGTTCTATGTAATTTTCTAGCAAACAAATTATGATTTTTACATGTAGGAGAGAAATGTCAGAATTGGCCTGGGTTCTCCAGAACGCCTGATGGTGCTCCCTGCATGTTGGGCCTCTGTATGTGGCCACGCTGTGTAAAAGTCTCACACATGTGGTATCGCCATACTCGGGAGGAATAGCAGAATGTGTTTTGGGGTGTAATTTGTGGTATGCATATGCTGTGTGTGAGAAATAACCTGCTAATATGACAATTTTGTGGAAAAAAAAAAAAGAAAAAAAAATCTTGATTTTTGCAAAGAATTGTGGGAAAAAATGACAACTTCAAAAAACTCACAATGACTCTTTCTAAATACCTTGGAATGTCTTCTTTCCAAAAAGGGGTCATTTGGGGGGTATTTGTACTTTTCTGGCATGTTAGGGTCTCAAGAAATGAGATAGGCCGTCAGTACTTCAGGTGTGATCAATTTTCAGATATTGGCACCATAGCTTGTGGACTCTATAACTTTCACAAAGACCAAAAAATATGCACCAATTTGTACTTATTTTTACCAAAGATATGTAGCAGTATAAATTTTGGCCAAAATGTATGAAGAAAAAATACTAATTTGCAAAATTTTATAAACGGAAACAAAGAAAAATTCATTTTTTTACAAAATTTTCAGTCTTTTTTCTCTTATAGCGCAAAAAATAAAAAACCCAACAGTGATTAAATACCACCAAAAGAAAGCTCTATTTGTGTGAAAAAAAAGGACAAAAATTTCATATGGGTACAGTGTTGTATGACTGAGTAATTGTCATTCAAAATGTGAGAGCACCGAAAGCTGAAAATTCGTCTGGTTAGGAAGGGGGTTTAAGTGCCCAGTTGTCAAGTGGTTAAAAAACAGTTACATTACCAACATGTCGGGAATGCTAACTGTCACATTGGTTGTGCTCTCAACAAAACTGGTAAATCATTCAATGGCTGTGTCATAACTGCTCACATGTAAAGTACCGTGGCAGTTGAAGATCAAACAGAGGCCAAGATGGCAGCTTCCTTGGCTGAAAAGAATAGGAGGATTTACTTCCACTTTAATAATGGTGAGGAGGACATTTAGGGCCAGCCACAGAGGTGGAGGCCAGAAGATACATGTGCAAGGCAGGGTTTGGGATGTCATGCTGTAATTTTGTCCGCTTGAGCCTAAATCGCATTTTGAACAGTGGATTGTAAGTTCTTGGGCTGATACATATATCTTGTGTAGCGGGGTCCTCAAATTGATGGGACACACCTGGGGAATAGTGTGACCCAGGTGTATAATTGTGTTAGGGTTCAGACCCCTTTTTGTTTCGTGGAGGATTGGAGGATGTAGTATTCTCCTTTGCCTGTGGGTGGCGGGGTACCCACAGGCTTCAGGTAGAATCATCTCCTGCAGTGCTCCCTGTTTTGTCCCTTCCCGGAGATGGTATGGCTGGGGCGGGGAACCCGCTGGGCCGTTGATGGGAGGAGATAAAAGGGGGAGACGCCCTTACCACGAGGTCTTGCGGAGAAGGAGGTCCTCGGAGGAGGAGGGTTGCGGTCCGCACCCAGGCCCCTTAGGCCTGGGTGCTGGAGATCCAGGAGTCTGGTCCAGGTGCCCATGGCCTGGTCCGGAGTCATGTTGGCGTCCATCCCAGGCACCTTTAGCCTGGGGTGAGGTACTATCGAGGAGGCCTGGGGCCCAGTACCTTCGACTGGGTCCCGCTAGGGTGGACTGTCCGAGGGTCCCTGAGCGGAGGGACTCGTATCTGAGGTGAGGAGGCCAGAGAGGTTACCCACTGGAGACCCGGAGCAGCACCAACCCGGTGACAGTGGGCCTCTGGGAACTCTCTTGGGAGGACACGTCCCCCTGATAGGGGCCACAGCGTATCGAACAGGGCTCCATTGCTGTTCATAGGGGTTGCTGGAAGAGACCCCATCTTTCCTGTTCTGTAACAGCCGGATTGGCTTAGGCGCCGCTGGTCATAGTACAGTGGCATAGAACTTAAACTTTAGGAAGTGCCTCGATCTGCTCGCCCCACCGTTGGCAAGGTTATAGGTCCCAACCAGTTTGCTGCAAAAGAACTGTTTATTGTGCTTTGCTTATTGGAGTGTCAAATAAACAAGTGTTGGACCTTTCTCCGGTGTGTGAACTCCAGTTACTGGAAGCAAAGGGGAGGCTGGTGAGCTTGCAATTACAGACTCAGTGCATTCACAGAACACACCGGCCCGAGGAAACATCAGTAAGTGGCCTTCACCTCCCTACTACAATGGGGAGGACATGGGCCGTGGCGCATCTCACTCTCACAACCCAGGAACCCCTAGACATGAGTTGGTGTGTAACCGGTAAAGATGGAGAGAGAGTGAGGCCGCTACACGTGGGGGCTCGTCCGGGATAGAGTGTGTTCTAGAGATGGACTTGAGAATGTCTACATTTGAACTTTGCTGCCCAGAGGAGTTCCGAGCAGATCGGCCATATTACTGGCCAAAGTGCGTCCCTGCTCGGAGTTGTGGAAATGACCCTAACACGGGAAAGGCCCATGCGGAGGAGCGGAAAAAGGGAGAGGTCCAGCCGTGTGACGTACTGCACGTGGGGACTGTTAACGCACTGCGCCACGAGGCACCCCATGGCGACATCGTTCGTGGGCGGAGTCAAGAGGAAGCCCGCGAAAATGTACAGCTCATGGGAGGAGTCTGGCCAAGTGTGGGGATACACGTGGAGACTCCGGCGCGGGGTCAGTGCATGATGGAGCAGCAGATAGTCGGGATGACCTCAAGTGCCCCGTGGATTATGGTTCCTCACCCCACGAGAATGACTTCCTTTGCTGCCCCCATCACAGACACGGGGATAAGACTTAGGCCCCGAGGGCGGTTGGCTCTGTACACTTGCAGAGACACGGAGGCCCTCGGTGTGATCTGTCCCGGCTGCTCGGGACTGGTGGTCACCCTGAAGCCATTCGGGCGATGTGAGGAGTGCAGAGAATTCCTTTTTGAGGTCGAGTCGTCCACAGCAAGGCCCCGGGCCCTTCGCCTCAACCACCTCACGGGTACCGCTACTCCGGAAGGGGAGATCAAGGCCTTTGTCGAGGTTCCCGTGCACGCTGACCAGGGCGATGGACTGCCCAACAGAGAAAAATCCGAGGATGCTGCCTCGGTCGCCACAAGTTCTCTGCTCCCACCCCCGAAGAGGAAAGTTGGCCTAGTACAGGCATCCTATGGACGTGGTCGAGCTTCACCCCGCTGCTTGCCTGGCCTGGATGGCGCCGGTCGAGAAGGAAGTCCCGGACATCCCAGTCCTCTACAAGGGTCAGGTGAGCCAGGGGCTGGGACTGTGGTGGTGGTTGGAGGTGTCGGGGGCCCATTGGAGGTGGAGTACCCCAGGGAGGATGATTCTGTGTCCACCGGAAGATATCTGCCTGCGGAGATGTATGACACCTCCGACCTAGAGTCGCTGTCTGACTGCGGAGAAGATGGCGAGATAGACGAACTGTTCAGCCGCAAGGGCTGGGATAGAATGCCACTTCTTGCTTCCCGTGCGGTACGGGATTCACCTATGTACACAGGAGACAGCACACCTCGGGTGGAAGACCCGCAGCTTACGAGGGAACCTACCCCTCCACCGGTGTCCTCATCTACTGTTACCTCACCTGCTTTGGTTGTGGGGACACCCCGCGCTTCTCTGAGAGCGCCGAAAGTCAGTTTCAGGGAGCTGGTAAAGGCACCTCGGCATCCGGAAGCTATTGTGCTGCCTGGAACTGGAGAGAAAGCCACTATGCCACCTTTGGCCCGCTTGCAGAGACTGTTTTGCCACAAAGTAGCTCGGGAATATGGGTGGGAGTACCCGTATCTGCCCCGGGACTTGCTGTTTGAGGTGGAAGTCTGGAGAGCAAGATGGTATGACGAGTTTGTGTGGGACAAGTTGAAGGTGCCTCATGCTCGCAGGTACCTGGAATGTGTGCCGGCAGTGTCTAAGAGGTTTGAGGACTGCAGAGCTGAATGGAAATTGGGGCGCCATATCCATGCTGACAAGATAGTCATTTGCAGAAGAGAAGGAGAAGATGTCGAGTATTCGATAGAGGCATTTGACAAACACCTGAAACCCCTGTATCTGCCGGATCCAAAGTTTTATTTATAGGAGAAAAGAACTCCTGTTTATTTCCTTTGTGCACTTGAACTTTCTGGAAGAGCCATTCCCAGACACCCAGGACTGTGCCCTGCTTTTGTTTTTATTTGGGCTTTTCTTTTTCTCATTGGAGACTTGGGGCTGTTGTGTTTTTGTGTTTCCCCTTTTCTTCATGTGCCAAAGGCAAGGACATTTGGGAATAGTGGCAGAGTAGGGAAAAGCTGGAAGAACGAAGATTCGTTGAGTGTCATGACCGCGGCGCTGTCACCAGGTGGCAGTGTTGCGCAACAAATGTTTGAAAATGTTTCACACACACATCACCTTGCTTGTTGGAGTGAGTGGGTCTCTCGGCTGACGGGCCCACTCATGCCAAATGACACGAAATTATGTTAGGATGTTGTTTTTTTCTTTCCCCTGCAGGAGAATCGTCAATCAAGATCATTGAGAGTGGGTGGCTCTTAGACAGTGTGGGAGAGGGGTTGTGATTATGCAGGTGTTTAAAGTGTTTTATGACATAAGTTGTTTTATATGTTCCCCATTCCCTGAGCAGGTCTTGGCACTTGGGAAAAATTTAGAGGAACTGCCTCAGGGGTTTCACTCCATGTCACCACTTTATGGGAGGCATGGGTGTGCACCTGACGCTGGGGACCAGCGTCCAATCACAGGGGGGAATGTGTAGCGGGGTCCTCAAATTGATGGGACACACCTGGGGAATAGTGTGACCCAGGTGTATAATTGTGTTAGGGTTCAGACCCCTTTTTGTTTCGTGGAGGATTGGAGGATGTAGTATTCTCCTTTGCCTGTGGGTGGCGGGGTACCCACAGGCTTCAGGTAGAATCATCTCCTGCAGTGCTCCCTGTTTTGTCCCTTCCCGGAGATGGTATGGCTGGGGCGGGGAACCCGCCGGGCCGTTGATGGGAGGAGATAAAAGGGGGAGACGCCCTTACCACGAGGTCTTGCGGAGAAGGAGGTCCTCGGAGGAGGAGGGTTGCGGTCCGCACCCAGGCCCCTTAGGCCTGGGTGCTGGAGATCCAGGAGTCTGGTCCAGGTGCCCATGGCCTGGTCCGGAGTCATGTTGGCGTCCATCCCAGGCACCTTTAGCCTGGGGTGAGGTACTATCGAGGAGGCCTGGGGCCCAGTACCTTCGACTGGGTCCCGCTAGGGTGGACTGTCCGAGGGTCCCTGAGCGGAGGGACTCGTATCTGAGGTGAGGAGGCCAGAGAGGTTACCCACTGGAGACCCGGAGCAGCACCAACCCGGTGACAGTGGGCCTCTGGGAACTCTCTTGGGAGGACACGTCCCCCTGATAGGGGCCACAGCATATCGAAGAGGGCTCCATTGCTGTTCATAGGGGTTGCTGGAAGAGACCCCATCTTTCCTGTTCTGTAACAGCCGGATTGGCTTAGGCGCCACTGGTCATAGTACAGTGGCATAGAACTTAAACTTTAGGAAGTGCCTCGATCTGCTCGCCCCACCGTTGGCAAGGTTATAGGTCCCAACTAGTGATGAGCCGAACACCCCCGGGTTTGGTTCGCACCAGAACCCGCGAACGGACCGAAAGTTCGTACGAACATTAGAACCCTATTAAATACAATGGATGCGAACGTTCGAATTCTAAAGTGCTAATTATAACAACTATTATGCATGTTATTGTCCTAAAAAGGGTTTGGGAACCCGGGTTCTGCACCAGGGGACATGTATCAATGCAAAAAGAAGTTTTAAAAACGGTCGTTTTTCGGGAGCAGTCATTTTAATGATGCATAAAGTGAAAAAAAAAAAGTCAAATATTCCTTTAAATATCGTACCTGGGGGGTGTCTAAAGTATGCCTGTGAAGTGCCACGTGTTTCCCGTGTTTAGAACTGTCCCTGCACAAAATGACACTTCTAAAGGAAAAAAAGCCATTTAAAACTGCTTGTGGCTTTAATGTAATGTCTGCTCCCGGTAATATGGATGAAAATCTTTAAGAAAAATGGCATAGCTACCCCATGACCCCCCCCCCCCCCTACCCCAGCCCATTACCAGCCCCTTTGGGTCTTGTATGGATATTAAGGGGAACCCCACACATAAAATAAAAAAGGCCCTATATACTCTGAACAGCCGTATACAGGCGGTGCATACAAGACAGGGACTGTAGGTTTGTTCTTATGTAGAATCTGTTTGTAATTTTGAACAGGTACATTGTTTAAGTGTAGCTCCAGCCCAAAAATCTATTTTTAAACTTTTTGGAAAACATAGGTAAGGGTTATCACCCCTGTAACATTTGTTTTGCTGTCTGTGCCCCTGTTCAGAACATTTCACCTCACTTTCCGTCCCAATGACAACTGTTTTTGAAATGTGGTGTTTTTCTTGAAACAAGGATTGGTGATAAAGCATCAGTACAGAGGAGACACCTTTCTCCCATATTAATTCTTACAGGAGAGAATTTTCCTTCCAAGGGGTAGATTTCCTCTCACTTCCTGTTGTCTTCTTGCGTTTGCAAGTAGGAGTCGTTTGTAAGTTGGATGTTTGAAAGTAGGGACCTGCCGTATATACTCTGCAGAAATAGGCCCCTTAGTTGTTGGTGTTGGCACAACACTGTAAGCACTCACAGTTACTCTTGGTTGGTGCTGGAACGCCCTGCTGTCAACTATTATATCAGGAATTTTAATTACATATAATTGTTGAACAGTGGTAGTAAAAATTGGGCCTTTGATGGTGGTGCTGGTGCCACAACACTGTAAGCCCTGACAGTTACTCTTGGTGGGTGCAGGAATGGGCCCTGCTGTGAATTATTAGATCAAGAATTGTAATTACATGCCCCTTTTGAACAGGGGCTGAAAAATTGGGCCTTTCGTGGTGGTGGTGGTGGTGGCGTTGCCACAACACTGTAAGCCCTCAGAGTTACTCTTGGTGGGTGCAGGAATGGGCCCTGCTGTGAATTATTAGATCAAGAATTGTAATTACATGCCCCTTTTGAACAGGGGCTGAAAAATTGGGCCTTTCGTGGTGGTGGTGGTGGTGGCATTGCCACAACACTGTAAGCCCTCAGAGTTACTCTTGGTGGGTGCAGCAATGGGCCCTGCTGTGAATTATTAGATCAAGAATTGTAATTGCATGCCCCTGTTGAACAGGGGCTGAAAAATTGGGCCTTTCGTGGTGGTGGTGGTGGTGGTGGTGTTGCCACAACACTGTAAGCCCTCAGAGTTACTCTTGGTGGGTGCAGGAATGGGCCCTGCTGTGAATTATTAGATCAAAAATTGTAATTACATGCCCCTTTTGAACAGGGGCTGAAAAATTGGGCCTTTCGTGGTGGTGGTGGTGGTGGCGTTGCCACAACACTGTAAGCCCTCAGAGTTACTCTTGGTGGGTGCAGGAATGGGCCCTGCTGTGAATTATTAGATCAAGAATTGTAATTACATGCCCCTTTTGAACAGGGGCTGAAAAATTGGGCCTTCCGTGGTGGTGGTGGTGGTGGCGTTGCCACAACACTGTAAGCCCTCAGAGTTACTCTTGGTGGGTGCAGCAATGGGCCCTGCTGTGAATTATTAGATCAAGAATTGTAATTACATGCCCCTGTTGAACAGGGGCTGAAAAATTGGGCCTTAGGCACTGGTGGCACAACACTACAACCCCTCACAGATACTGTACTTGGAGCACAGCAATGAGCCCTGTTGCAAAGTATTGCTTCAAAAATTGTAATGACACGCCCCTGTTAAACAGGGGCTGAAAAATTGGGCCTTAGGCACTGGTGCCACAACACTCCAACCCCTCACAGATACTGTACTTGGAGCACAGCAATGGGCCCTATGGCAAATTATTGCTAAAAAAATTGTAATTACACGCCCCTGTAAAACAGGGGCTGAAAAATTGGGCCTTAGCCACTGGTGGCGGCACCCATAAACAAAAATGATCTTCCAAGCTATCATCATCAATCGTATCATTGAGGACTCGGAGGAGGAGGATAGCCAGTCAACATAACAGCACAGGCACTCAGCATCAGCATCAGTCTTGAAGGGATGTGACATGTTAAAATCAATTAGTCTGTTATATCAGCATCAGGTGTGTGGTAGCTGGTGGTGATCCAAGACTGGTTCATCTTGATGAAAGTCAGTCGATCAACCGAGTCGGTGGACAGGCGCACCCTGTGATCCGTGACAAATCCTCCAGCAGCACTGAATGTGCGTTCCGAAAGAACGCTGGATGCAGGACAGGCCAGTAGCTCAATTGCATACTGTGCAAGCTCTGGCCAGTGATCCATCCTCAAGACCCAGTAAGCCAGAGGATTTTCGGTGGGGAAGGTGTCCAAGTGTGACCTTGCCCCTAGATATTCCTGCACCATGTTTATCAGACGCTGGCGATGGTTGCTGGAACCAATCATACTTTGGGGCTGCGGACTAAAGAATTGTCTGAACGCATCGGTCAGACGGCCACCTTCCCCACCGCTCCTTCTTTGACTGGCCGAAGCCTCAGCAACTCGTTGTCCAGGACCAGGAGTTTGTAACCTCCCAGTCTCTGGGAACGCGTTGCACAGACCTTTCTGCAAGGCCTCCCGGAGTTGTCTCATCCTCTGCTCCCTCTGCGACGGTAACATAAGGTCCGCAACCTTACCCTTGTACCGTGGATCAAGGAGAGTGGCCAGCCAGTAATGGTCCCTCTCCTTGATCCGAAGAATACGAGGATCCTTCCGCAGACTTTGCAGGATCAGGGAGGCCATGCAGCGTAGGTTTGCTGAGGCATTCGCTCCGGAGTCCTCTGGGTCACTAAGGACGACATGATCCGCAGCCACCTCCTCCCAGCCACGTACAAGTCCACTGGTTTCTTGGGACTGTAAATCATCCCTAAAAGACTGCTGCTGATGATGCTGAGTGCCAGCCTCCACCTCCATGCTGACACAATCCTCCTCCTCCTCCTCCTCCTCCTCCTCCTCTTCCTGTGCGATGGGTGGGACAGAAGGAACACTGTCTGGGTAAAGGGGGCCTTGAGAGGCAAGGAAGTCCTCCTCTTCCTGCCTCTGTTCTGCCTCAAGTGCCCTGTCCATTATTCCACGCAGCGTGTGCTCCAACAGGTGGACAAGAGGTACAGTGTCACTGATGCATGCACTGTCACTGCTCACCATCCTCATGGCCTCCTCAAATGGTGCCAGGACAGTGCATGCATCCCTGATCATGCCCCACTGGCGTGGAGAAAAAAAACCAAGCTCCCCTGACCCTGTCCTGGTGCCGTAGTCGCACAGGTACTCATTGATGGCCCTCTGCTGCGTGTGCAGCCGCTGCAGCATGGCCAACGTTGAGTTCCACCTGGTGGGCATGTCACATATAAGGCGGTTCTTGGGCAGGTTCAACTCCTTTTGCAGCTCAGCCAGGCGAGCACTGGCATTATAAGATCTGCGGAAATGCACACAGACTTTCCTGGCCTGCCTCAGGACATCCTGTATGCCCGGGTACCTGCTCAAGAACCGCTGCACCACCAGGTTAAGGACGTGAGCCACACAGGGCACATGGGTCAGTTGTCCCTGTCGGAGGGCGGAGAGGAGGTTGGTGCCATTGTCGCAAACCACCATTCCTGGCTTAAGCTGGCGTGGCGTCAACCACCTCTCGGCCTGGCCCTGCAGAGCAGACAGGACCTCTGCCCCAGTGTGGCTTCTGTCCCCCAAACACACCAGCGCAAGCACGGCATGGCATCTTTTTGCCTGCGTACTTGCGTAGCCCCTTGAACGCCTACGGAGCACCGCTGGTTCCGAGGACAAACCACAGGAAGAGGCCATGGAGGAAGAAGAAGAGGAGGGGGTGGAGGAGAGAGGTGTGTCACAACCAGTAGTAGCATTTTGGAGGCGTGGCGGTGGAACAACCTCCAACACTACTGCACCTTGTCCTGCATCCTTCCCAGCTGCCAAAAGAGTGACCCAATGGGCCGTGAAAGAAAGGTAACGTCCCTGTCCATGCCTGCTGGACCATGAGTCAGCGGTAATATGCACCTTACCGCTGACCGCCCTGTCCAGCGAGGCCAAGACATTGCCTTCCACATGCCGGTAGAGAGCCGGAATAGTCTTCCGTGAGAAAAAGTGGCGTTTGGGAACCTGCCACTGAGGAACCGCACATTGCACAAACTCACGGAAGGGGGCCGAGTCTACCAACTGAAAAGGCAGCAGTTGAAGCGCTAGCAATTTAGCCAAGCTAGCATTCAACCGCTGGGCATGTGGATGGCTGGGAGTGAACTTCTTTCGACGGTCCAGCAGCTGGGGCAGGGAAATTTGCCTGCTAGAATCGGACGTCGGTGTACTGCTAGCAGAGTGGCCGCAAGTACTTGGCTGTGACACACCTAATTCTACACCTTCATTCCTCTCAGTGCATGTTTCAGAGAGGACTGAAGTTATAGTGGGGTTGGAGATCCCAGCTGATGCGGTGCAAGGAGAGGTCCGCTTTGTTCTTTGGTGTGGGTCTTTGAGGTAGGCTTGCCAACGAGCTGCATGGCAGGTCAACATATGTCTGGTCAGGCATGTGGTACCCAAGCGGCTGATGTTTTGGCCACGCGATATACGCTTGAGACATATGTTGCAAACAGCAGCTGTGCGATCTGATGCACTAGCCTCAAAAAAGGCCCACACCAAAGAACTTTTTGAATGACGGGCAGAGGCAGCGCCCTGCACAGGCGGAGCTCTGCGGTGTGATTCCGTCGGTGTACTGCCCTTACGCTGGCCACCAAAGGGCATCCTGCCTCGTTGGAGATGTGCCTCCTCCTCATCCTCCTCCTCCTCCTCTCTCCTATTAGGCACCCACGTGGAGTCAGTGACCTCATCATCCCCTCCCTCCTCATCACTGGAGCCAATCTGGCAGTATGCTGCAGCTGCTGGAACATGACTGCCAGATTGGTGTCCTTCTTGAGCATCCCCTCTGTCTGCTCTCACGCTACTGCCTTCCTGTAGCTGGGTTTCATCATCAGACCCTTCGAAACGCTGGGCATCCTCCTGGAGCATGTACCCAACACTGTGCTCAAACAGTTCGGGGGACTCCTCAGGAGGAGGACATGGTGGGTCTAGGGAAGGAGTGACTGATGATGAGTCTGACATTGATACCAGGGAAGAGGACGCTTTGGCAGCTGCTTTGCCAGTACCCTGAGCCTGGGTGAGAGAGGATGAGGAGGAGGAGGAGGGCTTGGTCATCCACTCTACCAAGTCTTCGGCATGGTGTGGCTCAACATGTCCAGCTGCCGAAAAGAAGGACAAGCGTGTCCCATGGCCATGTGCTGATGACAATGCACCGCGTCCACGACCAGCACTGTTGCCCCCAGACACAGAGCCTGCTTGCCCTCTTTTATTGCCTCCTGACTGTCTGCCTCTCCTTGTTTGCCTTCCAGACATTCTAATAGATGGCCTGCAGGGAGATGGGAAAAAAGCAATAAGGGCTACCTTCAGGTGTCCTTCTCTGTCCCTTTACTTAAGGATTTCTAAATATGGTTGAGGATGATTGCTTTTGCACAGAATAGCACAACGACAATTTCCCTGACTGTCCAAAAAACAAGGATTTCAAAGATGGTTGATGAGGAATGCTTTAGCACACTATAGCACAAGGAGAATTTCCCTCACTGTCCTTCCCAGTCCCTAGAAACAAGGATTATCACAGTGAAAGAAACTGACACTCTTCCTACCTATAGTTTTCTGTCCCTAGAAAAAATGTTTTTTTAAAGCACACTATAGCACAAGGAGAATTTCCCTCACTGTCCTTCCCTGTCCCTAGAAACAAGGATTATCACAGTGAAAGAAACTGACACTCTTCCTACCTATAGTTTTCTGTCCCTAGAAAAAATGTTTTTTTAAAGCACACTATAGCACAAGGAGAATTTCCCTCACTGTCCTTCCCTGTCCCTAGAAACAAGGATTATCACAGTGAAAGAAACTGACACTCTTCCTACCTATAGTTTTCTGTCCCTAGAAAAAAATGTTTTTTTAAAGCACACTATAGCACAAGGAGAATTTCCCTCACTGCCCTTCCCTGTCCCTAGAAACAAGGATTATCACAGTGAAAGAAACTGACACTCTTCCTACCTATAGTTTTCTGTCCCTAGAAAAAATGTTTTTTTAAAGCACACTATAGCACAAGGAGAATTTCCCTCACTGCCCTTCCCTGTCCCTAGAAACAAGGATTATCACAGTGAAAGAAACTGACACTCTTCCTACCTATAGTTTTCTGTCCCTAGAAAAAATGTTTTTTTAAAGCACACTATAGCACAAGGAGAATTTCCCTCACTGTCCTTCCCTGTCCCTAGAAACAAGGATTATCACAGTGAAAGAAACTGACACTCTTCCTACCTATAGTTTTCTGTCCCTAGAAAAAATGTTTTTTTAAAGCACACTATAGCACAAGGAGAATTTCCCTCACTGTCCTTCCCTGTCCCTAGAAACAAGGATTATCACAGTGAAAGAAACTGACACTCTTCCTACCTATAGTTTTCTGTCCCTAGAAAAAATGTTTTTTTAAAGCACACTATAGCACAAGGAGAATTTCCCTCACTGTCCTTCCCTGTCCCTAGAAACAAGGATTATCACAGTGAAAGAAACTGACACTCTTCCTACCTATAGTTTTCTGTCCCTAGAAAAAATGTTTTTTTAAAGCACACTATAGCACAAGGAGAATTTCCCTCACTGTCCTTCCCTGTCCCTAGAAACAAGGATTATCACAGTGAAAGAAACTGACACTCTTCCTACCTATAGTTTTCTGTCCCTAGAAAAAATGTTTTTTTAAAGCACACTATAGCACAAGGAGAATTTCCCTCACTGTCCTTCCCTGTCCCTAGAAACAAGGATTATCACAGTGAAAGAAACTGACACTCTTCCTACCTATAGTTTTCTGTCCCTAGAAAAAATGTTTTTTTAAAGCACACTATAGCACAAGGAGAATTTCCCTCACTGTCCTTCCCTGTCCCTAGAAACAAGGATTATCACAGTGAAAGAAACTGACACTCTTCCTACCTATAGTTTTCTGTCCCTAGAAAAAATGTTTTTTTAAAGCACACTATAGCACAAGGAGAATTTCCCTCACTGTCCTTCCCTGTCCCTAGAAACAAGGATTATCACAGTGAAAGAAACTGACACTCTTCCTACCTATAGTTTTCTGTCCCTAGAAAAAATGTTTTTTTAAAGCACACTATAGCACAAGGAGAATTTCCCTCACTGCCCTTCCCTGTCCCTAGAAACAAGGATTATCACAGTGAAAGAAACTGACACTCTTCCTACCTATAGTTTTCTGTCCCTAGAAAAAATGTTTTTTTAAAGCACACTATAGCACAAGGAGAATTTCCCTCACTGTCCTTCCCTGTCCCTAGAAACAAGGATTATCACAGTGAAAGAAACTGACACTCTTCCTACCTATAGTTTTCTGTCCCTAGAAAAAATGTTTTTTTAAAGCACACTATAGCACAAGGAGAATTTCCCTCACTGTCCTTCCCTGTCCCTAGAAACAAGGATTATCACAGTGAAAGAAACTGACACTCTTCCTACCTATAGTTTTCTGTCCCTAGAAAAAATGTTTTTTTAAAGCACACTATAGCACAAGGAGAATTTCCCTCACTGTCCTTCCCTGTCCCTAGAAACAAGGATTATCACAGTGAAAGAAACTGACACTCTTCCTACCTATAGTTTTCTGTCCCTAGAAAAAATGTTTTTTTAAAGCACACTATAGCACAAGGAGAATTTCCCTCACTGTCCTTCCCTGTCCCTAGAAACAAGGATTATCACAGTGAAAGAAACTGACACTCTTCCTACCTATAGTTTTCTGTCCCTAGAAAAAATGTTTTTTTAAAGCACACTATAGCACAAGGAGAATTTCCCTCACTGTCCTTCCCTGTCCCTAGAAACAAGGATTATCACAGTGAAAGAAACTGACACTCTTCCTACCTATAGTTTTCTGTCCCTAGAAAAAATGTTTTTTTAAAGCACACTATAGCACAAGGAGAATTTCCCTCACTGTCCTTCCCTGTCCCTAGAAACAAGGATTATCACAGTGAAAGAAACTGACACTCTTCCTACCTATAGTTTTCTGTCCCTAGAAAAAATGTTTTTTTAAAGCACACTATAGCACAAGGAGAATTTCCCTCACTGTCCTTCCCTGTCCCTAGAAACAAGGATTATCACAGTGAAAGAAACTGACACTCTTCCTACCTATAGTTTTCTGTCCCTAGAAAAAATGTTTTTTTAAAGCACACTATAGCACAAGGAGAATTTCCCTCACTGTCCTTCCCTGTCCCTAGAAACAAGGATTATCACAGTGAAAGAAACTGACACTCTTCCTACCTATAGTTTTCTGTCCCTAGAAAAAATGTTTTTTTAAAGCACACTATAGCACAAGGAGAATTTCCCTCACTGTCCTTCCCTGTCCCTAGAAACAAGGATTATCACAGTGAAAGTGTCATGGATATGCATTAATGTCTGTCTGCCATCTTACCTTCCTCCTCATGTGTTCATCTAGAGACCAGACCTCCTTCACCTGGCTTCCTTTATAATCTCCTCCCAGCCTGACTCCACCCCAGGCCCTATCACTGAACACTATATTAACCTGTGCACTGCAAGCCTGCTTGGCTGATCAACGTGTTTGTTAGGCATTGTGTGTTTGGGTTCCTGCCTGCCGTGTGCTACGTCTGTCTCTCTGTTACGTTATTGGCTTGTCCCCGACCATCCCTGTCTGCTCGTGACCCTTGACCTTCGGCTCGTTCTTCGTTATCCTTGTCTGCTTGTGGCCCCTGACCTTCGGCTTGTTATTCGGTTCTCTCTATCGTGTGCTGCTGCTTCCCCTTATCCTACGGGGCGTGAGCTAGGAAACTCCAGGGGCCGCGACCTGGTCCCAGCCTGCAGCGTAACATCCTCACCACTAGAGGCCCTGGAGAAGACCAGCTGGGTCTTAGACTCCGCGCCCTGGGGAATCTTGGCTCTCGCTTCCGTTGGGATCCCGGTTGTGCTCCTCTGGTCCCGCTTTCCACAACCACCCAGTTTCCTATCCACAGAAGCCAGCCATAGGGTTCACTACCTCGCGGTGCACTCCTGTCCCCCTACGGTGTGCATCTGTCACCTGGCCACAGGTGACCCTGACAGTTTGATCAGCCATGAACCCGGCTGACATCCCGCTTCCCGCGGATGATCCATTGCAGGGCATAGTTCGCAGACTTGAGACCCAGGAATCAAATCAGACCCAGGTGATGCGATTCCTCCAGGATCTGGCTTCTCGATTCGAGCAGCTTCAGGTCTCCTTGGGAACCCCGAATCCGCAACCCCAAGTACAACCAGCGGCTGTACCTATCGCACCAGTCGCAGCCTCACACTCACTAAGATTGCCAGCTCCGTTCCGTTTCTCTGGGGACTCCAAGGCCTGCAGGGGGTTTCTCAGCCAATGCACTATTCATTTTGAGCTTCAACCTCAAAGCTTCCTATCTGACCGGGCTAAGGTAGCCTATATCATTTCCCTCCTCTCCGGTGAAGCTTTGGCCTGGGCTGCCCCCCTGTGGGAGAGGAACGATCCGGTGGTTTCCAGTCTGTCCGAATTCTTGAAGCTCTTTCGTAATATCTTCGAAGAGCCGGCTCGGGCTTCTTCAGCGGCTAGTGCTCTCTTACGTCTTCGCCAAGAATCTAGTTCAGTGGGGCAATATGCTCTTCAGTTCCGTATCCACACAGCTGAATTGAGCTGGAATAATGAGGCCCTGGTCGCTACCTTTTTACATGGCCTCTCTGACCGAGTGAAAGACGAATTAGCGGGAAGAGCCATTCCCGTCGGTCTGGACGATGTAATTTCATTATGCAACCAGATCGACATTCGTTTTCAAGAGAGGTCCTTAGAAAAAAGACGCCAGCACTCTCTGGGTCCTAGCCAGTCTGAGCTCCCCTCCCTTCATTCCGTGGAGCATCCTCTACCTGCTGAAGAACCTATGCAGCTGGGCCGGACCAGACTAACCCCCGAAGAACGTGCTAGGCGCAGAACTCTGGGCTTGTGCCTCTATTGTGGGGGCAAGGGTCATTTTCGTGACTCCTGCTCGCTTCGTCCGGGAAACGCTCGGGTCTAATACATTTGGAAGGTGGAGTATTGGACCCAGAAACATCACCTTCTCGCCTGCTCTTGCCGGTGTCCCTTCATGTAGGCACTTCTCCTCAGTCAACCCTTGCATACCTGGATTCCGGGGCTGCCGGCAATTTCATGGATTGGAGAACTGCTTCTTCTATGAAGCTTACCCTTTCACCTCTCACTACCCCATTGGTAGTCTCGGCAATTGATGGCACTGTTCTCCCAGGGGGCCCTATTCGCTTCCAGACGCTACCCATTAGGATGTCGGTAGGGATTCTCCACCAGGAGTGGATATCCTTTCTTATTCTACCCAAGGCCTCTACCCCAGTTGTATTGGGCCTCCCTTGGCTACAGCTCCACTCTCCACATGTGGACTGGGTCTCTGGGCAGATCCTGGCCTGGGGTTCCTCATGTTTCTCGTCGTGTCTTCTCAAGGTGACCCCCAAGGAGAGTCTTCCGGTTGCTGCCACTTCTGTTTCTTCTGATCTTCCCGCCGCATACAGCGATTACCGGGATGTGTTCTGTAAAAAATCAGCTGAGGTGCTTCCTCCCCACAGGTCTTTTGACTGTGCTATTGATCTTGTCCCCGGAGCAACTCTACCCAGGGGTCGTACCTACCCTCTGTCCATCCCAGAGACCCAGGCCATGTCGGAGTATGTAGCAGAGAATCTGGAGAGAGGGTTCATCCGGAAATCCTCATCGCCTGCAGGGGCAGGGTTCTTTTTTGTTGCCAAAAAGGATGGTACCTTAAGACCCTGCATCGATTATCGGGGTTTAAATGCGGTTACTATTAAAAATCGATACCCCTTACCCTTAATATCTGAGCTATTCGATAGGTTGAAGGGTGCCTCCATTTTCACCAAGTTGGATCTCAGAGGCGCGTACAATCTCATTCGAATACGGGAGGGTGACGAATGGAAGACTGCATTTAACACTAGAGACGGGCATTACGAATATCTGGTGATGCCTTTTGGTCTGTGTAATGCTCCAGCCGTGTTTCAAAACTTTGTCAATGAAATCTTCAGAGATCTGCTGTACCAGTTTGTTGTCATCTATCTGGATGACATTCTGATCTTTTCTGAAAATCTGCTCGTCCACAGAAACCATGTCCGCACTGTACTTCAACGTCTTAGAGAGAACAATCTCTATGCCAAGCTGGAGAAATGTTCCTTTGAATGTTCTGAGGTCCTGTTTTTGGGGTGCTTTGTCTCATGTTCGGGGCTTCGTATGGACCCTGGGAAGGTCTTGGCTATCACCAACTGGCCTCTTCCTGCTAGCCTCAAGGCCACACAGCGCTTTCTTGGCTTCACTAATTATTATAGGCAGTTCATAAGGAATTACTCTTCCATTGCCGCGCCTATTATCGCTTTGACCAAGAAGGGTGTGAATGCCAGAGACTGGCCTCCCGAAGCTGTCTCTGCATTTCACAACCTGAAACAGGCCTTTGTTTCTGGCCCCCTCTTGAGGAGACCAAATCCTGGGAATGCATTTTTTATTGAAGTGGACGCTTCCTCAATGGGGGTGGGAGCTGTGCTTCTTCAAATCTTTGAGAAGAGACGCCAACCATGTGCGTTCTTCTCCAAAAAAATTTCTCAGGCAGAGAGGAATTATGCCATCGGTGATCGGGAACTTCTCGCAATTAAATTGGCGTTAGAGGAGTGGCGTCATCTCTTGGAGGGTTCCCCTCACTCCATAACGATCTTTACCGATCACAAGAATTTACAGTATCTACAGAATGCTAAACGTCTGAATCCTAGACAGGCCAGGTGGAGTCTCTTCTTTGCCCGTTTTAATTTCACGATTACCTACAAACCTGGTTCCTGCAACGGTCGGGCTGATGCGCTCTCTAGGTCATTTGACACTTTGGACGAGGAGTCCGCCCCTGAACCTGAGCCGATCATTCCCACCTCATGCATTGTTGCCCACTCTACCACCCTGAAGTCTAAAATTCCGCCTGGTAAGACCTTTGTCCCCACTGAGCTAAGAGCTAAGATCCTTCGTTGGGGACATGATTCCAAGGTGGCAGGGCATTCTGGATTCCTCCGATCCTTCCTACTCATCAGTCGTCACTACTGGTGGCCTAATCTCCGCTCAGACGTCAAAGACTACGTTAAAGCTTGTCATGTCTGTGCTCAGTCCAAATCCTCCACACAAGCTCCTGCTGGTCTCCTCATGCCCTTGCCTATTCCTAAGGAACCCTGGGCCCATATTGCCATGGATTTTATCACCGATCTCCCACTGTCTGAGAATAATACAGTCATTTGGGTGGTAATCGATCGATTCTCCAAGATGGCTCATTTTGTTCCTCTTCCTGGTCTTCCTTCTGCCCCTGCCTTGGTTCCCATTTTCATTCGAGAAATTCTCCGCCTACATGGGGTCCCTTCTCATATTGTTTCCGACAGGGGAGTCCAATTCACGTCTCGTTTTTGGAGAGCCTTTTGCAAATCCCTCAATATTGTCTTGGATTTTTCTTCTTCTTACCATCCCCAATCCAATGGACAGACTGAGAGGGTTAATCAGGAGTTAGAGGTCTTTCTTCGCACCTTTGTGTCTTCTCACCATGACGATTGGTCCTCTCTACTCCCGTGGGCAGAATTCTCCCATAACAATCATGTGAATACCAGTTCGCAGAAGACACCCTTTTTCACAGTTTATGGAAAACACCCTCAACTTCCTCTTCCTATGATCTGTTCTCCAGACATTCCAGCTTTGGCTTCGGTTCAGGAGTCTCTCAATTCCGTTTGGGGTCACGTTCATGATTCCCTCCGGGCAGCTGCTGAAAAATTCAAAGGCTTTGCCGACCGCCGCAGGCGTAAACCGCCTTCTCTTCAGCCAGGGGACAAAGTCTGGCTCTCTACCAGGAACATCAAGCTCCGAGTTCCTTCTCTGAAGTTTGCTCCACGATTCATCGGTCCATACACGGTAACTGCTAAACTGAATCCGGTTTGTTTCAAACTCCAGATTCCTAAGAGCCTTAAAATCACTAACTCCTTTCATGTTGCTCTTCTAAAGCCTTTAGTCCTCAATAAATTCTCTCGTCCTCTTCCTACCGTGGCGCCTGTCTCGGAGGATAATCAGGAGTACGAGATCAGTCAAATTCTGGACTCCCGACTCTGTAAAGGCGTTCTTCAGTACCTCGTTCATTGGAAAGGGTTTGGTCCTGAGGAGAGGTCTTGGATCACTGCATCTGAGGTCTTTGCACCTCGTCTGTTAAAGGAGTTTCATCTGAAGTTTCCCTCTAAACCTGGGCCCAGGCGGGGAAGGGGGAGGCCTCGTAAGAGGGAGGGTACTGTCATGGATATGCATTAATGTCTGTCTGCCATCTTACCTTCCTCCTCATGTGTTCATCTAGAGACCAGACCTCCTTCACCTGGCTTCCTTTATAATCTCCTCCCAGCCTGACTCCACCCCAGGCCCTATCACTGAACACTATATTAACCTGTGCACTGCAAGCCTGCTTGGCTGATCAACGTGTTTGTTAGGCATTGTGTGTTTGGGTTCCTGCCTGCCGTGTGCTACGTCTGTCTCTCTGTTACGTTATTGGCTTGTCCCCGACCATCCCTGTCTGCTCGTGACCCTTGACCTTCGGCTCGTTCTTCGTTATCCTTGTCTGCTTGTGGCCCCTGACCTTCGGCTTGTTATTCGGTTCTCTCTATCGTGTGCTGCTGCTTCCCCTTATCCTACGGGGCGTGAGCTAGGAAACTCCAGGGGCCGCGACCTGGTCCCAGCCTGCAGCGTAACATCCTCACCACTAGAGGCCCTGGAGAAGACCAGCTGGGTCTTAGACTCCGCGCCCTGGGGAATCTTGGCTCTCGCTTCCGTTGGGATCCCGGTTGTGCTCCTCTGGTCCCGCTTTCCACAACCACCCAGTTTCCTATCCACAGAAGCCAGCCATAGGGTTCACTACCTCGCGGTGCACTCCTGTCCCCCTACGGTGTGCATCTGTCACCTGGCCACAGGTGACCCTGACAGAAAGAAACTGACACTCTTCCTACCTATAGTTTTCTGTCCCTAGAAAAAATGTTTTTTTAAAGCACACTATAGCACAAGGAGAATTTCCCTCACTGTCCTTCCCTGTCCCTAGAAACAAGGATTATCACAGTGAAAGAAACTGACACTCTTCCTACCTATAGTTTTCTGTCCCTAGAAAAAATGTTTTTTTAAAGCACACTATAGCACAAGGAGAATTTCCCTCACTGTCCTTCCCTGTCCCTAGAAACAAGGATTATCACAGTGAAAGAAACTGACACTCTTCCTACCTATAGTTTTCTGTCCCTAGAAAAAATGTTTTTTTAAAGCACACTATAGCACAAGGAGAATTTCCCTCACTGTCCTTCCCTGTCCCTAGAAACAAGGATTATCACAGTGAAAGAAACTGACACTCTTCCTACCTATAGTTTTCTGTCCCTAGAAAAAATGTTTTTTTAAAGCACACTATAGCACAAGGAGAATTTCCCTCACTGTCCTTCCCTGTCCCTAGAAACAAGGATTATCACAGTGAAAGAAACTGACACTCTTCCTACCTATAGTTTTCTGTCCCTAGAAAAAATGTTTTTTTAAAGCACACTATAGCACAAGGAGAATTTCCCTCACTGTCCTTCCCTGTCCCTAGAAACAAGGATTATCACAGTGAAAGAAACTGACACTCTTCCTACCTATAGTTTTCTGTCCCTAGAAAAAATGTTTTTTTAAAGCACACTATAGCACAAGGAGAATTTCCCTCACTGTCCTTCCCTGTCCCTAGAAACAAGGATTATCACAGTGAAAGAAACTGACACTCTTCCTACCTATAGTTTTCTGTCCCTAGAAAAAATGTTTTTTTAAAGCACACTATAGCACAAGGAGAATTTCCCTCACTGTCCTTCCCTGTCCCTAGAAACAAGGATTATCACAGTGAAAGAAACTGACACTCTTCCTACCTATAGTTTTCTGTCCCTAGAAAAAATGTTTTTTTAAAGCACACTATAGCACAAGGAGAATTTCCCTCACTGTCCTTCCCTGTCCCTAGAAACAAGGATTATCACAGTGAAAGAAACTGACACTCTTCCTACCTATAGTTTTCTGTCCCTAGAAAAAATGTTTTTTTAAAGCACACTATAGCACAAGGAGAATTTCCCTCACTGTCCTTCCCTGTCCCTAGAAACAAGGATTATCACAGTGAAAGAAACTGACACTCTTCCTACCTATAGTTTTCTGTCCCTAGAAAAAATGTTTTTTTAAAGCACACTATAGCACAAGGAGAATTTCCCTCACTGTCCTTCCCTGTCCCTAGAAACAAGGATTATCACAGTGAAAGAAACTGACACTCTTCCTACCTATAGTTTTCTGTCCCTAGAAAAAATGTTTTTTTAAAGCACACTATAGCACAAGGAGAATTTCCCTCACTGTCCTTCCCTGTCCCTAGAAACAAGGATTATCACAGTGAAAGAAACTGACACTCTTCCTACCTATAGTTTTCTGTCCCTAGAAAAAATGTTTTTTTAAAGCACACTATAGCACAAGGAGAATTTCCCTCACTGTCCTTCCCTGTCCCTAGAAACAAGGATTATCACAGTGAAAGAAACTGACACTCTTCCTACCTATAGTTTTCTGTCCCTAGAAAAAATGTTTTTTTAAAGCACACTATAGCACAAGGAGAATTTCCCTCACTGTCCTTCCCTGTCCCTAGAAACAAGGATTATCACAGTGAAAGAAACTGACACTCTTCCTACCTATAGTTTTCTGTCCCTAGAAAAAATGTTTTTTTAAAGCACACTATAGCACAAGGAGAATTTCCCTCACTGTCCTTCCCTGTCCCTAGAAACAAGGATTATCACAGTGAAAGAAACTGACACTCTTCCTACCTATAGTTTTCTGTCCCTAGAAAAAATGTTTTTTTAAAGCACACTATAGCACAAGGAGAATTTCCCTCACTGTCCTTCCCTGTCCCTAGAAACAAGGATTATCACAGTGAAAGAAACTGACACTCTTCCTACCTATAGTTTTCTGTCCCTAGAAAAAATGTTTTTTTAAAGCACACTATAGCACAAGGAGAATTTCCCTCACTGTCCTTCCCTGTCCCTAGAAACAAGGATTATCACAGTGAAAGAAACTGACACTCTTCCTACCTATAGTTTTCTGTCCCTAGAAAAAATGTTTTTTTAAAGCACACTATAGCACAAGGAGAATTTCCCTCACTGTCCTTCCCTGTCCCTAGAAACAAGGATTATCACAGTGAAAGAAACTGACACTCTTCCTACCTATAGTTTTCTGTCCCTAGAAAAAATGTTTTTTTAAAGCACACTATAGCACAAGGAGAATTTCCCTCACTGTCCTTCCCTGTCCCTAGAAACAAGGATTATCACAGTGAAAGAAACTGACACTCTTCCTACCTATAGTTTTCTGTCCCTAGAAAAAATGTTTTTTTAAAGCACACTATAGCACAAGGAGAATTTCCCTCACTGTCCTTCCCTGTCCCTAGAAACAAGGATTATCACAGTGAAAGAAACTGACACTCTTCCTACCTATAGTTTTCTGTCCCTAGAAAAAATGTTTTTTTAAAGCACACTATAGCACAAGGAGAATTTCCCTCACTGTCCTTCCCTGTCCCTAGAAACAAGGATTATCACAGTGAAAGAAACTGACACTCTTCCTACCTATAGTTTTCTGTCCCTAGAAAAAATGTTTTTTTAAAGCACACTATAGCACAAGGAGAATTTCCCTCACTGTCCTTCCCTGTCCCTAGAAACAAGGATTATCACAGTGAAAGAAACTGACACTCTTCCTACCTATAGTTTTCTGTCCCTAGAAAAAATGTTTTTTTAAAGCACACTATAGCACAAGGAGAATTTCCATCACTGTCCTTCCCTGTCCCTAGAAACAAGGATTATCACAGTGAAAGAAACTGACACTCTTCCTACCTATAGTTTTCTGTCCCTAGAAAAAATGTTTTTTTAAAGCACACTATAGCACAAGGAGAATATCCCTCACTGTCCTTCCCTGTCCCTAGAAACAAGGATTATCACAGTGAAAGAAACTGACACTCTTCCTACCTATAGTTTTCTGTCCCTAGAAAAAATGTTTTTTTAAAGCACACTATAGCACAAGGAGAATTTCCCTCACTGTCCTTCCCTGTCCCTAGAAACAAGGATTATCACAGTGAAAGAAACTGACACTCTTCCTACCTATAGTTTTCTGTCCCTATAAAAAAGGTTTTTTTAAAGCACACTATAGCACAAGGAGAATTTCCCTCACTGTCCTTCCCTGTCCCTAGAAACAAGGATTATCACAGTGAAAGAAACTGACACTCTTCCTACCTATAGTTTTCTGTCCCTAGAAAAAATGTTTTTTTAAAGCACACTATAGCACAAGGAGAATTTCCCTCACTGTCCTTCCCTGTCCCTAGAAACAAGGATTATCACAGTGAAAGAAACTGACACTCTTCCTACCTATAGTTTTCTGTCCCTAGAAAAAATGTTTTTTTAAAGCACACTATAGCACAAGGAGAATTTCCCTCACTGTCCTTCCCTGTCCCTAGAAACAAGGATTATCACAGTGAAAGAAACTGACACTCTTCCTACCTATAGTTTTCTGTCCCTAGAAAAAATGTTTTTTTAAAGCACACTATAGCACAAGGAGAATTTCCCTCACTGTCCTTCCCTGTCCCTAGAAACAAGGATTATCACAGTGAAAGAAACTGACACTCTTCCTACCTATAGTTTTCTGTCCCTAGAAAAAATGTTTTTTTAAAGCACACTATAGCACAAGGAGAATTTCCCTCACTGTCCTTCCCTGTCCCTAGAAACAAGGATTATCACAGTGAAAGAAACTGACACTCTTCCTACCTATAGTTTTCTGTCCCTAGAAAAAATGTTTTTTTAAAGCACACTATAGCACAAGGAGAATTTCCCTCACTGTCCTTCCCTGTCCCTAGAAACAAGGATTATCACAGTGAAAGAAACTGACACTCTTCCTACCTATAGTTTTCTGTCCCTGGAAAAAATGTTTTTTTAAAGCACACTATAGCACAAGGAGAATTTCCCTCACTGTCCTTCCCTGTCCCTAGAAACAAGGATTATCACAGTGAAAGAAACTGACACTCTTCCTACCTATAGTTTTCTGTCCCTAGAAAAAATGTTTTTTTAAAGCACACTATAGCACAAGGAGAATTTCCCTCACTGTCCTTCCCTGTCCCTAGAAACAAGGATTATCACAGTGAAAGAAACTGACACTCTTCCTACCTATAGTTTTCTGTCCCTAGAAAAAATGTTTTTTTAAAGCACACTATAGCACAAGGAGAATTTCCCTCACTGTCCTTCCCTGTCCCTAGAAACAAGGATTATCACAGTGAAAGAAACTGACACTCTTCCTACCTATAGTTTTCTGTCCCTAGAAAAAATGTTTTTTTAAAGCACACTATAGCACAAGGAGAATTTCCCTCACTGTCCTTCCCTGTCCCTAGAAACAAGGATTATCACAGTGAAAGAAACTGACACTCTTCCTACCTATAGTTTTCTGTCCCTAGAAAAAATGTTTTTTTAAAGCACACTATAGCACAAGGAGAATTTCCCTCACTGTCCTTCCCTGTCCCTAGAAACAAGGATTATCACAGTGAAAGAAACTGACACTCTTCCTACCTATAGTTTTCTGTCCCTAGAAAAAATGTTTTTTTAAAGCACACTATAGCACAAGGAGAATTTCCCTCACTGTCCTTCCCTGTCCCTAGAAACAAGGATTATCACAGTGAAAGAAACTGACACTCTTCCTACCTATAGTTTTCTGTCCCTAGAAAAAATGTTTTTTTAAAGCACACTATAGCACAAGGAGAATTTCCCTCACTGTCCTTCCCTGTCCCTAGAAACAAGGATTCGCACAGTAAAACACACTGACACTCTCCCTACCTATAGTTTTCTGTCCCTAGAAAAAATGTTTTTTTAAAGCACACTATAGCACAAGGAGAATTTCCCTCACTGTCCTTCCCTGTCCCTAGAAACAAGGATTATCACAGTGAAAGAAACTGACACTCTTCCTACCTATAGTTTTCTGTCCCTAGAAAAAATGTTTTTTTAAAGCACACTATAGCACAAGGAGAATTTCCCTCACTGTCCTTCCCTGTCCCTAGAAACAAGGATTATCACAGTGAAAGAAACTGACACTCTTCCTACCTATAGTTTTCTGTCCCTAGAAAAAATGTTTTTTTAAAGCACACTATAGCACAAGGAGAATTTCCCTCACTGTCCTTCCCTGTCCCTAGAAACAAGGATTATCACAGTGAAAGAAACTGACACTCTTCCTACCTATAGTTTTCTGTCCCTAGAAAAAATGTTTTTTTAAAGCACACTATAGCACAAGGAGAATTTCCCTCACTGTCCTTCCCTGTCCCTAGAAACAAGGATTATCACAGTGAAAGAAACTGACACTCTTCCTACCTATAGTTTTCTGTCCCTAGAAAAAATGTTTTTTTAAAGCACACTATAGCACAAGGAGAATTTCCCTCACTGTCCTTCCCTGTCCCTAGAAACAAGGATTCGCGCAGTAAAACACACTGACACTCTCCCTACCTATCCTTCTCTTTCCCTAAACTAAAGGAATCCAGGTTAAGCAAGAAAAAATAAATGTCACTGTCCCTGCCTATGCTTCTCTTTCCCTGCTCCGGAACACACTACACTAGGCCGCCGTGCTGGCGGCCTTTTATAGTGTGGGGCGTGTACTAAACACCCTCAGCAATAATTGGCCACAGGCATCCTGCCTGTGGCCAATCATTGCTCTCCTCGCTGCTGGCGCTGTGATTGGCCAAGCATGCGGGGTCACAGTGCATGCTTGGCCAATCACAGCGCCTGGATGACACTGCGATGGCGTAGTGCATTGTGGGCCGTTCGCGTCACTCGAATTAGGCGCGAACGGCCCAAATCGTTCGATCTTCGTCGAACGATCGAACAGCCGATCTTCGAGTCGAACGTATGTTCGACTCGAACACCGAGCTCATCCCTAGTCCCAACCAGTTTGCTGCAAAAGAACTGTTTATTGTGCTTTGCTTATTGGAGTGTCAAATAAACAAGTGTTGGACCTTTCTCCGGTGTGTGAACTCCAGTTACTGGAAGCAAAGGGGAGGCTGGTGAGCTTGCAATTACAGACTCAGTGCATTCACAGAACACACCGGCCCGAGGAAACATCAGTAAGTGGCCTTCACCTCCCTACTACAATGGGGAGGACATGGGCCGTGGCGCATCTCACTCTCACAACCCAGGAACCCCTAGACATGAGTTGGTGTGTAACCGGTAAAGATGGAGAGAGAGTGAGGCCGCTACACTTGTATTCAATTGATTAATTTACCCTATTTTAAATGAATTTTGTATTTCTATGGTTTTTTCTACCTTTAATAAAGTTAGCAATTATGTGCGTTTTTTATACATCTTTACTCCCTTCAATATTATTTCTGCCTTAAAAGTCCTACGGGGCAACTCCCTGTGCACCAGTTGCACATCTCTTCCATGCAAGGCAGGGTTTGTGCACAAGTTTGGGTCCTGGAAAATACTTTGTGTTGTGAATTATAGAGAAGTTGACTAGGGCTATTGATCTATGGCAGTGATGGTGAACCTTGGCACCCCAGATGTTTTGGCACTACATTTCCCATGATGCTCTTGCACTCTGCAGTGTAGTTGAGCATCATGGGAAATGTAGTTCCAAAACATCTTGGGTGCCAAGGTTCGCCATCACTGATCTATGGTGTTCCAGAGAGGCTGAACTAAAGGCAGCCACATTAAACCTGTTTCTGGCAGAGTTATTTGTAAAGTAATCACTCTATGCTAGAACGTGAATTTATCACAATTGTATGTGAGCCTAAACAAGGACTGTAGTGAGTACCACAGACAATAAAGCAGCAGGTCTGTCATTGCTTTAACTATTCAGAAGTTAGCCCAATTGGGAGGTGTTCAGAATTTTTTTCTGTGGCTAGTTGGAAATACCCTGGAGTAAAATAATCTCTTTACTCCAGGGCAGTGTTTCTCAACTCCAGTCCTCAAGGCGCCCCAACAGGTCATGTTTTCAGGATTTCCATTATTTTGCACAGGTGATTTGATCAGTTTCACTGCCTTAGTAATTATCACAGCTGTTTCATCCGAGGGAAATCCTGAAAACATGACCTGTTGGGGCGCCTTGAGGACTGGAGTTGAGAAACACTGCTCCAGGGTATGGTTCTTGGAAGAGAATGGCTACTTGTACCAGTAGATATGGTAGAGTTCATCCTGGCTGCCTTAATCACTGCACTAAAAAATCAAACGTACTTTTATGAAGCCATGCTCTGATGTGTGTAAGCTCTATTTTGCTCTTTATACTCTCAGTCAGTCTGATACATTGAAAGGGCTCGACAGGTGCACAATTATTATTATTTTCGGTGTCACATACTAGAGTTCAGATAAATTACTCTCTTGTTGAAAACAAAGAATGTAAAAGGGGTAACAGGTTGTATTTAGCAATTTCAACAGCATCTAATTTCCTGTAAAATATTGCCTTTCAATTAGACCAGAGTTTGTAAAACAAATTTTTGCCACAACATGAAAAATATCAGCACCTCTATTAGCATCTATCTTCAAGTAAAACTCTTAGGCCTCGTACACACGACCGATTTTCTTGTCGTAAACAGTCAAGAAAAGTGCCGCGAGAGTTTTTTTGTCTAGAAAAACGTTTGTGTGTATGGTTTTACGACGAGAAACTTGACGAGAATCTCGACGAGAAAATAGAGAACCTGCTCTCTATTTTCTCGTCAGGAGTCCAGATTTCCTCGTCGTGTTTCTCGTCGGCCTGTTTTGTGACGAGAAAATGGTTCGTGTGTATGCTTTTACGACTCTTCCAAAAGCGCGCATGCTCACAAGCAACTATGAGACGGGAGCGCATCTTCTGGTAAAACAAGCCTTCATAATGGAGAGAGCACATTCGTCACGCTCATAAATATTTCATCGTTTAAATGTTCTGCATTGAATTCTTCGTTAGAATGTTACATTAATCAAAACGAGAGACCTTCTTTTGCTGCTGATATTCACACAGAGTTATGCCTTATTTTTAACCTTTTTCATGCTGCTCTTTATAAGATTTATGTGTATTATATCGTGCAAGTTTTTAGGAATAATTTAAATGGTTAGATTTTTCAAAATGATGTTAATTATAATTTCTCAATGTTTTGATAGCGATCTCCCATTTAATTTTCTAATCTATATTTTTAAAATTTCACACCATGTTTTTGAGCTAATCAGATTTAGTTATTCTTTTGGGGGGGTGATATCTGTGCCTTTTATTGTCAGTCAAATGTATCTGCTTACTCCAAAGCTTGTTTTTTTTTATTTAAAAATACACATAGTCAAGTATGAACTTAAACAAAAAACACATTTATTCATGTTTATAAATTAAATAAAGAGAAGGCAGCGCTGGAGAAGCTGCTGCCATTTGTGCATCCCAGGGACCCCAGAGCACACAGCAACCCTGTGTGGACACTAAAATTGGGAGCTTGAGAAGGCCCACATTTCAGAACACAATCTGATGCTGGCCTCCCAGAGGTCAGGAACAGCAGCAGGTGAGATATATGTCCCAAGTGTGTGGTACTACAACAGGCTGCCTTCTGTCCGACCAGTGCGACCACAATGAAGCAAGGCCATCACTTCCTCTTCTTCCTGGCAACCTTCCCTGCAGCCTTTACTGAAGCCTTCCTTCTTCGTTTAGCTGGAGGCTGGCCCACTGGAGGGGTACTCCTGTCAGGAGGAGGAGGTGGAGGTGTAGCAGAAGGGGGTGGGGCAGAAGAAGAAGGTGGAGGTGTAGCAGAAGGGGGTGGGGCAGAAGGTGGAGGTGTAGCAGAAGGGGGTGGGGCAGAAGGTGGAGGTGTAGCAGAAGGGGGTGGGGCAGAAGAAGAAGGTGGAGGTGTAGCAGAAGGGGGTGGGGCAGAAGGTGGAGGGGTAGCAGAAGGGGGTGGGGCAGAAGAGGAAGGTGGAGGTGGAGGTTGAGGTTGGGTCAGTTGGGCCACCTCACATATGGCGGTATTGGGGGTAATTTGCTCCATCACCCCCTTGTTGAGCAAGGTGATGAGCAGGGGTTCGCATAGGAGGCGTTGCTCCATGCTCATCACCTTGAACTTAGCCTCCACTAGGCCGGCAATGGCCTCTTCAGGGGATGTGGGCTCCTTGAGGGTGGCATGGGCCTCTTTAATAAGGGCCATTGCTGCCTCACTGGTGGTCCTGTCCCTCCTGCCTCTTTTGTGAAGCCTGATGGGAGGCACCTGGGATCTGGTGCTTCTCCTTTGCCCTGCCACCTCCTGGCTGCCACTCGGCCCTGCCACCTCCTGGCTGCCACTGGGCCCTGCCACCTCCTGGCTGCCACTGGGCCCTGCCACCTCCTGGCTGCCACTGGGCCCTGCCACCTCCTGGCTGCCACTGGGCCCTGCCACCTCCTGGCTGCCACTGGGCCCTGCCACCTCCTGGCTGCCACTGGGCCCTTCCTCCTCCTGCCTGACAGTTTCCAGACCCTCCTCCTGGCTGATTTCATCCTGTGTATGAAAAAGAAACATAGTTTAATATGTTGGTTTAATCTTTGCATCAAACTTTGTAATCCTGATGGAAGCAATTAGAATGTAAATGCATAAATCCTTGCTTTAAATTTACCACTACATCAGCTTGACTATTTACCACACAATTAAGTGCAGAATAATGTCTACAGATCATGATTTCACTTGTTGAATACAAAATAATGTATGTTTCTCATCCTGACATATTTGGGAAACATTAATTTTATCCCACTACATTTTCAGTTAATACTATACCTGGCTCCAGATGGCCAAATCAGGATCATCCAGGATGGCTGCCTCCTCTTGCTCCAGAGAAGGCTCAGGTTGGCTGCAGGGAAGTCTGGGGGGAAGAGTGGAGAGTGATGGCCTTGGCTCAATGTGGTCATCCAGGAAGGACATCCTGCTGTAGTACCACAAAACCGGGACATAAACATCATCTGCTGCTGCTCCTGACCTCTGAGAAGCCAGCACCTTAGAGCGTTCAGTCCTGTAGGTACCTCTCAAGCTCCCAATTTTAGTGTCCACTTGTTTTGCTGTGGCTGTGGGCACCTTGGTATGCACAAATGGGAGCAGCTTCTCCAGCGCTGCTTTTCTCACCCCTTTTTTTTTATGGATGGGGTTTTTGGTCTCCCACAGAGCCGGCAGCTCCCTTACCCGGTCAATAAATTCCGCCAGGAACTCTTTGTCGCTAATAAATACATTCATATTGTATCTGCAAGTAAAATAAATTATATTTAAATAATGTGAGGCAAACAGTCTAACCTCCTTCACATCCTAGTCACCATATATATATCCTCCAACAATCTCAAGACAGTATAGGCCAACAATTTTAACAAGTCTCACAAAATCACATACCTTCGTTCGCACGTCCGTCACTTGAACTCCTCTCTCCGCACACCGAACGTACTATAGTCACATGTGTGTTTGCTATATACACACCACGCATGCGTCCAAATTCGAACACGTCGCTCCGCACACGTCGCCCGCCCATGACGTTCTAACTAACATCTTTTCCCCGCCCCTTCTCTTTCGGCGCGCAGACAGATATGGCGGAGTTACAGCAGGTGTCTGATAATTCCGCAACTAGCGAGGAGACAAGCCCGGAGACCGAGGACACGTCACGATCAAGGAGGAGATTCAAGGCATCGAATATGTCTTTGGCGGAGATGGTGGACATCTTGGTCAAGGCTGATTATGATGCCAAGCATGGGCCGTATAGCAAACCAAATAGAAGGAAGGCCAAAATCCTCACTAAAGTTGTGAAGAGTCTGAGGGCGAAGTTCGGGGTGAAACGCTCAAATGAGCAGCTCAGAAAGAGGTGGTCAGACCTCAAACTGAGGGAGCCAGACCAGTTGAGGAGCATAAAGAGGATGCTCGCTAAAAGTAAGTAAAATGACGACCTTTCTGCTATTAATCTTTTTAGAAACTGACTTTTTTTTTTTTTAAAGCATATTGGACTCCCTTCCAAAATGTATTATTTTGAACTAGGTTGGGCACAGTAATCGTTCGTTACGTTACCGACACTTCGTTCGGCCACTATCCGTGGTTTTGGCTTATTTAAGACCCCCAAAAGTAATTAGACATCTGCCATTTTTGATCAAGTATTGTGGATAATTTTTAAGTCTAGATGATGTGTTTGTAAGGAGAATGAAATGCAAACTTTAATCAGTGTAAAGGAGAGGACACTCAGCAGCTGCTTCCACATCTGTACTTTGGAGCACTATAGTGTGGGCCACCAGACCCGCCTTTTTTGGGTGTCCCACACAGGTGCATCAGAGTTTATTTGTGGTGCCTCCATGTCCAAAAAATTACATCCAAATGTGAATAATAAACATATTTGGGGTCATAAAGAATGCATTTTTCTTTAAATTCCGCACAAACACACTTGTACCCCACTTCCAAACAATTTAGCCTGTTTTAAGTTTAAAAATGAGATTTTTACAGTGTGATAAATAGACCTTTGGTTTTATTCTCATAGGGGAGAGAAGACTGGGAGGAGGACACTCCAGGGAGCACATGCACCCCACAACTTCCAAGCAACCCCAAACTCCCAAAGATCCACAACCGAAAGATGTGCAGGAAGTTGAGGTGGAGGAAGGAGAAGTGCAGGAAGGAGAGGTGGATGACGTTGTGGATCTGGTCACCACAACAGGTCAGTATCTGACACCACAGCTTAAGGTAAGCGAGGTAGGCCTGCAGAGTTTTATTAATTTTTTTTTATGGTTTTTAGGGGATGGAAATGTTGTGAAGGATAGCACACCGTTCTCTGCTGACAGTGCCCTCCGCCTCATCCAGCAAGTGATGGAATGTAGCACGGAACTGGACCTAATTAAACAAAGAATCCATGTGATGGAACAAACATTTAAAGACATTCTCGATGTTTTGGGGAGAATTCAATAAGCCATCCAAACACATTTGTTTTTACATGTTTGTTTTTATATTTTTACTAATTTTTTGAGTAACAAAGCAGCGAAAAATTGAATATGCACACAGTGTGTGAACATGTGCTATCTGCCATCAGGGGATATCCATGTACGTCTTTTGTGGGTGCAACCCCTTCCTCGTATCAAAAGTCGGTGAACTGAGGAAGGGGATGCACCCCCAAAACACATCCATTGATCACCCCTGATGGCAGATAGCACATGTTGACAATAGGGATCAGGATTGTAAACTTCCTATTTGCAAAAAAGTAAAAATGTGTGCATATTGAATTTTTGGCTGGGCAAGGGGTGGCAGGACCCCATATTAGGACGGGCACATAGAGACATAGTTTGTGTAACTGAATGTCTCAGATTGCTCAGAGGTATCCAATGTTGTCATTTTAGAAATGCAAGTGGTATTTTTGTATTTTCATAAGCCAAAATTTGACGGGTTGTGGTCAGGCCAACCCCAAAGTAAAACAAAAAAAAAATGTGCAGAGAGTAAAATATTTGACCACAAACAACGTGTAGCTTCTTTTTATAATACACTCTAAGCTTATTTGGTTCTTTTGTAAGGTAACATAGTGAAATTAGTTGTTATTTACTAAAGTAAAATACACTTGCCACTACAAATGCACAAAGACAAACTAGGAGACAGGAAAGAACAAATAATTAAAGGTTTAAACAAGATTTTTATTGGGATACTTAGACATAGGCTGGCATAGGAATTGCCCCCCTACCCGTGAAATACTCCATGTATTTGTCCCGAACCACACGGGCATTTTGGGGGGGCAAGCCAAGACGGGCAGATTCAAGGCCCGGAAGGGGATTTGCAGGGGAAAGTCCAGCCTCTGGCAAAACTGAGGCCATATATGAATTCGCTTTGCGGCAAAGAAAATTGTGTAGCACACAGCAGCATAACACTACATAGTTTATTTTGTAGTCCGCCAAGTGGATGGAAGTCATAAAAAGGCGGAACCGGCTGGCCATTATGCCGAAGGCATTTTCAACGACTCTTCGGGCCCTGGCCAGCCGGTAATTGAACACACTCTTCTCTGGGGTCAGGGTCCTCTGTGGAAATGGCCTCATAAGATGCCGTCCGAGTCCGAAGGCTTCATCAGCCAAGAAAACAAAGGGGAGTCCTTTAATATTCCCTGCATCCGGTGGCAATGCAAGGTCGTCACTCTGGAGACGGAGGGCAAACTCCGTCTGGATGAAGGATCCCCCATCGGACATCCGGCCATTCTTCCCTACATCAACATAGAGGAATTCATACCGTGCTGACACCACCGCCATCAGCACAATGCTATGAAACCCCTTGTAGTTGTAGTAGTAGGATCCAGAACGGGGTGGCGGCACGATGCGGACGTGCTTCCCGTCTATGGCACCACCGCAGTTGGGGAAGTCCCACCGCGTGGCAAACTCCGATGCCACAGTCTGCCATTCCTGTGGCGTTGAAGGAAGCTGTGGAGTGAAACAAGATGAAATAATATTAGAAAAACAAAGGCATACATTACAAGCAAATTCAAGACCAAAAAATTAGAGACCAACATCAATCTAATTATACGTTTATTAAGGTGTGTAAAAAAAGTATAATGGAAGGCTCATTTATCATATTCATCACCCCCTCTGATGGGCCATTACTAAATTATTTTGGGGGGGGAGATGTGTTTGGCCACAGCATAGCATTGCAGTGGCGGTGCGTCCAGAGTGGGCGCTGGAGCACTGTCCCCTCTCTCCTGTGCCCATCACTCAGAACAATACATAGGTTCATGCGTTGCATGAACCTATGTATTGTCTATGCCGCACACTATTCAGGTGGATGGCCTCTTGTAAAGCGACCGACATATGATTAATTGCGTCATTTAGGGGGTTAAAATTGCAGAGCAGAAACAGGTATTAAAAAAGTCTTGCAAATTACAACCTGAGGGATGTAATTGGCTTCCTCAAAGGAAAATCGGGGACGCAAGGAGGGGGCATTCCTTGTGTAAACACTGACAGGCAGCTCTGGCAATCATGTTCACCAAGTCTGTTTGATGGTAACATGATTGGCTGATGCAACATGAAGGGAAGGAGAAGACATCAAGGACAGAAGAAGGATGGCGCTGACCACAAGAAGGTAAGTGCAGGGCTGGGGGGAAACTGGCTGCAATAGAGGGGACTAAATGGCTGCATTGGAGGGGACAACTGGGGGCGTTTATTAGGCAACAGAGCAAAAAAGGAGGAAGTTTATTTCCGAAATTGGGGTTGTAACCCCCCAACATTTGGAGCAACAGGCGCCCCTGCTGGAAAAGTTAGTGAGGGGAAATATTTAGGGAGGATAAAAAAGGGGCATTTAAAAACTTCCAGCATGCATGGGGACAAAGGGGACATTCTCAGCATATTACAATCATGGTAATTAGGAAAGGATGAAAGAAATACAATACATTAGCATACATGTAATACATAAAATGTGATGTGAAGGGAGAAAACTTACCCTAATATAGTCCTCCTGCAGGACTTGTATAATAGCAGAACAGGTGTCTGGGATTATGAGGCCCAGAGCCTGGGGGGAGATGCCTGTGGTGAACTTCAAGTCCTGAAGACTTCTCCCTGTCGCCAGGTAACGCAACGTGGCGATGAGCCTCTGCTCAGCACTGATGGCTTCCCGCATAACGGTGTCCTTCCTGGTAATATAGGGGGACACCAAAGCCAACAGTTCCTGAAAAACGGGGTCAGACATCCTCAGAAAATTCCTGTAGTCCTCAGGATTATTCTCGACGATCTCCCGCAGCAGAGGCATGTGGCAGAATTGGTCCCGCTGGAGCAACCAATTCTTGGTCCATGAACTCCTCCTCACACCATTCATGGACTGGTCTTGGTCCAAAACAAGCAGACCAACACCAAGCGCACGCACAGCACGAACTCGACGACGAGAACGTCCAGGCGACATGGCTAGGAAACGGTCGTCTAATCAGAACGTACAGAACAGAACGCACTTTAGAACAGCAAGGCCTATGAATAACGAACTGAAATTCAGAAACGAACAGGCAAGAACGCACTGTAAAACAGATACGACCTGCCTAGACGCCCTGAAAGTCAAGATACGAACCCACAAGCACAAACTGAACGGCAGAAAACGATCTGAAAAGTACGAAGACTGAAAAGCGCGAATCGTCTCTTCCCAAACTTTTACTTCACACGCGGTAACACGAGATCAGCAAAAGCAGCCCAAGGGGTGGCGCCAAGAAAAAAGATCTTCCCCTTTATAGTGCCGTCGTACGTGCTGGACGTGAGCGCAGAGAACCACGAGGAAATTGGGAAATGACAGTGTGTACGCATAGAAAGCTTGACGAGAAAATCGACAAGCTTAACAAGAATCTCGTCGAAAAAAACGACGTGTTTTTTACGACGAGAAAATCGGTCGTGTGTACGAGGCCTCAGTCACATTTACCAGCATTCATTATGTCATCAGTTCTATAGAACTCCCCATGCATCGGCATGTGCAGCAGGTTTTACCTGTAGCAGTTTTCACCCAACCACTTCAGCAGCTGTGAATAATGTTGTTTAAATAATCATTTCAAGTGGTTTGTCCATATAGGTGACCCGTAACTGAGCCATCTGTGTGTTTATCCTAGAAGTAAGACTGCTAACCTTGTAGATCAAGTCTTGAGGTGGTATCTCTTTCATTTAGGTCATAATAGACACAGGCTGTGCTCATCAATTACCCCTTTAGAGGCACATTTCTTTGTTGACATGCTGAGGAGTGCTTTAGTGCTGTAGGGAGATACTATTTTGACTTTGCTCAGGAGAGATTCTCCCTGTGACAGAAGCTCGGAGATATTTATATTTTGGGTATCCTCTTTTGAAATCTTAGATGGGGAACAAAACTGCTTTGGTTATATTTTGCAGACACAAACATGTTAACTGCCTGTATTGGAGGTCCAGACTACTCAGTTGCAAAGGGCAATCAATCTTAAATCTAAAATTTCAGTTTTGGGTTCATTCTGGAAGATTTAAGTTACCAATGGCAATTTGAATGATCTGCTGCCTCCTCGTTCAGGGAAAGCAATAGTGTGAACTACGCAATCAAGTTCCAAGCTTTTCCACTCTACAACAGTCATTTTAAGGCAGTCTCTGAAACTCTTAAGTTTATTTTACATTATGGATAACTCAGCCAAAATACTAAGGGGCCATTTACAATTTTGCTATCTGCTCTCTGCTATACTTTGCAAGGTAACTCCATACAGCTCATTTATAAAATGCAGGCCATGGTACGGAGCCTGAGGAGTCCTACAGAGTTGAATAAACAAAGCGCTGAGAAACTTAGTAGTGCACACACCACTACAAAAAACTGGTATGTGTCCAGTAAGTGATACAAAATGATAAAAATACCAGAAAATTAAATATACATTGCAAATCGCATAATCGTGCAACACAGTGCAAGAACATGCATAAATATCAAAAATGGTGATAAACAATAAATCCTAAAGAATGAATATATATTGACATACAAGTCCTTGTATAAATATTCTTTAGGTGATCCAGTGCATATAATGAATACTCCAAAGTGCTTTAGTGCATGTGATATTCAAATAGCAGCATTCCTGGAATGATAAGTATTACAGTTCATAAAACCACACAGCCCAGTGAGTGATCCAAAAAGCTGTATCAGAGTGCTGTCACACAGGTGCTCCCCCAAGGTAATGGACGCTCACCTCAGAGCGTGCGACCTTGCAGCTAAGCTTGGTCTGTGCACGCTTATGAACCACACCTGGGTTCTATTGGGCAATCCTGGGATCCAGGTCTCCTTAGTATATGTTCCAGATCATAGAAGATAGAAAAAAACTCGGTCCTACAGAGTTGCCTCTGCTTAACGTATCAAAAAAAAAAAATCATGATTAGAGGATAGACCATTTACATGACTTTGACAGGTCAAATCATTGGGCTCTCCTCAAGACCCTTCTTAGAAAGGTGCAGAATCTTACCCTTCTCCATTTTAAGCCTTACCATGCCCATTCTCTTACCAATTTCTACTGTCTTCGATACTTGTAGCATAGTGGCTTAGTGGTTAGTAATTCTGCCATGCAGGAGTAGGATCATTGGTTTGAATGCCAACTATGACACTACCTGCCTGCATGCAGTTTGCATGTCCTCCCTGTGCTTGTGTGGGTTTCCTCTGGCTGTTTTTTCCATACACTCCAAAGACATGCTGATGGGTTGACTGGCTCCTATTTAAATTGGCCCTAGTATGTGTATATATGCATGTCAGGTAGGGACCATAGATTGGAAGTTCCTTGAGCACATAGACTAATGTGAATATACAATGTATATGTAAAGCACTATGTAAATTACCAGCACTATATATAGTGGGTATAGAAAAAAAACACCCCCCTTTAAAATAATCACATCTTGTTGCTTTGCAGTCTGAAATGAAGACGGGTACAGTTTTTGTTTTATCCAGCTGTATTTACTCAGTGCAACTTATAATATCCAAATGAAAGACATAACAACATGTCAGAAAAAATTGGAAAAAGTTGGAAAAGGGATCACCCCCTCCTAAAAATGACTTGTAAACTCAATCAGGTGTAACTAATCACCTTCTCAATGGCACACAAAGCCATTTGACTTTCAGCTGTGATCAGCTGTGGTCATTTTAATTAGCTCAGCATGAAAAGAGCTTTCCTGGAGCATTTCAGTATCTGGTAGTGCAACTGAAGAAAACAATCAACTATGGGTGGCAAGGCCGTGTCATAAGATCTCCCGAGATAAAGTGGTGGACAGACACAGGTCAGAAGATGGATACAAAAAAATGTCAAAGGATTTATCAATGCCTAGAAGCACAGTGAAGTATATTATTAAGAAGTGGAAGGTATTTGGTACAACACAGACCCTCCCTGGATCAGGACGTCGCTCCAAACTGGATAAAAGAGCCAGGAGGAAACTGGTCAGAGAGGCTACCAAGAGGCCTACAGCAAATCTGAAGCAGCTGCAGGAATTTATGACAAAGAGTGCTCATTGTGTGCATGTGACAACAATATCACAAATTCTCCACAAATGTAACTTGTATGGGAGGGTTGCAAGAATAAAGCCTCTTCTCAAGAAAAGCCACATGCAGTCATGACTTAGCTTTGCCAAAATGCACCTTGAATATTCTGAGGCCACATGGAAAAAGGTGTTATGGTCAGATGAGACTAAAATTAAATTTTTTGGCCTCAACACCAAACTATATGTCTGGCAGAAATCCAATACAGCTCACCATCCAAATAACATCATTCTTACAGTAAAGCATGGAGGTGGTCATATCCTGTTATGGGGTGTTTCTCTGCAGCAGGGACTGGAGCACTTGTCAGGATAGAAGAAGAAATTAATGGGGCAAAATACAGCCAAATTCTTGAGAAAAATCTGCTGCCCTCTTCCTGAAAGTTGTCAATTGGAAGAAGGTTTACCTTCCAACATGACAATGACCCGAAGCACACAGAAAAAATGACCACACAGTGGTTGAAGGAGAAAAAGGTCAGACTTAAACCCCATTGAAAATTTGTACAATGACTTGAAGACTGCAGTCCACAAATGGTCACCATCAAATTTAACTGAACTTGAGTAGTTCTGCAAAGAAGAGCGGGCAAATATTGCAAAGTCTAAATGTGCAAAGTTAGTAAAGACATATCTCAACAGACTAAAGGCTGGAATTAAAGAAAAAGGTGGGTCTTTTTTTCAACTCAGTGATTCAGTTTTTTTTTATATTTTTTCTGAAATGTTGGTGTAAATACAGCTGGATAAAAGCAACAAAATTTAATTATTTTAAAGGGGGAGGGTGATTCTTTTTTATACCCACTGTTAATACCTGTAATATTAAAAAATGTTGTTGTTTTTTTACACCCAGGGCAGTCTCATGCTGTATTAACTGCATATCTGGGAACCCTTTAATCCTGCAAGTGTCTTAAAGTATGTCAGCAAAAATGAACCTTCTGCTGCAGAGAATGCCTTGTAACTTTATTTAAAGCTCTGTACAGGCCTTAACGGGGTTGTAAAGGTTTATTTTTTATTTTCTAAATAGGTTCCTTTAAGCTAGTGCATTGTTGGTTCACTTACCTTTTCCTTCGATTTCCCTTCTAAATATTTTTTTCCTTTGTCAGAATTTCTCACTTCCTGTTTCTCCTCAGTAAGCTTGCCCCCATCATCCATGGGGGTTAATCAGCCAGAACAGCTTACTGAGGAGGACAGGAAGTGAGAAATTCAGACAAAGAAAACAAAGAAAAAAAACATTTAGAAGGGAAATCGAAGGAAAAGGTTAGTGAACCAACAATGCACTAGCTTAAAGGAAACTATTTAGAAAATAAAAAACAAACCTTTACAGCCCCTTAACCGATTATACAGGCATGAAATTCGTTTTTTGGGAGCAGTCCGCACACAGTGTACAGAATGTCCCAGGTTAACACACTGCAAGATTTGTTTGGCATTTTTAATTTTGGCTTTAGATACACTTTAATAATAAATTAAATGTGTTAAATTATAAAATGGATTGTGTAGCAATTATATATGTCATGTTCTGAAAGTCTTCCAAAAATGACAACTTTTTCTTTCACATGCCTATCTTTCCTTGAGACAAAATAGAAACTCCCTTCCTAGACAGCAGTAAGCTGGTTATCGGTCTCAGACTCCCACTACAGATCTAGGTCATAGTCACATGGCAGCAGAGAGCCAGGACAGCCATTGTAATCTAAAACGACAGATACTGCCGTTTGGTTTTGCATTTGAAGTTCAGTATGATATAATTTGTTTCAGATTTTTACATCTACAATGTACCATGACCACAAACTGACCCATGACTAAAAATGATAGGTGGGGAGGAACCTGCCAGTCAATCCTCACATTGCAGCAGTGCCAGAACCTAGTATGGTTTGTTTTTCCCAGAAGACGCACTGGAAGGGAGAGTCTCTGTCCTCCATGGAAAAATACATTTATTTGTATAGTACTGTATGTTGGTTCAGATGCTGTTCTGATATGTACTCATGAACAGCCAAATCATCAAATACAATTTTGGAATTTGTTACATCAATTAGTATCGATGAACCCTATATAGCCACACGATCGGAAATTCCGACAACAAATGTCCGATGATGGCTTTTGACCGTGTGTAGGCACCATCGGACATTTGCTGTCGGAATTTCCGACAACAAAAATTTGAGAGCTGGTTCTCAAATTTTCCGACAAGAAAAGTTCTTGTCGGAAATTCCGATCGTCTGTATGCAATTCCGACGCACAAAAAAACACGCATGCTCAGAATCAAGCAGAAGAGCTGAACTGCCTATTGAACTTTATTGATCTTGGCTCGTCGTACGTGTTGTACATCAACGTGTTCTTCACGTTCGGAATTTCCAACAACATTTGTGTGACCATGTGTATGCAACACAAGTTTGAGCCAACATTCCGTCGGAAAAAATCCACGGTTTTGTTGTCGGAATTTCCAATCGTGTGTACGTGGCATTAGTGAAGTCACCATCATCTCTATAAAGAGGGTTGGGTTGGCCCTGGAATGTCCACACATTCTTTGAATATACGTTTTTCCAAAAAACAAAAGAAGTTTCTTTCCCTGTGGTATCAAAAAGGTCTACAAGATGGCACTGTCTTGTGTGATCTACCTGGAGCAATGTTATTGCTGTGTTCCAGGCGCCAATGATGAATCATCTCTCCGTGGGAGGAGGTTTGGCTCTCGTTTGGCAGGAAAACTAGTTGTTTTTGTTTAATAGAGGCTGGGCATTGTATTTATGTCAGCCAATGGCGGCGTTCCTCCGCTCAGCCAGATGGATACTTAATGCGCAGCGTGAGCGTGTGTGCGTACCCCTGATGACGTCAGTTGTGATGAAACGGTCGTAGGGTTGTCACGCACACACGCATTGCGCATGCGCGAACTGGCTCTGTTGTTGGAGACAGAGTTTTTTTTAGATCCTTGCAAGGAAACGTTTTTTAAACATTGGGACGCTGGTCCTATTGCTGATACTTTTAAAATAAAAGACATCAAAGGAAACTCTGCACTACTGGAGTCTTTTTCTTCCTTTTTCTTTTTCTCTTTGGATTGCTGAACTTTTTACCGGATATCTGCACCACATTTGTGCAAGGGAGCGCTCACAGCTTTACTTTAATCACGTCTGGAGAGTGAAACCTGGAGGAGACACTCCTAATGCCAACCGTTAACCTGAGAAGGGAATCTCCACTATACTGATGGCGTCCTTGTCTTTCTACTAAGCCTGTTTTGACCCCCCTGAGAAGGGCGGTCGCTGGCTTTTTGGTAAGCCTTCAATTAATCACAAGGTGATGGGCAGCACTGGTGGTTAATGTTACCTATATGGTTCCAAACTGGATGTCACTCACTCAACACTTATTGGATGATTATATTTATGAACATTTAAGTTTGTTTTTTCATGTATTTACACTTATTCACTGCACATGCAGTTGACATCTGTGGACTTCAATTGCATATGGTTTACACTATTTTGAGTTTATGTATTTTAATGTGCACTCATTACTGCATTTTATATGTTTTTCAACACTATATAGTCCATTATCCAGCGCTGCACTTTTTCTATATACCATCATCTCTATAGTTGAATTTTTTTGTTGAAGTCTGCTTTTGCCATGTAACTAGTTAACCCCCAATAGTTAGGTTTGCAGCATTAAAAAAATCCCCTTGATTTAATGGTCAACATGAATTATTTCCAACTAGTAACAGCACTCTCAACATCTGGCAAAATTTTTTAATTTATATTCCACTAAAAGCTATACCTTTTCTACATGTCTCTATAAAACAAATGAATGTTTCTAAAACAAACCAATGTCCTTGTGTCATTCAATATGCAAAACAAAAGTAAAATACATTTTAAAAAATAATAATATATTCAGAGCGATTACAATAAGTATATCAGTCTTTTATATGCACAATACAAAAACATATTTGGGGGGCACACCCTAAAATGCGTTTAAATTCAAGATGGTGCTGCTATAAGACCAAAAGACAGTACAAAACAGATTATAGCGCAAACATTCAAGAATGACATTTATCCTGCAAGGCTAGTTAAAACCACCTGAACATATACGTAAAAATATATATACGGGGGTTTGGTCACACTATATGGTCATATAGTGCTAAGCCCATCTTGAATTTAAACGCATTTTAGGGTGTGCCCCCAAAATATGTTTTTGTATTGTAGTAGACCCTGACCAGTTTTTTTTGGGCTGGAGCACCCCTCCCCCTCCTCATTACCTCTTATTAGTGGCCACCAGTGCATAGGAGGAATCCCTTTAGTTCTCCCACATAGAGGAGTTTGGCTCCCATGGTTGAGACGCAGGTTCTTTCATTCTATTACTAGGATAGGACCCACGACATTCAGGGTACTTTGTCGCAGTTTGTGGGCTTAGCACTATATGACCATATAGTGTGACCAAACCCCCCGTATATATTTTTATGTATATGTTCAGGTGTTTTTAACTAGCCTTGCAGGCCTTGTTTTGTTTTATATGCACAAGTCCTATGAATTTCCCCTGAATCGAAGTACAGTTAGTGCCCAAACATTAAAAAATTCCATGCTTCTTCTAAAGTGCTTGTGTGCTCTTCATCCCACTTAGATGGAGACTCACCAAAACTGTACGACCTCTTAATTACAAGAGGATCAAGAAGCCCTTTATGGGATAGGTTGTGCTCCCTCACATCTTTCACTAATTCCCTTCTCTCAAGGACCGCATCACTTCTTCTCTAAACATCGATATACCTGATGTTTTGGCCAATACTGGAGTGCTGGCAATGATGCAATATGGCTTCAGAAGTTACTGCAGTGTTGTCACCCTTCTATTCAGTGCATCCTACCGACTTGAGTAGTGTGTGGGCACCTTGGCTGTCAACACCCTGATTACTCTGTGTCATTGAGATAGGACCTACAGCTTACAGCTTTCAGCAGCTAGAAGTGCCCCAAGGGGTCCTGGGAGTTGAAGTCCTGGCTCCAGTACAAGGCATTGGAAGTGATTGCTAGCACAATACTTGCACGGGATCTGCCAAAAGCCCATTTTCAACAATACTTTTTTCGTTCTTACTCAAATAACCACTCGTTACAACTTAGGTATACAGAATACCATATCTGAACACACAACACATCAAACCTTAAAGCACATGCGCCACAGCAGCAGAAGACCATACCAGGTGCCACTCACGTCAGCTAAGAACAGGAAACTGAGGCTACAATTTCCACAGGCTCACCAAAATTAGACAATAGAAGATTGAAAAAGCGTTGCCTGGTCTGATGAGTCTCGATTTCAGCCGTGACGTTCAGATGGTAGGATCAGAATTTGGCGTAAACAACATGAAGGCATGGAACCATTCTGCCTTGTATCAATGGTTCAGGCTGGTGGTGGTGGTGTAATGGTGTGGGGGATATTTTCTTGGCACGTTTTGGGCCCCTTAGTACCAATTTAACATTGTTTAAATACCTCGGCCTCCCTGAGTATTGTTGCTGACAATGTCCATCCCTTTATAACTACACTGTACCCATCTTCTGATGGCTACTTCCAGCAGGATAATGCACCATGTCACAAAGCTCCAAAATCTCTGAGTAATGTTTCCAACACCTTGTTGAATCTATGCCACAAATAATTAAGGCAGTTCTGTAGGCAAAAGGGGGTCCAGCCCGGTACTAGCAAGGTGTACCTAATAAAGTGGCCGGTGAGTGCATATCTGCAGCACTGAAAGCTGCCGCAGATATACACTATACAAAACCTCTATATGCCAGCACTGTATACCTGTCAGATGCTTTTTTACTAGTTAAAGTGACAGAGTTTCTTTAATGAATTCCTCCGAGGAATAAAGGTGTTTTTTATATTTGCCCGGAGTTTCAGTTTGTACTTTGGTGTAACCTTGATTTAACTGCCTACTGTTATGCACTGTTGTAATTATACTTTCAGGGAACTATACAGCCGCATGCTTTTGAAGCACAAATTATATAGTGGAGGAGTTTGTTAAAGTAGTCCTGTGATCCTCAGTCTGGTGACATCCTGATCATAAATGGTAAAATGGCACTAGAACAAAGACTTACAGGAAGAGAATGCTTGTCACAGCTCGCTAATTTAAAACAATATAGACTCTTCTGTTACAATAATTGGGGATTCTGTATGCTTTAAAGCAAAGCTCATACAATCTTTATTACATCCCATGGCAGATCTCACTTTGAATTTCAAGATAGTGTTAGAAGTGGCTGAAAAAAAAATAAGCTTTTTCATGGCAAAGACTGAAGTTGAATTAAACATTTCTTTAAAAAAAATGCATCAGAATGTAAAAAACACTGTACCTTCTCATCTAAAGTACGGTATTTCTTTATTTTCCCAGACCTACAGTAATCAACAAGTAAAACCAGTAATTGTTTTTCTAGAATTTAGTGGGGTGTGCATATAAATAGTGTTTTCAAGCACATTTAAAACACAGCTTTAAAGCTCCTTAAGTTTTTTTTTTTATTATTTATTTTTAATCTTTGTAGACAGAGAAGACAGAGGATACCCAGAGCATTATGGCTTACCTAAAAAAGCTCAGTTTGTTGGTAGAAACATTGGACTTAGCAATGAGAGAAAGGGAGGAGTTATTGTGATCATAATAATAACTTTAAAGATTGACTTATATATATATATATATATATATGTGTCCATTGGGTGGTACCATGGGTGCACTAGATGGTAAACCATGCCACATCCCTAATAGTGAAACACTGTATTCAAGGATCAAATGAATGGACTTTGGGTCACATATACCCCAACGCAGGTGGTCAGACACTATAGCTGGCTACTGTGTTCTTATAGCAGCCCCCTTTCCCATAAGGCAAGCAGGCCTACCGGTACTCAGTTGCTCCCAGGACTTATGCACAATGCTATAGTGCCTGGCCACCACACCAGGGCACATGCAAACTGAGCAAAGCAAATAGATACTTGCGGTTAGCAGACAGAAAATGTGACCTATGACAGTCTAGGTAAAAGGCAGGCTGTGTTCAAAGAATAGTCCAATAATCCGGTCCAAAGTCATACACAGAGAAACTAGCAAAGCAGGGTAGACAGGCAGGGAGCTTGATTAGGAACAACACACGTATCACTCTCTATCACAAGCACCCAAATGAGGTTTGAGCTGGCTTATAACAGACTTGGTTTCCACCCAGAGACTGATCACATTAAATAGGCCTGCAGGTGGACAGACAGAGTGCCATAACCAAACCCCCGGATGCTGAAATGAGGAACAGGAGCACTAAGTGATCCTGACATTACCCCCCCCCTCTGAGGAGGGGCCCCTGGACCCTTAAAGACAAGCTGGACATCCAGCACAGGACCATCAGACTGGGCAGAGGTCAGTGGATCCGCAAGGTCAGGTTGGTTAGCAGGTGACATGTCACAGGAGTCAAGCCGGATAGCTGAAACACAAGTAGAATGCAGAGAGCCCTGAAAAAAGATTGAAAGCCCAATCTGGCCGAATGAGGCAGTCTATCAAAAGGATAGATTGAACTTCTTAGACAGGTTTGAATTGATGTAGTAGAAGTAGGGTGAGGCCAGGTTACAGAAAGTCCTGAATAAGAAAAAGCTGGAGGCTCAATGGGCATGGGCTGGACTGGCATAACTGGTGCAGGGGCCAACTGAATCGAATCGCCAGGTGCAGCAACTACCTGAATCGCATTGCCAGGCATAGCGACTACCTGAATCGCATCGCTAGGCGTAGCAACTACCTGAATCGCATCACCAGTTGTAGCGACTGTGGAACTTGCGGACAAGTTAGCCTGGCTGTGTATCCAAGGGAGTTTAGCGACAGGCAAAGGTAGGGGTAATCCAGGGGGCTTGACTTATGAGGACTTAGAGGAAGTTTCCAAACAGGGCTCAAGGCTGCGAGACAGCGGGAGAATTTGGCTTCTTGGAGGAGGAGATTCAGGCTGTGTCAATTGGCAGGAGAGGTGGCCTTTAGCGAATTCAATAAACTTGTCAGCGTTTTTTGCTTTAACAGAGTCAAACAAAGGCACATGGTTATGCAAATTGGAGTCACATTTGGAAACATTGTCATGATCAGGATCTGAACAGGACTATAATAAAGGCACATGACTGGTACTGGCCACACAAGAGTTATAAATGGGCAACTAGTCAGAAGTTTTAATGCAGTTCTGGATGCAGGCCTGGGACCAGGACCTAATCTCCTCTGTAGCCCAGTCTATGTGCGGGTTGTGAAATTTAAGCCAGGGATACCCTAGGATAAGGGGATGAGCAGGAGATGAGCTCAAGTAGAAGCTGATTGTCTCCCTATGAAATTCCCCAATGGTCAGGGTAATAGGTACAGTGCACAAGGGGACCAGGCCCATGGACAAGGGAGAGTTATCAACAGCTTAGACTGAAAAGGGTCTGTAAACGGTGTGCTAGGTCCCTATCAATGAAGTTGCTAGCAGCACCAGAATCTATGAAAGCTGAGAGGTGATGAGAAAACTTGGCAGGGCTAAGTTGTGCAGGAACAAATAGTTTATCTCTGAGGGAAAATGACACAGTATAGTCTATAGAAGCAGACCCCACCCGTACGAGACTCTTGGCATTTCTCGGCTTATTAGGGCAGATGGCAACAAAGTGGCCATGGTTGCCACAATATAAGCAGAGTCCCTGAGATCTTCTAGCCTTTTTCCCAGAGGACAAATGTGTAGCGCCAATTTGCATGGGCTCATTTTCCAGGAGAGGTTGAGAGGGCTCAGGAAGGGTTGATGAAGAAGAAGAAGAAGAAGTAGGTAGCGTACTGGGGGGGCAAAGAAACAAACCTCTCTGTATGCCTTTCCCGTAAACTCCTGTCTATACGGATGGCTACTTGCATGGCTTCATTCAATCAATGGCTTTGGTTTAGGGTAGTGTACTAAGGAGTCTTTGATGGAGTCTGATAAGCCTAACCTTAACTGGCTTCTTAGAGCTGGGTCATTCCACCCTGAGTCAGGTGCCCAGCGTTGGAAATCAGAACAGTATTGTTCAGCGGTGCGTTTATCCTGATGTAATGACCTAAGATTAGCTTCAGCTGAATGGGCACCGTCAGGATCATCATACAGTAAACCTAGGGCATTAAAAAAAAGCTTCAACTGACCCTCTGGCTGGGTCATCTGTGGGGAGACTAAACGCCCAAGACTGGGGATCCTTCTGCAATCATGTAATAATCAGGTCAACCCGCTGTGCTTCAGAACCAGAGGAGTGTGGCTTAAGCTTAATGTATAGCATACAACTATTTTTAAAGCTGGAAAACACATGGGGGTCAACAGAAAAACGATCAGGCAGGTTTACTTTGGGCTCTGGCTCCTGCGTTACTGCTGGAGGTGCATTTACATGCACAGACAGTTCCTGGACTTGGCGTGTCAGTTTATAAATTTCCTCAGCAAATAAGCGAGCCTGTGTAGAGTCCATCTTCACAGAAATGTTTTTTTGTTAATGGCTTGTGATAATGTCACGTCTACCCTAACGCGGGTGGTCAGACACTATAGCTGGCTATTGTGTTCTTCACCTATAGCAGCCCCCTTTCCCATAAAGCAGGCAGGCCTACTGGTACTCGGTTGCCCCCAGGACTTATACACAATGCTATAGTGCCTAGCCACCACACCAGGGCAGATGCGAACTGAGCAAAGCAATGAGATACTTGCAGTTAGCAGACAGATAACGTGGTTCTATGACAGTCCAGGTAAAAGGCAGACTGAGCTCAAGGAATAGTCCAATAATCCAGTCCAAAGTCATACACAGGGAAATCCAAATTAGCAAAGCAGGGCAGACAGACAGGGAACTTGATAAGGAACAACAAATGTATCACTCTCTATTACAAGCACCCAAATGAGGTTTGAGCTCGCTTATAACAGGCTTGGTTCTTTAACAGGGTGAGAGGTAAGAGGTAAGAGGTAAGTAAAACCTTGGACAGAGGGGTGGCTGTGGATGTGGTATACATGGATTTTGCAAAAGCGTTCGATACAGTTCCCCACACACGGCTCATGTGTAAGGTAAAGTCTACAGGATTGGAAATATCAGTTTGTAAATGGATAGAAAACTGTCTAAAAGACAGAATTCAGAGAGTAGTGGTTAATGACTCTTACTCTGAATGGTCTAAGCTTACTTTTTAATATCTTTATAAATGATATTGGGTCTGGGATCAAAAGTAACATTTCTGTCTTTGTAGATGACACCAAGCTATGCAGTGGAATAACGTCCTTACATGATGTCGCCAATTTACAAACTGACCTCAATGCTCTGTCTAATTGGGCGACTATGTGGCAGATGAGGTTTAATGTTGATTTAATGTTGATAAATGTAAAGTTATGCACTTGGGAGCTAAGAATATGAATGCATCATACATACTAGGGGGAGTACAACTGGGGGGATCCGTAGTGGAGAAGGATCTGGGGGTTTTGGTAGATCATAAGCTCAATAATGGCATGCAATGCCAAGCTGCGGTTTCCAAAGCAAGCAAAGTCCTTTCTTGTATTAAGAGAGATATGGACTCCAGAGAGAGAGATATCATTTTGCCCCTGTTCAAATCATTAGTAAGACCTCATCTGGAATATGCAGTTCAGTTTTGGGCACCAGTTCTCAAAAAGGATATCGGGGAACTGGAGAAAGTGCAGAGAAGGGCAACCAAACTGATAAGAGGCATGGAGGAGCTCAGCTATGAGGAAAGATTAGAGGAACTGAATTTATTCCCTCTTGAGAAGAGGAGAATAAGAGGGGATATGATTAACATGTACAAATATATAACGGGTCCATATAGTGAACTTGGTGTTGAGTTATTCACTTTACGGTCAATACAAAAGACAAGGGGGCACACTTTACGTCTAGAGGAAAAAAGATTTCATCTCCAAATACGGAAAGGTTTCTTCACAGTAAGAGCTGTGAAAATGTGGAACAGACTCCCTCCAGAGGTGGTTCTGGCCAGCTCAGTAGATTGCTTTAAGAAAGGTCTGTATACTTTCCTAAATGAACATGATATAACTGAGTACTAACATTTATAGGTAAAGTTGATCCAGGGTAAATCCGATTGCCTCTCGGGGGATCAGGAAGGAATTTTTTCCCCTGCTGTAGCAAATTGGATCATGCTCTGCTGGGATTTTTTTGCCTTCCTCTGGATCAACTGTGGGTATAGAATTGGGTATATGGGATTGTACGATATTTTTTTTTTTTTTTTTTTTTTTTTTATGGTTGAACTGGATGGACTTTGTCTTTTTTCAACCTGACTAACTTTGTAACTATATGTAACCTAGCTGATAGCCAGGAAACTTGTGTATGTAGTGAATGGCCAAGTTGGCAAGGATTTATTTTCATGTTTCTTTTTGTTTTGCTGTTTTCAACCATTTTATATAGTGTAAATAAACCACACTTTTGTTTTTTCACCTTCACTGCTGTTTGCATTTGTGTGTGGTAAACTCTTCCAGGGGGGTCACACACACCCGCTGTCGAGCTAACCCCCAAGTAGAATCCCATCAATATAAACTAAAGGGTTTTGTATACCTTATGTTTTCACAGTGCCAGGGGCCTGCCATTGATGGATTAATAACTCTATACTGGGAAGAACATCCCTTCACCATTCCATCAAAGGCCTAGTGTACATTAGCTAGTAATCCGTCCCAAAGACACTGAAACACAAAAATCCAAACATTATACTGATTATTTCCCGAAACCGTCATAACCATTAAAGTTTCCCTAAAAAAGGACATCTGGCCATCAGGGGCTCCAAACATAGCATACATGGGTACCTGCCCAGATATTGCCTCCTGTGTCGTCAGGGCCGCCGCTTATAGCATGAGTGGGATCTGCTTATCCCCCAATGAGCGCACACCAATCCACTATTCCCCATGTCCCCTGGGTCTTTTTGTGGATCTTTCCTCTGACCCATTGATCCATGCATCTAAACATTAGTGAGTGCTTGATCGGATAAACTATGTGTATCTGTGTGTGATATATAATATCTCTGAATATTTTGGACCGTATTTTACATTAAATTGCTTTTTTATACATTTTTAAAGTTGGTAATAATATTTTTTTTTTTTTTTTACTATTTTCAAGTGTATGTGCCTTCAAAGTCCATTAACTTGAAAGATTAACTTGCATCAATGTTTCAAATGCATGCCCTAAATACTTAAAGTGGTATTAAGCCCAATATCAAAATATAATATATTGCAGTTTACCAAACCTTAGATGGGTACATTAGTTTCTTTATTTTAGGTATTCTTTCCATTTATTTAACCTGGTGTTCCTGCCATTAAAAAACACATCCTGTCGTTGGGTATCTGCATTCTAAAGTAATAAAGCAGACACCTTTAGACAGCAGCGTTGTCAGTCTGGGGGGGGATGATTATTAGACAAGCAGATTTAATTGAACCTGACCTAACAAATTAACTAAAGCCTCGTACACACGGCCGTTTTTCTCGTCAAGAAACGACAAGAAAATAGCTGGCAGAGCTTTCTTGCCGAGAAAACCGACCGTGTGTACGAGGCTTTCAGGTTTCTCGTCAGGAAAACTGGCCAGAATATCAACGAGAAAAATAGAGAACCTGCTCTCGGCCGTGTGTACGAGGCTTTAGAGTGTAAGCTCCTAGAGGGCAGGAACTGATGTGATTATATAGTAAATACGTAAAGTGCTGCATAAATTGACAGTGCTATATAAGTACCTAAAATAAATAAAATAATTAAAGAAGTACTATGGTCAAAATGAAAAAAATCAATATGTGATGTAAATCTGTAATCTGTTAAATATCTCATTGGTTGTTTTTCAAATAACAGTAAAGCCTCGTACACGCGACCGAGAATCTCGTCAAGAAAAAACACGTTGTTTTTCTTGACGAGATTCTTGGACAAGAAACTTGTCCCGGCCGAGTGTACACAAGCTCCTTTCAAAGAACCCGCGGTTCTTTGAATGGAGCGAATGCGGTGACGTAATCGACTACGACGAGCGTGCACTCGTCACATTCGGTGCCGTCGCCGCCATCTTGCTACACCCTACCTATGCCTAGGAAGCTACCGCGCATGCGTCAAAGTCATTTCGAGCATGCGCGGGCTTCCCGGAGGACAGGTAAGTGTACACACACACACTTTTCTCGTTGAGAAACATGCTGACGAGAAAATAGAGAGCGGGTTCTCTATTTTTCTCGTCGAGATTCTTGACGGTTTTCTTGACGAGAAACATGATAGCCGCGTACACACGACCGATTTACACGGCAAGAAAGCTCTGCCAGCAAGTTTCTTGCTGGTTCTTGCCGAGAAACTCGGTCGTGTGTACGAGGCTTAAGGATTTTCATATACTTACCATTTCCCTCTGCAGCTTTCATGTTAATTTCCTGTAATCATGAAACAATGCTGCTTCCTTTTTCTCTAAAAGCCTTCGTTGTCCCCTTTTGCATCATGCCGCTCTGTATAGACTACAACGCGCCGTCATGACATCATTGGGGGAGTTGCTCTTTCATCTATGAAAAGCCCCGGTATCTGTTTCATCACAAAAGTTCTGGCAAGGCTCCGCCCACTCCCACTCATGGCCGTCCAGTGATGCCCCGCCCACTCCCATATATGCTTCGCCCACTTCCGCCTATGTCCCCTGACCCTGTGCCCTGGATAATGCATGCTCCTGAACCCTGTGTAATACACACTGCTGAACCCTGTTCCCTGCGTAATACAAGCTGCTAAACCCTGTGCCCTGGGTAATACCCACTGCTGAACCCTGTTCCCTGTATAATACACACTGCTGAACACTGTTCCCTGCATAATACACACTGCTGAACCCTGTTCCCTGCATAATACACACTGCTGAACCCTGTTCCCTGCATAATACACACTGCTGAACCCTGTTCCCTGCATAATACACACTGCTGAACCCTGTTCCCTGCATAATACACACTGCTGAACTGCTGAACCCTGTTCCCTGCATAATACACACTGCCAAACCCTGTTCCCTACCTACTACACGCTGCTGAACTCTCTGCTCTGGGTAATGCACGCTCCTGAAACCTGTGCCACAATACTCACTGCTGAACCCTGTGTCCTGGATAATGCACACTCCTGAACTCTGTGCCATGTGTGATGTAGGGGGACTACATTTTCAAACTGCCATTCAGGGACACTCCCCTTCCTAAAAATCAGCTTGTGCTGTAACGAATCACAGCACAGCTGGGGCAGCAGGTGCGTGCTTTACCCAGAAGCACTGATCGGGCCACTCCCAAAAAAGGCCACTGCATCGCCACTTTACTCACTGATAGTACTTGTCCTGGCCAGCCGAGGCCCATTTTACCGTGTTCCAACGCTGGCTCTACAGTGATTAGACACAAGAGGCGGGATTTATGATTTCTCCAATCACAAGCAGGGGGCGGGGATTGTGCCTCTTCCTGGCCAGGACAAGTACTGTCAGTGAGTAAAGCGGCAATGTGGCGGCCTTTTTTGAGGGCATCAGATCAGCTCTGGGTGGTGGCTGTGTCAGTTTTATTCTGGGACACTGTATTGTCCTGGTATTAAGGTGCCGGGACAGACCTGCAAAATGCGGGACACTTGGTCACCCTAGTGTGATGAGTTAGCTTCAAAAAGACTATAGCACATCATGCAGCTCTTCCTTAGCAATGCTACCTCCATGCTTTCAAATATGTCTAGTGACAATAAGCACATTTTATCCCTTCATACAAATAACGTTTCTCTCTCCCCCTCTTTCACTCTCTCTCTCTCTCCCCCTCTTCTTTTCCTGTCTCTCCTGCCTTCCCTCTTTCTCACTCCCTCTTTTATCTCTCTTTTTTCTCCCTCTCTTATTTTCTCTTTCCCTTCTCTCTCTCTCATTCTCTCTTTATAAATTCATAAAAAATATTGAAACCTTATGTAGCACTACCCCCAGTTAAGAGAGCTGCTGGTATTGTTTGGGCCAGTAACGTACTGCTGTCAACCCCCAGAAACTGGCTCTAACCCTCCACTGACACAGCTGTCAACAAATGGGATTGTGGAACCCACTGGCTATAGGAACCACAATACAGCAATAGAGCATACACTATAGTTCAAAATTGGTTTACCTGTGTTGGCCGTTTCCCTGTAACAGTTAACACTCCAGACAACGTGTTTGCTTAACCACAAAAGTATTTTTACTGAATAAGTGACAGGTTAAAGAAATATGCGTTTACTTATGCAGAGCCCGGCAAAAGCTAAAGTTGTAAACATATAAAGGTACCAGGATATAATGAAATTTTATACACATTAAACGTCTTTAAAAAAACTATGCTCGCGAGCTCCCCCCTCATGGGCAATATGGCGCCCGAATAATGTCACCGTGAGTTCCTGTCAGGCCTGACTACTTTCAAACACAGTTACTCCAATAGAAGGGATCTTTGCTAGCAAACATTGGTGCACTCAGTATTTGTAATCCAAGGGATATCAAAAGTTAGCTGAACTCGTGCTATGCTTTAGGGCATGAAATCACGGGTAACAGAATGCCCAACTTTAAATATGCAGTTACTGCGCAACACACTGTCCCCTGGTGCGCAGCGCACTACTCTGAGGGCGGTGGGTCCTAAACAAAGAATCACGGGCCTATCAAACAGTTAAGAGTCCTGGGCTAGTGCCCTCTCACCAGACCAGGCCAATACGTTCAACTGGTTCCGTTGCTGGTGCTCCGGCACACGATCTCTCCACCACCCGTAGTCTCCAATCCTTCAGACAACTGTATAGAAGTTGGTAGATGGATTGACTCTTGGATGCTCTGAGATGTCAGCAGGCTCTCCGGATGAGGTCCCTCTCCTTCCTACGAGCAGGCTTTCTCGATTCTGTAGGCCCAGGCTCTCCGGCCTAGACAAGCACAACAGGTCCCAACACAGGCTCCGACTTGCTGGGCCGGCGATGTCCAAAGAGAGCACGTGTTGCTCCTCCTTCTCTTAAATAACCCTTCCCCAGCAGAGCTTGCGCCGGGAAATGCACTGTGGATGTACAGCTGCACTGTGGGTACAGTAGTCTATATAGTATCCACTGCATTGGAGTCCATCTCTCCATGTACTACAAGTCCCACCATTTCCTTCCAAGTCAAACAGTAATCAATACATTGTCAAATAGAGTCCCGGAGGGATCTGGGTGCCTTTGCATATAAAGTAATCATTACAGCATACCAATAAGTGACACCCCGCTACACTTAAAATTATTAGGTTAAATAACAAAAAAGAAAACACGACATTATAAACATAAGGATCAGTGTCTATTCTACCTTTCACTGAGAACATTTCTACAGCTGCACTGACAGCCACATACCTCGGATCCTGCTGACTCTGTTTTACATAACACATACCCAGCTTTTGATTGACAGATGGGCGTCTTATGTAAAATAGACTGGGCATGATACAAGGCATAAGAAGTCATGGGAACTGTAGTTCTCTGTGGGAGATGCAGAAGCTAGCACAGTGAAAGGAAATTGCGTGCTAGCTCTGGTGAACTCCTCCCACCATAACTAACATTATCAAGCAGTAAAGGTTTGGGGGTTAGAGACCACAATTGCACCTAAATTGTAGTAAAATCATAATCTCATTTGTAATATTTATTACCATGTGTAACTTTGAGGTGTTTATATAAAAGGGTTTATTAAAATGAGCATGCTGCCTTTAGTTCTTTAGTACTTTAACCACTTAAGCCCCGGACCATTTTGGCTGGTTAAAGACCAGGCCCCTTTTCGCGATTCGTGAGACGTGACTTCCAAACAAAATTGACGTCCTTTTTTCCCCACAAATAGAGCTTTCTTTTGGTGGTATTTGATCACCTCTGCGGTTTTTATTTTTTGTGCTATAAACAAAAATAGAGCAACAATTTTTTTTTAAATTCTATATTTTTAACTTTTTGCTATAATGAATATCCCCAAAAAATATATAAAAGTAATATTTTTTCCTCAGTTTAGGTCGATACGTATTCTTCTACATATTTTTGGTAAAAAAAATCGCAATCGCCGTTTATGGATTGGTTTGCATAAAAGTTATAGCGTTTACAAAATAGGGGATAGTTTTATGGCATTTAATTTTTTACTAGTAATGGCGGCGATCAGTGATTTTTTTTTTGTGACTGCAACATTATGGCGGACACATCGGACACTTTTGATACATTTTTTGGACCATTGTCATTTTTACAGCGAGCAGTGCTATAAAAATGCACTGCTTGCTGTAAAAATGACACTGGCAGTGAATGGGTTAACCCCTAGGTGGCGCTGTAGGGGTTAAGTGTTCGCTGCATTGTGTTTCTAACTGTAGGAGGGATGGGCTCTGTGTCACACGACACCGATCTCCGCTCCGAGTACACAGAACCGAGAGCCGTGTCATTGTCACTAGGCAGAGGGGAGATGCTTGTTTACACAAACATCTTGCTGCTCTATACCTCTGTGAGACGATCGCGGGGATCCCCGCGGTGATCGACTCCGCGGGACCCGCGGTCCGACTCACGGGGAAGGCAGCAGGGTCGCGAGCATGCCGCCGGTCGCGAGCATGCCGCCGAAGGCGCGCGCGACCACACGTCAGGCAGTTAAAGGGCAACGTACAGGTACGTGGATGTGCCTGTACGTGCCATTCTGCCGACGTATAAGTACAGGCGGCGGTCGGCAAGTGGTTAAAGCTGAACTCCAACTAACACCGCATAAGCAGTTACATCAAACAGTTTTTTTGTATATATATATATATATATATATATATACTGTATATGACTGCAAGTTTGTCTGGACTATTCTCATGTGCACCAATGGTACAACTGGGCCCAAACGCTAGCCGGTTGAAGAGTTAGGACTGAAGACTGCCCCTTTACATCTGCTACACAGAGATCTTTAACTATTGCCTATGTTAAAGGGTATCTCTAGGGGGACATTGCACCATATCCTAGCCATTTCCCTAGAGTGCACTCTAGGCTAGTTATAGTATTATTATTATTCACAATACAGTTAATGCTTTTATGCGTAGTCTATTGATAACTTTGCTGATTTATGTGTTGATTCCAGTCTAGTGGTACAGAACTCTATTCTAAGTTACTTTGGCATAGTGATGATACTGTCTAGCAGATTGTGTCTGAATCTACTGTACCTTTTGTATGCCCATTTACGCTCAAATCATCATTTATTCTAAGCTGTACCGATGCATTAACTTATATTACCACTAAACAGTCTTGTGCTTATTTCCTGGTGCTAATTTGCAGCCGAGTTAAAGGTATCTATACGTGTGCTCTTATAAGTGCTTGCAGTAACTTTCTTTCAACCAGGTGTGTCAGAGGGGCTGAGGTTGTTCTTTGAGTCGAGGAACAGAATGGGTCCTGAGGGGATATCGCATAGCACTATTGCTACATGGTATTTACAGTGGTTCACTTAGGCGCAGAGCACATGATCTGTATATGATACCAGTTAAAGAAACCCCTTATTAACCCCAATCAGTCCAAATTAGCTAATTTCTCTTCTCCTTGTCACTGCTATTTTCTGCTGATCTGTTTTTCTATCTTATTTAAATTTTTACCAGTAATTGTTAAACAAGAACAAGTGGAGAATAGTTTAAAGGAGCTTTCATAAAGTTCAGGAATCATTTAAAGCCCAAAGCACCCTTAACCACTTTGATGGATTTGACTGTAAAGCCCTGTACACACGATCGGATAACCTATGGATTTTCGTCCGATGGATTTGTCCATCGGAAATCCGATGAAACTGTTTTTCATCAGTCTTGGCCACACACCATCAGTTCCAAAACCGACGGCAACAAAACAAGGGCACATACAACACGTACGACGGCGCTATAAAAGGGAAGAACAAATCTAATGGCGCCACCCCTTGGGCTGCTTTTGCTGATTTCGTGTTACCGCATGTTAGTAAAAGTTTGGTGAGAGCCGATTCGCGCTTTTCAGTCTCCGTGCTTTGCAGATCGTTTCCTGGTGTTCAGTTTGTGTTTGTGGGTTCGTATTTGTTATTCAGTGCGTGCAGTCAGGTCGTTACTGCCTTGCAGTGCCTTCTTGGCCGTTCGTTTACTGTTTTTCAGGTCGTTCTTCTCAGGCCTTGCTGTTCCACGGTGCATTCTGTTTGAGTTCGTTCTGACCAGCTGACCGGTTTAAAACCATGTTTGAAGCGCGTTCTCGTTCTCGAGCTCGTGCTGGCTTTGGACTTGGTTTTGCAGTTAACACTGTAACCCGAGTTCAGTCTGTGAACAGGGTGAGGAGGAGTTCATGGACCAAGAATTGGTTGCTCCAGCTGGACCAATTCTCTCATATGCCTCTGCTGCGGGAAATCCATGAGAATAATCCTGATGATTTCAGGAATTATCTCAGGATGACGGCCCCCTTTTTTCACCGTCTGTTGGATTTGCTGTCCCCCTATATAACGAGGCAGGACACTGTGATGCGCCAGGCCATCACTGCCGAGCAGAGGCTTATTGCCACGTTGAGATACCTGGCGACTGGGAGAAGCTTGCAGGACCTCAAGTTCACAACAGGCATCTCCCCCCAGGCTCTCGGGATCATTATCCCTGAGACATGTTCGGCCATTATTCAGGTCCTGCAGAAGGACTATATGAAGGTAAGTTTGCTCCTTTAACATCACATTATATGTTTGGATTGTTTGATAATGTTATTATTTTTTATCCTCCTTCCCAAATTTGCCTGTTTGTAATATCCTGATAATGTCCCCATTTTCCCCATGCATCTTTTTACCTGTAATGGCCTTTTTTCCGGCCTACATGCCTATTTCCCTTCACTAACCTCTCCAGCATGCTATCCTGGGCCCAAACACAGCTAGCCTTCTTTTTTCCTTTTTAAATTTTTTGGGTCAGTGCCCTCGTAGTTTGACAACCCTCCCTCCCCCCTAAAAATGTTAAAATAGTTTTAGTTCTCAATCAAGATCAGCAGAGTGGTAGAGCCTTTATTTGGATCCCCCACAATCACCTCAAACCCCCCCCCCCCTTAGATTATTTTAGAATGTCCACTCAGCGGGGGTGAGGCATCTGCTAAGTGGGCCTTTGTTTTTTGTTAGAAAATACTCCCTTAAATAATAATGTTAGAATGATGTTGGTCAACAATGTCTTTGTGTGTAATCTGCTTGCACTGTAAACAGAAAACGTACTAATGTCTTCTTTTTGTTTGACTCCACAGTTCCCTAGCACACCACAGGAATGGCTGACTGTGGCAGATCAATTTGCCCAGCGGTGGGACTTCCCCAACTGCGGAGGGGCAATTGATGGGAAGCACGTCCACATAGTGCCGTCACCCCGTTTGGGGTCATACTATTTCAACTATAAAGGTTTTAATAGCATAGTGTTAATGGCGGTGGTGTCGGCACGGTACGAGTTCCTGTATGTGGACATGGGGAAGAACGGCCGGATGTCCGATGGTGGAGTATTCGCAGAGACGGAGTTTGCTCACCGTCTGCAGGCTGGGGGTCTTGCACTGCCTCCAGATGCAGACAACGTGGAAGGGCTACCGTTCGTTTTCATCGCGGATGAAGCTTTTGGACTTGGACCACACCTCATGCGGCCGTTTCTCCAACGCACCCTCACCCCGGAGAGGAGGGTTTTTAATTACCGGCTGACCAGAGCCCGGAGAGTTGTGGAGAATGCCTTCGGGATAATGGCCAGCCGGTTCCGCCTGTTTCAGACAGCTATACATTTGGCGGAATACAAGCTGAACCACATTGTGTACTGCTGCTGCATATTGCACAACTTTCTAAGACAATTATCATCTACATATGTGTCATCAGTTGGGCCTGAGGCCGGTCCATCCCAAATGACCATTCTGACCGGCCTCAACACTGCCCGTACTGGCTTGGCCCCCCAAAGTGCCCGTGAAGTACGTGAGAAATACGTTGAGTACTTCACGGGTAGGGGGGCCATCGCAATGCTAGACCACATCTGACCTTTAGCTTTTTGCTAATAAAAACTTGTTTTATATTTACTACAAACTTGTTTTGTTATTCATGTATTTTGGGTTTATGTGTGTCCCAGGTTCTAGTAGTGCCAAGTGTATTTGTCCTTAGTAAATAGCCTCAATTCTCTCTGGTAAAAACCTTGATTTTGCATCTTCAGGACTGCTATTGAGCATAGAAAGAACAAGCCACACCTTTTTTAGACTTCCAAAATCTTTTTACTTTGTGCACCACATTTTTTTGTGGTTTTCTAGATTAAACAATGTTTTTGTTTTGTTTTTTGAGGATTTTTTTGCAGAAACATGCATGGGTCAAAATCCCAAACTTTTTTTAAAAAAAGTAAAAAAATAACACAGTGAAAAAGAAAAACATGAGATGGGGTGATGTCACCCCTGATCCATCCCAAATGTGAAGAACCACACTTTCTTTTTGGGGCTCAAATGGGTATCTTCAACATGATCCCATGGCTAAGGTAAACATGTGCTATCTGCCATCATGGGGGATCAATGGACGTGCTTTGGGGGTGAAAATGCTTCCTCTCACCTACTTGAGTAGGGAGGAAGAGGTTGCACCCCCAAAACAGGGACATAGATATCCTGTGACGGCAGATAGCACATGTTGAGTCACTGTGTGCATCTTCACATTTGGGCAGGTTGAAATACCGTTGCACATTTTGGATGCCAAATAGCACACTTAAAAAGGGGGCAGGGGTTCAGACTATTCGCCCCAAAATATCGATAATATATTTATATTTCTGCTCAATCACATTCATTCGAGTTCGCATAATGTCCATTTCGCTACTACATTCCATTATTTCCTGAATGATTATTTTGGCGCTAGCACTCGAGAATGGAGGATTTGGAGTTCCTGACACACCACCACGTTCAGCCCCTAAAAAAAAAATTAGAACTATGCAGGCCTACATCTGTATTTACCTTGAAGTTGTGGTGACAGACACTGACCTGTTGTGCTGATAAGCTCCACCTCTCCTTCCTCCACCTCCCCTTCCTCCACCTCCGCTTCCTCCACCTCCGCTTCCTGAACATGCTGATCTTGGTCTGCTTTGTGATCTTCGGGGAGTTTGTGTGGTCTTTGGTTCTTCGTCTCCTCAGCTTGGTGTTCTCCCAGTCTCCTCTCCCCTATGGGAATGTCAAAAATAATGTATCCTTTAGCACACAGAGATTTTAGGCCTGAAAATTGATTCATTGTTTTGAAGTGGGGTACAATTGATATTTGGGCCTGAGTTCCAAGATGAACATATGAGATCTTGCGAACTCTACAAAGCAGCATGTTATTTTTTAGGACACTCACAAATACACTTGGATAACCACCAAGGTATCCACTGGACCACCTGTGTGTGACCCCGTTTATAAATTTGGTCATGTGGCCCAGACTATAGTATCTTGCTCCAGAAAAAAAAGCTGAGTACACAACTGCTGGAGTGTCATCTCCTTTACCCCGAATCCAGTTTAGCTTTTCATTCACATTCTAGTTTTACTTACAACACATCATCTAGCCAACAATGTGTAGATAAACATTGTTTAATTAAAATGAGGCATGCCCACATGTAGTTTACGTGGATATGTGCCAAACATGTTTTGGGGAAGACGATCAAGTGTTTTTTACGACACATTTACCAAATAAGTGGACTCTCAACTTAACATAAAAGTTGTCATTTTAAAATGTGAAACCAGTCAAGCCAAGCACATGGTGCAAAACATGGAAGAATACATATTACAATGTGAAAAAACACAGTAAAAAAAAAAGCTTACTTTTTTCTATGCTTTTTTGAAGCCTCCTATACTGCTCCGGCTCCCTCAGGTTTGGGTCAGACCACCTTTTACGGAGTTGTTCCTTGGATCTCCTGACCCCATATTTTTTATAGAGAGTCCTCGCCACTTTGTCCATAATTTGAGACTTCCGGAGATTAGGGGTGTCGTATGGGCCATGCTTGCCGTCGTAATCCTTCCTCCGCAGCATGTCCACCATCTCCGCCATCTCAGCAAATGACATATTAGTCGCCTTGTACCTTTTTTTACTGGATCGGGACGTTTCCGCCTCTGGGCTTTCCTCGTCGGTAATTTCTAATAAAGAAGTCACCTGTGCCTGCGACATGTCGCCGTCTCACACTGTGCGGCGATCGTTAAGGGGCGGGGAAATGCAGAAAAAGACCGTCATGGGCGGGCGACAAGGGCGGAGTTACACGCATGCGCAAGGTATAAAAAGGGGAACGAAGTTATTAGGGATGCGCAGAGTAAGGACGACCGGAAGTGCACAAACGAACTCAACTAAGGTAAGAAGGGAACTGGGGCCTGCAGTGGCCTATAATGGTTCATGATTGTAAAGGGCAATATTGTGATAAGTTAAGGAGAATCAAATCTGATCTGTCTTTTTTTATCCTTGGTTTTTAACTTGCAGATAAAAAAAATATGCATAAACTACGTGAGCCGGATGTCATGTTGATTTTTATTGAGAAATATAAAGAACTGCGCAACCTGTGGGAACTGAAACATCCAGCGTACCACAAGAGTGATGTACGTCGGGCAACTATTACCAAATTAGCAGATGATATGAAGCCATGGATCCCAGATGCAGACTACATTATGATAAATAATAAAATCAACAACCTGCGTAATTCCTATAAAAAAAAATACAAAGAAGTGCGTGAGTCGAATAGATCAGGAGCAGCAGCCGACGATGTAGTACAGCCCAAGCTGTGGTACTACAAACATTTTCAATTTCTGGATGACCAGATTGAGGCCAGGGAATCTATTTCCAGCCTTCCCTCAACCCTTCCTTCCACCCTTCCCTCCAGCGTTCCTTCCACCCTTCCCTCCACCCCTGCAGAGGGGGAGGAGGAGCCACCTGAACTTGAAGAGCCAGATCTTCGCATCTTCAGCCAGGTATAGTATTTTTGCACATAATTATTGCCCTCTAAGTAATATTGTGATGAAATTGTTGGATTAGCCCAAAATGATAACACCCCCCCCAAAAAAAAAAAAAAATATGCACCAGTCATGATATCCAAATTGTGTGTGATAGATTCCCAAAAAAATCTAACTATGTTTTTTTATTTAAAAACAGGATGAGGCAAGCCAGGAGGAAGAGGCTCAGGAATGTGGCAGGCAGGAGGAGGCAGGGCCAAGTGGGATTCAGCAGGTCCCCAGGCCTAGTGGCAGCACCGTCTCACAAGTGGCTCCCCTCCACGTCAGACCGCCAAAACATCGGCGGATGACACAAGTGGAGGAGGAGTCACTAAAGATGATCCGTGAGGCTGCTGCCATCTTGAGGGCCCCCTCAACCCTACGGAGGGTTTCAGTAGTTATCTGGCAGATAAGTTGCTCCAAATGGAGGCGGGACAAAGGGCCCTCTGTGAGCACATTATCTATATGGCAGTTAACATGGGGGTGAGGGGGCAGCTGACTGAGGCCACCCATATCTCTCATCAGGCCAATCCTTCTCCTCCTTCTCCTCCTCCTCCTGCCACATTACCACCCACAGTGGCCCGGCCTGCAAGGGTGCGTGGACGGGGCCGTGGAGAGAACGCTGCAGGGAAGCGTGGAAGGAAGGCTACAGGGAAGAGCAGGAGGTGATTCTCTGGCCTCGAGCTGCTCTTCCAGAAGTTGCAGTTTGATGGAGTACCATAGCTTGGGATGATGTATGTCTTTGGCTGCTGCTCCTGATTTCATGCTGTTGTTTCTCTTTATGTTCATCGTAGTCATGTCTGCATTTGGGGTCCAATGACTTCATATTTTCTGCTAATTTCTGAATTGTTGCCCTTCGTTTTTTGTTTGCTTTTTTGCAAAAATAAATGGAGATTTGATTTCAGCCAACATACATGCCTGATGTGTTTTTTTTATGAGTAGCAATAAGATTTCATAAATACAATGTGTAATTAATAACAAGGGACACCAACCTCCATGAGGAAACGTTAAAATATAAAATGTTGTTGTGAGAAATTGACACACCAAAAAATGCACAACAAATAAAAAAAAAAAAAAAAAGGTTTGGTGTAATTTGTGAGGTCGGCCTTTAAGAATTAAACTAATTATTCATAAGATCACAAGAAAGAAGAAAGACATAAGTTTGTCAGAACTCGTGATAAAGATCTGCAGCAAAAACAACATTTTAACCACTTCCCGCCCAGTCAATAGTGAATTGACGTCCTAGAAGTGGTTGCATTATCGATACTGGACGTCATATGACGTCCTGCAGGATAATGCCTTGCGCGCGCCCGCGGGGGCGCGCAGCGCGGTGATCGGGGACGGCATGTGTCCCTCGGACACAGCGCTTCCCCGATCACGGTAAACAGCCAATTTCATTGGCTGTTTACCATGTGATCGGCTGTGTCAAAGTCACAGCCGATCACCTGTCAAAACAAACTCGGCGGCGCGCTCCGTGCGCGCCGCCACAGGCTTGCAGAGCGGGGATCGGGGAAGGCGAGTGTCCCTTGGACACAGCGCGTCCCCGATCAGAGTAAACAGCCAATGAATTGGCTGTTTACCACGTGACCGGCTGTGTCCAATCACAGCCGGTCACAAATGTAAACAAACTCCACAGGAGTTACTACCTGATCCCTGCTCTCTCCTCACACACCGATCTGTGAGGAGAGAGAAGAGATCAGTAAGTTAGCTCAGTGTAGTTTGTCTACATAAGTTTACAGTGCACAACACGCCCCCCCCCCCATAAAGAGGACCTGTCACACAGCCCAGCACATCAATCAGCCCAGCCAATCAGCCCATCTGTCAATCAGCCCATCTGTCAATCAGCCCATCTGTCAATCAATCAGCCCATCTGTCAATCAATCAGCCCATCTGTCAATCAATCAGCCCATCTGTCAATCAATCAGCCGATCTGTCAATTAATCACCCCACCTGTCAATCAATCACCCCATCTGTCAATCAATCAACCCATCTGTCAATCAATCAATCAGCCCATCTGTCAATCAATCAGCCCATCTGTCAATCATCTGTCACAGGCCCACCTCCATCGGTACCGCCATTGGCACCGCCACACAGGCTACCAGTACCGCCATCGGTACCAGTACCACCACCAGTACCGCCACCAGGCCCAGCATCTATACTGCCACACAGGCCCGCTACCAGTATCACCACTAGTGCCGCCATCGGTACCACCACCAGTACCACCACCCGTACCACCGTCGGTAGTGCCACCACCACCTGTACCACCACCTGTACCGCCATCGGTACCATCACCACCCGTACCGCCATTGGTACCACCACCACCTGTACCGCCATCGGTACCACCACCACCTGTACCGCCATCGGTACCACCACCACCCATACCGCCATCGCTACCACCACCACCCGTACCGCCACCTGTACCGCCATCGGTACCGCCGCCACCACCACCACCCGGACCGTCATCTGTACCACCACCACCTGTACCGCCATTGGTACCACCACCACCCATACCGCCATCGGTACCACCACACAGGCCCACCACTAATACCTCCATCGGTACTACCACACAGACCGCCACTACTACCACCAGCAGTACCATTACACAGGCCCACCAATAAGCACTGCCATAATGTCCCAAAGGGTTTACACACCTGAGGAGGCATATGCCATTCTTGCCATGTCGGATGATGAGAGCAGCGGGGAGCTCCCATTATCCGATTCTGGTTCGGAATACGAGCCAGTGGAGGATAGTGGCTCAGAGTCCGAGTCTCCGGAGGAAACCGTCCGTCCCAAAAGAATGCGATCGGCACCAAGATCAGTACCAAGATCAGCACCAAGATCAGGAGAACTGCCCACCACCAGCAGCGCCATACCCCAGGAAGAGGAGCCCAGTACAAGCAATGGAATTGCACGCCCAACCCGAAGAATCCAGCCCCAATCCTACCTTCCCGATGCCCTGGCAAACCCCTTATGGTTGCCTGCCAACTCAGGATCCGCTATCATCCCCCCTTTCACCGCACAGCCAGGTGTGCAGCCCGACACTACAAATTTTTCTAAATTTGATTATTTTTGTTTATTTTTCCCACAAGATTTGCTGCAGAATATAGTGGATCAAACGAATCTGTATGCATCCCAATTTATTGCTGCCAACCCCGATTCTTCCTACGCCCGCATGTTCCAGTGGCGGCGTCTAACATTGGAGGAATTTTTATTATTTTTGGGCCTTATGTTCAATATGGGGCTTACAAAAAAGAACAAAGTCCATTCATATTGGTCCAAACGCCCCATGCAACACATGCCCATATATTCCGCTGTCATGTCCAGGAAAAGATACGACATGATTATGCGCTTTCTCCACTTCAATGACAATTCACAGTGCCCTCCCCGAGATCATCCCAACTACGACAAATTGTACAAGATACGCCCCCTAATCAATGCCTTTTCCCAGCGATTTGAAGAAGTTTTCATCCCAGACCAAAAAATTTGTGTGGACGAGTCCCTCGTACATTTCACCGCCCGACTGCAGTTCAAGCAGTACATACCAAGCAAGAGAGCCAGGTATGGGTTAAAATTAAATAAATTATGTGATCGAGCCACTGGATACATCTGCAAATTCAGGATCTACGAAGGCAAAGACTCCCAGCTCCAGCCCCGTGATTGCCCCACATATATTGGAACCAGTGGGAAAATTGTCTGGGAGTTGGCATACCCCCTGTTCGGAAAAGGTTACCATTTATATGTTGATAATTATTATACCAGCCTGCCCCTTTTTCGCCACCTTTACAGTAAACAAACCCCGGCCTGCGGTACCTTAAAAAAAAAACGGAAGGGATTCCCACAAAATTTATTGACAAAAAAATTGCGACCTGGAGAATCGGCATCCATGAGGAACGAGGAGGTGTTGGCCATGAAGTGGAGGGACAAGAAAGATGTCCACATCCTCTCTACGATCCACAATGACACCATGGTGGAGATCCCAAGAAGACGCGGCTCCATTGTAAAGCCCGAATGTGTCCACGACTACAATTTGTACATGGGGGGGGGGTGGATTTAAACAACCAGATGCTACAGCCCTACTTATCAACCAGAAAGTCCCGTTATTGGCACAAAAAAGTTGAATTTCACCTGTTTCACATGGCCCTTTTTAATTTGTTTGTCTGCTACCAAAAAGCAACTCAAAATCACCGACTCCACTACCTCCAATATATCGAAGATATCATCGATGCCCTCATTTACCAACAAGATCCCGCCCCAGGAAGCATTCGCTCTGATAGTGTGAGTCGGCTTCACGAGCGACACTATCCCTTTAGCATCCCCCCCACAGAATCTGGAAGAAGACGCCAAAAGAAATGCCGTGTATGCAGCAGAGGAGGAGTAAGAAGAGACACCAGCTATTATTGTCCCGATTGTCCCTCCCAACCTGGCCTGTGCATCGGAAATTGCTTCAAAAATTATCATACATCCATTAGTTCCCCTTATTATTAACAGACTGCCATTTCCCTATTTGCCTGCTACGATGTTACTAACTACCTTCCATGTTAATTAACTGACCCTGGCCTGTTTACCGACGATGTCTTTGCTTGCCGATTTAAACCACGTTTCTGACCTCCACGTGCACCAACCTCAGCCTGTTTACCGACGATGCCTCTGCCTGCCGATTTAAACCACGTTTCTGACTTCCACGTGTACCGACCTTGGCCTGTTAATCGACCATGTTTTTGCCTGCCACTTGGACTGATCTTTTGGCCATCTACTTTTAGTACACAGGGGTCTCACATATGTGAGGGGCTTCAGAATAGCGTTCTGAGTAGAGAAAACCAGTTTTTCATTTTCTGTGCTCCAAGAACAGGGTCTGGTTGCCCGGAGGCTTCAAAGCGATTTGGGTGGGAGAAGCCTCTACCCCTGTCCCCCTGGCCCTAAGCTTGATGGTCCTTCCTGCTGCCTGGACCAATAATTTGGCTGTGCTGACCATATTACTGCCTGTAATGACCCATGACATTATGGACCATGTTTCTTCCTGCTGCTTGGACCAATACTTTGGCTGTGTTGACCATATATCTGCCTGCTGCCTCTACTGACTTTGGACAGCATTTCTGCCGGGACACCTCTGCCTGCTACCTGGACCTGTGCTTTGGCTGTGCTCTGGCTGTGCTGACAGTATCTCTGCCTGTGCGAACTATGGACAGTATTCCTGCCTGCTGCCTGGATGATTGCTTTTGCTGTCGCTGACCTCATCCCTGCCTGCTGCCTGGACCGATGCTCTCCTCTGTGGACCACTGCACTTCTAAAACCACAGGTAATCTTTTGTTATTTGGTATGTACCTGCTATGTGTTAGATATATGAAGGGCCTTCAAAAATGTGATCGGTAGTCAGAAAATGATATGTGCAATTAATGCTGCTAGAATGCCTGGAGGTGCTACTTGGATGTTGGGCCTCTGTATGTGGCCAGGCTGTGTAAAAGTCTCAAACATGTGGTATCGCCATACTCAGGAGGAGTAGCAGAATGCATTTTGGGGTGTAATTTTTGCTATGTACATATTATGTGTTAGAAATATCATATAAATTGACAACTTTGTGTAAAAAAAATGCATTTTAATTTTTTCTCCACATTTTCCAAAACCTTCTGGAAAAAAATGAACCGTTCAAAAGACTCATAATGCCTCATAGATTATACGTTGGGGTGTGTGCTTTCCAAAATGGGGTCATTTTGTGGAAAATTCTATTGTCCTGGTGCTCCAGGGCCTTCAAAATTGTAATAGGTGGTTGAGAAAGGATATGTGCGATTTATGCTTGTAGAACGCCTGAAAGTGCTACTTCAATGTTGGGCCTCTGTATATGGCCAGGCTGTGTAAAAGTCTCACACATGTGGTATCACTATACTCAGGAGGAGTAGCAGAATGCATTTTGGGGTGTCATTTTTGCTATGTATATGCTATGCGTTAGAAATATCTTATAAATGGACAACTTTGTGTAAAAAAAATGCATTTTAATTTTTTCTCCACATTTTCCAAAACCTTCTGGAAAAAAATGAACCGTTCAAAAGACTCATAATGCTTCATAGATTATACGTTGGGGTGTGTGCTTTCCAAAATGGGGTCATTTTGTGGAAAATTCCATTGTCCTGGTGCTCCAGGGCCTTCAAAACTGTAATAGGTGGTTGAGAAATGATATGTGCGATTTATGCTTGTAGAACGCCTGAAAGTGCTACTTCAATGTTGGGCCTCTGTATGTGGCCAGGCTGTGTAAAAGTCTCACACATGTGGTATCGCTACACTCAGGAGGAGTAGCAGAATGTATTTTGGGGTGTAGTTGCAATTATGCATATGCTGTGTGAGAGAAAAAAACTGTTAATATGACCAGTTTGTGTAAAAAAAAAAAAAAAAATTAAATATTCCCAAGAATTGTGGGAAAAAAATACAACTTCAAAAAACTCACCACGCCTCTTAGTAAATACCTTGGACTGTCTACTTTCCAAAAAGGGGTAATTTTGGGGTATTTGTACTTTCCTCGCTTGTTAGTGTCTCAAGAAATGAGATATCCCTTCAGTACATCAGGCGTGATCAGATGTGATAAATTTTCAGTGATTGCCACCATAGTTTGTAGACTCTATAACTTTCACAAAGACCAAATAATATACACTAATTTGGGTTCATTTTACCAAAGATATGTAGCAGTATACATTTTGGCACAAATTTATGAAGAAAAATTACTTATTTGCAAAATTTTACAATAGAAACAAAAAAAAAGTGTTTTTTTTTTAAAAAAATTGCTGTTTTTTTTGCTTATATCGCAAAAAATAAAAAACCCAGTGGTGATTAAATACCACCAAAAGAAAGCTCTATTTGTGAGAAGAAAATGATAAAAATTTTGTTTGGATACAGTGTAGCATGACTAAGTAATTGTCATTCAAAGTGTGAGAGTACTGAAAGCTGAAAATTGGTCTGGGCGGGAAGGTACATAAGTGCATGGTATTGAAGTGGTTAAACACCATTCTAAAGCAAAAAACGATGCGCTGCATTAAACGAGGCAATAACTTGCAGAATGACGAATGTGCTCTCTCCATTAGGAACGCTAGTTTTACCAGAACGAGCGCTCCCGTCTCCTAATTCAGTCTGAGCATGCGTGGGTTTTTTAACCGATGGACTTGCCCATAGACGATCGGAATTTACCATCGGTTTTTGATCCATCGGAAAATTTTAAAACAAGTTCTATTTTTAAAAACCGATGGAAAAAAGACCGATGGGTACCATACACGATCGGTTTGTCTGATGAAAACAATCCATCGGACGGTTTTCATCGGTAAAACCGATCGTGTGTACAGGGCTTAAGAGATACGTCCTAATAAAGGATGCATCTCCTATGTCCTGCTCCTCTTCAACTACCATCTCTCCCCCATTACTATTGCTTACAATTTCTGGCAGTCAAAATGACAGCCAGTAATTGCTTTGTATTATACAGCAGGAGCTGCTGTCAAAATGCAACTATCTAGCCTGCAAGTGTCATTGAGAAAATATAATGAATCAATTTAATTGTTTCATTTTATTTACTATTTGATTTGTATGTCAACCAAAGGCGTAACCTATGATCTGCATATGATATCAATTAAAAACATCACATGTATGAAAACACTTTTTTTTAACTCTTTATTGTGAAGTATACAAAGACAGTAGTACAATAAGGAAACTCAGCATGAGCTAAGCAGGGTACAATCGGTATAGTACAAAGTTGAATAGAAGTTCATGTCTGACACTAAACAAGAACAGAAAAACAAATAAACTATTCTGGAAATTGGACCATAACAGTTCCTGGAATCGTTACCAGCACACTACACATACTAGGATCTGCAGTCATAATAATTGAGGCGGCGTCACTCAGCAATAGGCAAAAAACATGACACAAAACAAAGGATAAAGGCTAGCATTTTCACAGAGCTAGCGTTTGGACATACTCCAATAGGGTAGAGGACCACCAGGCATACCAAACTTTATTAGATTTCCTGGGACACCCTCTATGTCCACTCCAAATATACGTTTCCCGTAAGGTAAAACCTGGTTGACCATTTGCACTCATTGGTAGGAGGGAAATAAGTTGGATCCATCTGAGTGCTATGGATTTACAGGCTAGGAAAAGTGTTTCTCTCAGCAGAAATCTAGTGCATCTTGGCCATAGTTCCTCATGGAAGATACCTGTTAGAGGTACCGGAATACACAAGATTGTCAATGGAATAGCTACAACTTGACGCCAGAACCTGATGATCATTGGGCACAATCAAATCACATGAGAAAAATCCACCCTAGGCCTTTCACACCTAGTACAGTTTGAAGTTGGTATACGGTGCATAGCGTAAAGCCTAACTAGAGTAAGGTAAGATTGGTGTAGCATGTAAAATTGGATCAATTAGTTATTAATAACCAGGGAGACATACATATGTGAGGAACATGCCTCCTCCCAGTCCTCTACAGAGAGGTTGGGAATATATCAGTCTGGATGTCACACCACTTCCTCAAACTTAATCTATACAAAACCGAACTTATCATTGTACCTCCCTCACGTGCCTCTTCCCCTGATCTGTCTGTCAAAATCGATGGCACAACCATAAGCCCATCCCTGCATGCCAAGGTCGCAGGTGTAGTCCTGAACTCTGAACTCTCCTTTAAGCCCCACATCTAATCACTGTCCAAATCTTGCTTCCACAACCTCTGCAACATCTCCAAAATACGACCCTTTCTAACTAATGACACAACAAAGCTCTTAAATCATTCCCTAGTAATCTCTCGCCTTGACTACTGCAACTCCCTCTTCAGTGGCTTACCTCTACATACTCTTTCCCCCCTTCAATCCATCATAAATGCTGCTGCCAGACTCATCCACCTTACCAACCACGCTGTGTCTGCTACTCCTCTCTGTCAATCCCTCCAATGGCTTCCGCTCACCCGACTAATTAAATTCAAAATACTAACAACTCCCACAGCTACATCACTAACCTAGTCTCAAAATACCAACCTAATCGTTCTCTTCGTTCCTCTCAAGACCTCCTGCTCTCTAGCTCCCTCATCACCTCCTCTCGTGCTCGCCTCCAAGACTTTTCCAGAGCCTCTCCAATCCTATGAAACTCCTTACCCCAATCTGTGATTATCTCCTACTCTATTAGCTTTTAGATAATCCCTGAAAACCCTCCTCTTCAGAAAAGCCTATCCTACCCACATCTAACAACTGTATTTTCATTTTCTCCATCTGATCATCCCCCACAGCTATTACTTTTTGTTCCACTTGACCTTCCCTTCTAGATTGTAAGTGCTAACGAGCAGGGCCCTCTGATCCCTTCTTTATTGAATTGTATTGTAACTGTACGGTCTGCCCCGATGTTGTAAAGTGCTGCGCAAACTGTTGGCGCTATATAAATCCTGTATTATAATAATAATAATAATAATAATAAGCACTTGCCATTTAGAGCGGGTTGCCAATGGAGTTGTATTAAGGGTAGCATATAACAGATGGTAATAAACCTCAGAAATCAGTCCCTTAGGTCCCTGAGATTGTAAAATACCTATCAGTGGATATTTAGAGAAACAAAAAATGTTTTAAATGTATTCCTATTTAACATTTTATTAAAGGATAAGTTCACCTTTAGTAACATGTTACATCCGTAATTAGGGTTAAACATGTAACATGTTACTAATACAGTAGCTCTGTTCACCCCCCGCCCCGATCAGCAACTCCCCGCAACCACTCCGCCCACACAGCCACATCATTCATTCACAGCAGTCTGTGAATGGATGAACTACAAGTCCTGTCTCCCACTGACAGAGATGGCTTGTAGTTCTCAATGAACTACCTAGGCACTCATTAGTAATAGTGTCCTCGTAGTTCCATGACAGTTTTCTGCAGCTGAGCAACTGTCTGCCCATATGGATGTATGGGCAGGCAACTGTCAGGAGTGTCTGCAGGAGTCTGACATTGCACCCCCAATCTACTGATCGTAGGTGCAATGCTTTGCAGGCTGCAAGGTAAAAAAATTATAAATACACAGATTTTCCTGCAAAATCATGGAAACTTAGCCTTTAACCCAAAGGCAAACATAATCAACCCTATTTTTCTACTGCTTCCTCATTGCTACTGTTATTTGACTAGTTTTTTATTACGATACTATTTTTTTTATCATCCATATTTATTTATTTTTCATTCCTTTTGATTGTTACTTTTTTTCATTGTCGCATTATAAGAAAATCAGCAAAGTTTTTCCTTTGCAAATAACTTTTTCTTTGACTTTTCAACGCTAATGCTGATTAAATATTTTTAAAAATGCATTCCTTAAACATCCCCAAAATTTGTTGTCTGGATTGCATAGAAGTAATTTTTTCCGAGACAATATTGCCAAAAGAAAGCCTAGTTTATCCCAAACAAATGTTTGTGGGACAAACTAAACTTTCTTTTGGTAATATTGTCTTGCAGAACTATTTTATTTATTTTCTATGTATTCCATTTTCATTTGAAAATAAAATAATGCATTCCCCCAATGTATGTATTATTTTGTTATCATAACTAATGACAAACTTATCAGCAAATAAACAGGCCTATAGTGGAATTATAATGGAAAGGTCAGGCACTGATGTGGATGAGAAGGCTTGGCTCGCAGTCTCCGCTCTAATTCAACCCAAAGGTGTTCTGTCAGGTTGAGGTCAGGACTCTGTGCAGGCCAGTCAAGTTCCTCCCCCCCAAACTCGCTCTTCCATGTCTTTATAGAAAGCATTGGGACTTTAAATGATGCGCATGATTACATGCACCTCCATTCCTAAATCGGAAATAAAACAAAGGGGGTATTTTGAGTGAGGCACAAGACACGTAGTAGGAGAAATTATGTAAATTGTTTAATTGGCATAAAAACAAAGCATACCTCATAACATGTGATACATGATTGAACATGAGTATTTAAATCTATAAACAAGACGATAACATACAAAAAATAAGAATGCATATATGTATACATGGACGCATCTGAAATCGCATAGTATCCCATGAAAGTAACTGGTATAAAAAGCCAAATGCTTATTTTGGTAATGAATAAAAATGGGTTATAGGATACAGATGAATCACAGTTGAGGTCAAGCTATGTGTTGAGAATGAGATGACATTGAATAGGCTCAACACGTTTCGTGGCCAGTTGCTACTCATCAGGAGAAAACGCATAGCATATGTGAAAAAAAGTACCAAATGGGATCTGCTGTTTTGCCCAGCTGGTAAGAGGAAAAGGTAGGGGCAAGGGGCAACAAGATGTGTATCTCCCTGGAATATTTACAGATAAATTGTTCTAATTAAGCAGTGTTGCAAGTCAGGATCTGCGAAGCGAGCCTATCCCGGGAGCTAAGGGAATGAACCCAAGGACGAAACGAGCGCACAGACACACTCCAGCAACACCCTCCAAACATAATGGGCAAGGGTGAAAAAATCGAATATGTCTGTAAAGTAAATGTTATAGCACCAATATGTGTGAATAGTATCAGTATATACATATTCATGGACTATAAACCAAAACCCATTATTGCCTGAAAAAAGTGAAAAGCGTGGCGGATACAAACTGAAGGGAATCATATACCACATAAAGAGGAAAGAAAATAAAAAGGTGAGAAATTTCATGAAAATCATGCAATTCCCCAAAGGGGGGGAAAGGATGAGGATTAAAAAAAAAAGTGTGCGGTCTTGGTGATAAAGAGGAAATCACAGGGATAGTTACCTGGTGAGATTGCACAGAGACATGCTCTATAACAGGGATATGCAATTAGTGGACCTCCAGCTGTTGTAAAACTACAAGTCCCATCATGCCTCTGCCTCTGGGTGTAATGCTTGTAGCTGTCAGAGTCTTGCTATGCATCATGGGATTTGTAGTTCTGCAACAGCTGGAGGTCCGCTAATTGCATATCCCTGCTCTATAACATGATGTGCATGTGTGAAGAGAAAAGCCAGAGTGTGAACAAAACTCCTAGCAGGGGTATAAGTAATGCCTGACACCCAAGGGGTCCTCCCAGCATCACGCTAAGCATGGAGGATCGAGGAGAGATGGCCTCACCAAAGTGGTAACACCGTCCGCTGATGGCGTCTGACTGCTCCCCTCGTGTACCAGCTAGATGATTAGCGTGCTGGCGTCATGGCGTCCGCCAGGATGCTTAACACAAGGCACTAGGTGTGGCACCGATGCACATCAGGAAACACGCCAGCTCCCCTGTGTGAAACATAACAGAGGGGGAGGGCACCCAATGTGCATCGCAGCTCCCGGGTATTCAGACAGATACGCAGCCTGACAAGCAAAAACCACGTACAGTAGAAACGATTACTAAACATGGAATGATAAAGGATGTGTGTGTTCCAAAAACTAGACTCAGTAGAAATAGTAAAAATCAGGCAGCATATACGGAAAAAATATATAGTATCATCCAGTCAGTTGTGCCTCCACCCCTGTTAATATGGAATGCAAAAGGGTAATGGGACTTTAAATGACGTGCATGATTACATGCACCTCCATACCTGGTGCACAGCCATGTTGGAACAGGAAGGGGCCATCCCCAAACTGTTCCCACAAAGTTTGGAGAATGAAATTGTCCAAAATGTCTTGATATGCTGATGCCTTAAGAGTTTCCTTCACTGGTACTAAGGGGCCAAGCCCAACCATAATCCCCCCTCCACATGGGCGTCCGCTCCATAGGGCAAGGGGGGTCAATTGCCCCCCCCCTGGAATCGGAAGTCAGAGTGAAGACACTTGCCCCCTGTGTTGCAATGGCCGCCTCCGCAGCAGCTGTGGATTTTTTTGTCTGCTGGCCTGGGGGCTGAGGCTGGGGCTGCTCTGTCTTTTCCGACTGCACATCCGTCCCTCCCTCCTCACCCCTGGCCCGAGCATTGGATTGGCTCTGCCCCGGCTGTCTGTGACCCGGCTGTTCTGTGATTGGCTGCTGCCTCAGCCCGCCTCTGCCTGTGTAAATATATGCGCTGGCTCCTCCCACAGGTGCGTGGCGTGCAGTGGCCGAGACGAGAGAAGTGCCTGCCCTGGGCCTATCGCTGAAGAACTACAGGTAACAGCAGTGCCTGTGCCATGCCACGACACTACTGTGTATAACTTTTTGTACCGTTATCGGTAAAGCGCCGATCGTTTTAGCGGCGCTTTACCATCGTTTTAGTGGCGCTATTCGGCCGTTAGTGGGGCGCTTTTAACCCCAGCTATCGGTCGAAGACAGGGTTAAATGCAACTGTGTATCGCCGCTGCCGAAGCGCTTTGCAGGCGCTTCGGCAGCGGTGCCCATTTACCAGTATTTAAATGGGCAGGGGCCGTGCAGCAGTGGTGTATGCAGCGCTGCTCCACTGCCCCAAAGATGCATGGATGACCTTAAAATGATGCCCCCCCCTGAAAAAAGTTCAGTGGACGCCCATGCCCCTCCACCAAATGATTTGGGACAGTGCAGAAAGCAAGGTGTATGTGTAGTAGATGTCTTCTTTGTTAGTTTCAGTCCTGGTCTGCAGTTACAGACATGGAAGAGCAAATTTGGAGTGGAGGAACTTGACTGGCCTGCACAGAGTCCTGGTCTCAACCCGATAGAACACCTTTGAGATGAATTAGAGCGGAGACTGTGAGCCAGGCCTTTTTGTCAACATGAGTGCCTGACCTCACAAATGCGCTTCTGGAAGAATGGTCAAACATTCCCATAGACACAAGCCTCGTACACACGACCGAGTTTCTCAGCAAAAACCAGCAAGAAACTTGCTGGCAGAGATTTCTTGCCGAGAAATTCATTTGTGTGTATGGTTTCTCGTCAAGAAAAGCGACAAGAATCTCGACGAGAAAATAGAGAACCTGCTCTCTATTTTCTCGTCGAGATTCTCGTCAGCCTGTTTCTCGACGAGAAAATTGTGTGTGTGTACACTTACCTTTTCGCCGGGAAGCCCGCGCATGCTCGAAATTACTTCGACGCATGCGCGGTAGCTTCCTAGGCATAGGTAGGGTGAACCAAGATGGCGGCGACGGCATCGAATGTGACGAGCGCATGCTCGTCGTATTCGATGACGTCACCGCGTACGCTCAATTCAAAGAACCGCGGGTTCTTTGAAATGAGCGTATGTACACTCGGCCGGGACAAGTTTCTTGTCCAAGGATGTCGTCGAAAAAAACGACATGTTTTTAACGACGAGATTCTCGGCCGTGTGTACGAGGCAACACTCCTAAACCTTGTGGACAGCCTTCCCAGAAGAGTTGAAGCTGTTATAGCTGCAAAGGGTGGGCCCATCAAATATTGAACCCTACGGACTAAGACTGGGATGCCATTAAAGTTCATGTGCGTGTAAAGGCAGACGTTCCAATATGTATTTAGCCAAAATGATAAAGTTTTGGCAAAATTACCCAATTTTAAACATATTTTTTCGCAAAACAAGTATCGCTTACTCCTACAATAATAGCCATGCCCAGGCTAAGTTGGTCAGGGATTACTTTCCATATCCTAAATTTGTGCTGTGCGTCTCTTGCTTCCATAAACTATCTCGTAGAGTATTGTTCAAAGTAACGACTTCAGACTACAAACCAGCCAATTTAAGTTGAAAGAAAGGATCTGTCACATGCAGAAACTTTTTGTGCTTTTGAAAAGTATATTTTGGAATTGGAATAGGCAGTATTGCCTAGATCTGCATGATGATTTGTGTTTACCATTCAGCAGTGTAAGTTTACTATTCTCTACTCTGATGTGCCTGTGCTATTGGTCTTTTGTTCTTGAACATTCCTCCTCTACCTATTGTGCGTGCTTCTTTGTTTCCTTTGCATCCTAATTATCTGAGATCCTGCAGATGTCATAACAACTCTTTGATGACAAAACGGTAACATTGACAAATTTCTTTCTCCTTTTCTTCCTAACTAAACTGTCAAAACATAGTGTTCTAGGCAACGAGAAAGCAGCACTGAAGCATTAAAGAGACATCCCTTTTAATATGTCGCGGCCCAACTGCCAGTGAAAGAAATGAAATGAGATTAGCAGGTTTAAAAAATGATAATGCGTCTTCTGCTCCCTGATGACATTACCTAAATTAAAACTGACACAATTTTTAATTTAAACAAACCCTTCAGGAATAACTGTACTTTTAAATCACATGAATATTAATACATTAATAAATATGTTGATTCTTAAAAAATTAAAGTGGTGGTAAACTTTTAAATATACCCAGTGAAGTGACCAGTGGAGGTTCGTAATGCAGGGCACATGGGCGCCTCCACCCCTATCCATGCCTTGGGTCCCCTAATCTACATGCAGGGCGCCGAACGCATGGATTCCAATCAGGGTTTTATTTTTTTGAAGCATGTGATTAAAATCAGAGACTCTAATAGGCTTCAAAAAAGGGTGGGTGGACCCAGTTGTGTGACAATAGCGAATGAATGGGCCCACCCAGTTGTGTGACAATAGCGAATTAATATTCGCTATTGTCTTGCTGATTCTCCCCCCGGTCAAGCATTAAGCGGGTCTGAGACCCGTTTCCTGACTGGCTGAAAGGAGAAGCATTTCAATTGGCCTAGGAGGGAGGAGACGGACGACGGGAGCCGCCATGATGCCTAGGAGGAAACGCAGGGGAAGCTGCCACCCAGAGGGAAGCACTGCCCGTGCCATAGATGGGGCTCATGATGGGTTTGTGACTGGTGGGGTTGCTGTGGGTGCACTGTTTGCTTCCCTCCCCCACAAAAAAAAATTAACCATCTGCAGCCACTAGAAGTGACTGGCCATAGGTGATACACAGAGATTAAACAAATCCTCCTACATAACTTGTACCTGTTTATCTGCGGTTTACTCTTCACTACAGCCGTTCAAACTGCAGAATTTAAAGAGCTTGTCTGAGCTGTCAGAAAACAGGGGGGAGAGAACTGGAATTACACACTGTAGAGCTCAGTGGGGAGAGCTCTGTGAGGGGGGGTAGACTGGTAGTCCGTCACATCCTCCATGTTTCCCTCTCTCATAGGGAGCCAAGCAAGGGTCACATGAGAGGTTCACCCTCGGGGTGGGATCTTTGGACTATGCCAGGCATTGATCAGGGTTACTAACCCTTGCACGGGGCAATACTTCACCCGAAAGCATGCTTATCATAGCCCAGGGACGGTCATATAAAAAGTCAAATGGTCTCCGTTCTCCTAACTCAGTGATAAGCCACATGTGTGCAGTACCCAAGATACGGAATTATTCTTTAAGCATCTTCGTCCCATGTTCTACACACTTGCTTTGATGTATGTTTTGCATTTGTAAGGACAGGCTGAGCCACTGTCCACTCCACCAGTCAGCGTACCCCTGTTACCTCACTCCCAAGAACAGTATGTGGTCCCACTGAGGACATAGCACAGACCTCATACGTGTTCTCAGTTAACTCTCTTCTCTTTCCAAACCAAGTGACCAGGCCTAGATCTCCGTAACACTGGTCCACTAACAGTTATCGACAGAGACTAACAGCTAGCTAGGGAGAATCCAAGTACCGCCCTCCCTCGCTGCCTGAGAACCTGTCACATATCAAGTACCACATCAACGACTGGTTGCTGTTTCTCCCTGTAGTTACTAATGAAACTTTGTGGTAGAGAGGTTTCATATACCCAATATTGTAAATGAGGACCCAAGTTCTTCAATAGTATACCTAGACCTCACATGCACCCCTTTGACTAACTTCAGACCAGGCTCTGAGCAGTTGAATCAATGTTTACTGCAAACTTGGCAAACTTGGCAACATTTTTAACATGTAATAACATTCCATTCTTAACTGAACCTATCTGCGACTGTCCCAGGTTACCTGCACAGGTGAAGTCTCTTATGCCGTGTACACGCGATCGGTTTTACCAATGAAAACAGTCTGATGGACTTTTCTCATCGGACAAACCGATCGTGTATGGGCCCCATCGGTCTTTTTTCCATCGGTAAGAAAAAAAAGAACATGTTTTAAATTTATCTGAACTGTCAAATTCTGATCATCTGTGTGGAACTCCATTGGAGAAAAAACCCACGCATGCGCAGAATCAAATCGACGCATGCTCAGAAGCATTGAACTTCATTTTTCTCGGCTCGTCAGAGTGTTTTACGTCACAGCATTTGGGACGGTCGGATTTTTGACTGATGGTGTGTAGGCAAGACTGATGGAAGTCAGCTTCATCGGATTTCCGATGGAAAAATCCATCGGATTAGAATCCATAGGAAATCTGATCGTGTGTACAGGACTTTAGAGGAAAGTCTAAATTTGGCAGTGCTCTAACAGAGAACTCCATGTTTCAGGGTCCTTCTGGCGAAACGGCATTCCAGGGTGGACCATAGGTCCCAGCAAGTCTTGAGCGTGCTTTCCCCATGCTTTTCCTCAGTTGTTCCCTGGAGCCCCCTTAAGATCTGAACCTCTTCCCTTTTATAGAACACAGGAGGGAGCCTGGACCCCAGCAAAAGCCTGCAAACTACCTGAGAATAGCGGAACTAATATTAACCCCTTCCCCCTGACCTTGGCAGCTGGGTGCGAACTACACATACAGTAGGCTACCTGTCTACAGCTCTGAGAGCTGATTGGAGGGAAAGGACATACCTTCCTTCACATCACACAAGAACAGAGCTGAGGCAGTCAATAACAGGCTGTTTGCTGGAGATCCCTCCCCTGTCACCTCTTTTTCTTGGCATCAGGAAAACTTGCCAGAAGTGAAGCAGAGGAACAGGGTAGTGGACAGAATTTACATTTAGTGTTTTAGATTGGGATAAGTAAACACTATAGGGGGAAACACTTTGTTCATATATTTTATGTCTGAGGTTTACATCTAATTTAACAAACATAATCTACTTTTTTCACCTGTGCTTTAACCACTTCAATACTGGGCACTTATACACCTTCCTGCCCAGACCAATTTTCAGCTTTCAGCGCTGTTGCACTTTGAATGACAATTGCGCGGTCATGCTAGACTCTACCCAAACTACATTTTTACCATTTTGTTCCCACAAATAGAGCTTTCTTTTGGTGGCATTTGATCAGCTCTGGGATTTTTATTTTCTGGTAAAAAAAACAAAAAAAAACTACAGTGGGTTACTCAAATTAAGTACTTGGGACTCACGATGACCAACTCAGTGACGGACTTCATAGGTCTCAATGTTTCCCCACTGCTGGCCATTCTTAAAAAGAAACTGCACGCTTGGAAAAACCTCCCTTTGTCACTTATTGGGAAGATAAATTAAATTAAGATGAAAATTTTACCCTTATTCTTGTATATTCTTAGAAACTCCCCAGTGTGGATCCCCAAATCGATTTTCAAATTAATTGATAGCTTGCTCTCCTACTTTTTGTGGCACAGAGGGATCCCCCGCCTGAGATTGGCCATACTACAGCAGCCCTGGGAGGAAGGGGGCTTAGCGGTGCCAAATTTTTATAAATATTTTCTCGCTGGCCAATTGACAGTGGCTCACCGCTGGCTAACTACCCCCACAGATGATGCCTCGGTATCACTGGAAGCTGCCTGTGTGGGATCATATGAGGCGCTATCCCTCTTGGTATACAGAGGATCAAAGGCTCCGTACTTACTCACTTCTTCAATGCGCTCAGCAGTGGCGGCTGGTGCTCAAATTTTTTGGGGGGGCGCAAACAAACTGAAAAAAATAAAAAAACATCAATTGCCACCACTGTGCCCATTAAACGCAGCCACTGTGCCTAAACGCCACTAGTTTGTCCCCAAATGCAGCCAGTTTCCCCCCAAAATACAGCCAGTTTCTCCCCCATAATACAGCCAGTTTGTCCCCCAATAATACAGCCAGTTTCTCCCCCAATATACAGCCAGTTTCTCCCCCAATATACAGCCAGTTTCTCCCCCAATATACAGCCAGTTTGTCCCTCAATATACAGCCAGTTTCTCCCCCATAATACAGCCAGTTTCTTCCCCATAATACAGCCAGTTTCTCCCCCATAATACAGCCAGTTTCTACCCCATAATACAGCCAGTTTCTTCCCCAATATACAGCCAGTTTCTCCCCCAATATACAGCCAGTTTCTCCCCCAATATACAGCCAGTTTCTCCCCCAAATGCACCCAGTTTGTCCCCCAATATACAGCTAGTTTCTCCCCCAATATGCAGACAGTTTCTCCCCCAATATACAGCCAGTTTCTCCCCCAATATACAGCCAGTTTCTCCCCCAATATACAGCCAGTTTCTCCCCCAATATACAGCCAGTTTCTCCCCCAAATGCAGCCAGTTTCTCCCCCAAATGCAGCCAGTTTCTCCCCCAATATACAGCCAGTTTCTCCCCCAATATACAGCCAGTTTCTCCCCCAATATACAGCTAGTTTCTCCCCCAAATGCAGCCAGTTTCTCCCCCAAATTCAGCCAGTTTGTCCCCCAATATACAGCCAGTTTCTCCCCCAATATACAGCCAGTTTCTCCCCCAAATGCAGCCAGTTTCTCCCCCAATATACAGCCAGTTTCTCCCCCAATATACAGCCAGTTTCTCCCCCAAATGCAGCCAGTTTGTCCCCCAATATACAGCCAGTTTCTCCCCCAATATACAGCCAGTTTCTCCCCCAATATACAGCCAGTTTCTTCCCCAATATACAGCCAGTTTCTCCCCCAAATGCAGCCAGTTTGTCCCCAATATACAGCCAGTTTCTCCCCCATAATACAGCCAGTTTGTCCCCCATAATACAGCCATTTTGTCCCCAATATACAGCCAGTTTGTCCCCCAAATACAGCCAGCTTGTCCCCCCCCCCCCAGCCCTGCACTTACCTTCCCCGAGTCAGTGCCGTCCTTCTTCCGTCCTCGATGTCTTCTCCCGCCCTCGATGTCACTTCAGCCAATCAGGTTACCGGTAACCAGACCCGGTGAACCTGATTGGCCAGGGAACGCACCCCTGTGCGTCCTCTCATTAGGTATTTAGAAGCCGATTACAGCCCTCAGGCTGTAGTCGGGAAGCCTATCAGAGCCTGCTGGCTCTGATAGGCACTTCTAAAGGCCAATCAGACGCTGTTATTCAGATGGCCGGCGCTCAAGGGGCCGGCCATCTGAATAGTAGGCGGCAGCAATACATAGGTTCATGCAATGCATGAACCTATGTATTGTTGTGAGTGACGGCCGGGCGCAGAAGCGAGCAGTAGCGGCGCTTCTGCGCCCACTATGGTCGCGCCGCCATGTGTAAAAAAAAATACATAAAAAAAAAAAACTACACAGACCCGGTAGTCTGGACTAAATACGGGATTAAGACTTTGCACCACATAGTATCGAATGGCTCTCTGATGACCTTTGATGACCTGAAAGAGCGGTATGGTCTACCAAACTCGCACTTCTTTAGATATATCCAACTAAGCTTTTTGCTCTCAATTCGGTGGGGATCCTCTTGACCTTGACCCTAGTGACTTAGAACTACTGACACGCAGCGACTCTTTGTCTAAGCCGGTCTCCAGTCTGTACAAGGACCTATTTCCTGACACGGTCGTGTTGATGGGGGCTTGCAGGCTGGCCTGGGAGACGGCGGCCCCTGGATTGGATAGAGATGATTGGGATGATATTTGGGGGGCACCATTTCAATGTCTAATCCTATATACATTTTTGCACAGAATTTATCTTACTCCAGCTAGGTTAGCTAGGATGTTCGGGAGCCACCACTCTATCTGTTGGAGGTGTTCGGCGCCCCTTGTAAACTTCATGCACATTTTTTGGGATTGTCCACATATCAAGCCTTACTGTCAAGATATTGCAGAATGTGTCCGGTCGGTCACATCCCTTTCAGTCCCCCTTACGGTTGAGGTGTGCCTGTTGAGCTTGGTTGAGACCTTGGCTACCACTAGGGCTATATGAACTCTACTCACCCTCCTGCTGTTTTATGCCAAAAAACTCATTATCCTGTCCTGGAAAAAGTCTACTGCCCCAACACTGGCTTCTTGGAAGTCCCTGATCAACAAGGCAATTCCTTTTTATAAGGCAACTTATTTGAGTAGGGGGGTTGAGGCCAAATTTGAAAAGGTTTGGGGAGGCTGGATGGCATCCACAGACACAGTTTCTGATTAAACACATGAGTGGTTCTTATTAAAATTACATGAATAAGTGGATTGAGATCCTGAGGTGGTGGGTGATTTTGAAATGAATACACTATAAATCAATAATGTATTGACGGCTGTGGGGTTCATATTTCTCCTGATGGGGTGGGATGGAGATGTAATATGTGCAACACCTCCTCTGGTGGGCGGAGGCACCATTGCCCTGCCGGATTATGTATCTGTCTCCTTCGGGAGCTCAAAGTCTGTGCATACCTTTGTTTTCCTCCTTAATGTGTTTTTTTTTTTTGGGGGGGGGGGGGCGTTAATTGATTGTTTTTTTGGGACATTGGTTCTACCTAACGGGACCTGGTTCTTTGTGTTGCTGCATTGTGCGGCTTATTGTTGTATGTCTGTATTAAAATCTTCAATAAAAAAAAAATAAAGTTTTTTTTTGTTTCAGTTACAAAACTTTGTAAATAAGCAAGTTTTCTCCTTCAGTGATGGGCACTGATGGGGCTGCACTGACGGGCACTGATAAGGCGGCACTGATGGGCACCGATGAGGTGGCACTGATGAGGTGGCATTGATGGGCACTGATGATGGGCACTAATATGGGGCACTGATAGATGGCACTGATATGCAGCATGGATGGGCACAGATAGGTGGCACGGATGGGCACAGATAGGCGACATGGATGGGCACGGATAGGTGACACGGATGGGCGCTGATAGGCGGCATGGATGGGCACTGATAGGTGGCACGAATGGGCATGGATGGGCACTGATAGGTGGCACTGATGTACTGTAATGTATTGTACTGATGGATGCCAATCAGTGCCAAACAATGCCTGCCAATCAGTGATGCCCATTGTGGGCACTGATTGGCATCCATTGTGATCATTGGTTGGCATCCATTAGGGGCACTGATTGGCATCCCTGGTGGTCTAGGGTGGCATACCTGGTGGTGGGCATCCCTGGTGGTCTGGTGGCATTCCTGGTGGTCAAGTTTGGGCATCCTCAGGGGGGGCTGCGCTGATAATCGATCAGCACAGACCCCCCCTGTCAGAGGAGCAGCCGATCGGCTCTCCTCTACTCGCATCTGACAGACGCGAGTGAGGAAAAGCCGATCACCGGCCCTTCTTGTTTACATCATGATCAGCCGTGATTGGACACGGCTGATCATGTGGTAAAGAGTCTCCATCAGAGACTCTTTACCTAGATCGGAGTTGCGGTGTGTCAGACTGACACACCTCAACAATGATCGCCGCAGCGGGGGCGCGCAGCGGCTTAATATCTTAATATTCTGACAACGTCATATGACGTCCAGTCAGGATATTGAAACCACTTTGCTATCGTCATTCTGCTATAAGGCGGGCGGCAAGTGGTTAAGGACTTTCTTTGCAGGCCCAGATCATTATAGCAATGGCACTGTAACTGCAGACCAGGACTGAAACTAACAAAGAAGACATCTACTACACATACACCTTGCTCTCTGCACTGGTCATTTGGTGGAAGAGGGATTATGGTGAGGGGTTGTTTTTCAGGGGTTGGGCTTGGCCCCTTAGTTCCCGTGAAGGCAACTCTTAAGGCGTCAGCATGCCAAGACATTTTGGACAATTTCATGCTCTCAACTTTGTGGGAACAGTTTGGGGATGGCCCCTTCCTGTTCCAACATGACTGTGCACCAGTTCACAAACAAAGTCCACAAAGACTGGATGATGAGCGTGTTTGGGGTGGAGGAACTTGACTGGCAAGCACAGAGTCCAGACCTCAATTCAATAGAACACCTTTGGGATGAATTAGAGTGCAGACTGCAAGCCAGGCCTTGTCGCCCACATCAGGACGTGACCTCACAAATGCGCTGCTGGAAGAATGGTCAAACATTGCCTAATGCCGCGTACACACGAATGGATTTTCCGTCGGAAAAACCTTGAAGGGTTTTGACGACGAAATTCCGCTCAAGCTTGGCTTGCATACACACGGTCACACAAAACTTCTCGGAACTTTCGACCGTCAAGAACGCGGTGACGTACAAAACTAAGACGAGCCGAGAAAATTAAGTTCAATGCTTCTGAGCATGCATCGAATTGTTTCCGAGAATGCGTCGGAATTTTGCGCGTCAGAAAAGCATACAGACGATCGGATTTCCAGATAGGAATTTTTTTCCGTCAGAAAAATTGAGAACCTGCTCTCAATCTTTTGCTGGCGGGAATCCCGCCAGCAAAAGTCCGATGGAGCATACACACTGTCGGAACTTCCGACGAAGAGCTCCCATCAGACTTTTTCTGTCGGGAATTCCGACCCTGTGTGTACGGGGCATAAGACACACTCCTAAACCTGCAAAGGGTGGGCCAACTCAATATTGAATCCTACGGACTAAGACTGGGATGCCATTAAAGTTCATGTGTGTGTAAAGGCCGGCGTCCCAATACTTTTGGTAATATAGTGTATATGTTTATATGTAGGCTGTTAACATAGCAAAGTAAACAAGGTGAAGCTGTGTTCTTCTTGAATATCCAATACTGTGTGAAAGATGGTGAAAGACGGTTGGTTGATTGAAGCAAACACAGCTTCATTTTATTTACCAAGCTCAGTGAACATTCAGTTTGCTAAGCGTACAGTCTCTATTCCTTTTGTAAATCAACCCAAATGTCTTCAAAGCCAGGAGCCATAACTAATGAATTTTATACTGCACTCCAATCAGGTAATCACTGGAGAAACAAAATACTTCAGAACATACTGGAGAAAAAATGTATGTATTATTTTAATTCATAGAGCACTGACATATGTTTTGATGTTTTACATTCATTTAAACACACACTGGGATCAGTATGGGTAGAAACAATAAACATAGGAGTAGGTTTCTGGATTGTGGAAGAAAGCATAAAACATGAAATCTCCAGAGAACTGAACCCAGACACCCAGCGCTGCAAAGCAAAATACCAATCATATAACTTTCACGCAGCCACTGAGGTTTTGCATTATTTGTCGATAATCCCTTAGTAGACATCTTGTATATTGTAGATTAGAACCTAGCTTCTTTGCAAAATAACATTTAATGAGTGGAAACTGCCATATGCTGTTTTCTTTGGAAAGTCTCTGTCACAGACTATAATGGATCAGTGCCCCTGAGGATAAATTATCATGGAAAATAGCAGAGTATTTGTTTGTATCTCCTGAATATCGTTTGAAAAAAAAAAAAAAACATTGTTCATAAACAGGAGCTTACTCTAAATCAGGGGTCTCAAACGCGCGGCCCTCTACCTGTTGCAAAACTACAAGTCCCATCATGCCTCTGCCTGTAACTGTCAGCCTTGCAATGCCTCATGGGACTTGTAGTTTCGCAACAGCTGGAGTCAGTCAGTTTGAGATCCCCGCTCTAAATAAACTATTAGACTAGGTTCACACTGCTGAGATACCCAATGTGTGATTATGTAGTGCAACCTGGATGCAACTTTGATAAGATTTGTATATTCTATGAGGCCAAAATTGCCCTGGACCAAAGTAGTACGGGAGCTGTTTCTAAAATCACGCCATGCTGAGTTGCATTGATGTGAATGGGTACGATTGAAAAGACTGCATTTTCCATTCTCATGCAATTCTGTGGAACTCAAGTTGCATTTGAAATTGCACTAGTGACAACCAGACCTTAGTGTCAGTATAGCAAGTCTTGAAAAAAATGAACGGTCTGTGGATCAACTCCAGTAGCACCAGGGCTTTTTTTCAGGGGGAACTTGGTGGAACTCAGTTCCACCACCTCTGGCTCAGACCCTTGGGGGGGGGGGGGGGGGCTGCTCACCACAATCACTTATAAACACAGAAGTCCGGTTTTTGTGTTTACAAGTGACAGCTCTGCACTACGTGTGTAACCCCCCCCCCCCCTGAACTCTGCACTCTGTATGTAATGCAATCTTGGTATTTAATGCCCCTTTAAGACCCTCCTACTGTTCGTGAAATTTGCCTGACCACACCCACTATTTGATGTGATTTGGAGGGTGTGTGTGGGTGGAGGGGTTTTGGGGGGTCATGGTTGAGTTCCAGCACCTATTGTTTGAGAAAAAAAGCCCTGGGTAGCACCATTTCTAGCTCTGGGTGAGGTGGTCAGCTGTTTGGGTTCCATTCAGCCTTGGGTGCTATTTGACCCTTTTTTGTCTTTTATTTTTTTGGTTTTGGTTTTTAGATTTATTCCCTCTACATTTGGATCCAGCCACATGCAGGAAAGCAATAGCAGAAACTGCTTCTCCACTACACCTGGCCTGGGTTCCAGTTGTTGCATCACTTGTGCCAACTGTGCAGGCTAACAGACTGAGGAAGCTGTGCCACAGCCAAGAATGACCTGTCCCACTGACCTATGGCCTGCTTGGCTTGCATGCAGATAGTAATGCTGGCAATACACACTGCAATAATTAAAGTGGTTGTAAACCCTTTTATCTTTTTTTTTTGACTAACCTGCAAGACAAAGCTATAATGAGCTAGTATGACTAGCATACTAGCTCATTATGTACCACTTACCTTCGATCGGGGCCCCCGAAGTCGTCCGTGTCCCTCCTCTAGCCGCATCCATCGCTGCGGCGATAGCCGGAATGTTACTTCCGGGTATCGCCGCTGCAGCCATTCACAGCGCCGCTCCGGCGCTGTGATTGGCTGGAGCGGAGAACACGTGACTCCGCGCATGCGCGCGTGAGCTGTCGAATTCGGCTACGTCGTCGAATGTTGCGACCTAGCCGAATTTGTGAATGGGGTGACGTCAGCGTCGCTGCATTTACATACAAATATCTCCTTAACCGTGTAGGTTAAGGAGATATTTCATGCACCTACAGGTAAGCCTTAATCTAGGCTTACCTGTAGGTCTTTGTTTAAAAAGTGGGTTTACAACCACTTTAAGTAATGTTTCTATATCCAAGAAGCTTCCGATGCTAAAAACAATTACGGTAAATGAATCAAGAAAACCTACCAACCACACTTTAGGCTATTACAATGTGTCAATGGAAATTGTTAGTAGAAGGTTGCATTTATCCAGTTTATATACCCCACCACCCCCATCCAGGGCCATCTTAATGCAAGGGTACTCCTGGGCACTGCCCAGGGGCCCCAGGTACATGGGGGCCCCACAATAATCTTGCATTACATCATACTTGCCAACTGTCCTGGATTTGCTGGGACAGTCATGCTTTTTACTAAACTGTCCCAATATGGTCGTGTCCGGTACGCTATACTGTGCCCTCCTGATCCAAGTATTGTGCCCTTCTGCATTCCCCCCTGTACTGTGCCATTTGTGTTAACTAGTCTTTGATCTATGGAATGTTTTCCTTTTGTAAAATCGATTTTATTGAAAGTACTAATGAATATATGTTTAATTCTGTCAACTATTTATACTTTATTTCTTGAAAGTGGGTGTGTAAATTGGGGCAAGCTGGTGGGAGCCCCCAGTGCATTACTTTGCCCAGGGGCCCATGATGTTATTAGGATGGCCCTGCCCCCATCTAACCCAGCCTTCACACCTTTTTCTTATCTAGTGAAGCACTTTATACTAACTTACCGTATATACTTGAGTATAAGCCGAGTTTTTCAGCACATTTTTTGTGTTGAAATGCCCCCCTTGGCTTATACTCGAGTCACCTTTCTGCGCCTGATCTCCCAGACTTTGGGGACCCAGTACCAGCCGGCCGTAGGTCTCCAAACTTTGCACACATGTAGCCCCACTCTTTCTCTATAAGTGTGCAAAGTTTCTTGTCCAGGGGACCTACGGCCGGGGAGCACCGATTTTTCAAAGCCGGGCACCCCTTCTATAGACTCTCATGTGAAACGGTAATTTCTCCGGTGACTTTGGGGACCCGGTATCGGCACACATGTAGCCCCATTTCTCCTCTACAAGCGAACAAAGTTTGTTGTCTGGGGGACCTATGGCCGGGGAGCACCGATTTTTCAAAGCCGGCACCCCTTCCATAGACTCCCATGTTAAACGTCAGTCTAGGCATGGGCACAGTGTGGCATGGACACAGTGAGGCATGGACACAGTGAGGCATGGACACAGTGAGGCACAGTGAGGCATGCAGATGGACACCCTAGGCTTATACTCGAGTCAATACGTTTTCCCATTTTTTTGTGGTAAAATTAGGTGCCTCGGCTTATATTCGGGTCGACTTATACTCCAGTATATATGGTAAGTCCCTTGCTGTCACTGTTTCTGGATGTGGGGGACTAATCCAGTGTTACAGATGTGCTTGTGTCGGCTGGACTCCCCTGACATTGGTGTTACTCTACTTCTGGACCCTGAAAGTACCCCACTGCTAGACAGCCAACTGCAAGTGTCTGCATTACACAAGCAGTGATTGTAACATCTGAAGAAGGACCCCATCTCATGTGAACCATGGATAACAGACTTGGAACTGGAGCATTATGTGACTGTGCCTTTAGTTAAGGGCATTAGCTTTTTGTTTTGTTTTTTAAGACTGCAATTAGTTACAGAGGGGTGGGAAGGAGGTAATACAAAATTTGCCCAAGGATGGGCTTTAAAGTGGTTGAAAGTTCCTGAAACTTGTGTGTCTAAAAATGAAATGGATTGCTTAGGTTACATAGTTACACAGCTTATAAGGTTGAAAACAAAGACACAGGTCCATCCAGTTCAATCTGTGTGTGTATTGTTGTGTGACTTTTATTTTCTGAGAATTTCCATAGCCCTGTATATTCTGTTTCCTGAGGAAGATATCGAAAAGTTTTTTGAAGTTGTGAACACACTCTACTAGCACCACATTTCACATGTTTTCTTCTCTAGCAGTAAGGAACCCTTTCCACAATCTAAAGCAGTGGCGGTGCGTCCATAGTGGGCGCAGGAGTGCCGCCCCCTCTCTCCTGCACCCGTCAATCAACAATAGATAGATTCATGCATTGCATGAATCTATCTATTGTCGCCGCTGCCGCCCACTATTCAGATGTCCGGCCTCTTGTCGAGCACCGGCCATCTGAAATACAGCGGTGGGGGTGTTTTGGAAGTGCCTGATTAGACCCATAGGCTCTAATAGGCTTCCTGTTTAGAGACTGTGGGCTCTAATAGGCTTCCAAATTGTTAAGCAGCCGGCGAACTGCTGTGCATTCGCTGCTTACGTAGTGCTGTGTTAGGGAATCGCTTCCCTAACACTGACCCGCCTCTTAGCCAATCAGGTGCGCCGGGTCTGGTTACCGGTCACCTGATTGGCTGAAGCGACAGGCACTGTGATTGGACGCCTATCAGGCATCCAATCATAGCAGAGATAACATGAAGAGGATGTGAGAAGACATTGAGAACTCGGAGGAAGCGTGGAGGATGGCGCTGACCCGAGAAAGGTAAGTGCCGGGCGGGGGGGGGGCAAACTGGCGGCATTTGATGGGGAAAACTGTCTGCATTTGATGGGGCAAACTGGCATCATTTGATGGGGCAAATTGACTGCATTTGATGGGGCAAACTGGCATCATTTGATGGGGCAAACTGGCATCATTTGGGGCAAACTGGCAGCATTTGATGGGGCAAACTGGCAGCATTTGATGGGGCAAACTGGCATCATTTGATGGCACAGTGGCGGCAATTGATGGGCACAGTGGCTGCAATTGATGGGGGGTTTTTTTTCAGTTTGTTTGTGTAGCGGGATGCTAAATTTAGGGGAAGTGTTTGGGTGGTAGTTATGCCCAAACACCCTAATTGTTAGAGTTCTTGAAACCATTTTGGTCCACAGGTGGAGTATTGGTGTACAGTTCCCTGTGGCCTGCAGGTGGCGCTGCCATAGTAGGCCAGGGTTGAACCGCTGATACAGTGCTGTGCCTTGTGTGTCCCCTCTCGGCAACCATGCAGTGGGTGTGGTCTACCTGCTGGGAATGCTGGGAGAGGATATAAAAGGGGCAGACGCTGCCTGTTCGGGGTTCTCGTTCCTGTCCGCCCTGGGCACCTTTAGCCCAGGGGCGGGTCTGCGGTTCGTTGTCAAGGGTCCCAGGCACCTTCAGCCCTGGGACTGCAACAAAGGTCTGGGCCCAGCACCTTCGGCTGGAGCCCACCGGGGATAGAGGAATCTCAGGGTGCCGCCTTGCGAGGGGACCTGTATCCTAGATGAGGAGGCCGGCGGAGGAACCATTCCGAAGGACTGGTGCGGAAGTCACAGTGAAGGAAGGGTCCCGGTAACTCCCTGGAGGGATGTCTTCTCCCTGAACCAAGTTCACCAGGTCTGTGACAGAGACCAAGTTCACCAGGTCTGTGACAGAGACCAAGGGTAAAGTTTGAGCATCATTTCGGCTGCTAGTCCTAAGTAAGGGAGACTATCCGAATGGGCTGAGTCTGCTTGAGAATCGGAGCAGTGAATTGTGTAACGTTTGTGCCGGGACCTCATCCACATCTTAAGCTGTCTTGTTCTCCCTCCAACCTTTCCTGTCAGAGTTGTGTTTTATAAGAAATAAACCTCTACGTTGGAGTGCAGCTGGTGTGGACATTCAAGTTACTGTGAGGATACAAGGACTTGTCTTTATTCAATATAGAGGTGAGAGACATTCTCTGGTTGTCTGCCTGTGGAAGACGCGTCAACAACACCGCTCAACCTCTTCACACAGGAGGGTACGGGCTTGTGGTGCGGTGTGCCTCTCTCTTCCTGCGAGGAGCCAAAGTTTATGCAGGTAAAGAAAGGGGTCTGTGCGCTACATTTGCGCCCCCCCAAAAATTTTGAGCACCAGCCGCCACTGATCTAAAGTTGAACCTTCTTTCTTCTAACAACAAATCATGGCCGCATGTCCCCTTCAGGGACCTTAGGGTAAACAGTTTATTACAGTTACTCAAGTCACCTGTGGTATATTTGTGCATTGTAATCATCTTCTCCCTTAACCGCCTCTTCTCCAGACTGAAGAACTGCAATCTATGTAATTGATCCTCATAGCTGAGATCCACAACCCCCTCATTAATTTTGTTGTCCTTCACGGAACTCTTTCTAATTTAACAACATCTTTCCTGAGGATTGGCAATGGTGACCAAAGCTGAAGTGCATAATCAAGATGAGGGTGAACCAATGTTCTGTACAGGAGTAGAATTATTGATTTATCTCTACAATGTTTGCTTTTTTTAATGTATGACAGTATTTGCTAGCTGCGGCTTGACATTGCATGCTATTGTTGTGTGTGATCTACAAACAACTCCATATCGTTTTCCATTACTGATTCTCCCAGGGGAGCCCCTCCTAATGTGTTATTTTCTTGTTTATTTTTGGCATCCAAGTGCATAACTTTATATATATAGTCTCCGCTCTAATTCATCCCAAAGGTGTTCTGTCGGGTTTAGGTCAGGACTCTGTGCAGGTCAGTCACGTTCCTCCACCCCAAATGCGCTCATCCATGTCTTTATGGACCTTGCTTTGTGCACTGGTCCAAATCATTTGGTGGAGGGGGGATTATGGTGTGGGGTTGTTTTTTAGGGGTTGGGCTTGGCCCCTTAGTTCCAGTGAAGGGAACTCTTAAGGCGTCAGCATACCAAGACATTTTGGATTATTTCATGCTCCCAACTTTGTGGGAACAGTTTGGGAATGGCACCTTTCTGTTCCAACATGACTGCACACCTGTGCACAAAGCAAGGTCCATAAAGACATGGATGAGCGAGTTTGGGGCGGAGGAACTTGACTGGCCTGCACAGAGTCCTGACCTCAACCTGATACAACACCCTTGGGATGAATTAGAGCGGAGATTTGAGCCAGGCCTTTTCGTCCACATCAGTGCCTGTCCTCACAAATGCGATTCTTGAAGAATGGTCAAACATTCCCATAGACACACTCCTAAACCTTGTGGACAGCCTTCCCAGAAGAGTTGAAGCGGTTATAGATGCAAAGGTTGGGCCAACTCAATATTGAACCTTACAGACTGAAGCCCTGTACACACGGCCGGGAATCCCGTCAGGAAAAAAACTTCGGTTTTCCTGACGAGATTCCTGGAAGGTTTTCTTTTGCAAAGCCGTGCATACAGACGGCCATTCAAAAGAACCGCCGTTCTTTTGAATGGCAAGAACGCTGTGGCGTCATCGACTACAACGAGCATGCGCTCATCACATTCGAAGCCGTCACCGCCATCTTGCTTCCCCCTACACTACCATTGTAAGCTACCGCGCATGCGGCAAAGTCTCATCGAGCATGCGCGGGCTTACCTGGGTACAGGTAAGCATGTAGCCTCGTACACACGCACCGTTTTCTCGTCGGGAAACAGGCCGACGAGAATCCCGACGAGAAAATAGAGATCAGGTTCTCTATTTTTCTCCTCGGGATTCCCGACAGTTTGTCAGCTGAGAAACCATACACATGACCTGTTTTCACGGCAAAAAGCTCTCCCAGCATTTTTCTTGCCGAGAAAACCAGCCGTGTGTACAAGGCTTATGACTGGGATGCCATTAAAGTTCATGTGCGTGAAAAGGCAGACGTCCCAATATATTTGACAACATAGGGTATATTTATATCTTATATGTGTAGCGGGTGTTTACTTCCCGCCAGTAATTTTGAATTTTTGCGGTGACACCAGTGGTGTATCTCTGGCGGTCCCCCGGGTGGCGCTGTCACTTTGGGCCGACGGACGAGTCATTGCTGGATCGAATCCCTTTTTGTCTTTTCTCAGCGGCTGTGTGGTGGGGCGGGGAACCCGCTGCGCATGCCGGGGAAGGTATAAAGGGGGCCGGCCATTTTGTCACGAGGTTCGTTGTCCCTGGCACCTTCAGCCTGCGGACGGAGTTCGTGTTCGTCCTCTAGGTGGACCGGGCCTAGAGGACCACCGGAGGTCGTGTTCCACCTCAGGCACCTTTAGCCTGGGGTCAGGTATTCAGTTGGCGGTCCGGAGCTCAGTGCCCAACACTGAGTTCCGCGAGGGAAGGATCCTAGGGTGCTCCGGAGATGGACGCCTGAATCCGAGGTGGACGTAATGGACCGGGAAGAGCTCCTCATCTGAAGACCCGGTGCAGCATACTGCCGGTGACGGGTGAGCCTCTTGTCGGAGACCGTCCGGAAGGTGAATTCTCTTGTGCGGAGACCATTGCACACTCTTTGGAGGAGAGGGGAACAAGGAACTTGTGTCTGGGCCTATATACACATTCACACCTCTTGTTCTGTTTTGTAAAGCAAGTAAGTCCATGCTACGTTCAAATAAAGGAGTGTTGGACTTGCAAAGGTGTGAGACTCGTTTCCTGGCAGATGACTCATGAAGGGAGGATTCGATACACAATACAGGCCCGAAGGTAAAGAACTTTTGCTGATACCACTTATACATCTGTGGTGGAAGCCAGGCGTAGCGTCCGCACTCCCTTTCCTAGACCAGAGACATTGTGAGCGAGAACTTTAACAGAGGGGATTGGGAGTGTGGTAGGGGTCGGGCGACCCTGTGCGCTACACGTGGGGGCTCGGGTCCGGGATATGTATTGTGTATCACTTGGAAGAACGTATCTGCCGGAAACAGTCAAGTATATAGGCCAAGTGCAGCCCTACTCGAAAGTCGTGGACATGACCTCGGAAGGGGAAAGGCCCGCGCAGGCAGAGTGGTGAAAGGGGGAAAACCCAGCCGTGTGACGGACTACGCGTGGGGGTTTTTAATTGCACTGCGCCACCAGACACAACCCCCACCGCTTAGTTCGTGGGCGTGTCTCAAACCAACCAAGTGGAAAAGCCCGCGAACTGGAGCAAAAGGGGAGGAGTCCAATACGTTTGACGGACTACACGTGGGACATTGGCGCGAAAACTCTGCAGTGTACGATGGAACAGCAAAAGGTCGCCATGTTTGGAAACTATGAGTAAGCGTCAATTCGTGGCGTGAAACGCGTTAGCCACCCTTCCCTGCATGCACACTATCTGCATTTGTTGTTTTGGATTTATGGATTTATTTTGAATTTGGATTTTTTACCTGAAATTTTGGAATAAATAACTGTCTATACAGAGTGCGGCAGTCCAGGGTTTCTTTTTCTCCCATGTTTGGAAACGCCTCGTGGATCCCGGTTCACCCGGCAACTACAGCATTGACTGCTGCTGCTCCCGTAACGGATACGGGGATCAGACTAAAGCCAAGGGGTCGATTTGCCCTGTATTCCTGCATGGACGTGGAGGCTTTGGGCATGATTTGTCACGGATGCTCTGGACTGGTATGTCTGTTAAAGCCCTTCGGACGATGTGACGCCTGCGGAGAATTCATGTTCGAGGTGGATCCGGTGGTGGAGAGGCCGAAAACCATCTATCCAGGCCGGGCTTCGGGCATCGCCCCACAGAAGGCAGGAATTGCGGCAGTAAGAGTCGCCCCTGCGTACACTGCAACGACCGCGGAGGAGGTCATGAAACACTAATGGGAGAAATCCGAGGATGCTGACTCGGTCACCACAGTCTCACAGCGTCCGTCACCGAGGAATAGAACCAGCATGGTAGCCCCGACCAGCGGTGGTGGTGGACCGTCTCGCATGCCCACGCCAGGCCCGGATGGATCCGTAGACGAGAGTTCCGGACATCCCCAGAAAGGCCAAGGTAAGCCGGCTGCGAAGACTTGGTGTGAGGGAGGATGTGCCAGGAAGGCATGGCCTAGCAAGTCTCCGGAGTGTGGATGTTCTGTTTCCACACAGGGCTACATACCCGCGGAGGAGTGTGACACTTCTGACTTAGAGTCTCTCTCTGATATGGGAGATGATGCCCAAGTTGACGATCTGTTTGCCAAGAAGGGCTGGGACAAGGCGCCGCTTGCTACATTCCATGGGTTTTGGAATTCGCCTATGTCCGTGGGTGAGAGCACACCAAGGGTGGAGGCGTCAGCGCCTGAAGGAGACTCTATCTCTCAAACTGTTCCCGTATCCCCTGCACCATCTGCATGTGATGCTGGGGCAAAAAGACTGTTATTGAGGCCTCCAATGCCTAGATTAGAGGTGGTCAAGACACCTCGCCATCTAGATGCGGTCGTTTTGTCTGGTGAAGGGGACAAATCAACCATGCCTCCTTTGGCGAGATTACAGAGGCTGTTTGGTCAAAAAGTTGCAGCGGAATATGGATGGGAGTATCCCTACTTACCGAAGGACCTGCTGTATGAGGTGGAGGTGTGCAGGGAGCGTTGGTACAATGATTTTGTTTGGACCCATCTCAAAGTCCCACACGCTCGCAGATACCTAGTGTGTTCTCCAAAGGCTTCACAGAGTTTCAAAGACTGCAAGGCAGAATGGATGGTGGGAAGACACATCCACGCAGATAAAGTGGTGATAAAACGCAAAGAAGACGAAGATGTGGAATATCATCTAGAGACTGTAGATCAGCACCTAAAGCCACTAATTCTGCCGCACCCACGTTTCTATCTCTAGGGAGGAAAAGACTCCATTGGTATCATGCTGCTGAACTTTCTGGGGAAATTGTGTTTTAGTGTGCCCAGAAGAAAAGAAAAGAAGAAAAGAACTGTTCCTGTTTGTTTCTTCCCGCAAAGAGATCACAGACTCTGGGGTAGTTAGTGTTAGGGAAAAAGAAAAGAGATGTTCAACGGGTGCAGTTACCGTGATGCTGTCACCAGGTGGCAGTGTTGCGCAACGTTACAAACACTTTTCACGCACCCACTCTTTGGAGGAAGAGGGATTTCTTTTAGGAGAAATTTATTTTACTCACACACACGAATACATGTGTCAGGATTTTATGTGTTGGTTTCTTTTGTTTTTTTTCCCTCTGCAGGAGAACATCCCAGCAAGATTTTAGACTCTGGGGAGGTCTTTAGTCAGGATGGGGAGGGAAAAAGTAAATGTTAATATGCAACCTTGAAATGTTTGAGGTTGTCTTTTTGCTCCTCTTTCTGTTACAGGGGCTCAGACACAACTTCACAGTAGGATAGTGTTTTCAAAAGTTTTTGGTTTTTCAATTTGTTAACGGTTTCTGGCCCGAATCATGTCAGCCGTGGAGGATATGGTTTGCTCCAGACACTGGGGACCAGTGTCAAAGGACAGGGGGGAGTATGTAGCGGGTGTTTACTTCCCGCCAGTAATTTTGAATTTTTGCGGTGACACCAGTGGTGTATCTCTGGCGGTCCACCGGGTGGCGCTGTCACTTTGGGCCGACGGACGAGTCATTGCTGGGTCGAATCCCTTTTTGTCTTTTCTCGGCGGCTGTGTGGTGGGGCGGGGAACCCGCTGCGCATGCCGGGGGAAGGTATAAAGGGGGCCGGCCATTTTGTCACGAGGTTCATTGTCCCTGGCACCTTCAGCCTGCGGACGGAGTTCGTGTTCGTCCTCTAGGCGGACCGGGCCTAGAGGACCACCGGAGGTCGTGTTCCACCTGTGGCACCTTTAGCCTGGGGTGAGGTACTCAGTTGGCGGTCCGGAGCTCAGTGCCCAACACTGAGTTCCGCGAGAGAAGGATCCTAGGGTGCTCCGGAGATGGACGCCTGAATCCGAGGTGGACGTAATGGACCGGAAAGAGCTCCTCATCTGAAGACCCGGTGCAGCATACTGCCGGTGACGGGTGAGCCTCTTGTCGGAGACCGTCCGGAAGGTGAATTCCCTTGTGCGGAGACCATTGCACACTCTTTGGAGGAGAGGGGAACAAAGAACTTGTGTCTGGGCCTATATACATATTCACACCTCTTGTTCTGTTTTGTAAAGCAAGTAAGTCCATGCTACGTTCAAATAAAGGAGTGTTGGACTTGCAAAGGTGTGAGACTCGTTTCCTGGCAGATGACTCATGAAGGGGGGATTCGATACACAATACAGGCCCGAAGGTAAAGAACTTTTGCTGATACCACTTATACATCTGTGGTGGAAGCCAGGCGTAGTGTCTGCACTCCCTTTCCTATCATACCCCTAGACCAGAGACATTGTGAGCGAGAACTTTAACAGAGGGGATTGGGAGTGTGGTAGGGGTCGGGCGACCCTGTGCGCTACATATGTATATATATATATTTATATATATATATATATATGTAGCGGTCCTCCCCCAGCTTCTCCCCTCTCTTCACGGCTGGTTTTACTCGTCTAGGGGTATCTGGGAGAAGGGGGAAAGATGCACACCACCAGCTCGGCTCTCTGATGTAGGATGCAGAGATATGAGCTAAACCATTTACCTTCGGGTCTGCATTTTAGGCCGGAACCTCAGCTTCCTCTGTGGAGGATGATTGCCACTGTCACTGACAGGGACACGAGTTCCACACCAAGAAAAGTCCAACACTGTTTTATTGCCTTGAAACTGGTTGACTTTTAAAAGAACAGACAAGGTGTAGGGAAGAGTAGGTCCAGGCACAACTAATGAATTAAAGTTTCTCCTGTTCCGTTTAGTGCAAACAGGCTTGGCGCACAGTCGCTGCCATCGACCGTGAATTTGGTCACTGCCACTGACCTGGGTGAATGTTGAGGCCCCTGCCACAGGCCTTAGATGAGGCCTGACACTGACCTGAGAAAGATGGGTCTCTGCCACAGACCATGAGAACATGAAGTACCTTCTTTAGAACAAACGACCCCTGTCAGAGGAAGACATCCATCCGGACGGTCACCAGAGGCCTCCACCGACACTAGCAAATGCTGCGCTGGCTCTATGGGGAGGTCACGTCTCCAGTCCCTTACGCCCAGGATTCAGGCACCCAATACCGGGGGCACCTTAGGAATGCTTCGCCCTCGCGGGACCCAGTCGAAGGTACTGGGCCCCAGGCCTCCTGGTATAGTACCTCACCCCAGGCTGAAGGTGCCTGGGATGGAACTCGACTCCACGCGCCCAGGCCAAGGGCGCCTGGGCACAGACGAACCGCAGCAGCCCCCAGGCTTAAGGTGCCTGGGGAATGGACCTCGTGCGCCAGATGTCCGCCCCCTTTTATATCCTCTCCCAACAGGCACAGCGGGTTCCCCGCCCCGCCGTACTACTGCCGCGAGAGGACAAAAAGGGCACGGCTCTAGAATGGTAGTTCAACCCTGGTCCCAGGTGACAGCGCCACCCAGGGACCGCAGGGAACATGACACCATTCATACCTCCCACACTCCAAAGTGTCCATAAATCCCTAAAATCAATGTATCTGGGCCATCTATAGCCCAGATACACCCCACTAAATTTGACACCCGCTACATTATATATATATATATATATATATATATATGTAGCGGGGTCTTCAAAGTTAGTGGGATACACCTGGGGGTAGAGAGACCCAGGTGTGTAATTATGTCAGGGATTAGACCCCTTTTTGTTATTCGTGGAGGATTGGGTGGTGCAATATTCTCCTTGGCCTGTGGGTGGCGAGGTACCTACAGGCTCGAGGTAGAATCACTACCACAGTGTTACCCTTTTTTTGTCCCTTCCTGGAGATGGTACGGCTGGGGCGGGGAACCCGCCGTGGTGTCGATGGGAGGAGATAAAAGGGGGAGACGCCCTCGCCACGAGGTCTTTTGTGGGGGATCATCTCTTCACGCACCCAGGCACCTTAGGCCTGGGTGCGGGCGGTTCAAGGTTCCGGCCTAGGCGCCCTAGGCCTGGCCGGAATGAAGATGGAGTCCATCCCAGGCACCTTCAGCCTGGGGTGAGGTACTATTGAGGAGGCCTGGGACCCGGTGACTCCGACTGGGTCCCGCGAGGGTGAAGTTGCTCCAGGGCGCCCCTTGCGAGGGGACCCGCATCTGAGGTGAGGAGGCTGGGGAGGTCACCCGTCCGAAGACCCGGTGCAGTGTCAACCCGGTGACGGATGGTCCTTCGGTAACTCCCTTGGAGGACATCTTCCCCTGATAGGGGCTACAGCGCAGCGGAGGAGCTTTAATCAAGACTCCTGCAACCCCTGGTCATAGCACAGGGAGTGTAGGGACTAGGAACCTGTACAGTGCCTCGACCTGCTCCCCCATCGTATCATGCCGTTGCATTTGACTGTATGTGGAGATACGCAATAAACCTGAGTTTGGACTTTGATGGGTGTATGGACTCTGTTGATGGGAACAAAGGGAGATTCTGGCACGGAAGGACTGACCCTCGTAACCAGCACACATTTGGCCCAAGGAAAAGATTGGTACTGGCCTTCACCTCACCCACAGCCATGGGGAGGACATGGGCCGTAGCGCACCTCACTCTGTCGCTCGACATACCCCTAGCTAAAGAGGTCGGGGTGAGGCCGCTACATATATATATATATATATATATATATATATATGTATATATATATATATATATATAATCAGTTGGTTCCTCTCATGTACCCTACACAGGGCTAAACCCATTAGATCATCAGTGTTGAAGGTTCAGGTATATTTTCTTATACGTATAATTTAAACAAGAAAATTAGAGGCCTGTTAGAAATTGTAATGCTCCAATCTATGCTGCCAACAACATAGTGTAGTAGATGTAACAGGCACTTACTTAAAATAGAATATGTTTTTTCTTGATCAAAGGTTTTTTATGGCTAAAGTGTATTTTTTTCCATATATAAAATCTCAAGCTTACTCCTGGTTGAATCTTTATAGTGCAAAGTAAGAAGCCAGAGCAGAAATGAAAGAATGTGTGTTTACAATATTCACCATAAAGCTTTAGGGTCTTTCCCACTCAGTGCTGAGCGTTATGAGAACCAATTTAGGTGAAACACGTTAATATAATTGTCAGGGGGCTTACAAGGATTTACAGTAATTTGTTTCAGCTGGGAAGGGGAGAGGTTGTTTTGGTATCAGAAGTCCCAATTATTTTGCATCAGTAACTTTGTCAGTAACCGTGAATTAATGTACATGGTATCTTAGAGTTTGTTTTTTTGATTTTGTAACACTAAAAGCCTGCATAAAGAAACACCAACTGAGAAATGTACTTTAATGTTTGCAGTAATGATTAGGTATGGAAAGATATTTTCTGTGCCAATGAGACATAGTATATAAAAATTGAAATATCTGACACATACACAGCTGAATTACTGAAAGACTAAATCATTTTAGAACTAACCTGAAAATAAAGGGGCTGTGTATGCAGTATATAGTTAGATAGATGCCAAGAGACAGGTACACCTTATGTGCCAAATGTGCAAAACATAAAGATCTTCTAGGATGAAGAGGACCATTTGCACAAGATAGGGGTTGGTGGGTTCTTGGATCCCTTCTCACTGCCACATAGACCTGAGCATTGCTAATATTTTGGCCAGGTGAGAGATTAAAGGAATTATTTAATATACCCTAATTATCCCCCTACCTTAAAGTACAGTAGAACCGTTCCAGGAGAATGCTTGTAATCCAAAGCACTCGCATATCAAAGCGAGTTTCCCCATAGAAGTCAATGGAAACAAAGATAATTTGCTCCGCATTGACTTCTATGGCATGCAATACCGCATGTGGCCAGAGGTGGGGGGCGCCGGAGAGCCTCCAAAATACTCGAAAAGGCTCGGGGACACTTCGGCTGGACTCGGAAAACCTCAGAAAGGCTCGGGAACTGAGTATTTCCAAGTTTTTCTGAGTATTTCTGAGCGGTTCGGCTCCGGCGCCCCCACACCTCTGACCAAATGCGGTACTGCACACCCCATTAGCTTAAATTCTGCTCGTTTAACGAGACAACACTCGCAAACCGAGTCAGAATTTTTTTTTTAAAGTTGCTCTTTATTCAAAATGCTCTTTAACCGCGTTACTCGTAAACCAAGGTTCCACTGTAGAACCATGGCCTCCCATCTAAAATTGTGCTGCAGTACATTGTATGCGAGTCTGCTTTTACTTAGCCCCACTGCAAAGTCCTTTATGTAGTCTGCCCGCCTGCACAACAGTAAGTGATAAATATTGCAGGTTACATGGCTATTAGTATTATCACTGCTGATTCTTAAAATGGGGGAAAAAAAAGTCAAAAAATGCTTACCCCTGTTCCAAAAGCCAAGGCCTGCAAGGTGCCTCGCTGGCACCGGCATCTCTTCCCCTGTTTTGGGTGTTACCTTGATTGGCAGGCATAAGATGACTACCCTCCCACGTATGCGCAAGAGTCATCCTGGCATACAGGCACTGCACCGCAATGTAAGTTGCATGCGCAGCTCAGCGTACGTTCTGCAGAGGATTGTGAACAGGCAGGCAAGTGTATTTTATTTCAGGTCAATTCTGAAATGAAGAGCCTTTTTGTTTGCAATTTTTTTTCAACTTTAGTTTTGCTTGAAGTCTGTAGCTTGTCATTAAGTAGGTGGACACACCTAGTCCTATCTGCTGTATTATGGATTGACTGAACTGCTAAAAGCCTTCCACTTTGAGCTACATGTGGGATGCGTGTGGGTGGGGTCTATCTGCCCATGTATATGGAGTAACACCTCACCCCAAAGGCATGCTTATTAATGCCCGGGACCAGCCAGAGGCTGCAGTCATGTGAAAAATCAAACATTAAGGCTGTCCCCGAATCATAACAGTGATGTAAATGTGTGAATAAGATACTAAAAACAACGTGGCCCTACCTATCAGTACCACTCTGCGCTTAGGATTGAAACTACAAAGATAAAAAAGCACACCCAGAATGAAATATAACTTAAAATTAGCAGCTGCTTAAAAAAACAGTTAAATTCAAACTTAAAGGAAAGAAAGTCCACAATAAAACTGTAGCAGCGCTACGATCAAATGTTCACACTTGCCCCTGATGATCGCCGTTTGCTAGTTCCTCAAGCGTCTTCCTGGTTGCAAGCCCGTGGAGCGCACATGTCACTTCCGGTTGTTTACTGCGTGGTCACACACTGACGCGTTTCGTCACTTCCTGACTTTGTGTATCCAAGCGCTAACAACTATATTTTGCCTGTTTTTACTTGTATTTGGTACGCATTTCTGTAAGGGGGGTACTAAGGGTTTTTTTTTTTCAATAAACTTTCCAAACGGTACCGCCCTATGTAGATGTGTTTGTTTCCTCACATATGATAGCGATACCTGGGAAACAAGTGAAACTTATGGTGGAAGGCAGAGACGCTGAAAGTGGATGGTGATTGAATGCTCATACTTATCCTACATCTGGTGAGTGCATCCCCAAAGGGGAATTTTACCCCCCACGCGGTAAACATCTTTTGGTGAAAGGAGCACTTGTCATTAGGATTTTGACCAGTCACAGCCATTCCCATTTTATTCACTATCTTCGCTTCCTATATGAACTGCTATATAGAGGACACTCAAATGAACATTTGATCGTAGCGCTGCTACAGTTTTATTGTGGACTTTCTTTCCTTTAAGTTTGAATTTAACGGTTTGTATACAGTGATGTAAATGTGCTGATTCATGTTTTTTGAATCATTAGACTGGACTGCAGCTCTGAACCCATAAAATAAAAGGCTAAGAGCTATTCTTAAATTAAATTTGTCATGAACATGCAATAGATTTTCCTTTCCTTAACACATGATGTTAATGAAATCATGTAGTAAAGCAGTGGAAAATATTTAAATGCAATATGGAATAGTCATCTTTTCTCATAAGCTTCTGAAATGTCCGTTTCACTATTTCCTTCAATTAGCCATTATGCTTTGGCTGCTGTTTTGTTTAAATGTCATGTTCTGTTGTGCTGTTCACACATCTAATCTGCTCCTTGTATCCTGTCTGCTGAAATAATGACCTGGTCTCTGGTGAAGAGGAAGGAGATGCAGAGGCTGGAGGAAATCATTTTAACATAAGCTGGCCATACAAGGGTCATATTTTGGCTGATTCCCACTGAATTGGCCAAAATTTGAGTTATTTTCCAGTGAAAACCCATGTCCAGCCAAAAGAATGACTAGCTACAACAGCATCGAATTAAGGGTCCATTCACACCTGACTGATCCGCTGCAGTGCCCTAAATGCAAATATGTTAGACCCCTTTCACATTGGGGCCACCCGTGCGTTAGCGGTAAATCGCCTCTAGTTTTAGAGGCACTTTACCTCTGTTTAAGCTGCAGTTTTTGGCCACTAGCGGGGCGCTTTTAACCCCAAAAAATGGGTTAACAACCCTGGTGTTTCGGCACTTCTGAAGCGCTGCCCATTCATTGCATTAGGCAGGGGCCTTTTGGGAGCACTGTATACAGCCCTCCCAATCCGCCCCAAAGATGCTGCTTGCAGGACTTTTTCTAATGTTCCGCAAGCGCACCACCCGAGTGTGAAAGCACTCATTGTAATGAATAGGAGGCAGTTTTCAGGCGCTTTACAGGTGCTATTTCTTGCGCTAAAATGCCTGAAATCTGTCTTAGTGTGAAAGGGGTCTTAAAGTGATACTAAAGGTGTTTTTTTTGTTTCTTTTTAATAATAAACATGTTATACTTACCTCCACTGTACAGTTCGTTTTGCACAGAGTGGCCCCGAACACCGTCTTCTGGGGTCCCTCGGCTCCTCCCCACATCAGATAACCCCCTAGGTCACAGGGGTGTCAAACTCAATTTCATTGAGGGCCGTATCAGCATTATGATTGCCCTCAAAAGGGCCGGTTGTATCTGTAAGATTAGATGTCCAGCGCATCCCCTCCCCTTACATTAGATGTTAAGAGCCAACCCATCATCAGAAGTTGAGTCCCCCACTCTCCCTTACATCACAGTGCACCCCCCTTACCCTAAGCTGCTGCTGGGAAGAAGCTGGATGCATTGCTTAAAAGCAGGAAGTAAGGGTCTTGAGGAGGACCAGAGGAGGGCGAGGGCCACATGAAATGGCCTGAAGGGCCGTATTCGGCCCGCGGGCCTTGTGTTTGACACCTATGCCCCAGGAGAAGCGCTGGGGTTTACCTTGCGGGTCGCGCTTTCATGTCCAGCATTTGGCGTACATAGCTGTCGAATGCAGAACTCGGCCCTGGCGCCTGCATCATTTGATTGACAGCAGCGGGAGCCAATGGCTGCGCTGCTATCAATCTTTCCAATCAGGAGCCTGGAACCCCAGGCAGAGAGACTGCGCATCCTCGTCTTGGGACATTCCAGGGCTCAGGTAAGTAAAACGGGGGGGGGGGGCTGGGGGGCTGGTGACTGCCAGAAGTTTTTTCATCTTAATGCATAGGATGCATTAAGGTGAAAAAACAGGAGGGTTTACAACCCCTTTAAGTTAAAGTGTTATATAGTGCTTTAACATGCATTGTGTTAGGGCAGCCAAATAATTTGTAGTAGTGCATTTCCACATGTTGCACTGTGCTGCAATGCAGGAGCACTGTGAATGTGCATTGGGGTGCCATTCAGAATGAATAACACTGCAGTGCACCAATGTGCAATATAGCTGCACACTAGTCCTAAAGGAAATCAGTAGAATGTCTATTTAGGGCAACGTAGCACATTCACTTTATAGCAGATACCTTCATTTGTTTGTACTTATTTTCCATTTACTCTGACACCTCCATTTTTGCTAGCTGGAGCCCTTTAAAAAAAATGTAAGTTTCAGAACACCTGTGGGTGAGAACTTTGAGGCCTGGTTCACACTGGGGCGACAAACGCTCCGGCATTGGGAGCTCATGTCGCATGACGTGTGAAAATCAATGTTTCCCTATGGGAGCCGTCTTAACTGGTCCGACACATGTCGGTCCGACTTTGAGAATGCTCCCTGTACTACTTTGGTCCGACTTTGATCCGACTTCAGCCCATTTTGACTATCATTGAAGTCGGATCAAAGTCGGACCGCAGTCTTGCATGATCCGACTTTGGCATGCGACTTGTGCTGTACTGCTCTTGAGGGGGAACTCCAGGCCAAATTTTAAATAAAAAACCGGCATGGGTTCCCCCTCCAGGAGCATACCAGGCCCTTAGGTCTGGTCTGGATTTGAAGGGGCGCCCCTACGCCAAAAAAACGACGTGGGGGTCCCCCCCAAAATCCAAACCAGACCCTTATCCGAGCACACAACCTGGCCGGCCGCAGGGGAAGAGGGGGGGACGAGAGAGCGCCCCCCCCTCCCTCCTGAACCGTACCAGCCCGCATGCCCTCAACATGGGGGGTTTGGTGCTCTGGGGCAGGGGGGTGACCTGCGGCCCCCCCACCCCAGAGCACCCTGCCCCCATGTTGATGAGGACAGGGCCTCTTCCCGACAACCCTGGCCGTTGGTTGTCGGGGTCTGCGGGCGGGGGGCTTATCGGAATCCGGGAGCCCCCTTCAATAAGGGGGCCCCCGGATCCCGGCCCCCCCACCCTATGTGAATGAGTATGGGGTACATCGTACCCCTACCCATTCACCTGGTGGAAAAAAATTGCAATAAAAAAAACACACAGCTTTTTAAAGTATTTTATTGCACAGCTCCGGGGGTCTTCTTCCGACTTCGGGGGTCTCCGCTGTCGTCGCCGCGCTCTCCGGTTCTTTCTTCTGCCGGGCCTCCGCTAACTTCTTTTTAGCTCTTTTGCTAACGGAGGCCCGGTCTTCTCCGTCGCCTTCTTCTTCTCCCGCTCTCCGGTTCTTCTCCCGCTCTCCGGTTCTTTCTTCCCCTGGGCCTCCGCTAACTTCTTTTTAGCTCTTTTGCTAACGGAGGCCCGGTCTTCTCCGTCGTCTCGTCCGGCTCTCCGTTGTCCTTCTGCCGGCCCCTCCACTAACTTCTTTAGCTCTTTTGCTAGTGGAGGAGCCGGTCTTCCTGTCGTCGTTGTCGGCGTCTTCTTCCCTCTTCTCCTCCTCGATGTTGACGCGTCGCTTCCTCCCGCTGTAATACTGGCTGTCCGCTTCGCTCCGCATTAATATAGGCTTCTCATGACGTCACAGTCACATGTTCCGGGGCACATGGCCCCGGAGCATATGACTGTGACGTCATGGGAACATGTGACTGTGACGTCATGAGAAGCCTATATTAATGCGGAGTGGAGCAGACAGCCAGTATTACAGCGGGAGGAAGCAACGCGTCAACATCGAGGAGGAGAAGAGAAAAGAAGACGGCGACGGGAAGACCGGCTCCTCCACTAGCAAAAGAGCTAAAGAAGTTAGTGGAGGGGCCGGCAGAAGGACAACGGAGAGCCGGACGAGACGACGGAGAAGACCGGGCCTCCATTAGCAAAAGAGCTAAAAAGAAGTTAGCGGAGGCCCGGCGGAAGAAAGAACCGGAGAGCGGGAGAAGAACCGGAGAGCGGGAGAAGAAGAAGGCGATGGAGAAGACCGGGCCTCCGTTAGCAAAAGAGCTAAAAAGAAGTTAGCGGAGGCCCGGCAGAAGAAAGAACCGGAGAGCGCGGCGACGACACCGGAGACCCCCGAAGTCGGAAGAAGACCTCCGGAACTGTGCAATAAAATACTTTAAAAAGCTGTGTGGTTTTTTTATTGCAATTTTTTTCCACCAGGTGAATGGGTAGGGGTACGATGTACCCCATACTCATTCACATAGGGTGGGGGGGCCGGGATCCGGGGGCCCCCTTATTGAAGGGGGCTCCCGGATTCCGATAAGCCCCCCGCCCGCAGACCCCGACAACCAACGGCCAGGGTTGTCGGGAAGAGGCCCTGTCCTCATCAACATGGGGGCAGGGTGATCTGCGGTGGGGGGGCCGCAGGTCGCCCCCCTGCCCCAGAGCACCAAACCCCCCATGTTGAGGGCATGCGGCCTGGTACGGTTCAGGAGGGAGGGGGGCCGCTCTCTCGTCCCCCCCTCTTCCCCTGCGGCCGGCCAGGTTGTGTGCTCAGATAAGGGTCTGGTTTGGATTTTGGGGGGACCCCACGCCGTTTTTTCGGCGTAGGGGCGCCCCTTCAAATCCAGACCAGACCCAAGGGCCTGGTATGCCTCTGGAGGGGGAACCCAGGCCAGTTCTTTATTTAAAATTTGGCCTGGAGTTCCCCCTCAAGATTCATACCAAACACAGTGCCTGATATTGGCGGGGATCCAAGTCGGATCCCCGTTCATTGAAAGTCGGACATATGTCGGCTTCATGTCGCAGGGCAAAGTCGGATCCAAAGTAGGACAGATGTTGTGTCGCACTAGTGTGAACCCAGCCTGAAAGAGCTAAAGTCTGCTACCAAACTAACACCATGTGACTGCACTCAGGCCTGGTGATTGGATGCAGAGGCAACCCGCCACTGCATTGTGGAAAGCAGTGGAGATAAGAGTCATCAGCTCCCCCATGCCCTTATGAGTTTTTTGGGGGACTCTTTTCTTAAAGAGGAAGTAAACCCTTGTAAATATTATTTTTTTTAAAACGAACCTGCAAGAGAAAGGCATAATGAGCTAGTATATACAGCATACTAGCTCATTATGTGTCACTTACCTGAGATCGAAGCCCCCGAAGTCCGCCTCGGTCCGTCCACCGCCACTGCCATGTCCCCTCCGCCACCGTCATGTCACACGCAGGCCGGCAAGGTCCCATTCATAAAACCGGCAATGACCCCGGCCTGCTAGTGTGCATGCGCGTGACGTCATCGGCGCTATTTTTAAAAGCAAATATCTCCGTAACCGTGTAGGTTAAGGAGATATTTCCTGCACCTACAGGTAAGCCTTAATCTAGGCTTACCTGTAGGTGCATGTTGTCAAAGTGGGTTTACAACCACTTTAAGGAAGAGAGAGCAGAAGCACCAGAGATTGCCTGCCATTTGTTGAACATATTACTTCGCCCTGAATGAGTGAAGCATGGGTTAAATTTGAAGCACTCATGAGGAAGTCTGATTCGTCAACCAAAAATGATCAGACCCTTGTACAATTGTTTTCCCATCCACTCCACACATTCAATGGATAATGCTTGATGGAAAGGACTAGTAGAGCAGCAGGTGTGGGCTTGTTGGGGAAATTACCTGAAGATTTTCCAATCCATTTAACTTATATCCTGATGTCTGTCTTTTGTCTTCTGTACATACATATTGAAACTGCAAAACTGCATTTGAACTATTCAGCTCATGTAACTATTTAATTCTTCACTGTACACAGGGGCTTTGAAATATCCAGGAATACATTATTTCCCCCTGATAGAACCTTTTTGGATGAGCTTTCCATTAGCTCCTTCAGTAGGCCACACAATATGATACAGCTTAGCAAAACTAGCAGTTGTCTAAAGTATCCAGCAGATACTTTTCACCCGTCATGATTGCCTGTGCACCGTATTTGTTGAGCTGGTGATTTCTTAAATTGGAGTTCCACCCTAAAGAAAAAAAAATCACAAAAAACCTGCAAAAAAATAAAAAATTTACTCACCAAAAATACCGGTTGCTATGCGGAAGTCCCTAATCTGCCTCTTCCTTATCCGCGGCTGGTCTTCTTCTGCATCTTCCTCGCCTTGTCTTCTGGTGAATGGGGCACGCTGCCTTCTGGGAACTGTGTGTATCCCAGAGAGCAAGCCGCCCATTCAGAAAACAATGCGAGACTCGCGCATGCGCTGTAGGAAACGGGCAGTGAAGCCGCACGGCTTCACTGCCTGTTTCCCTTGCTGAGGATGGCGGCGCCGGGAGCTGCCAGGATCGAGGGATCAGCCTCGGGGGGGGGGGAGGCTGACATCGCGGGCGAGTAGGACAGGTAAGTGTCCTTATTAAAAGTCAGCAGCTACTGTTTGAAGCTGCTGACTTTAAAAAAATAAATAAATCGTGGGTGGAACCCCCCCTTTAAGCAGGCCATACACGTTTCAAAATCAGAACTTTTTTGTGATCCGATGATGCCACCATTGATTTTCGAAATTCGGCCGACCAAGCATTCATGTTGCTACAGAAAATCATTTTCGTTGCCGGGAATATTCTTTTCTCTCCGGGAATTTTCTTTTCTTGCACATGCGCATTTTTTTTCTATTACATTTCTCGCACGGTTCTCCCATCATTGATTAGAAAGTCTTTTGTTTTTCAAAAAATTTCCAACATGTCCGATTCCTCAAATTTGATTGCCGCACGAAAATCGGCTGTTGCTGCAGCCCACTAACAGTGATACGATTTTCGAAATTCGAACCGTGTATGGCCGGCATTAGAGATGAATGCTGTTCACTGTTTTTGATTGTGATACCTAGAAGAACTTGAGAAGGGTGACAGTATACTATACTGGACTAGGGGGCATCTAATAATGTCATATGACTTTAACAACCACACATGGCACTGTGCTTAGATCCTTCTATAGCACCCCAATATGATCCACCTCCTTTACCTCTATGTTTTCCAGTGGGTTAGTTAGGCCAATTATTGTATGTGGTGGATAACGGGAAGATGAGGAAGAATTGGACAATACAAGCTGTAGATACTATTTACATGTTGGAGCCCTCTGGATTTTTATCATCCTGCAACAATCTGGAAATTACCCACAGTTTGCACCAGGCACCTTATAGTGTCTCCTGCACCAGGTAAGTGAAAAACCCTTTCTATAAGGGCCTATTATTATTTTTTTACACATGTGTATGTTGTCCTGGCTATATGCATCCCATTAGGGGCCACAACCTTATTTAGTAAACAGTTTATGTTCTTAAAGTGTATGCCATGGGGGGGGGGGGGGGAATAATACTATGGTGAATGATAAACTCACCGTTACCCTCCATAATAATCTTACTAAATTTCACAAGACCTGGAACCTCTAGATTAAGTACATCTTCCGCTTTTGGGCCACCCTCACTTCCCTTTCTCTTTTTTTTTCTGACCTCTCCTTTTTTCTGTTGAATTTGATCCAACTCTATCCCAGTGGATATTGATTTTTCATCTGTGCCTTTGGGGCACTTTTTTGAAGATATTTTATGGAGCATTTGCTTTGTATTGTTTGAAAAACTTTAATAAACAGATTGAAATGTAAAAAAAATAGTACATCTCTCCAATACATTTATATTTGCCTTACATTTTATCCTTATAAAATGCTGCATTTACTAAAAATACCTGTTGATCTACCATAAATCCAAAGTGCTCCTAACTTCCAGTCTCAGCCTGCCAACATATGGGGGTTTATTTACTAAAGGCAAATTGTCTGTTGCTCCTGAGCTTAGTAAATGAGATAAGTATTCTTTGTAAAGTGAAGTTTATCACATGCAAGAAAGAAATAAAAGTATTTTTGCTTGAAGAGTCTATTTGCCTTTTTGTAAATCAACCCAGCTGTGTAAAGGGAAAGGGCTCTTGGGAGATGTAGTTCTGGGGGCAAGCCTTCAATAGGAAGTGGCTAACCCTGCAAGAACTATACAAGCCTGGTGGTGGGGTCACAGGAAATAATAAAATAGGTTTCATAAACACACAGATCCATAGCTCCACTAAAGACTGGCCTCTCCTGTACATGAACAACTTTGGTGTCTCCATTCTTCATTGAAAATAGGAAAAATCAGCTGCACTCCAATTAGATCTTGCAGTATTTTTTATACTCTGTGCATTGATTGCATACAGCAATGTCTTCAACCCAAAACCAGCCTTTCTTCACGCTTTTTACCACCCCTGGCCTGCTCACAGGGATAGGGGAAGCCCCCTATCTTTGTGAGCAAGTCAGGAGTGATGAAACGTGTCAAGGAAGTCTGTTTTTGTGTTGATTATTAAAAATACTGCAAAAAGAACTAATTTGAGAGCGGCTGATTTTTTTCCTATTTTCAAAACAGGAAATTCATGTTACAGGAACAAGATAAAAGAAAAAAGTAATGCTGAGACAAAGGGAGGTGTATGGTTAAAGTGTACTAAACCTACAACAGTAAAACCAGTCTGTATATGCAGTAAAGCAGGGGTAGGCAACCTCGGCCCTCCAGCTGTTTTGAAATTACAAGTCCCATGAGACATTGCAAGACCTTGACGATCACAGGCATAAGGCAGAGGCATGATGGGATATGTAGTTACACCACAACAGGAGGACAGACGTTGCCTACCCCTGCTTTTAAAGCATGCTTGTTTTACTCACTGTGGAACCTAAGGGGTAATCCTCTGCATTGCGTAAAAAGTCTGTTTGATCCTGCCTCCTCTGATCTCCCCCTTCCTTCACTGCCCCCAATATATTTAATGATAGTGCAGAGCTAGGGGACAAGCTGCACATGCTCAGTTTGCTGTGTATTGCTAGAGTTTTTCTTTATCTTTGGAGAGTGCATGTGATCAACACAGGGCCAATTAGCGCTGTCCAGACAGAGGGTCAGGGATCCTGCATACTCATAGGACAGTCAGTGCATAATGAAAACTCCCCCTCCAAGCTTTAACCAGACACTGATTGAAGTCACAAGACTGCTCTAACTGCCGGTGAGAAAGAGTATTTAGCAGTTTATATTTATTAAATAATTGCATTTCCATGTTCTGTGTACTGTGGGAAACCAGATATAGTGAATGCAGAGTCCTGGGTTTAGTAACACTTTAAATTAGAGTAATGCCTGCACATACTCTCAAACTTGTACAAGTCTGACTTCAGTAAAGTGAATGACTTATTGCTATGGGACACTGCACTTCAAAGTTAGCATTTAGGTATCATTGCAGAAGCAGCAGAGAGAATGGTGATTCTGGGGCAGGATGGTGGTGGTAGGGTGACCACATTTCCAAACTACCATTCAGGGACACCCTCCCTTCCCAAAAATCAGCTTGTGCTGTAACGAATCACATCACAGTGATTGGACACAGGAGGCAGGATTTATGATTTCTCCAATCACAAGCAGGGGGCGGGGATTGTGCTCCTCCAGGCATTCCCGGGTAGGACAAGTACTGTCAGTGAGTAAAGCGATGAAGTGGCGGCCTTTTTTGGGGGCATCAGATTGGCCTGGGGGGGTGGCTGTGTCAGTTTCATTCCAGGACACTGTATTGTCCTGGAAGGAATGTACCCGGGACAGACCTGCAAAATGCGGGGACTGTCATGGGCAATCCGGGACACGTGGTCACCCTAGGTGGTGGGGTGTGCTGAAGTGCGGGATCACAGACAGGGGCTGTGTTTAATTGTTCTGCCAAGGTGAACAATTGAGCTGCCATGAGGCTGTCTGTACAGATGAAAGGATGGCGGCATGAAGTGCTGTGCCACGGGATCTGTATGTGTGTGGACACCGCAGGGGGTCCCATAGGATGCGTGGAAACCTTCAGTGCAGGCTGCTGGGCACTGTGATAACTACTGTGTTTGTAATAATAATATTAATTATTACAGAGCTCTGTTAATTTGTGCTCTTCATCTGCCTGATCATCAGCTTTAAATGCAGATGGCAGAGTTTTCTTTTAATTTTTTTTAATTTAAGCTGATATGTGCTTTAGATTTAATGATCCTTTGAATATATTGTCATAGATCAGTGGTAAGCTAGTAATTAGGTTTATATTTTTGCATGCTATGAAGATTTAGCAGCTCAGTGTGACTTTATATTAAACCCATTAAGGGAAATGGAAGAGAATCCAGTGAGCACCACTTCCTACACTTTACTTTGGGTGACTCTGTGGGAAAATAATGCCTTTGATCTTCCAGAGTCTTGTAAATGTCATCATGCCTATAAATGTCATCTTTGCGGCGTTTGTAAAAAAATAAAAAATCTTAACTGTGTGTTACCAAAATTGGAACATAATTACCAAGACAAGCTACAAAATCTGCATAGAGTTTTAAATAGCAAGTTGGTTTTCATCCAAATGTACAGAGATTTATGATAATAAACATTAAAAACTATGAAAAAATTGTGTCATTTTCATTATTTTATTGCTCTGGTGCCAAAAAATGTTAAGCTCTATAATCCTAAAACAGAAGCCAGTTAAGCTATTTAAAATATTTAGAGAATTTATGGTAAAGTTGTAGGGTAAAAGAGGAGCTAACTAAATGTCTTTCTCCAATCCTCCCTTACAGGCTTGTAAATTTGCCAGTCCATGTGAGATTTTGATCCATCACAATTGGGTCACCCATTTCTGATCTAATGAGTGAACAGAGATGATTTTTAAAGAGGAAGCAATAAAAAAGAAAGCAATTTGGCTGTGCTTAAAGCATATTTAAACCCCAAAACACAAATGTAATATTGCAGCTTACTAGACCTTAGATGTAATGGCTGCATTAGGTTTATTTTTCAGGCGCTTCCCATATTTTCACATGGCGGTTCTGTCAGTAACATACTTTCTGCTCTAGGGTAAAAATGCTCACTCACTAGGCTGCCCTCCTGATTCTCCCCTCCTCATCTCCATTAAAAAGGGAGGATCAGAGTGGCGTAGGCCTCGTACACACGCCGAGATTCTCGTTGAAAAAAACATGTCGTTTTTTTCGACGAGATTCTTGGACAAGAAACTTGTCCCGGCCGAGTGTACACACGCTCGTTTCAAAGAACCCGCGGTTCTTTGAAAGGAGTGTACGCGGTGGACGTCATCGACTACGTCGAGCATGCGCTCGTCACATTCGATGCCGTCGCTGCCATCTTGGTATACCCTACGTATGCCTAGGAAGCTACCGCAAATGCGTCGAATTCATTTCGAACATGCGCGGGCTTCCGGGCGGACAGGTAAGTGTACACACACTCACTTTTCTCGTCGAGAAACACGCCGAGGAGAATCTCGACGAGAAAATAGAGAGCAGGTTCTCTATTTTCTCGTCGAGGTTTCTTGTCGGTTTTCTCGACGAGAAACCCGCTAGCAGCGTACACACGACCGATTTACTCGGCAAGACCTCTCTGCCAGCAAGTTTCTTGCTGGTTCTTGCCGAGAAAATCGGTCGTGTGTACGAGGCCTCAGGATCAGGATTTCACTTAGGATGGCTGGGAAAGTTTGTGAGTAGGTCATGTTTCACAATAAGTCATTGAGTGTCAGGTAATGAGTCACATGGAAGGCCTACAACAGGGTGGGTATTTATGTTAGGCACCTTGTACAGGTACGCTTTACTACACATGGGGTATTTTTGCTTTGTACCATCTTCACCAATGTCCTGGGACAAGGCTGAGGCTGTCGTGGGGGAATTCTTGACCTTAAGGGGGGTCTCTACCAGTGGCAGCTGGTGCTCCATTTTTTGGGGTTGGGGGCGACAGCAAGCAAACCAATTCACACACACACCTTCCCATCACTCGCCAGTCCAACGACCAGCCCCGCACTTGCCCCATCTAGGTCACAGGCAGCTACGTCAGCTTCCCCCTGCGTCTCCTCCTTGCTGGCTTCCCCCTGTGTCTCCTCCTCGGAGGCCAATACAGTTGCTTCTCCTCTTGGCCAATCAGGTCTTAGGACCTGCTTCCTGATTTGCCAGGAGGAGAAACAGGAAGACAGTAGCGAATATTAATTTGCTACGGTCACACAACTGGGTGGGCTCAGGACGCAGTGCTCTGTGCCCCAAGCCCACCCTTTTTTGAAGACAATAAGAGCCTTAAGCTCTAATCATGTGCTTAAAAAAAAACATTGAAATCAATGCTTCCGGCACCCTGCACGTAGATTAGGGGCCGGGCACATGGATTAGGGAGGCGGTGCCCCTGCACCCCTAATTGAGCAGCCACCACTGGTCTCTAGACTTAGAGATGAGCGAATACCATGTACACTGGAACTTTAACTGTTCTCCAGTTAACTCTGTTCTCTGTGACAATGAACACCTTCACTATAACTTGCATTTTGAAGGGACACACTGAGCCAATGTCCACTTCCACCTGTACAACTTTATCCACTACTACTCCCAGCTAGCGTAGTGAGCCCTGCTGTGCACTTTGTATGGGCACCACACATGCACTTAACTTGACTCTAGCTAGCGACAGGCTGCTCATTACATTTCTGTTACTCTAGATAACCACTTATGTCTTCGCGTTACTCTATTTCACAAGAATACCCCAATGTATTCAGACCCACTGGTTAACTGTGTGTGTGCTACTTGCAATAAACCTCTTTCAGTAACTTCAGACCAGGCAGGGACAACATCTCAGACCTGTACTGAGAAAAAGTGCAGTTAGACAATTTGCAGTCCAACAGGTGGGTAGGTAGGAGTGCTGCCTCAGCATACCTGAAAAATCAGTCCTTCATAGGCTCTTACGCAAGTGCATGTTTTTCGGAGGAGATTTCCAGTGCTGGTGTCTTCAGGGCGAATCCCAAGTCATGAATCTCTACATGTGGGCAACAGTCCATTGCATCTTACTGCTATTCCAGGTCTCCTCTTCTGTCTGAATCCCTTAGGGCTCTCACAACCCACAGCTGCGCTGGAGCTCTTGGGAATTACATGCTTTTCTCCTCACTTTCTCTTCATTTGCCCCCTGAGACAGACCGAAAAATACCCAGGAACTGGGCATGGCATTAACTATTACCTACTCATCCAGGACAATGACTAACTAACAGTTTCAACCTGCCCACAAGCTGATAATATTGACTGAGATGTAATTTCAGCGCACAGGAAGTTACACGTACACACAATTTTTTATTTATTTTTTTAACAGAAACGTTTTTATTAATTTCACAAAGCAAAGATGTGAACGCATTGAACAGAAAATTCTAAGAAAAAAAAAGGAAAATAATGAGACACATAGTACAGTACAATGCAATGTATAACATTACACATTTAATGGTAAGTTTAAATAGGATCATACGTAGTGCATAGGGATGAGCTCGGTGTTCGAGTCGAACATACGTTCGACTCGAACATCGGCTGTTCGATCGTTCGACGAAGATCGAACGATTTGGGCCGTTCGCGCCAAATTCGAGTGACGCGAACGGCCCACAATGCACTACGCCATCGCAGTGTCATCCAGGCGCTGTGATTGGCCAAGCATGCACTGTGACCCCGCATGCTTGGCCAATCACAGCGCCGGCAGCGAGGAGAGCAATGATTGGCCACAGGCAGGATGCCTGTGGCCAATTATTGCTGAGGGTGTTTAGTACACGCCCCACACTATAAAAGGCCGCCAGCACGGCGGCCTAGTGTAGTGTGTTCCGGAGCAGGGAAAGAGAAGCATAGGCAGGGACAGTGACATTTATTTTTTCTTGCTTAACCTGGATTCCTTTAGTTTAGGGAAAGAGAAGGATAGGTAGGGAGAGTGTCAGTGTGTTTTACTGTGCGAATCCTTGTTTCTAGGGACAGGGAAGGACAGTGAGGGAAATTCTCCTTGTGCTATAGTGTGCTAAAGCATTGATCATCAATCAGCTTTAAAAAAACATTTTTTCTAGGGACAGAAAACTATAGGTAGGAAGAGTGTCAGTTTCTTTCACTGTGATAATCCTTGTTTCTAGGGACAGGGAAGGACAGTGAGGGAAATTCTACTTGTGCTATAGTGTGCTAAAGCATTGATCATCAATCAGCTTTAAAAAAACATTTTTTCTAGGGACAGAAAACTATAGGTAGGAAGAGTGTCAGTTTCTTTCACTGTGATAATCCTTGTTTGTAGGGACAGGGAAGGACAGTGAGGGAAATTCTACTTGTGCTATAGTGTGCTAAAGCATTGATCATCAATCAGCTTTAAAAAAACATTTTTTCTAGGGACAGAAAACTATAGGTAGGAAGAGTGTCAGTTTCTTTCACTGTGATAATCCTTGTTTCTAGGGACAGGGAAGGACAGTGAGGGAAATTCTACTTGTGCTATAGTGTGCTAAAGCATTGATCATCAATCAGCTTTAAAAAAACATTTTTTCTAGGGACAGAAAACTATAGGTAGGAAGAGTGTCAGTTTCTTTCACTGTGATAATCCTTGTTTCTAGGGACAGGGAAGGACAGTGAGGGAAATTCTACTTGTGCTATAGTGTGCTAAAGCATTGATCATCAATCAGCTTTAAAAAAACATTTTTTCTAGGGACAGAAAACTATAGGTAGGAAGAGTGTCAGTTTCTTTCACTGTGATAATCCTTGTTTGTAGGGACAGGGAAGGACAGTGAGGGAAATTCTACTTGTGCTATAGTGTGCTAAAGCATTGATCATCAATCAGCTTTAAAAAAACATTTTTTCTAGGGACAGAAAACTATAGGTAGGAAGAGTGTCAGTTTCTTTCACTGTGATAATCCTTGTTTCTAGGGACAGGGAAGGACAGTGAGGGAAATTCTACTTGTGCTATAGTGTGCTAAAGCATTGATCATCAATCAGCTTTAAAAAAACATTTTTTCTAGGGACAGAAAACTATAGGTAGGAAGAGTGTCAGTTTCTTTCACTGTGATAATCCTTGTTTCTAGGGACAGGGAAGGACAGTGAGGGAAATTCTACTTGTGCTATAGTGTGCTAAAGCATTGATCATCAATCAGCTTTAAAAAAACATTTTTTCTAGGGACAGAAAACTATAGGTAGGAAGAGTGTCAGTTTCTTTCACTGTGATAATCCTTGTTTGTAGGGACAGGGAAGGACAGTGAGGGAAATTCTACTTGTGCTATAGTGTGCTAAAGCATTGATCATCAATCAGCTTTAAAAAAACATTTTTTCTAGGGACAGAAAACTATAGGTAGGAAGAGTGTCAGTTTCTTTCACTGTGATAATCCTTGTTTCTAGGGACAGGGAAGGACAGTGAGGGAAATTCTACTTGTGCTATAGTGTGCTAAAGCATTCCTCATCAACCATCTTTGAAATCCTTGTTTTTTGGACAGTCAGGGAAATTGTCGTTGTGCTATTCTGTGCAAAAGCAATCATCCTCAACCATATTTAGAAATGCTTAAGTAAAGGGACAGAGAAGGACACCTGAAGGTAGCCCTTATTGCTTTTTTCCCATCTCCCTGCAGGCCATCTATTAGAATGTCTGGAAGGCAAACAAGGAGAGGCAGACAGTCAGGAGGCAATAAAAGAGGGCAAGCAGGCTCTGTGTCTGGGGGCAACAGTGCTGGTCGTGGACGCGGTGCATTGTCATCAGCACATGGCCATGGGACACGCTTGTCCTTGTTTTCGGCAGCTGGACATGTTGAGCCACATCATGCCGAAGACTTGGTAGAGTGGATGACCAAGCCCTCCTCCTCCTCCTCATCCTCTCTCACCCAGGCTCAGGGTACTGGCAAAGCAGCTGCCAAAGCGTCCTCTTCCCTGGTATCAATGTCAGACTCATCATCAGTCACTCCTTCCCTAGACCCACCATGTCCTCCTCCTGAGGAGTCCCCCGAACTGTTTGAGCACAGTGTTGGGTACATGCTCCAGGAGGATGCCCAGCGTTTCGAAGGGTCTGATGATGAAACCCAGCTACAGGAAGGCAGTAGCGTGAGAGCAGACAGAGGGGATGCTCAAGAAGGACACCAATCTGGCAGTCATGTTCCAGCAGCTGCAGCATACTGCCAGATTGGCTCCAGTGATGAGGAGGGAGGGGATGATGAGGTCACTGACTCCACGTGGGTGCCTAATAGGAGAGAGGAGGAGGAGGAGGATGAGGAGGAGGCACATCTCCAACGAGGCAGGATGCCCTTTGGTGGCCAGCGTAAGGGCAGTACACCGACGGAATCACACCGCAGAGCTCCGCCTGTGCAGGGCGCTGCCTCTGCCCGTCATTCAAAAAGTTCTTTGGTGTGGGCCTTTTTTGAGGCTAGTGCATCAGATCGCACAGCTGCTGTTTGCAACATATGTCTCAAGCGTATATCGCGTGGCCAAAACATCAGCCGCTTGGGTACCACATGCCTGACCAGACATATGTTGACCTGCCATGCAGCTCGTTGGCAAGCCTACCTCAAAGACCCACACCAAAGAACAAAGCGGACCTCTCCTTGCACCGCATCAGCTGGGATATCCAACCCCACTATAACTTCAGTCCTCTCTGAAACATGCACTGAGAGGAATGAAGGTGTAGAATTAGGTGTGTCACAGCCAAGTACTTGCGGCCACTCTGCTAGCAGTACACCGACGTCCGATTCTAGCAGGCAAATTTCCCTGCCCCAGCTGCTGGACCGTCGAAAGAAGTTCACTCCCAGCCAACCACATGCCCAGCGGTTGAATGCTAGCTTGGCTAAATTGCTAGCGCTTCAACTGCTGCCTTTTCAGTTGGTAGACTCGGCCCCCTTCCGTGAGTTTGTGCAATGTGCGGTTCCTCAGTGGCAGGTTCCCAAACGCCACTTTTTCTCACGGAAGGCTATTCCGGCTCTCTACCGGCATGTGGAAGGCAATGTCTTGGCCTCGCTGGACAGGGCGGTCAGCGGTAAGGTGCATATTACCGCTGACTCATGGTCCAGCAGGCATGGACAGGGACGTTACCTTTCTTTCACGGCCCATTGGGTCACTCTTTTGGCAGCTGGGAAGGATGCAGGACAAGGTGCAGTAGTGTTGGAGGTTGTTCCACCGCCACGCCTCCAAAATGCTACTACTGGTTGTGACACACCTCTCTCCTCCACCCCCTCCTCTTCTTCTTCCTCCATGGCCTCTTCCTGTGGTTTGTCCTCTGAACCAGCGGTGCTCCGTAGCCGTTCAAGGGGCTACGCAAGTACGCAGGCAAAAAGATGCCATGCCGTGCTTGCGCTGGTGTGTTTGGGAGACAGAAGCCACACTGGGGCAGAGGTCCTGTCTGCTCTGCAGGGCCAGGCCGAGAGGTGGTTGACGCCACGCCAGCTTAAGCCAGGAATGGTGGTTTGCGACAATGGCACCAACCTCCTCTCCGCCCTCCGACAGGGACAACTGACCCATGTGCCCTGTGTGGCTCACGTCCTTAACCTGGTGGTGCAGCGGTTCTTGGGCAGGTACCCGGGCTTACAGGATGTCCTGAGGCAGGCCAGGAAAGTCTGTGTGCATTTCCGCAGATCTTATAATGCCAGTGCTCGCCTGGCTGAGCTGCAAAAGGAGTTGAACCTGCCCAAGAACCGCCTTATATGTGACATGCCCACCAGGTGGAACTCAACGTTGGCCATGCTGCAGCGGCTGCACACGCAGCAGAGGGCCATCAATGAGTACCTGTGCGACTACGGCACCAGGACAGGGTCAGGGGAGCTTGTTTTTTTTTCTCCACGCCAGTGGGGCATGATCAGGGATGCATGCACTGTCCTGGCACCATTTGAGGAGGCCACGAGGATGGTGAGCAGTGACAGTGCATGCATCAGTGACACTGTACCTCTTGTCCACCTGTTGGAGCACACGCTGCGTGGAATAATGGACAGGGCACTTGAGGCAGAACAGAGGCAGGAAGAGGAGGACTTCCTTGCCTCTCAAGGCCCCCTTTACCCAGACAGTGTTCCTTCTGTCCCACCCATCGCACAGGAAGAGGAGGAGGAGGAGGAGGATTGTGTCAGCATGGAGGTGGAGGCTGGCACTCAGCATCATCAGCAGCAGTCTTTTAGGGATGATTTACAGTCCCAAGAAACCAGTGGACTTGTACGTGGCTGGGAGGAGGTGGCTGCGGATCATGTCGTCCTTAGTGACCCAGAGGACTCCGGAGCGAATGCCTCAGCAAACCTACGCTGCATGGCCTCCCTGATCCTGCAAAGTCTGCGGAAGGATCCTCGTATTCTTCGGATCAAGGAGAGGGACCATTACTGGCTGGCCACTCTCCTTGATCCACGGTACAAGGGTAAGGTTGCGGACCTTATGTTACCGTCGCAGAGGGAGCAGAGGATGAGACAACTCCGGGAGGCCTTGCAGAAAGGTCTGTGCAACGCGTTCCCAGAGACTGGGAGGTTACAAACTCCTGGTCCTGGACAACGAGTTGCTGAGGCTTCGGCCAGTCAAAGAAGGAGCGGTGGGGAAGGTGGCCGTCTGACCGATGCGTTCAGACAATTCTTTAGTCCGCAGCCCCAAAGTATGATCGGTTCCAGCAACCATCGCCAGCGTCTGATAAACATGGTGCAGGAATATCTAGGGGCAAGGTCAGACTTGGACACCTTCCCCACCGAAAATCCTCTGGCTTACTGGGTCTTGAGGATGGATCACTGGCCAGAGCTTGCACAGTATGCAATTGAGCTACTGGCCTGTCCTGCATCCAGCGTTCTTTCGGAACGCACATTCAGTGCTGCTGGAGGATTTGTCACGGATCACAGGGTGCGCCTGTCCACCGACTCGGTTGATCGACTGACTTTCATCAAGATGAACCAGTCTTGGATCACCACCAGCTACCACACACCTGATGCTGATATAACAGACTAATTGATTTTAACATGTCACATCCCTTCAAGACTGATGCTGATGCTGAGTGCCTGTGCTGTTATGTTGACTGGCTATCCTCCTCCTCCGAGTCCTCAATGATACGATTGATGATGATAGCTTGGAAGATCATTTTTGTTTATGGGTGCCGCCACCAGTGGCTAAGGTCCAATTTTTCAGCCCCTGTTTTACAGGGGCGTGTAATTACAATTTTTTTTGCAATAATTTGCCATAGGGCTCATTGCTGTGCTCCAAGTACAGTATCTGTGAGGGGTTGGAGTGTTGTGGCACCAGTGCCTAAGGCCCAATTTTTCAGCCCCTGTTTAACAGGGGCGTGTCATTACAATTTTTGAAGCAATACTTTGCAACAGGGCTCATTGCTGTGCTCCAAGTACAGTATCTGTGAGGGGTTGTAGTGTTGTGCCACCAGTGCCTAAGGCCCAATTTTTCAGCCCCTGTTCAACAGGGGCATGTAATTACAATTCTTGATCTAATAATTCACAGCAGGGCCCATTGCTGCACCCACCAAGAGTAACTCTGAGGGCTTACAGTGTTGTGGCAACGCCACCACCACCACCACCACGAAAGGCCCAATTTTTCAGCCCCTGTTCAAAAGGGGCATGTAATTACAATTCTTGATCTAATAATTCACAGCAGGGCCCATTCCTGCACCCACCAAGAGTAACTCTGAGGGCTTACAGTGTTGTGGCAACACCACCACCACCACCACCACCACCACGAAAGGCCCAATTTTTCAGCCCCTGTTCAACAGGGGCATGCAATTACAATTCTTGATCTAATAATTCACAGCAGGGCCCATTCCTGCACCCACCAAGAGTAACTCTGAGGGCTTACAGTGTTGTGGCAACACCACCACCACCACCACCACCACGAAAGGCCCAATTTTTCAGCCCCTGTTCAACAGGGCCATGCAATTACAATTCTTGATCTAATAATTCACAGCAGGGCCCATTGCTGCACCCACCAAGAGTAACTGTCAGGGCTTACAGTGTTGTGGCACCAGCACCACCATCAAAGGCCCAATTTTTACTACCACTGTTCAACAATTATATGTAATTAAAATTCCTGATATAATAGTTGACAGCAGGGCGTTCCAGCACCAACCAAGAGTAACTGTGAGTGCTTACAGTGTTGTGCCAACACCAACAACTAAGGGGCCTATTTCTGCAGAGTATATACGGCAGGTCCCTACTTTCAAACATCCAACTTACAAACGACTCCTACTTGCAAACGCAAGAAGACAACAGGAAGTGAGAGGAAATCTACCCCTTGGAAGGAAAATTCTCTCCTGTAGGAATTAATATGGGAGAAAGGTGTCTCCTCTGTACTGATGCTTTATCAGCAATCCTTGTTTCAAGAAAAACACCACATTTCAAAAACAGTTGTCATTGGGACGGAAAGTGAGGTGAAATGTTCTGAACAGGGGCACAGACAGCAAAACAAATGTTACAGGGGTGATAACCCTTACCTATGTTTTCCAAAAAGTTTAAAAATAGATTTTTGGGCTGGAGCTACACTTAAACAATGTACCTGTTCAAAATTACAAACAGATTCTACATAAGAACAAACCTACAGTCCCTGTCTTGTATGCACCGCCTGTATACGGCTGTTCAGAGTATATAGGGCCTTTTTTATTTTATGTGCGGGGTTCCCCTTAATATCCATACAAGACCCAAAGGGGCTGGTAATGGGCTGGGGTAGGGGGGGGGGGTCATGGGGTAGCTATGCCATTTTTCTTAAAGATTTTCATCCATATTATCGGGACCAGACATTACATTAAAGCCGCAAGCAGTTTTAAATGGCTTTTTTTTCCTTTAGAAGTGTCATTTTGTGCAGGGACAGTTCTAAACACGGGAAACACGTGGCACTTCACAGGCATACTTTAGACACCCCCCAGGTACGATATTTAAAGGAATATTTGACTTTTTTTTCACTTTATGCATCATTAAAATGACTGCTCCCGAAAAACGACAGTTTTTAAAACTTCTTTTTGCATTGATACATGTCCCCTGGTGCACAACCCGGGTTCCCAAACCCTTTTTAGGACAATAACATGCATAATAGTTGTTATAATTAGCACTTTAGAATTCGAACGTTCGCATCCATTGTATTTAATAGGGTTCTAATGTTCGTACGAACTTTCGGTCCGTTTGCGGGTTCTGGTGCGAACCGAACCCGGGGGTGTTCGGCTCATCACTAGTAGTGCATTACATCTTATATATGTTGTCGGAAGCTGGCACAATGACATGTTGACCTAACAACCAATCATAATTAGCCGGTTTGCTATCCAGAGGGGTAAAACGGAGATTGGGCTAGGAGGAAAGAAAATATGGGAGGGCTAAGAGAGGAAGTGGGTGGGGAGGAGGGAGGGGAAAGGGGGAAGGTGGGGGGAGGGGAGCAGAGAGAGACCCAGACATGGAATTAAAGGAGTGACACCACTTGTATCCCAATGCTATCTGGTATGTCAAAACACCCATCATTTCCTTGGCTTTAAGATGCTTGTGCTTGCTAGAGGTAACCATGTCACAAATGCCCAAGAGTAGAATTCCAGGGTCCATGTCAAAGGATAGGTCTGATATAGTACGCATCTCCGCTACCACTGCCTGTCAAAAATTCTAAATAGGACGACAGGACCATACTACATGTATGAAGGTACAAGGCTGGTCCCGGCATTGGCTAGACTGAGTGGAATATATTCTTGAAAGTCACTGGTGGGTATAATATGCCCAGTGAATAAATTTGAGCTGAATATATCTGTCCTTAGCTGAGATCATCAGGGGGATATATTGTTGAAGTCCTTAGCTCAGCAGTAAGGCTAGGTATATCTTCCTTCCAGATATGGAATAAGCAGGTGTTCTGGCCAGTATCTCTACTAGAGATTCTAAGGTATAGAGATGACAATATATGGTTGGCATTGCTGGCAATGAGGAAGCACTTGTGCGTGCTTTAGCTGTAACTAATGGAAGAACATCCATGTGGGGAGACTAAACTTGGCTCTTAAAGTGGTCGTATACCCCTAATGCAGAAGTTCTACCTATAGGTAAACCTATAATAAGGCTTACCTCTAGGTACTGTAAATATCTCCTAAATGTGAGCTATTTACTGTGTAGTGCGCCGATGATGTCCTCTGTGTCGTTTTTTCACTAGCAAGTGCTGTGACTGATGGCTACAGCGCTCATGTGCTGGAGGGATGTCACGCGACTCCGGCCAGTCACATACCTGGAGTCCGCGGCCCCTGGAAGGAAGAGTGGCGGAGATGGATGCGGTCGCCAGCGGGGACAGCGCGGGCTTCGATTGCAGGTAAGTGACACATAATGGGCTAGTATGCAGTGCATACTAGTCCATCATGCTTTTACTTTGCAGGGGAAAAAAAGAGGAAGTAAAACCCAACAGGGTTTACTTCCTCTTTAAAGGATTAAATTATAGTAGTCATCCCTCTGGCATTATGTGTTGTAATTTCTTAATTCCATACCTGGCCCAAAGATTGGAATCAGGGATGGATTAAAAGTAGGGCAATCAGGGATTGCTCCTGAGTGTGGTGTGAGGGGAGATAGTGTTAGCCTCATTCACGGTCGCAGATACCTGTCCTTATACGATGACCGTCGTACGCATTGGCATCGTCATCCTTGGATGTGCCTTCGGGCCCCTAAATACAAGATTACGTAATGCTGAGTAAGAGCCCAGCACAACAGCCTCCAGATTAACCGCCGGGTTGGATTGCTCTTGGGTAAACCCCAAACGTACCGTCACTAGGACAGCTGCCCAGTAATATTGAAGGAAAGATGGGAGTGCCAGCCCACCAAGGGTTAGGGGCAATTGTAAGGTGGTTCTACCAATCCTAGGAGTGGACCCCGCCCAGATAAAGGTGGTCACAATTTTATCCAGTTTTCTAAAGAAGGCGTTAGGGATTTGGACTGGGGTATTACGGAAAGCATATAAAAATTTGGGGAGGATTGTCATTTTCAGGAGATTTGCCCTTCCCACCAGTGAGAGAAGCAGAGACTTCCACTCCTGACACCTGTGAGTCAGCTGTTTTAATACCGGGTATACATTATCGTTTAAGTAGAGAGAGGGGTCCTTCTGGATCTCTATCCCCAAATAGCGAAAGTTGGAAACCCAATTTAGTGAGGTCAGCCGCCGCAGAGGGAGGTATCTGAGAGAGGGAAACATTTCCAAACTGGTTTATAATTCCAAGTTTAGCAGTCAGAGAGTCAGATGCATTTGGTAAGTTTAAGAGGGCATCGTCCGCATACAAGGAATTTTTTTCTGGTAATAGGCCAACTTGAATACCCATAATTTCTGGAGACGATCGGACCATGATGGCCAAAGGCTCTATCGCTAGAGCAAAGAGACCAGGGGATACCTGTCTGGTGCCCCTTTGCAAGCTGAAGGGAGGAGACAAATTATTGTTAGTACGGACCCTGGCCTTGGGAGCCCTGTATATCTGCTGTATCCAGGATATAAATTTGGGCCCGAATCCAAACTTCGCAAGTACCTTCCACAGGAACCCCCACTCCACGGAGTCAAAAACCTTTTCAGCATTAAAAGAGACCATGAATCCTGGAGACCCGTCAGCACTTGATTGATATACAGACATCGGAGATTAATGTCGGTGCCCCTGCCCGGCATAAAGCCAGATTGATCACCATGCACCATTACTGAGTTAAGGTTGTTGGCCAGTATTTTGGTGAACATTTTTACATCCACATTAATGAGGGAGATTGGTCAATAGGATGCGCACAGCTCAGGGTCCTTGCCGGGCTTGGGCACCACCAGAATCACTGCCTCCAACATTGACGACGCACACCACCCTCCCCCGTCATGGACTGTAGTAGTGATGAGCCAAACACCCCCGGGTTCGGTTCGCACCAGAACCCGCGAACGGACCGAAAGTTCGCACGAACTTTAGAACCCTATTAAATACAATGGATGCGAACGTTCGAAATCTAAAGTGCTAATTATAATGACTATTATGCATGTTATTGTCCTAAAAAGGGTTTGGGAACCCGGGTTCTGCACCAGGGGACATGTATCAATGCAAAAAGAAGTTTTAAAAACGGCCGTTTTTCTGGAGCAGTCATTTTAATGATGCATAAAGTGAAAAAAAAGTCAAATATTCCTTTAAATATCGTACCTGGGGGGTGTCTAAAGTATGCCTGTGAAGTGCCACGTGTTTCCCGTGTTTAGAACTGTCCCTGCACAAAATTACATTTCTAAAGGAAAAAAAGCCATTTAAAACTGCTTGCGGCTTTAATGTAATGTCTGGTCCCGGTAATATGGATGAAAATCTTTAAGAAAAATGGCATAGCTACCCCATCACACCCCCCCCCCCTACCCCAGCCCATTACCAGCCCCTTTGGGTCTTGTATAGATATTAAGGGGAACCCCGCACACAAAATAAAAAAGGCCCTATATACTCTGAACAGCCGTATACAGGCGGTGCATACAAGACAGGGACTGTAGGTTTGTTCTTATGTAGAATCTGTTTGTAATTTTGAACAGGTACATTGTTTAAGTGTAGCTCCAGGCAAAAAATCTATTTTTAAGCTTTTTGGAAAACATAGGGAAGGGTTATCACCCCTGTAACATTTGTTTTTCTGTCTGTGCAGTGTGCACCTGTTCAGAACAGTTCACCTCACTTTCCGTCCTAATGACAAATGTTTTTTGAAAATTTGGGGTTTTTATTGAAACAAGAATTGGTGATAAAGCATCAGTGGAGAGGAGACACTTTTTTCCCATATTAACTCTTACAGGAGAGAATTTGCCTTCCTAGGGGTAGATTTCCTCTCACTTCCTGTTGTATCCTTCCGTTTGCAAGGAGGAGTCGTTTGTAAGTTGGATGTTTGAAAGTAGGGGCCTGCCGCATATACTCAGCTGAAATTTGCCCCTTACATGTTGGTGTTGCCACAACACTGTGAGCCCTCACAGTTACTCTTGGTGGGCGCATGAATGGGCCCTGCTGTGAATTATTAGATCAAGAATTGTAATTGCATGCCCCTGTTGAACAGGGGCTGAAAAATTGGGCCTTTGGTGGTGGTGGTGGTGGTGGTGGTGTTGACACAACACTGTAAGGCCTCACAGTTAGTCTTGGTGGGCGCAGGAATGGGCCCTGCTGTGAATTATTAGATCAAGAATTGTAATTACATGCCCCTGTTAAACAGGGGCATAAAAATTGGGCCTTAGGCACTGGTGCCACAACACTGCAACCCCTCACAGATACTGTACTTGGAGCACAGCAATGAGCCCTGTTGCAAAGTATTGCATCAAAAATTTTAATTACACGCCCCTGTTAAACAGGGGCTGAAAAATTGGGCCTTAGCCACTGGTTTTGTTGCCACGACACTGCAACCACTCCCAGATACTCTAGTTGGAGTGCAGGAATGAGCTCTGCTGCAAAGCATTGCATAAAAAATTGTAATAACACACCCCTGTTAAACAGGGGCTGAAAAATTGGGCCTTAGCCACTGGTGGCGGCACCCAGAAACAAAAATGTTCTTCCAAGCTATCATCATCAATCGGATCATTGAGGAGGAGGAGGATAGTCAGTCAACATAACAGGACAGTCTCTCAGCATCAGCATCAGTCTTGAAGGGATGTGACATTTGAAAATAAATTAGTCTGTTATATCAGCTTCAGGTGTTTGGTAGCTGGTGGTGATCCAAGACTGGTTCATCTTTATGAAGGTCAGTCGATCAACAGAGTCGGTGGACAGGCGCACCCTGTGATCCGTGACAAATCCTCCAGCAGCACTGAATGTGCGTTCTGAAAGAACGCTGGATGCAGGACAGGCCAGTAGCTCAATTGCATACTGTGCAAGCTCTGGCCAGTGATTCATCCTCAAGACCCAGTAAGCCAGAGGATTTTCGGTGGGGAAGGTGTCCAAGTCTGACCTTGCCCCTAGGTATTCCTGCACCATGTATATTAGACGCTGGCGATGGTTTCTGGAACCGATCATACCTTGAGGCTGCGGACTAAAGAATTGTCTGAACGCATCGGTCAGGCGGCCACCTTCCCCACCGCTCCTTCTTTGACTGACCAAAGCCTCAGCAACTCGTTGTCCAGGACCAGGAGTTTGTAACCTCCCAGTCTCTGGGAACGCGTTGCACAGACCTTTCTGCAAGGCCTCCCGGAGTTGTCTCATCCTCTGCTCCCTCTGCGACGGTAAGATAAGGTCCGCAACCTTACCCTTGTACCGTGGATCAAGGAGAGTTGCCAGCCAGTAATGGTCCCTCTCCTTGATCCGAAGAATACGAGGATCCTTCTGCAGACTTTGCAGGATCAGGGAGGCCATGCAGCGTAGGTTAGCTGAGGCATTCGGTCCGGAGTCCTCTGGGTCACTAAGGACGACATGATCCGCAGCCACCTCCTCCCAGCCACGTACAAGTCCACTGGTTTCTTGGGACTGTAAATCATCCCTAAAAGACTGCTGCTGATGATGCTGAGTGCCAGGCTCCACCTCCATGCTGACACAATCCTCCTCCTCCTCCTCCTCCTCCTCTTCTTCCTGTGCGATGGGTGGGACAGAAGGAACACTGTCTGGGTAAAGGGGGCCTTGAGAGGCAAGGAAGTCCTCCTCTTCCTGCCTCTGTTCTGCCTCAAGTGCCCTGTCCATTATTCTACGCAGCGTATGTTCCAACAGGTGGACAAGAGGTACAGTGTCACTGATGCATGCACTGTCACTGCTCACCATCCTCGTGGCCTCCTCAAATGGTGCCAGGACAGTGCATGCATCCCTGATCATGCCCCACTGGCGTGGTGAAAAAAACCCGAGCTCCCCTGACCCTGTCCTGGTACCGTAGTCGCACAGGTACTCATTGATGGCCCTCTGTTGCGTGTGCAGCCGCTGCAGCATGGCCAACGTTGAGTTCCACCTGGTGGGCATGTCACATATAAGGCGGTTCTTGGGCAGGTTCAACTCCTTTTGCAGCTCAGCCAGGCGAGGACTGGCATTATAAGATCTGCGGAAATGCACACAGACTTTCCTGGCCTGCCTCAGGACATCCTGTAAGCCCGGGTACCTGCCCAAGAACCGCTGCACCACCAGGTTAAGGACGTGAGCCACACAGGGCACATGGGTCAGTTGTCCCTGTCGGAGAGCGGAGAGGAGGTTGGTGCCATTGTCGCAAACTAACATTCCTGGCTTAAGCTGGTGTGGCGTCAACCACCTCTCGGCCTGTCCCTGCAGAGCAGACAGAACCTCTGCCCCAGTGTGGCTCCTGTCCCCCAAACACACCAGCGCAAGCACGGCATGGCATCTTTTTGCCTGCGTACTTGCGTAGCCCTTTGAACGCCTACGGAGCACCGCTGTTTCCGAGGACAAAGCACAGAAAGAGGCCACAGAGGAAGAAGAAGAGGAGGGGGTGGAGGACAGAGGTGTGTCACAACCAGTAGTAGCATTTTGGAGGCGTGGCGGTGGAACAACCTCCACATAACACACTTCATCAACCAATCGTTCAAAGAAGGTATTGTGCCGACTTCCCTTAAACAAGGAATAATCAAACCCCTATTAAAGAAACCCAACCTCGACCCGAATGACACAAATTTTAGAAGACCGGTAACAAGCCTGACCACCATCTCCAAGATTATCGAGAAAGTTGTAACACAACAGCTACAACTTCATTTGGATACCCACAATCTCCTGGACCCACTTCAATCGGGGTTCCGCCCAGGCCATGGGACGGAAACGGCACTTCTCAAAATATGGGACGACGTACTAGAAGCAGCAGATGACGGAGAATCATGTCTCCTGGTGCTGCTGGACCTCAGTGCAGCCTTTGACACAGTAGATCACAAAATCCTACTTACGCGTCTCACCGAAGTAGCAGGAGTTGCAGACACGGACCTACCATGGTTCGCATCCTTCTTAGAAAACCGATCCCAGACAGTGAAACTGGGAGCCTTTACCTCGGCACCACGCACAAATACATGCGGAGTCCCTCAAGGATCACCCCTGTCACCGTTACTCTTCAACATCTACCTTCGGCCACTCCTCAAAATCATCAGTGAACAGGACATGCGTTATCACTCCTATGCAGATGACACTCAACTATACTTTCGCATCAACAACAAAAAAGATCAATATTACGGACTGGAAAAATGCCTTACATTGATCAACAATTGGATGACAGAGAGCTCCCTCAAGCTTAATGGATCCAAAACAGAACTGCTCATTTTCCACGCTAACCGAAAGAAAAACGCCAGGACCACATGGACGCCACCCACCATCCTGGGACAAAACATAACCCCAAGCACCAAAGTTAAAAGCCTGGGAGTTATCTTTGACTCAGACATGACTATGGACGCACAAATAGGATCAGTAGTCAGTGGATCCCACCACCTTCTCCGCCTGCTACGAAGACTCATCCCGTTCATCCCGGAAAAAGACAGAGCAGTAGTAGTCGGAACCATTATCAATTCACGGCTTGACTACGCTAACCCACTTTACCTAGGACTACCCAAATACCAAGTTGCACGTTTACAAGTCATTCAAAACACAGCGGCCAGACTGGTAACAGGGAAAAAACCCTGGGAATCAATCGCACCGTCCCTGAAAAGCCTCCATTGGCTAGCCGTAAAGGATCGGATCACATTCAAGACCCTCTGCCTCACCCACAAATGCGCACAAGGAAACGCTCCTGAATACTGTTACGAGAAAATTAAACACTACACCACTACTCGTGACCTTCGATCAACTAACCAAAACCTCCTCCACATCCCCAAGACCCGCTACAAAGCCAAGGGAGAACGAAGGTTTGCTGTCCAAGGACCAAGGCTATGGAATGCGCTACCCACGAATATCCGCATGGAAGAAAACCATCGGGCCTTCCGGAAAATACTAAAGACCCATCTCTTCTAACGATCTCAACGACACTGGATGCAAAGCGCCTTGAGGCGATTTAGTTCGCAATTGCAGCGCTATACAAGTTACTTACTCACTCACTCACTCACTAACACTACTGCACCTTGTCCTGCATCCTTCCCAGCTGCCAAAAGAGTGACCCAATGGGCCGTGAAAGAAAGGTAACGTCCCTGTCCATGCCTGCTGGACCATGAGTCAGCGGTAATATGCACCTTACCGCTGACCACCCTGTCCAGCGAGGCCAAGACATTGCCTTCCACATGCCGGTAGAGAGCCGGAATCGCCTTCCGTGAGAAAAAGTGGCGTTTGGGAACCTGCCACTGAGGAACCGCACATTGCACAAACTCACGGAAGGGGGCCGAGTCTACCAACTGAAAAGGCAGCAGTTGAAGCGCTAGCAATTTAGCCAAGCTAGCATTCAACCGCTGGGCATGTGGTTGGCTAGGAGTGAACTTCTTTCGACGGTCCAGCAGCTGGGGCAGGGAAATTTGCCTGCTAGAATCGGACGTCGGTGTACTGCTAGCAGAGTGCCCGCAAGTACTTGGCTGTGACACACCTAATTCTACACCTTCATTCCTCTCAGAGCAGGTTTCAGAGAGGACTGAAGGTATAGTGGGATTGGAGATCCCAGCTGATGCGGTGCAAGAAGAGGTCAGCTTTGTTCTTTGGTGTGGGTCTTTAAGGTAGGCTTGCCAACGAGCTGCATGGCAGGTCAACATATGTCTGGTCAAGCATGTGGTGCCCAAGCGGGTGATGTTTTGGCCACGCGATATACACTTGAGACATATGTTGCAAACAGCAGCTGTGCGATCTGATGCACTCGACTCAAAAAAGGCCCACACCAAAGAACTTTTTGAATAACGGGCAGAGGCAGCGCCCTGCACAGGCGGAGCTCTGCGGTGTGATTCCGTCGGTGTGCTGCCCTTACGCTGGCCCCCCGAGGGCATCCTGCCTCGTTGGAGATGTGCCTCCTCCTCATCCTCCTCCTCCTCCTCTCTCCTATTAGGCACCCACATGGAGTCAGTGACCTCATCATCCCCTCCCTCCTCATCACTGGAGCCAATATGGCAGTATGCTGCAGCTGCTGGAACATGACTGCCAGATTGGTGTCCTTCTTGAGCATCCCCTCTCTCTGCTCTCACGCTACTGCCTCCCTCTAGCTGGGTATCATCATCAGACCCTTCGAAACGCTGGGCATCCTCCTGGAGCATGTACCCAACACTGTGCTCAAACAGTTCGGGGGACTCCTCAGGAGGACATGGTTGGTCTAGGGAAGGAGTGACTGATGATGACATTGATACCAGGGAAGAGGACGCTTTGGCAGCTGCTTTGCCAGTACCCTGAGCCTGGGTGAGAGAGGATGAGGAGGATGAGGAGGGCTTGGTCATCCACTCTACCAAGTCTTCGGCATGATGCGGCTCAACACGTCCAGCTGCCGAAAAGAAGGACAAGCTTGTCCCATGGTCACGTGCTGATGGCGATGCACCACGTCCACGACCAGCACTGTTGTCTCTAGACACAGAGCCTGCTTGCCCTCTTTTATTGGCTCCTGACTGTCTGCCTCTCCTTGTTTACCTTCCAGACATTCTAATGGCCTGCAGGGAAATGGGAAAAGCAGCAATACAGGCTAAGTTAAGGTGTAATATGGTCAGGAGGCACACTCCGCCCGCTGTAAGTGCCGCAAAATCCTGTTGGTGTAACACACCAGGAAAAAGCAGCAATACAGGCTAAGTTCAGGTGTAATATGGTCAGGAGGCACACTCTGCTCGCTGTAAGTGCCGCAAAATCCTGTTGGTGTAACACACTAGGAAAAAGCAGCAATACACGCTAAGTTAAGGTGTAATATGGTCAGGAGGTACACTCCGCCCGCTGTAAGTGCCGCAAAATCCTGTTGGTGTAACACACCAGGAAAAAGCAGCAATACAGGCTAAGTTAAGGTGTAATATGGTCAGGAGGCACACTCCGCCCGCTGTAAGTGCCGCAAAATCCTGTTGGTGTAACACACCAGGAAAAAGCAGCAATACAGGCTAAGTTAAGGTGTAATATGGTCAGGAGGCACACTCCGCCCGCTGTAAGTGCTGCAAAATCCTGTTGGTGTAACACACCAGGAAAAAGCAGCAATACAGGCTAAGTTAAGGTGTAATATGGTCAGGAGGCACACTCCGCCCGCTGTAAGTGCCGCAAAATCCTGTTGGTGTAACACACCAGGAAAAAGCAGCAATACAGGCTAAGTTCAGGTGTAATATGGTCAGGAGGCACACTCCGCCCGCTGTAAGTGCCGCAAAATCCTGTTGGTGTAACACACCAGGAAAAAGCAGCAATACAGGCTAAGTTAAAGCGGAGGTTCTGCGGCGATTGTTTTTTTTTTTTTTTGGTGCATTCTATTGGGTTTCACAATACAAGGTTAAACTCACTTGTTTGGTGTCTTCAAATATCCCCTGTCCGTCTTCATGGCAAATAAGAACTTTTAAAATCGGTTCCTGACAATTTCCATTTTGCTTGTGGGCATTGTGAAGCCCACAAGCAATCATTTCCTGGAAGCGCCTGCAGTGTTTACGGCGAGTAGCTGTATCGATAGAACACCGCCCCTATGAGAAAAGCATTGGCTGTATAGAACGAGCGAGCGGCGTGTATAACCAATGAGCGACGAGCAGCATCCCCAGCTGATGAACTGTTCAGACTCGGGGATTTCCGTCGGATTCAATTGCGCCTGCGCAGACCATCCCGGAACCTATCCGATAGCAGAACCGGCATGATAGAACAGCAGCGTTCCGTATTGTCTCCTGGGAAACATGACTCTGTGCTCCCAGGAGACATTGCGGCGCCGAGGAAAGGAGTAGGAACGCCTACTCCCGCGGGAGGGAAAGCCCGGAAGTGACAGCTAAAAACTAAAATCTAAGGTATTTACACTATAATTTTTTTTTTTTGATGTGGCTATTTAACTTGGTGATAGTGTTCTGCTTGTGCCGGGATGTAGTTGTTTTTCTGGGTGGAACTCCACTTTAAGGTGTAATATGGTCAGGAGGTACACTCCGCCCGCTATAAGTGCCGCAAAATCCTGTTGGTGTAACACACCAGTAAAAAGCAGCAATACAGGCTAAGTTCAGGTGTAATATGGTCAGGAGGCACACTCCGCCCGCTGTAAGTGCCGCAAAATCCCGTTGGTGTAACACACCAGGAAAAAGCAGCAATACAGGCTAAGTTAAGGTGTAATATGGTCAGGAGGTACACTCCGCCCGCTGTAAGTGCCGCAAAATCCTGTTGGTGTAACACACCAGGAAAAAGCAGCAATACAGGCTAAGTTAAGGTGTAATATGGTCAGGAGGTACACTCCGCCCGCTGTAAGTGCCACAAAATCCTGTTGGTGTAACACACCAGGAAAAAGCAGCAATACGGGCTAACTTCAGGTGTATAATGTGCAGGAGGCTTAGCAACAATGACACTGACACTGTCCCCTGCCTATCCTTCTCTCTCCCTGCACACAAGGTTTATCAAAGTATATGACACTGACACTCTCCCTGCCTATCCTTCTCTCTCCCTGCACACAAGGTTTAGCAAAGAATATGACACTGACACTGTCCCCTGCCTATCCTTCTCTCTCCCTGAACACAAGGTTTATCAAAGTATATGACACTGACACTCTCCCTGCCTATCCTTCTCTCTCCCTACACACAAGGTTTAGCAAAGAATATGACACTGACACTCTCCCTGCCTATCCTTCTCTGTCCCTACACACAAGGTTTAGCAAAGAATAGATTTGACAAGATTTGACACTGTCCCTGCCTATCCTTCACTTTCCCTGCTCCGGAACACACTACACAAGGCCGCCGCGCTGGCGGCCTTTTATAGTGTGGGGCGTGTACTAAACCCCCTCAGCTATAATTGGCCACAGGCATCCTGCCTGTGGCCAATCATTGCTCTCCTCGCTGCCGGCGCTGTGATTGGCCAAGCATGCAGGGTCACAGTGCATGCTTGGCCAATCACAGCGCAGGGATTACACTGCGATGGCGCAGTGTATTGTGGGCCGTTCGCGTCACTCAAATTTGGCGCGAACGGCCCAAATCGTTCGTTGTTCATTGTTCGCCGAACGCGCGAACAGCCGATGTTCGAGTCGAACCTATGTTCGACTCGAACACCAAGCTCATCCCTAGACTGTAGTAACTTCTGGAAATGTGGGACTATGAGCTCAACGTTAGTCTTGTAGAATTCTACCAGTAAACCATCGGGACACGGGGTTTGAAGTGAGGCGATCGCCACCTGCACTTCCTTAGCTGTGATTGGGCCATCTAATCTCTCCCTGGCCACCCGTCACCGATAGTTCAGGGAAGTCTATAGAATCCAGAAAGGAAGTTAGACTCTCTGGGGTACAATGTACTTTAGAGCAGTGTTTCTCAACTCCAGTCCTCAAGGCGCCCCAACAGGTCATGTTTTCAGGATTTCCCTCAGATGAAACAGCTGTGGGAATTACTAAAGCAGTTAAACTGATCAAATAACCTGTGCAAAACAATGGAGAGCCTGAAAACATGACCTGTTGGGGCGCCTTGAGGACTGGAGTTGAGAAACACTGCTTTAGAGGAGTATAGAGTCTCGTAAAACTGTGCATATTGGGCATTAATTTGCGTTGGGTCCGAATACAGAGCACCGTTCCCATCTCGAATATTTGCAATATGTGATGTGGTAGAGCCTTCCCTCGCCAGGCAGGCCAAAAGTCTAACTTTCCTCTCACCATGATCAAATATCTGTTGGGACTGGGATTGAAGGAGCTTCTTAAAGGCATTGGCCTGCAGCAGGGCTATTTCCTTATATAACATTTGTAACTCCCAGTAAGTTCCATCCTGCCTATTACATACATATAGGGATTCTAAAGATTGGGCCTTCATCTCAGCTTCTTTCAGGGAGTAAGCAGATTCTTTACGTTCCCTACCAATAGCTGCTTGATATTGACAGGGCGCGTGAGCCTTAAAGGCTGTGACGCACAATTTCTGGTAAGATCAATAGGTATTTTTTCTGTACTTACAGAAAATGTACTTGGCATGGAAAAAGAAAACAATCGCTAAATCTAAGGACTAGCTGCATCATGTTAGATTTTTGTTCTTGGGTTTAGATATCCTTTAAAGGTAAACTCCAGGATCAGCAAATAGTGTCTAAATAAAAGAGTCATGTGTATTCTTCTTGAATATTGGTGTGATTTGTGCATTTCTTCTAGATCTGTGCAGTAATCCAGTGTGAAACTTTGTTTCTGTAGGGGAGCTTCCTTTAATAAAGACCAGTCACTGCTGCTCTCTTTCCTTGTGCAGGGTAACTGGTCTAGTACTGCCCTCCCTGGCAGTATTCCGCCTGTTGGGCCCCTCCCATAGCTCTCCTCTCTGCACAGGCTATGTACAACACAGTGATGATGTCACTGCTACTTTACAAGTTTATAGCTAGGCTCAGGGCCGATCCTAGGGTCACAGACGCCTGGGTGCAGAAATATTTCTGGCGCCCCCACGTGGGCGTGGTCATCCTACAAACTCCTCCCCTTTACACATTTCTATGGCAACGATTCAAACACAGAGATGCTCCCCTAAGAAGTCGTCGTTACCCTAGGATCCTCCCATGATCTTTTAACAATAAAGAAAATACAGGAAGAGCGTACACTAATGAGACCTGGAGGGGAGTCTCTCTGATTCACACAGAGAGGGCTACTGTTAGAGAGTCTGTTAGGAAGAGCCCCCAGACATAGTACAAGAGATGGTCAGAGAGTGCAGACATATTACAGGTGACCGTCAGAGAGTGCAGACATGATACAAGAGACAGTCAGAGACTGCAGACATATTACAGGAGATTGTCAGAGAGTGCAGACGTAGTACAGGAGATGGTCAGAGACTGCAGACATAATACAGGAGATGATCAGAGAGTGCAGACATATTACAGGAGAGGGTCAGAGACTGCAGATATAATACAGGAGATGGTCAGAGACTGCAGATATAATACAGGAGATGGTCAGAGACTGGAGACATAATATAGGAGATAATGGCTGATCGGCCCTCTCACCTGACCCAGCGATACAGCAACAACGGTTCCCCTGATCAGGAGTCAGCTCACTCTGAATTGCCCGTACTGACTCCACCGAGTCCAGATCTGTATTAAGTATAGACTCCCTACTAAGTATAAACCCCTCCCTCAATACAGACCCCCCTCCATTAGTACAGACCCCCCAGGACAAACCACCCCCCCTCCATTAGTGGAGACCCCCACAAACCACCCCCCTCCATTATTACAGACCCCCCCCTCAGGACAAACCACCCCCCATTAGTACAGACCCCCCACAAAACACCCTCCCGTTAGGACAGACCACCCCCCTTCATTAGTAGAGACCCCTCCATTAGTAGAGACCCCCCCCACAAACCCCCCCCATTAGTAAAAGGAAAAATAAGGGCGCACCGACCTAGTGCATTACCAATGGCTAGGTTTATTAAAAGTAAATTAAAAGATCATTAATACTCACAAAGCAAGTATAGTAATAGGCACATACACCATTCCATCAAAAGGGATAGATGCCTTCAAAAGGCCTCCTGCTGAAACCAGATAACCAGAGAGTCCAGACGGCATATATTACAGCTACGGCTCATACAGAACACCCCCCCTCTATTAGTAGAGACCACCCCCCCTCAATTAGTACAGACCCCCTCAGGACAAACCACCCCCCATTAGTACAGACCACCCCCCTACATTAGTAGAGACCCCCTCACAAACCACCCGCCCATTAGTACAGACCCCCCACAAACCATCCCCCCTCCATTAGTAAAGACCCCCCTGGCCCCCACAAACCATCCCCCCTCCATTAGTACAGACCCCCCCTGGCCCCCACACACCAGACCCCCCCTGGCCCCAACACACCATCACCCCTCTATTAGTACAGACCCCCCTGGCCCCCACAAACCATCCCCCCTCTATTAGTACAGACCCCCCTGGCCCCCACAAACCACCCCCTTCCATTAGTACAGACCCCCCACAAACCATCCCCCCTCCATTAGTACAGACCCCCCTAGCCTCCACACACCAGACCCCCTCCATTAGTACAGACCCCCCCTGGCCCCTACATCCCAGACCACCTCCATTAGTACAGACCCCCCTGGCCCCCACAAACCATCCCCCTCCATTAGTACAGCCCCCCCACAAATTATCCCCCCTCCATTAGTACAGACCCCCCTCTGGACAAACACAAACCCCATCCGGGCGGCAGCTGGAGAGGACAGTGTGCAGCTGCGCCGCCCAGGTGGAGAAGATTGTGACAGTGAGAACAAATGTCAGGCTGATGCACTGCACTGCACCGTACACAAGGTCACACTGCGCGGTCCCATGTATTGGAAGTAGCCGGGGTCACGTGCTCACCTCCCACCTCCCAGTCACTGGGATTGGAGCAGCAGTGCAGTATGTGCTGAGGGGCGGGGCCTGTGTGCACCTCACTCAGTGACACCCCCCAATTTACCGCCAAGTCACCTACAACGACCCGGATTCTGCCCTTCAGAGGGGCCACTATGTCCCCTACATCCACACACCATTCATGGGCCACATACAGGTACACGCATCACTCAGGTGCTGCACTGAGGGAGCCACACACACAAGGGAGGGAGACACACTCACCGCTGGTAGGGTGACCACATTTCCAAACTGCCATTCAGGGACATCCCCCCCCCCCTTCTTGAGGGACCGGTTTCGTGGAACAAACTTTTGCCAATGAGCGAGGGGGTGGAGGCGACTGGCGGATGGATGGTGGTGTGCGAGGTGGAATGTAGTCTCTGGAGTTGACGGGGAATTTGTCAGCGGGTGATTTGTTGGGCGAATGGCTGGTGTTAGCACTTTAATCATCCTGACACCATGCTTGATATGGTGTCAGGATGATCAAATCACATTATTTCTGTTACTACATTGTAATATATAATGAAATAGTTCAACTCACCATAATGCAGAATCAGTAGGAACCCTGAGCTTGCCACTTGCCACCAGATGCAGAGTGTCCAATTTGTCCACTGCAACATCGCAGTCCTGCTATAAGTCGCTGTTTGCCACCATTACGAGTAGAAGAAAAATAAATAAAAATTCCATAAATGTTCCATGTAGCTGCTATAACCATATAGGCGCAAACCAATCAATATACGCTTATTGGGATTTTTTTTACCAAAAATATGTAGCAGAACACTTATTGGCCCAAATTGATGATGAAATTTGATTTTTTTCAATTTTTTTATTGGATGTTTTATAGCAGTATTTTTTTTTTTTTTTCAAAATTGTCGGTCACCGCAGAGGTGATCAAATACCACCAAATGAAAACTCTATTTGTGGGTACAAAAGGACATCAATTTTATTTGGTTACAGTGTCACTTGACTGTGCAATTGTCAGTTAAAATAATGCAGTGACGTTTTGCAAAAAATGGCCTGGTCATTAAGGAGGGGTAAATCTTCCAGACAGCAAGTGGATAATAAGGACCGTTTCTTTAATGGACTGTTTATAACATGGGCCTTCTCTATACATCAGGGACTGCTTACCAAACAGGGATTAGAACTATGATAGTTTACACTTGGTAGATGGACAGAAGACAATAAAAGGACAGAAGGGGCTGGTTTATAAAACAGGGACTGTCCCTATTAATCAGGGATAATGCCATACACAGTAGTGGGTGAAGGAGAGGGACTGTCTTTCTGTGTACAGTGACATGCTGTGAGTGGTCGAGCAGTCTCTCTGCACACAGCCACTGTTGTCTCATGTCTCAGTGTAGCACACACAGGCAGTAGAGATGTACAAACACACAGGCAGTAGAGATGTACAAACACACAGGCAGTAGAGATGTACAAACACAGGCAGTAGAGATGTACAAACACACAGGCAGTAGAGATGTACAAACACACAGGCAGTAGAGATGTACAAACACACAGGCAGTAGAGATGTACAAACACAGGCAGTAGAGATGTACAAACACACAGGCAGTAGAGATGTACAAACACACAGGCAGTAGAGATGTACAAACACACAGGCAGTAGAGATGTACAAACACACAGGCAGTAGAGATGTACAAACACACAGGCAGTAGAGATGTACAAACACACAGGCAGTAGAGATGTACAAACACAGGCAGTAGAGATGTACAAACACACAGGCAGTAGAGATGTACAAACACAGGCAGTAGAGATGTACAAACACACAGGCAGTAGAGATGTACAAACACACAGGCAGTAGAGATGTACAAACACACAGGCAGTAGAGATGTACAAACACACAGGCAGTAGAGAAGTACAAACACACAGGCAGTAGAGATGTACAAACACACAGGCAGTAGAGATGTACAAACACAGGCAGTAGAGATGTACAAACACACAGGCAGTAGAGATGTACAAACACACAGGCAGTAGAGAAGTACAAACACAGGCAGTAGAGATGTACAAACACAGGCAGTAGAGATGTACAAACACACAGGCAGTAGAGATGTACAAACACACAGGCAGTAGAGATGTACAAACACAGGCAGTAGAGATGTACAAACACAGGCAGTAGAGATGTACAAACACACAGGCAGTAGAGATGTACAAACACACAGGCAGTAGAGAAGTACAAACACAGGCAGTAGAGATGTACAAACACACAGGCAGTAGAGATGTACAAACACACAGGCAGTAGAGAAGTACAAACACAGGCAGTAGAGATGTACAAACACAGGCAGTAGAGAAGTACAAACACAGGCAGTAGAGAAGTACAAACACAGGCAGTAGAGATGTACAAACACACAGGCAGTAGAGATGTACAAACACACAGGCAGTAGAGATGTACAAACACAGGCAGTAGAGATGTACAAACACAGGCAGTAGAGAAGTACAAACACAGGCAGTAGAGATGTACAAACACAGGCAGTAGAGAAGTACAAACACAGGCAGTAGAGAAGTACAAACACAGGCAGTAGAGAAGTACAAACACAGGCAGTAGAGAAGTACAAACACAGGCAGTAGAGATGTACAAACACAGGCAGTAGAGAAGTACAAACACAGGCAGTAGAGAAGTACAAACACAGGCAGTAGAGATGTACAAACACAGGCAGTAGAGATGTACAAACACAGGCAGTAGAGATGTACAAACACAGGCAGTAGAGAAGTACAAACACAGGCAGTAGAGATGTACAAACACAGGCAGTAGAGAAGTACAAACACAGGCAGTAGAGAAGTACAAACACAGGCAGTAGAGATGTACAAACACACAGGCAGCTGTACATTCCCCCCTCCCTCCTGAGCACTCCTTCATGGTCCCCTCACAGTGATTTATGATTCTTCTAGCACGGCCACTGCGGAGCATTCCAAGCTGGCAGGTTAGGGAGGGGGGAGGGGAAGAAAGTGACCACACAAACAGCTCCTACAACTCCCTCTGACAATCCAGTGTGGCCCCGGCGGTTACCTTATGGTGTGGGCAGAGGCTGGCAGGTCCCCCCCTACTAGAATAATACTCACTGTGCAGTGTGATCGGGAAATATCGCTGGTGTCAGCTGCTCTGTGCTGTGAAGGGTCAGGTGCCCAGTAGAGATCCCCGTGGAGACTGGATGTAGCAGAGACTCTTCTTTGGGATGCGGTGAGTGGGGCCCCCACTGACACCTAGCCCAGATGCAGTGTCACTTGCCAGAAGATAGAAGAGGTCATCCAGCATGGTAGAGAGCACTATGCGCGGAGGAGGAGGAAGTTAACTCCTCCCGCCGGCGCTCATGGCCCTGGTGCAGGCTCTGCTGAGGTTCAGAGTCCAGGGGGACAGAGGCAGAGCAGGGAGCCGCCCGCAGCATTAGCTGACACATTCTCCAGGAAGCCATCCTTGCCTGTCCGAGCGCCTTCAGTAGGACCGCCCCCCCCCCCACTACGTCACCGCAGGTCTCTCTCAGTCGGAGAGAGCGGCCTCTGGATACCAACAAGGAGGAGAAGGAGGGAGGGGAGCACTCTGGCGCTTGAGCGCCCCCATCTCTGTGGCGCCTGGGTGAACTGCACCCCTCGCACCCTGTCTAGGATCGGCCTAGGCTTGCAAAAGCATGTGCACTGCACACAAGGGGAATTTATATTCTTTGAGACTATTGAGGAATATACTGTATTTAAATTAAGGTTTTTGTGCCCGAACACGATGTATAAAGCTGGATGGAAAAGTGCAATATTTAAAACTGTTTATCTTTCCCTCCCTCTTTCCTTTTAGAAATACAACCCAGGAATTCATATTTTTTTGTTCATAACTGGTCACATATATAAACAGGCAATCCTATAGACAGGAAGGAGATCACTTCTTTTGCTTGTCCTACATGTATTTATTGGTGGGACAGTTTTCCACTGTTATTCTGCTGGTTCTTTGCTGCAACATACTGTAAGTTCAGAATAAACATATTTTTAAAATGTCACCTGATATTTTAAAGTGTCCCAAGCGGTGAAGCCAACAGCTGTTGGCCTGCTGTTGTTACATGTAGCACACAGACCCTTTTCTGCCGTCCTCCGTTCGCAGTCGGGCACACCTGCTACTTGCCCGGTATCCCCCCTTGTGTAGAGGGGTGAGCGGTGTTATTGTTTGGGCCTTGCAGCAATTACCTCTTTCAAGTGTTTCCCTTGCTCCGTTGTCTAGATAGAGAATAAGTCCAATGTCCACACAGGAGTAAAACCTAAGCAGTAAGGTTTTATTCTTTATCTTTGCAGTAAACTTGAAGAGAGAGAGTAGGGAAATGAGAGTAGGGGAAGGTTCAGGTACACGGCACTTAAACACACAGTGCAACTCTTTCGTCGCCACTCAAGCCTGAGTGGGTATTGCTCACCCGGATAGTCCCTTTGTGAGCGGTCCTAGCAGCCGGGATGGAGCACGGATAAATTGTGAACTTTTTAGGGGATGTGATCAGGAATCCTCTGCCACAGGATTGTTAGTCCCGAACCTCCCAGCCAAGCAATAATAAAGAACCTTTAAGCTGGATTGGCGTATTGCAGGGCTTGTAATGATGGATCCCTCCTTAGGTGAGCTCCAGGCCTCCTCCCGAGACAGCAGTACTGTCTCTAGTCTCCTCCGGGGCAGATCCTCCCTGGTCTCCTTCCCCAAGCGTGGCTTCCCTGACATGGGTAGCTAAGGATCCCTCTGAAAAGTATAGGCCTCAGCCAGCAGAGCTGGGCCTATCATGCAGCAATGTAGCCTCAGGCTAAAGGTGCCCTCCTATTGTACTATTTCACACATGTGCACCCCTGGCCTGGAGGGCCATGAGGCGCACAAGAACCACAATTAATGGCGTCTTCCCCTTATGTACCCTCTCCCAGCATGCACAGTGGGTAGACCACGCCCACTGCACGGCTGTCGAGAAAGGACACCCAAGGTGTTGTGATACCCCCTGTAGTTCAACCTATGCCGGTGATGACAGTGCCACCTACAGGCAAACAGAGAACACTACTGCCAGGCAGTATCACACCCAGAGCAGAAGCAAATCCAGAACAATCAATTGCTCTGAACCCAACTACTGGCTCTGACTACCCTTAAATTTACACATAGCGCCCCAAAATATGGGGGGGGCGCTACACACACCCCCTCCTTGAAAAGACACTATCCCCGGTGGCTGAGGAAATCAAATTCCTTCAATCCTGAAGGCTATTGATTTACACAAACATAAAAAAACTGGTACCTGATTCAAAAAAATATTTTGGGGAGGGAGAGAGAAAAGAAGAGATAAAACACACAAATGACATTACAATCTCCAGACATATCAATAGTAAAATGACACTCCACCCATTACTGACTATCTATCCCACCCCATTCTCCGGTGGTTTTGATAGTAGCTTCTGGTACCTGCAAGAGATCACAAACAATACATATAGAAACGGCAAACATCCTAACCACTACTCATGTCCTATAACACAAAAGAAGCAGACTGTTTCCCCAAGAGGAAGCAGCTTCCTTCTATAAAAGTTTTCCTAATGCTAAGCCTAGCATAAAGTTTTTTTTTTTTCAATTCTAAGGACCATATTAACATTACAGTCTCTTTATTCCTGCAGACTACTGCCACCTAGTGTTAGCAGAGTCTCAACGTCCTTTAATGGCTACGCAGGGGTTTGCAACAAAACACACTGAGCATCCCACTGTTGATCACAGCGTTTCCTTACCATAACATACTAACTATCTAACCCAAAGTTTGCTCAGAAGGAAAAACTGTCCTTTTTTTTTTTCGGAGAGAAGAAAAACTGAAAAAACAAAACAAAGCATGCTCTCCGTCTTTTCCTCCTTAGGAGCAGACATCCTCTTTTAATAGAGGACAAAGTCACCTTGATCCAAGATGCGGTTCACCCGTGAAGGGACAGGATATAAAAGCAAAGTCAAACTCCTGTCTTTTAGTTTTCAAAGATAGAAACTTGGATCCGGAAGGGTCACAAGTCTTCCACACTCCTCTCGGGTGGTAATTGAATGTACAACATCCTCTTCCCATTCACTACAGATGACCACCCGATCGGCATAGATGTGCCGGTCGTAGCTCCAGACCCGCCGGTATACATGAAACTCCTCTGTTATAATAAAAAGTTCCTTCCCGCAGCGAGAGTCTGGGTTTGTCAAGTGATCCCAAACAGTCTCATCATACCACTGCTCTCTAATGTCCTCGATTTCCTGCATAACATCACGAGGCACATAAGGGAATTCAAGACTGTAATCCTTGCTCACACGGTCTATCAATACTTTCTGCAACCAGGCAATCTTTGGTAATGTCCTCCGGTCTCCCGTTCCTGGCAACACACACGAGTCGGGTGATCGTCTTGCTACAGACCTGACAGATTTATAAGGAGTCTCTTTCTTAGCTGCCAAAGACCATCTATTATCATCCGGGGCCCTTACTCGTGCTGTTGCTTTTATAGGGTTCACGGCTGTCAACTCTGTAACTGCAGGTAAAAGTAACAACCGCACACTGATCCTGCAGCAGTTCCTGGGCCTTGGCTCCGGCCACACTCCCTTTATTATGGGTCATAGGCTTCTTCCCTTTGGCCGATGAACCGACAGGAACAGTCCCAAACACTCTTCCCCCAGCCTCCCTACCGTCCCCTGACGTGGACTTCCCGGGCATCTCCTTGCTTTTAAAGTCCGGTTCCGGCAGGCGCTGGGACAGGCTTCGACCGCGGCCGCGGGAGGTCTTGACATATCCCACCTTCCATTTTGCTGGCAGGATATGAACTTCGGTAGTGGCGGAGGCAGCGTCCGCTGCGGTGTCCGCCAATGGCTCTGCAGCGGTAGATGCATTCTCTTCGGTCACCTCCGTGGCAGCCAATGCGATGTGCGTGGGTTCGGCTGTAGGGGCATAGGCGTCTTCCTCGGAAGTAACGACGCCTGTAACACAATTCACCCGGTAGGCCCAGGGCTATTCGGTGGGCTGGTCCACCTCAAACAGGAATTCCCCACAGGACAAACATCGTCCAAACGGCCGTAGCTGCACAGCCAAACCACCGCATCTAGGACAGAGCATGCCCAGGGCCTCCGCATCTCGGCAGGCGTATAAAGCGAAGCGGCCCCGTGGCTTGAGCCGGATCCCCATATCCGTGAGTGGGGCTGTAAGTGGAGCAATGTCCATGGTAGTAGGCTTTGGGAACATCCGGGGTCCCGATACAGTTGAGGTCCATGGGAACGCAGACATGTTGCTCCTCTTACTTGATCCAATCTCTCTCTGTTCCTTGGCGCCAATGCACCCACGTGTAACACACAGGTGACGGGAACTCCTCCCCTTTTTCTCTTCCTGCACGTAAATCGCAGGCTTTTCTTCCTTTGGATCTGCCCACAAACTACGCAGTTAGAAAAAGAACAGTTCTGTACCCCTTAACCCCTTCTCTCGTTCCAAAAGAAACAACACAGTTCAATTTCCTCAATGGTCGACTTTTCCAAACATATAGAGAATAATTCAACTGCGAGAGGTAGCCGCAAATCCCGGACTCGAGCCCCCACGTGTAGCGCACAGGCCCTTTTCTGCCATCCTCCGTTTGCAGTCGGGCACACCTGCTGCTTGCCCGGTATCCCCCCTTGTGTAGAGGGGCGAGCAGTGTTATTGTTTGGGCCTTGCAGCAATTACCTCTTTCAAGTGGTTCCCTTGCTCCGTTGTCTAGGTAGAGAATAATTTCAATGTCCACACAGGAGTAAAACCTAAGCAGTAAGGTTTTATTCTTTATCTTTGCAGTAAACTTGAAGAGAGAGAGTAGGGAAATGAGAGAAGTAGGGGAAGGTTCAGGTACACGGCACTTAAACACAGTGCAACTCTTTCGTCGCCACTCAAGCCTGAGTGGGTATTGCTCACCTGGATAGTCCCTTTGGGAGCGGTCCTAGCAGCTGGAATGGAGCACGGATAAATTGTGAACTTTTTAGGGGATACGATCAGGAATCCTCTGCCACAGGATTGTTAGTCCCGAACCTCCCAGCCAAGCAATAATAAAGAACCTTTAAGCTGGATTGGCATATTGCAGGGCTTGTAATGATGGATCCCTCCTTAGGTGAGCTCCAGGCCTCCTCCCGAGACAGCAGTACTGTTGCTAGTCTCCTCCAGGGCAGATCCTCCCCTCGTCTCCTTTCCCAAGCGGGGCTTCCCTGACATGGGTAGCTAAGGATCCCTCTGAAAAGTATAGGCCTCAGCCAGCAGAGCTGGGCCTATCATGCAGCGATGTAGCCTCGGGCTAAAGGTGCCCGGGGCTATTTCACACACGAGCACCCCTGGCCTGGAGGGCCATGAGGCGCACAAGAACCACAATTAATGGCGTCTGCCCCTTATGTACCCTCCCCCAGCATGCACAGCGGGTAGACCACGCCCACTGCATGGCTGCCGTGAAAGGACACCCAAGGTGTTGTGATACCCCCTGTAGTTCAACCTATGCCGGTGATGACAGTGCCACCTACAGGCAAACAGAGAACACTACTGCCAGGCAGTATCAAACCCAGAGCAGAAGCAAATCCAGAACAATCAATTGGTCTGAGCCAAAGTACTGGCTCAGACTACCCTTAAATTCACACATAGCGCCCCCAAATATTGGGGGGGGGCGCTACATACACAATACCGAAAATCATATGTATGAGCGATAATGACATACAGTAATCAAGAGAGAGGGCTGCAGGGGAATGGAGTCCTTTGCTGCATTAAAGGTTAGGTACTTTTCTAAAATGTAACCCAACATTTCAGCTGTATCAAGCATGGCATCACCAGTGAAAAATCCATTAGCCAAAGTACCTGTATAATAGCCACTATAGGCCGTAGCCTGGGACAGCAGGGATGAACAAAACTGCCACCCACACATCTTATTGCTAACGGTCAGTAGTGCATTTTGGTGGTGGAATAGTATACAGTGTATTTGCACGTTACCTACTTTGGATCTGTAGGAATAGAGCGAAGATCAGGGTTAGGGATGAGCTTCGTGTTCGAGTCGAACATATGTTCGACTCGAACATCGGCTGTTCGATCGTTCGACGAAGATCGAACGATTTGGCCCGTTCGCGCCAAATTCGAGTGACGCGAACGGCCCACAATGCACTACGCCATCGCAGTGTCATCCAGGCGCTGTGATTGGCCAAGCATGCACTGTGACCCCGCATGCTTGGCCAATCACAGCGCCGGCAGCGAGGAGAGCAATGATTGGCCACAGGCAGGATGCCTGTGGCCAATTATTGCTGAGGGTGTTTAGTACACGCCCCACACTATAAAAGGCCGCCAGCACGGCGGCCTAGTGTAGTGTGTTCCGGAGCAGGGAAAGAGAAGCATAGGCAGGGACAGTGACATTTATTTTTTCTTGCTTAACCTGGATTCCTTTAGTTTAGGGAAAGAGAAGGATAGGTAGGGAGAGTGTCAGTGTGTTTTACTGTGCGAATCCTTGTTTCTAGGGACAGGGAAGGACAGTGAGGGAATTCTCCTTGTGCTATAGTGTGCTTTAAAAAAACATTTTTTCTAGGGACAGAAAACTATAGGTAGGGAGAGTGTCAGTGTGTTTTACTGTGCGAATCCTTGTTTCTAGGGACAGGGAAGGACAGTGAGGGAAATTCTCCTTGTGCTATAGTGTGCTTTAAAAAAACATTTTTTCTAGGGACAGAAAACTATAGGTAGGGAGAGTGTCAGTGTGTTTTACTGTGCGAATCCTTGTTTCTAGGGACAGGGAAGGACAGTGAGGGAAATTCTCCTTGTGCTATAGTGTGCTTTAAAAAAACATTTTTTCTAGGGACAGAAAACTATAGGTAGGAAGAGTGTCAGTTTCTTTCACTGTGATAATCCTTGTTTCTAGGGACAGGGAAGGAAAGTGAGGGAAATTCTCCTTGTGCTATAGTGTGCTTTAAAAAAACATTTTTTCTAGGGACAGAAAACTATAGGTAGGAAGAGTGTCAGTTTCTTTCACTGTGATAATCCTTGTTTCTAGGGACAGGGAAGGAAAGTGAGGGAAATTCTCCTCGTGCTATAGTGTGCTTTAAAAAAACATTTTTTCTAGGGACGTAAAACTATAGGTAGGAAGAGTGTCAGTTTCTTTCACTGTGATAATCCTTGTTTCTAGGGACAGGGAAGGAAAGTGAGGGAAATTCTCCTTGTGCTATAGTGTGCTTTAAAAATACATTTTTTCTAGGGACAGAAAACTATAGGTAGGAAGAGTGTCAGTTTCTTTCACTGTGATAATCCTTGTTTCTAGGGACAGGGAAGGAAAGTGAGGGAAATTCTCCTTGTGCTATAGTGTGCTTTAAAAAAACATTTTTTCTAGGGACAGAAAACTATAGGTAGGAAGAGTGTCAGTTTCTTTCACTGTGATAATCCTTGTTTCTAGGGACAGGGAAGGACAGTGAGGGAAATTCTCCTTGTGCTATAGTGTGCTTTAAAAAAACATTTTTTCTAGGGACAGAAAACTATAGGTAGGAAGAGTTTCAGTTTCTTTCACTGTGATAATCCTTGTTTCTAGGGACAGGGAAGGAAAGTGAGGTAAATTCTCCTTGTGCTATAGTGTGCTTTAAAAAAACATTTTTTCTAGGGACAGAAAACTATAGGTAGGAAGAGTGTCAGTTTCTTTCACTGTGATAATCCTTGTTTCTAGGGACAGGGAAGGACAGTGAGGGAAATTCTCCTTGTGCTATAGTGTGCTTTAAAAAAACATTTTTTCTAGGGACAGAAAACTATAGGTAGGAAGAGTGTCAGTTTCTTTCACTGTGATAATCCTTGTTTCTAGGGACAGGGAAGGAAAGTGAGGGAAATTCTCCTTGTGCTATAGTGTGCTTTAAAAAAACATTTTTTCTAGGGACAGAAAACTATAGGTAGGAAGAGTGTCAGTTTCTTTCACTGTGATAATCCTTGTTTCTAGGGACAGGGAAGGAAAGTGAGGGAAATTCTCCTTGTGCTATAGTGTGCTTTAAAAAAACATTTTTTCTAGGGACAGAAAACTATAGGTAGGAAGAGTGTCAGTTTCTTTCACTGTGATAATCCTTGTTTCTAGGGACAGGGAAGGACAGTGAGGGAAATTCTCCTTGTGCTATAGTGTGCTAAAGCATTCCTCATCAACCATCTTTGAAATCCTTGTTTTTTTGGACAGTCAGGGAAATTGTCGTTGTGCTATTCTGTGCAAAAGCAATCATCCTCAACCATATTTAGAAATCCTTAAGTAAAGGGACAGAGAAGGACACCTGAAGGTAGCCCTTATTGCTTTTTTCCCATCTCCCTGCAGGCCATCTATTAGAATGTCTGGAAGGCAAACAAGGAGAGGCAGACAGTCAGGAGGCAATAAAAGAGGGCAAGCAGGCTCTGTGTCTGGGGGCAACAGTGCTGGTCGTGGACGCGGTGCATTGTCATCAGCACATGGCCATGGGACACGCTTGTCCTTCTTTTCGGCAGCTGGACATGTTGAGCCACATCATGCCGAAGACTTGGTAGAGTGGATGACCAAGCCCTCCTCCTCCTCCTCATCCTCTCTCACCCAGGCTCAGGGTACTGGAAAAGCAGCTGCCAAAGCGTCCTCTTCCCTGGTATCAATGTCAGACTCATCATCAGTCACTCCTTCCCTAGACCCACCATGTCCTCCTCCTGAGGAGTCCCCCGAACTGTTTGAGCATAGTGTTGGGTACATGCTCCAGGAGGATGACCAGTAGCGTGAGAGCAGAGAGAGGGGATGCTCAAGAAGGACACCAATCTGGCAGTCATGTTCCAGCAGCTGCAGCATACTGCCAGATTGGCTCCAGTGATGAGGAGGGAGGGGATGATGAGGTCACTGACTCCACGTGGGTGCCTAATAGGAGAGAGGAGGAGGAGGAGGATGAGGAGGAGGCACATCTCCAACGAGGCAGGATGCCCTTTGGTGGCCAGCGTAAGGGCAGTACACCGACGGAATCACACCGCAGAGCTCCGCCTATGCAGGGCGCTGCCTCTGCCCGTCATTCAAAAAGTTCTTTGGTGTGGGCCTTTTTTGAGGCTAGTGCATCAGATCGCACAGCTGCTGTTTGCAACATATGTCTCAAGCGTATATCGCGTGGCCAAAACATCAGCCGCTTGGGTACCACATGCCTGACCAGACATATGTTGACCTGCCATGCAGCTCGTTGGCGAGCCTACCTCAAAGACCCACACCAAAGAACAAAGCGGACCTCTCCTTGCACCGCATCAGCTGGGATCTCCAACCCCACTATAACTTCAGTCCTCTCTGAAACATGCACTGAGAGGAATGAAGGTGTAGAATTAGGTGTGTCACAGCCAAGTACTTGCGGCCACTCTGCTAGCAGTACACCGACGTCCGATTCTAGCAGGCAAATTTCCCTGCCCCAGCTGCTGGACCGTCGAAAGAAGTTCACTCCCAGCCATCCACATGCCCAGCGGTTGAATGCTAGCTTGGCTAAATTGCTAGCGCTTCAACTGCTGCCTTTTCAGTTGGTAGACTCGGCCCCCTTCCGTGAGTTTGTGCAATGTGCGGTTCCTCAGTGGCAGGTTCCCAAACGCCACTTTTTCTCACGGAAGGCTATTCCGGCTCTCTACCGGCATGTGGAAGGCAATGTCTTGGCCTCGCTGGACAGGGCGGTCAGCGGTAAGGTGCATATTACCGCTGACTCATGGTCCAGCAGGCATGGACAGGGACGTTACCTTTCTTTCACGGCCCATTGGGTCACTCTTTTGGCAGCTGGGAAGGATGCAGGACAAGGTGCAGTAGTGTTGGAGGTTGTTCCACCGCCACGCCTCCAAAATGCTACTACTGGTTGTGACACACCTCTCTCCTCCACCCCCTCCTCTTCTTCTTCCTCCATGGCCTCTTCCTGTGGTTTGTCCTCGGAACCAGCGGTGCTCCGTAGGCATTCAAGGGGCTACGCAAGTACGCAGGCAAAAAGATGCCATGCCGTGCTTGCGCTGGTGTGTTTGGGGGACAGAAGCCACACTGGGGCAGAGGTCCTGTCTGCTCTGCAGGGCCAGGCCGAGAGGTGGTTGACGCCACGCCAGCTTAAGCCAGGAATGGTGGTTTGCGACAATGGCACCAACCTCCTCTCCGCCCTCCGACAGGGACAACTGACCCATGTGCCCTGTGTGGCTCACGTCCTTAACCTGGTGGTGCAGCGGTTCTTGGGCAGGTACCCGGGCTTACAGGATGTCCTGAGGCAGGCCAGGAAAGTCTGTGTGCATTTCCGCAGATCTTATAATGCCAGTGCTCGCCTGGCTGAGCTGCAAAAGGAGTTGAACCTGCCCAAGAACCGCCTTATATGTGACATGCCCACCAGGTGGAACTCAACGTTGGCCATGCTGCAGCGGCTGCACACGCAGCAGAGGGCCATCAACGAGTACCTGTGTGACTACGGCACCAGGACAGGGTCAGGGGAGCTTGGTTTTTTTTCTCCACGCCAGTGGGGCATGATCAGGGATGCATGCACTGTCCTGGCACCATTTGAGGAGGCCACGAGGATGGTGAGCAGTGACAGTGCATGCATCAGTGACACTGTACCTCTTGTCCACCTGTTGGAGCACACGCTGCGTGGAATAATGGACAGGGCACTTGAGGCAGAACAGAGGCAGGAAGAGGAGGACTTCCTTGCCTCTCAAGGCCCCCTTTACCCAGACAGTGTTCCTTCTGTCCCACCCATCGCACAGGAAGAGGAGGAGGAGGAGGAGGAGGATTGTGTCAGCATGGAGGTGGAGGCTGGCACTCAGCATCATCAGCAGCAGTCTTTTAGCGATGATTTACAGTCCCAAGAAACCAGTGGACTTGTACGTGGCTGGGAGGAGGTGGCTGCGGATCATGTCGTCCTTAGTGACCCAGAGGACTCCGGAGCGAATGCCGCAGCAAACCTACGCTGCATGGCCTCCCTGATCCTGTAAAGTCTGCGGAAGGATCCTCGTATTCTTCGGATCAAGGAGAGGGACCATTACTGGCTGGCCACTCTCCTTGATCCACGGTACAAGGGTAAGGTTGCGGACCTTATGTTACCGTCGCAGAGGGAGCAGAGGATGAGACAACTCCGGGAGGCCTTGCAGAAAGGTCTGTACAACGCGTTCCCAGAGACTGGGAGGTTACAAACTCCTGGTCCTGGACAACGAGTTGCTGAGGCTTCGGCCAGTCAAAGAAGGAGCGGTGGGGAAGGTGGCCGTCTGACCGATGCGTTCAGACAATTCTTTAGTCCGCAGCCCCAAAGTATGATCGGTTCCAGCAACCATCGCCAGCGTCTGATAAACATGGTGCAGGAATATCTAGGGGCAAGGTCAGACTTGGACACCTTCCCCACCGAAAATCCTCTGGCTTACTGGGTCTTGAGGATGGATCACTGGCCAGAGCTTGCACAGTATGCAATTGAGCTACTGGCCTGTCCTGCATCCAGCGTTCTTTCGGAACGCACATTCAGTGCTGCTGGAGGATTTGTCACGGATCACAGGGTGCGCCTGTCCACCGACTCGGTTGATCGACTGACTTTCATCAAGATGAACCAGTCTTGGATCACCACCAGCTACCACACACCTGATGCTGATATAACAGACTAATTGATTTTAACATGTCACATCCCTTCAAGACTGATGCTGATGCTGAGTGCCTGTGCTGTTATGTTGACTGGCTATCCTCCTCCTCCGAGTCCTCAATGATACGATTGATGATGATAGCTTGGAAGATCATTTTTGTTTATGGGTGCCGCCACCAGTGGCTAAGGCCCAATTTTTCAGCCCCTGTTTTACAGGGGCGTGTAATTACAATTTTTTTAGCAATAATTTGCCATAGGGCTCATTGCTGTGCTCCAAGTACAGTATCTGTGAGGGGTTGGAGTGTTGTGGCACCAGTGCCTAAGGCCCAATTTTTCAGCCCCTGTTTAACAGGGGCGTGTCATTACAATTTTTGAAGCAATACTTTGCAACAGGGCTCATTGCTGTGCTCCAAGTACAGTATCTGTGAGGGGTTGTAGTGTTGTGCCACCAGTGCCTAAGGCCCAATTTTTCAGCCCCTGTTCAACAGGGGCATGCAATTACAATTCTTGATCTAATAATTCACAGCAGGGCCCATTGCTGCACCCACCAAGAGTAACTCTGAGGGCTTACAGTGTTGTGGCAACGCCACCACCACCACCACCACGAAAGGCCCAATTTTTCAGCCCCTGTTCAAAAGGGGCATGTAATTACAATTCTTGATCTAATAATTCACAGCAGGGCCCATTGCTGCACCCACCAAGAATAACTCTGAGGGCTTACAGTGTTGTGGCAACGCCACCACCACCACCACCACGAAAGGCCCAATTTTTCAGCCCCTGTTCAAAAGGGGCATGTAATTACAATTCTTGATCTAATAATTCACAGCAGGGCCCATTGCTGCACCCACCAAGAGTAACTCTGAGGGCTTACAGTGTTGTGGCAACGCCACCACCACCACCACCACGAAAGGCCCAATTTTTCAGCCCCTGTTCAAAAGGGGCATGTAATTACAATTCTTGATCTAATAATTCACAGCAGGGCCCATTCCTGCACCCACCAAGAGTAACTCTGAGGGCTTACAGTGTTGTGGCAACGCCACCACCACCACCACCACGAAAGGCCCAATTTTTCAGCCCCTGTTCAAAAGGGGCATGTAATTACAATTCTTGATCTAATAATTCACAGCAGGGCCCATTCCTGCACCCACCAAGAGTAACTCTGAGGGCTTACAGTGTTGTGGCAACGCCACCACCACCACCACCACGAAAGGCCCAATTTTTCAGCCCCTGTTCAAAAGGGGCATGTAATTACAATTCTTGATCTAATAATTCACAGCAGGGCCCATTCCTGCACCCACCAAGAGTAACTCTGAGGGCTTACAGTGTTGTGGCAACGCCACCACCACCACCACCACGAAAGGCCCAATTTTTCAGCCCCTGTTCAAAAGGGGCATGTAATTACAATTCTTGATCTAATAATTCACAGCAGGGCCCATTCCTGCACCCACCAAGAGTAACTCTGAGGGCTTACAGTGTTGTGGCAACACCACCACCACCACCACCACCACGAAAGGCCCAATTTTTCAGCCCCTGTTCAACAGGGGCATGCAATTACAATTCTTGATCTAATAATTCACAGCAGGGCCCATTGCTGCACCCACCAAGAGTAACTGTCAGGGCTTACAGTGTTGTGGCACCAGCACCACCATCAAAGGCCCAATTTTTACTACCACTGTTCAACAATTATATGTAATTAAAATTCCTGATATAATAGTTGACAGCAGGGCGTTCCAGCACCAACCAAGAGTAACTGTGAGTGCTTACAGTGTTGTGCCAACACCAACAACTAAGGGGCCTATTTCTGCAGAGTATATACGGCAGGTCCCTACTTTCAAACATCCAACTTACAAACGACTCCTACTTGCAAACGCAAGAAGACAACAGGAAGTGAGAGGAAATCTACCCCTAGGAAGGAAAATTCTCTCCTGTAAGAATTAATATGGGAGAAAGGTGTCTCCTCTGTACTGATGCTTTATCACCAATCCTTGTTTCAATAAAAACACCACATTTCAAAAACAGTTGTCATTGGGACGGAAAGTGAGGTGAAATGTTCTGAACAGGGGCACAGACAGCAAAACAAATGTTACAGGGGTGATAACCCTTACTTATGTTTTCCAAAAAGTTTAAAAATAGATTTTTGGGCTGGAGCTACACTTAAACAATGTACCTGTTCAAAATTACAAACAGATTCTACATAAGAACAAACCTACAGTCCCTGTCTTGTATGCACCGACTGTATACGGCTGTTCAGAGTATATAGGGCCTTTTTTATTTTATGTGCGGGGTTCCCCTTAATATCCATACAAGACCCAAAGGGGCTGGTAATGGGCTGGGGTGGGGGGGGGGGGGGTCATGGGGTAGCTATGCCATTTTTCTTAAAGATTTTCATCCATATTACCGGGACCAGACATTACATTAAAGCCGCAAGCAGTTTTAAATGGCTTTTTTTTCCTTTAGAAGTGTCATTTTGTGCAGGGACAGTTCTAAACACGGGAAACACGTGGCACTTCACAGGCATACTTTAGACACCCCCCAGGTACGATATTTAAAGGAATATTTGACTTTTTTTTTTTCACTTTATGCATCATTAAAATGACTGCTCCCGAAAAACGACCGTTTTTAAAACTTCTTTTTGCATTGATACATGTCCCCTGGTGCACAACCCGGGTTCCCAAACCCTTTTTAGGACAATAACATGCATAATAGTTGTTATAATTAGCACTTTAGAATTCGAACGTTCGCATCCATTGTATTTAATAGGGTTCTAATGTTCGTGCGAACTTTCGGTCCGTTCGCGGGTTCTGGTGCGAACCGAACCCGGGGGTGTTCGGCTCATCACTAATCAGGGTAAGATAACAGCTCACCACAACTAGTCATGGGGTCTGTGTTATTGGCAAACTGCCCCTTTCAGCCTCTCTGACACCAGACTTTACGTGCCTTGTGTGGCTATGGCATCTAATATTGTTGATCCTAAGGTTATCCAATTGATTAGGGTGTGGAGACAGTGGAGGTTACAAATCATTTAGCTTAAGGGCTAAAAATATATATCCACTACAGTTCTGAAGTAGTACAGGGCCAGTGACATGCATGACCTGTCAAACAACGCAATATACAGTGCCTTGAAAAAGTATTTATACCCTTTGAAAATTTTCCACATTTTGTCATGTTACAACCAAAAACATGAATGTATTTTATTAGGATTTCATGTGATAGACCAAAACAACATGTCACATGATTGTGAAGTGGAAGGAAAATGATAAATGGTTTTCATTTTTTTTTTTACAAATAAATATGTGAAAAGTGTGATGTGCATTTGTATTCAGCCCCCCTGAGTCAATATTTTGTAGAACCACCTTTCGCTGCAATTACAGCTGCAAATCTTTTTGGGGATGTCTCTACCAGCTTTGCACATCTAGAGAATTACATTTTTGTCCATTCTTCTTTGCAAAATGGCTCAAGCTCTGTCAGATTGGATGGAGAGCGTCTGTGAATAGCAATTTTCAAGTCTTGCCACAGATTCTCAATTGGATTTAGGTCTGGACTTTGACTGGGCCATTCTAACACATAAATATGCTTTGATGCAAACCATTCCATTGTAGCTCTGGCTGTATGTTTAGGGTCATTTTCCTGCTTGAAGGTGAACCTCCGCCCCAGTCTCAAGTTTTTTGCAGACTTTAACAGGTTTTCTTCTAAGATTGTCTTGTATTTGGCTCTATCCATCTTCCCATCAACTCTGACCAGCTTCCCTGTCCCTGCTAAAGAAGACCATCCTCACAACATGATGCTGACACCACCATGTTTCACAGTGGGGATGGTGTGTTCAGGGTGATGTGCAGTGTTAGTTTTCCACCACACAGCGTTTTCCTTTTAGGCCAAAAAATTCAATTTTGGTCTCATCTGACTAGAGAACCTTCTTTCACATGTTTGCTTTGTCCATGCATGGCTTCCCGCAAACTGCAAATGGGACTTCTTATGGCTATAAAGGCCATTCAACAATGGCTTGCTTCTTGCCCCTCTTCCATAAAGGCCAGATTTGTGGAGTACACAACTAATAGTTGTCCTGTTTGTCCTCCTACAGAGTTTCCATGAGCCTCTTGGCTGCTTCTCTGATTAATGCTCTCCTTGCCCGGCCTGTCAGTTTAGGTGGCTGGCCATGTCTTGGTAGGTTTTCAGTTGTGCCATACTCTTTCCATTTTCGAATGATGGATTAAACAGTGCTCCGTGAGATATTCAAAGATTGGGTATTTTTTTATAGCCTAACCCTGCTTTAAACTTCTCCCCAACTTTATCCCTGACCTGTCTGGTGAGTTCCTTGGCCTTCATGATGCTGTTTGTTCACTAAGGTTCTCTAACAAACCTCTGAGGGCTTTACAGAACAGCTGTATTTATGCTGAGATTAAATTACACAGAGGTGGACTCTATTTATTAATTAGGTAACTTCTGAAGCCAATTGGTTCCACCTGATTTTAGTTAGGGGTATCAGAGTAAAGGGGGCTAAATATATATGCACGCCACACTTTTTTCAGATATTTACTTGTAAAAAAAAATGTAAAACTATTTATCATTTCCCTTCCACTTCACAATTATGTGCCACTTTGTGTTGGTCTATCACATAAAATCCCAATAAAATACATTTACGTTTTTGGTTGTAACATGACAAAATGTGGAAAATTTCAAGGGGTATGAATACTTTTTCAAGGCACTGTATGTGCCAGATGTCAGTACTAGTTAGGGTCACAAAACCCAACACATACCTCCCAACTGTCCTTAACTTGGAGGGCTGTCCCTTTTTTGGGACCAATCTCTCTGTCCACTTTTTTGGCCTAATGTAAGGATCTTTGTAAAAATGTATAATGTATTTATCAAAAGTGTTTTACTGCAATAAAACTTTAATCTAAAATTTAAATACTCTATTTGTTATTTTAAAAATCCAAAATAAAGGAAACGTAGTGATTAAAAAGTGGGGTTAAACCAATAATTTTTTGTGCATTAATCTTTATGGTTTGTGTTACTGGAGGTATGGCAGTCGTGTATCCTTTGCCTGTATACTTCAAATTAGGCCCAGAGTAAAGGTAGGGATAAGTTGGGCTTACATGACTGAGTTAAAGAGGGTGTTTTGGGATAGGGGCTTTGAAAATTAAAGGCAAATATGGAGTTAGGGAACTTACCTTATTGATAGGTTGAACAGGAGGGGTTTCAGGGGATGGTTTGAGCAAAGTCTAAAGAAAGTCTTCAGTCAGAAGATACAGTAGCTGGGGTCAAGAAAACTTCTCACCTGCCCTCTGCTCTTAAGCTTATTTTGATGGTCCTTGTCCTTTTGCTGTGGACTGCTACAGGCTGGTCCATATAGTCATAGCAGCTGGCAAGGTTTAAGATCCTTAAAGGGTTAGTAAAGGTTTTTTGTTTTTTAATAACAAACATGTCATACTTACCTCCACTGTGCAGTTCGTTTTGCCCAGAGTGGCCTCGATCCTGGTCTTCTGGGGCCCCTCGGCAGCTGTCTCGGCTACTCCCCACTCCCTTCCAAGGGGGTTAGCTTGCGGGCACGCCCCTGTGTGATACAGTGGTGGCCATAGCCACGAGTGTATCACTTGACCTTGCCCCCGGCGTGCCGCGTCATTGATTTGATTGACAGCAGCGGGAGCCAATGGCTGCACTGCTATCAATCATCCAATGAAGAGCCGACAACAGCCGAGAAGACCAGGCCGATAAGCCAGCGCGTTCACGACGCCGGACTTTAGAGGGCTCAGGTAAGTAAACAGGGGGGCTGGGGGGCTTGTAAGCCTCGGATATTTTTTCACCTTAATGCATAGGATGAAAAAATGGGAAGCTTTACAACACCTTTAAATGTAAATTGGTAGGAACCTATCTTGGGTATGGCTCTCCTCTTTTTGTATGGTTCAGTGACAGCGAACTGGGGGCTGTTCATGGTGGTATCTGCGTTTTATTGGTGCAATTGTCTCCTACCTTATGGGTTTACGCAGATACTCAGTTAAGTAGAAATGCCTACAAGGACCCTGGGGCACCTTTCAAATTGTATTAAACTTTATGCTGTTATTTATGCATTTTAATAATAAAAGGCTGCTATGGCATTTAAATTCCATTGTGTGTCTTGTGGGGGTTACTTAGGTATTGATGAAGTGGTGGAGTGGTGGTCAGGCTGTATGAGAGGCAAATTCATCATTAATACCCTAGTCAAGCTATGATGCACTCCCTTTTCCCATCTCACAAAGCAAGCCAATACTACCTGGCAGGTCTATCTATATAGTGAAAAACTTTAGCCACTTCCTAAGCACAGGGCTGGTGATGCCTATGGACACAAAAGCCTTGTGCTGCAAGTTGTGCTGAGGAACAGCACATCCATAATTCATTATTTATATAATTAATAACACGCTATGGTTTCCTGTTTTCTTATATCAATTTATAGCTTTCCTTCATTAGTAACCAAGCTAATAAAAGAGGATAAGTCCTTTGAATAATACCCCCTGCATCAGAAGAACCTGTTGCACTAGAAGAACCAGCTTATGCTTAAAAAAGAGTTGAAAGTACAAAACTATTTCTTTGTTCTTACAAAATCAGATAAACACAAATGACTGAATAAGTAAACAAGGGCAGCACAGATGATCTTCCAGAGCAAGGTCCAGGCCAAATGTAGAAAGGTGAAGAATCCATTGCAGGTCTATAATTTCACACAAAAATCCTTTAATACTCCACTCAAGACCATAATCTACAGACAGTGCAGCAGGTTCCAAACAGTCTTCATAATTGGAGTGTTATTAGTTCTATGACAAAATGGACACCCAAGGATGAAGAAGCACAGTTTAAACAGCTCAAAGCAATCTTTAGTGTGTGAAATGTTTGATTTAGTTAAACTTTAAGGAGAACCTGTGTCACTAAACCTTTTAGCAAAAGCTGAGATGTCTATGTAGAAAGCAACTCATTGCTGGTAACCACCACTTCCTGTTTTAGCCATGGAACAGGAAGTGAAGGGAGTAGTGATGAGCCGAACACCCCCGGGTTCGGTTCGCACCAGAACCCGCGAACGGACCGAAAGTTCGTACGAACATTAGAACCCTATTAAATACAATGGATGCGAACGTTCGAATTCTAAAGTGCTAATTATAACAACTATTATGCATGTTATTGTCCTAAAAAGGGTTTGGGAACCCGGGTTGTGCACCAGGGGACATGTATCAATGCAAAAAGAAGTTTTAAAAACGGTCGTTTTTCGGGAGCAGTCATTTTAATGATGCATAAAGTGAAAAAAAAAAGTCAAATATTCCTTTAAATATCGTACCTGGGGGGTGTCTAAAGTATGCCTGTGAAGTGCCACGTGTTTCCCGTGTTTAGAACTGTCCCTGCACAAAATGACACTTCTAAAGGAAAAAAAAGCCATTTAAAACTGCTTGCGGCTTTAATGTAATGTCTGGTCCCGGTAATATGGATGAAAATCTTTAAGAAAAATGGCATAGCTACCCCATGACCCCCCCCCCCCCCTACCCCAGCCCATTACCAGCCCCTTTGGGTCTTGTATGGATATTAAGGGGAACCCCGCACATAAAATAAAAAAGGCCCTATATACTCTGAACAGCCGTATACAGGCGGTGCATACAAGACAGGGACTGTAGGTTTGTTCTTATGTAGAATCTGTTTGTAATTTTGAACAGGTACATTGTTTAAGTGTAGCTCCAGCCCAAAAATCTATTTTTAAACTTTTTGGAAAACATAGGTAAGGGTTATCACCCCTGTAACATTTGTTTTGCTGTCTGTGCCCCTGTTCAGAACATTTCACCTCACTTTCCGTCCCAATGACAACTGTTTTTGAAATGTGGTGTTTTTCTTGAAAGAAGGATTGCTGATAAAGCATCAGTACAGAGGAGACACCTTTCTCCCATATTTATTCTTACAGGAGAGAATTTTCCTTCCTAGTGGTAGATTTCCTCTCACTTCCTGTTGTCTTCTTGCGTTTGCAAGTAGGAGTCGTTTGTAAGTTGGATGTTTGAAAGTAGGGACCTGCCGTATATACTCTGCAGAAATAGGCCCCTTAGTTGTTGGTGTTGGCACAACACTGTAAGCACTCACAGTTACTCTTGGTTGGTGCTGGAACGCCCTGCTGTCAACTATTATATCAGGAATTTTAATTACATATAATTGTTGAACAGTGGTAGTAAAAATTGGGCCTTTGATGGTGGTGCTGGTGCCACAACACTGTAAGCCCTGACAGTTACTCTTGGTGGGTACAGGAATGGGCCCTGCTGTGAATTATTAGATCAAGAATTGTAATTACATGCCCCTTTTGAACAGGGGCTGAAAAATTGGGCCTTTCGTGGTGGTGGTGGCGTTGCCACAACACTGTAAGCCCTCAGAGTTACTCTTGGCGGGTGCAGCAATGGGCCCTGCTGTGAATTATTAGATCAAGAATTGTAATTACATGCCCCTTTTGAACAGGGGCTGAAAAATTGGGCCTTTCGTGGTGGTGGTGGTGGTGGCGTTGCCACAACACTGTAAGCCCTCAGAGTTACTCTTGGTGGGTGCAGCAATGGGCCCTGCTGTGAATTATTAGATCAAGAATTGTAATTACATGCCCCTTTTGAACAGGGGCTGAAAAATTGGGCCTTTCGTGGTGGTGGTGGTGGTGGCGTTGCCACAACACTGTAAGCCCTCAGAGTTACTCTTGGTGGGTGCAGCAATGGGCCCTGCTGTGAATTATTAGATCAAGAATTGTAATTGCATGCCCCTGTTGAACAGGGGCTGAAAAATTGGGCCTTAGGCACTGGTGGCACAACACTACAACCCCTCACAGATACTGTACTTGGAGCACAGCAATGAGCCCTGTTGCAAAGTATTGCTTCAAAAATTGTAATGACACGCCCCTGTTAAACAGGGGCTGAAAAATTGGGCCTTAGGCACTGGTGCCACAACACTCCAACCCCTCACAGATACTGTACTTGGAGCACAGCAATGAGCCCTATGGCAAATTATTGCTAAAAAAATTGTAATTACACGCCCCTGTAAAACAGGGGCTGAAAAATTGGGCCTTAGCCACTGGTGGCGGCACCCATAAACAAAAATGATCTTCCAAGCTATCATCATCAATCGTATCATTGAGGACTCGGAGGAGGAGGATAGCCAGTCAACATAACAGCACAGGCACTCAGCATCAGCATCAGTCTTGAAGGGATGTGACATGTTAAAATCAATTAGTCTGTTATATCAGCATCAGGTGTGTGGTAGCTGGTGGTGATCCAAGACTGGTTCATCTTGATGAAAGTCAGTCGATCAACCGAGTCGGTGGACAGGCGCACCCTGTGATCCGTGACAAATCCTCCAGCAGCACTGAATGTGCGTTCCGAAAGAACGCTGGATGCAGGACAGGCCAGTAGCTCAATTGCATACTGTGCAAGCTCTGGTCAGTGATCCATCCTCAAGACCCAGTAAGCCATAGGATTTTCGGTGGGGAAGGTGTCCAAGTCTGACCTTGCCCCTAGATATTCCTGCACCATGTTTATCAGACGCTGGCGATGGTTGCTGGAACCGATCATACTTTGGGGCTGCGGACTAAAGAATTGTCTGAACGCATCGGTCAGACGGCCACCTTCCCCACCGCTCCTTCTTTGACTGGCCGAAGCCTCAGCAACTCGTTGTCCAGGACCAGGAGTTTGTAACCTCCCAGTCTCTGGGAACGCGTTGCACAGACCTTTCTGCAAGGCCTCCCGGAGTTGTCTCATCCTCTGCTCCCTCTGCGACGGTAACATAAGGTCCGCAACCTTACCCTTGTACCGTGGATCAAGGAGAGTGGCCAGCCAGTAATGGTCCCTCTCCTTGATCCGAAGAATACGAGGATCCTTCCGCAGACTTTGCAGGATCAGGGAGGCCATGCAGCGTAGGTTTGCTGAGGCATTCGCTCCGGAGTCCTCTGGGTCACTAAGGACGACATGATCCGCAGCCACCTCCTCCCAGCCACGTACAAGTCCACTGGTTTCTTGGGACTGTAAATCATCCCTAAAAGACTGCTGCTGATGATGCTGAGTGCCAGCCTCCACCTCCATGCTGACACAATCCTCCTCCTCCTCCTCCTCCTCTTCCTGTGCGATGGGTGGGACAGAAGGAACACTGTCTGGGTAAAGGGGGCCTTGAGAGGCAAGGAAGTCCTCCTCTTCCTGCCTCTGTTCTGCCTCAAGTGCCCTGTCCATTATTCCACGCAGCGTGTGCTCCAACAGGTGGACAAGAGGTACAGTGTCACTGATGCATGCACTGTCACTGCTCACCATCCTCGTGGCCTCCTCAAATGGTGCCAGGACAGTGCATGCATCCCTGATCATGCCCCACTGGCGTGGAGAAAAAAAAACAAGCTCCCCTGACCCTGTCCTGGTGCCGTAGTCGCACAGGTACTCATTGATGGCCCTCTGCTGCGTGTGCAGCCGCTGCAGCATGGCCAACGTTGAGTTCCACCTGGTGGGCATGTCACATATAAGGCGGTTCTTGGGCAGGTTCAACTCCTTTTGCAGCTCAGCCAGGCGAGCACTGGCATTATAAGATCTGCGGAAATGCACACAGACTTTCCTGGCCTGCCTCAGGACATCCTGTAAGCCCGGGTACCTGCCCAAGAACCGCTGCACCACCAGGTTAAGGACGTGAGCCACACAGGGCACATGGGTCAGTTGTCCCTGTCGGAGGGCGGAGAGGAGGTTGGTGCCATTGTCGCAAACCACCATTCCTGGCTTAAGCTGGCGTGGCGTCAACCACCTCTCGGCCTGGCCCTGCAGAGCAGACAGGACCTCTGCCCCAGTGTGGCTTCTGTCCCCCAAACACACCAGCGCAAGCACGGCATGGCATCTTTTTGCCTGCGTACTTGCGTAGCCCCTTGAATGCCTACGGAGCACCGCTGGTTCCGAGGACAAACCACAGGAAGAGGCCATGGAGGAAGAAGAAGAGGAGGGGGTGGAGGAGAGAGGTGTGTCACAACCAGTAGTAGCATTTTGGAGGCATGGCGGTGGAACAACCTCCAACACTACTGCACCTTGTCCTGCATCCTTCCCAGCTGCCAAAAGAGTGACCCAATGGGCCGTGAAAGAAAGGTAACGTCCCTGTCCATGCCTGCTGGACCATGAGTCAGCGGTAATATGCACCTTACCGCTGACCGCCCTGTCCAGCGAGGCCAAGACATTGCCTTCCACATGCCGGTAGAGAGCCGGAATAGCCTTCCGTGAGAAAAAGTGGCGTTTGGGAACCTGCCACTGAGGAACCGCACATTGCACAAACTCACGGAAGGGGGCCGAGTCTACCAACTGAAAAGGCAGCAGTTGAAGCGCTAGCAATTTAGCCAAGCTAGCATTCAACCGCTGGGCATGTGGATGGCTGGGAGTGAACTTCTTTCGACGGTCCAGCAGCTGGGGCAGGGAAATTTGCCTGCTAGAATCGGACGTTGGTGTACTGCTAGCAGAGTGGCCGAAAGTACTTGGCTGTGACACACCTAATTCTACACCTTCATTCCTCTCAGTGCATGTTTCAGAGAGGACTGAAGTTATAGTGGGGTTGGAGATCCCAGCTGATGCGGTGCAAGGAGAGGTCCGCTTTGTTCTTTGGTGTGGGTCTTTGAGGTAGGCTTGCCAACGAGCTGCATGGCAGGTCAACATATGTCTGGTCAGGCATGTGGTACCCAAGCGGCTGATGTTTTGGCCACGCGATATACGCTTGAGACATATGTTGCAAACAGCAGCTGTGCGATCTGATGCACTAGCCTCAAAAAAGGCCCACACCAAAGAACTTTTTGAATGACGGGCAGAGGCAGCGCCCTGCACAGGCGGAGCTCTGCGGTGTGATTCCGTCGGTGTACTGCCCTTACGCTGGCCACCAAAGGGCATCCTGCCTCGTTGGAGATGTGCCTCCTCCTCATCCTCCTCCTCTCTCCTATTAGGCACCCACGTGGAGTCAGTGACCTCATCATCCCCTCCCTCCTCATCACTGGAGCCAATCTGGCAGTATGCTGCAGCTGCTGGAACATGACTGCCAGATTGGTGTCCTTCTTGAGCATCCCCTCTGTCTGCTCTCACGCTACTGCCTTCCTGTAGCTGGGTTTCATCATCAGACCCTTCGAAACGCTGGGCATCCTCCTGGAGCATGTACCCAACACTGTGCTCAAACAGTTCGGGGGACTCCTCAGGAGGAGGACATGGTGGGTCTAGGGAAGGAGTGACTGATGATGAGTCTGACATTGATACCAGGGAAGAGGACGCTTTGGCAGCTGCTTTTCCAGTACCCTGAGCCTGGGTGAGAGAGGATGAGGAGGAGGGCTTGGTCATCCACTCTACCAAGTCTTCGGCATGATGTGGCTCAACATGTCCAGCTGCCGAAAAGAAGGACAAACGTGTCCCATGGCCATGTGCTGATGACAATGCACCGCGTCCACGACCAGCACTGTTGCCCCCAGACACAGAGCCTGCTTGCCCTCTTTTATTGCCTCCTGACTGTCTGCCTCTCCTTGTTTGCCTTCCAGACATTCTAATAGATGGCCTGCAGGGAGATGGGAAAAAGCAATAAGGGCTACCTTCAGGTGTCCTTCTCTGTCCCTTTACTTAAGGATTTCTAAATATGGTTGAGGATGATTGCTTTTGCACAGAATAGCACAACGACAATTTCCCTGACTGTCCAAAAAAACAAGGATTTCAAAGATGGTTGATGAGGAATGCTTTAGCACACTATAGCACAAGGAGAATTTCCCTCACTGTACTTCCCTGTCCCTAGAAACAATGATTATCACAGTGAAAGAAACTGACACTCTTCCTACCTATAGTTTTCTGTCCTTAGAAAAAATGTTTTTTTAAAGCACACTATAGCACAAGGAGAATTTCCCTCACTTTCCTTCCCTGTCCCTAGAAACAAGGATTATCACAGTGAAAGAAACTGACACTCTTCCTACTGTGACAGCAGGAAGGTAAAGTCACCTGGTTGCATCCAGGGGGGTAGATATATTTCGCCCAGATTCAGGCTTTACGCCGACTTATACAGCTAGGTGGAGAGTTGTATAAGCCCAGCTGAGACTAGTGGGCTCATGGATGACTCATACCTCTAGGGAGAGGGCTGGGCGTCGTGCAGACAGGGAGTTGATGAGACCAGCTGAACCTTGTCAGCTCATTTAGGCCTCTATAAGAAACTCCCAGATTCATTAGATGTTAGCTCATGCCTGGAAGCAGACCTGTGTGGACTGTCTAGGGAGAGTGAACCCCTGTGCGGTGAGAGAAAGCCTGTGTGGCTATATTTTGCTTGGACATTTAAAACCAGGGACTAGGACAGCACTAGGCTGATCCCAGTTGTTAGTTAGGAAACCTGTATGTTTAGTCAGAGGTCAAGTTGACCAGGATTTATTTTGTTTGTTTCTTTTGCTTTGCTGTGTTTTTGTCACTGTAAATAGAAAATAAACGGCACCTTTTTGATTTTGAAAACCACAACCTCCGTCTGCTGGGCCTGTTTTTGTGTGGGGAGCCCATCCCGGGGGTCACACACACCCGCTGCCGAGCAAACCCCCTCACAGTTGGTGGAGAACCAGTGGCAGTTTTTTTTTAAGCCAGCATGGAGGAGATACTGAAACAGCTGGCTCTAGCAAATGCCAATCAACAGCAGACAAATGCAGGTTTGCAAAAGAGCAGCAAGCTCATCAACAGAGCCTTGCAGCCCAGCAGCAAGCTCACCAACAGAGTCTGGAAGCTCAGCAACAAGCCCAGCAACGATCTGAGGCCCGCTTCATAGACCTATTACAGAAGCAAGAGCAGAGACTACAACAAATGGAAGCAGTAATGCAGCAACGTCCGCAGACCAGTGAGGAAAGCCGTCCCACTAATACCGCGTCCTTTGGGGTGAGTCGTTTATTGACAAAAATGACTGGAGAGGATGATCCAGAGGTATTTTTGACCACGTTTGAAAGGACTGCTGAAAGAGAAAAGTGGCCTGAGGAGCAGTGGGCTGGACTGGTGGCTCCTCTGTTAACGGGTGAATCGCAGAAAGCTTACTATGACCTAGAGCCTGACCAAGCAAAAGACTATGTGATGCTAAAAGCTGAAATATTGGCAAGGCTGGGTGTCACCCTGGCTGTCCGGGCTCAGCGTGTGCATAACTGGACTTTCCAGCTTGGAAAACCCCCCAGGTCTCAAATGTATGATCTCATTCACCTGAGCAGAAAGTGGCTACAGCCAGAGACTTTGTCCGCACCAAAGATTGTGGAACGTGTTGTAATGGATCGGTTTTTGAGAGCTCTTCCTACTGCCATCCAAAAGTGGGTAAGCCATGGAGACCCAGAGACGGCCGATGGTCTTGTGGATCGTGTGGAGAAATACTTGGCTACAGAGAACCTGACGGCCTCTTCCAGAGACACTCGGACTTTCCACCCTAAGACCAGACCATCCCCAGGGGCGGATAAGATGATTCCAAGGGGTAAGGGTGGAGAGAGTGAGAGGGTGGGAGCTCTACCCCAAGTTTGGCGAGAACAGCCTGGGAAATCAGCGGCTCAAGAGGCGGCAAGAAGGATCATTTGCTACCGCTGCCGGCAAGCGGGACATATTGCAGCAAATTGCCCGGTTTTGGAGGAACCCATGCAGTGTGACTTTCTGACGGGCAGACGTCAGTCGCTGTGTGCGACAGTCGCATGCACTGCCATTCGGGGAACTGAGAAACATTTATGCAAAATGTGTATTAATGGTAGAAATGTTGTGGTATTGCTGGATTCAGGTAGCCTTGTGACCCTGATAAAGGCTGAATTAGTTAAAACAGAGGTCTCTGGGAATAGCAAGGTAGCTGTTATTTGTGTGCATGGGGACACCCGAGAGTATCCAGTGACTACAGTGTGTTTCGAGACCCCCAAAGGTACCCTTTCTCATCCAGTGGGCTTAGTGTCTCAGTTACCGCATGACGCCATTGTGGGAAGGGATTTTCCGAAGTTCTGGGAACTGTGGGATGATCCTGAGCCCCCCACTGGTGCCCCTATGTACCAGGAATATGATAGCCAGAACTCCTCTGAGAGTGGTGAGGACTCTCCCGAATTTCCCTTGTCAGTATTGGCAGGGGAGACTCAAGAAACTGGAGAGGAGCCCACCTCCTCAGACGAAAACCTACCGTCTGTGGAGTTTTCTGATCTTGAGGTTCACAGGGAAAACTTTGCCACAGAACAGTTGAAAGACCCCGCCCTAATAAAGGCACGGGAAAACGTAGTGAAAATAGATGGCGAGTTAGTGAACCCAGATAATACCTGCACTTACCCATACTTCAGCGTAGAGAAGGACCTACTGTATCGGGTGGCAAAAAGGGCAGAAGAAACCGTTGAGCAGCTTGTGGTGCCCAAACCTTACAGGAAGTTGGTGTTGGAGTTGGCCCATGGGCACATTCTTGGAGGTCATCTGGGGACAGAGAAAACCCGAGAGAGGGTATTACAGAGATTCTATTGGCCTGGGGTGATGAAGGACATAGAAAATTATTGTTCCTCCTGCCCTGTGTGTCAGAGGTCGGCCCCGATGCCACACTTCCGTAGCCCGCTGGTCCCTCTACCCATCATTGAGGTCCCGTTTGAGAGAATCGCAATGGATTTGGTAGGTCCTATAATCAAGTCCGCTAGGGGGCACCAGTACATATTGGTTATAATGGACTATGCCACCCGTTATCCAGAAGCGATCCCTCTCAGAAATACCTCGGCCAAAACCATAGCCAAAGAGCTATCTCTTGTTTTTAGCCGGGTGGGTATTTGTAAAGAACTGCTTACGGACCAAGGTACACCCTTTATGTCCCGGGTTATGAAGGAGCTGTGTAAATTGTTCAAAGTGACGCAATTACGTACATCTGTGTATCACCCCCAAACCGATGGGCTGGTTGAAAGATTCAACAAAACCCTAAAACAAATGTTGAAGAAAGTGGTGGATAGGGATGGAAAGGATTGGGACTGTCTACTTCCTTATTTGATGTTTGCTATTAGGGAGGTGCCCCAATCCTCTACGGGATTCTCCCCCTTTGAGTTACTGTATGGGAGACACCCAAGAGGGCTGTTGGATATTGCCAAGGAAACTTGGGAAAGTGAGAGTTCTCCCCACAGGAGTGTGATTGAGCATGTCGCCCTGATGCAAGATCGAATTGCACAGGTAATGCCCATCGTGAAGGAACATTTGGCCCAAGCGCAGTTGGCACAGCAGAGAGTGTACAACCGTGGAGCCAAGACCCGTACCTTTTCCCCGGGGGATAGGATATTGGTACTTGTCCCTACGGTTGAAAGTAAATTCCTTGCCAAATGGCAAGGCCCCTACGAGATAATGGAAAAAGTGAGCGAAGTGAATTACAAGGTCAGACAACCAGGAAGGCGAAAGCCCGAACAGATCTATCACGTTAATCTGTTGAAAGCCTGGAGGGATAGAGAGTCCCTAGTCGCAGACACTTGGTCACCAGCTCAAACTGGTTGCGTGATTCCTGAGGTTGGAATCGCAGCCACCTTGTCACAACCCCAACAACAGGAGGTTAAGGAGTTTGTGCTTCGCAACAAGGAGGTATTCTCTGAGCTGCCGGGACAAACATCTGGGGTAGAGCATGACATTATTACCCCGCCCGGTGAAAGGGTGAAGTTAAAACCCTATCGGATCCCAGAGGCCCGACGGGAGGCAATACGGGAGGAAGTACAGAAAATGCTGAACTTAGGGGTGATAGAGGAGTCCCAAAGTGATTGGTCTAGTCCCATTGTGTTGGTGCCTAAACCGGATGGGAGCTGGCGATTTTGTAACGATTTTCGTCAGTTGAACAAAGTTACAAAATTTGACACCTACCCCATGCCACGTATAGATGAGTTGATCGACCGGCTGGGAACAGCCCGATACATGACGACTCTTGACCTCACAAAAGGGTATTGGCAAATCCCCCTGGCCAAGTCAGCCAAAGAGAAAACCGCATTTGTAACCCCAGACGGGGCGTTCCAATATAAAAGAATGCCGTTCGGGTTACAGAATGCGCCGGCCACATTCCAGCGGAAAATGGACCAGATGCTGAGGCCCCATCGGAAGTATGCTGCGGCTTACCTGGATGACGTAATTGTCCATAGCACAGATTGGGCCTCACATCTGCCAAAAGTGCAAGCAGTCCTGGACTCTGTTCGGGAAGCAGGGTTTACGGCTAACCCCAAGAAGTGTACCATTGGGCAGGAGGAGGCCAAATATCTTGGGTACACCATTGGGAGGGGAGTAATAAAACCCCAACTCAACAAAGTCGAGGCCATCCAGAGTTGGCCACGTCCCAACAGCAAGAAGCAGGTACGAGCCTTTCTGGGAATCGCTGGGTATTATCGGCGATTCATTCCCCACTTTGCTTCTAAGGCTGTGCCCCTAACCAACCTGACGAAGGGGAAAGGGTCGGTCATGATTAAATGGACCCCCGAGGCTGAGGCAGCATTCCAATTCTTGAAACAAGCCTTATGTAGCCAGCCAGTGTTGTACTCACCCGACTTCTCTAAAGACTTTGTCGTACAAAGTGATGCGTCAGATGTGGGGTTAGGAGCAGTATTGTCCCAGGTCTGGAACGGGGAAGAGCACCCAGTCATTTACCTCAGCAGGAAGTTGAAGTCCCATGAGGTAAATTACGCCACCGTTGAAAAGGAGTGTTTAGCGGTGAAGTGGGCTCTAGATTCCCTTCGGTACTACCTGTTAGGTAGGCACTTTGACATGGTTACGGATCACGCTCCGTTAAAGTGGATGGCTCAAAACAAGGAAACAAATAGAAGAGTGAATAGGTGGTTCCTGGCCCTCCAGGAATTCAACTTCACAGTAAAGCATCGCCCTGGCGTTCAAATGGGGAATGTGGATGCTTTGTCTCGAGTACATGAATGCCTGATTGCTGGTGTTCCAACCCCGAGGTTAAAACAAGAGGGGGGGGTATGTGACAGCAGGAAGGTAAAGTCACCTGGTTGCATCCAGGGGGGTAGATATATTTCGCCCAGATTCAGGCTTTACGCCGACTTATACAGCTAGGTGGAGAGTTGTATAAGCCCAGCTGAGACTAGTGGGCTCATGGATGACTCATACCTCTAGGGAGAGGGCTGGGCGTCGTGCAGACAGGGAGTTGATGAGACCAGCTGAACCTTGTCAGCTCATTTAGGCCTCTATAAGAAACTCCCAGATTCATTAGATGTTAGCTCATGCCTGGAAGCAGACCTGTGTGGACTGTCTAGGGAGAGTGAACCCCTGTGCGGTGAGAGAAAGCCTGTGTGGCTATATTTTGCTTGGACATTTAAAACCAGGGACTAGGACAGCACTAGGCTGATCCCAGTTGTTAGTTAGGAAACCTGTATGTTTAGTCAGAGGTCAAGTTGACCAGGATTTATTTTGTTTGTTTCTTTTGCTTTGCTGTGTTTTTGTCACTGTAAATAGAAAATAAACGGCACCTTTTTGATTTTGAAAACCACAACCTCCGTCTGCTGGGCCTGTTTTTGTGTGGGGAGCCCATCCCGGGGGTCACACACACCCGCTGCCGAGCAAACCCCCTCACACTACCTATAGTTTTCTGTCCCTAGAAAAAATGTTTTTTTAAAGCACACTATAGCACAAGGAGAATTCCCTCACTGTCCTTCCCTGTCCCTAGAAACAAGGATTATCACAGTGAAAGAAACTGACACTCTTCCTACCTATAGTTTTCTGTCCCTAGAAAAAATGTTTTTTTAAAGCACACTATAGCACAAGGAGAATTCCCTCACTGTCCTTCCCTGTCCCTAGAAACAAGGATTCGCACAGTAAAACACACTGACACTCTCCCTACCTATAGTTTTCTGTCCCTAGAAAAAATGTTTTTTTAAAGCACACTATAGCACAAGGAGAATTCCCTCACTGTCCTTCCCTGTCCCTAGAAACAAGGATTCGCACAGTAAAACACACTGACACTCTCCCTACCTATAGTTTTCTGTCCCTAGAAAAAATGTTTTTTTAAAGCACACTATAGCACAAGGAGAATTTCCCTCACTTTCCTTCCCTGTCCCTAGAAACAAGGATTATCACAGTGAAAGAAACTGACACTCTTCCTACCTATAGTTTTCTGTCCCTAGAAAAAATGTTTTTTTAAAGCACACTATAGCACAAGGAGAATTCCCTCACTGTCCTTCCCTGTCCCTAGAAACAAGGATTATCACAGTGAAAGAAACTGACACTCTTCCTACCTATAGTTTTCTGTCCCTAGAAAAAATGTTTTTTTAAAGCACACTATAGCACAAGGAGAATTCCCTCACTGTCCTTCCCTGTCCCTAGAAACAAGGATTCGCACAGTAAAACACACTGACACTCTCCCTACCTATAGTTTTCTGTCCCTAGAAAAAATGTTTTTTTAAAGCACACTATAGCACAAGGAGAATTCCCTCACTGTCCTTCCCTGTCCCTAGAAACAAGGATTCGCACAGTAAAACACACTGACACTCTCCCTACCTATAGTTTTCTGTCCCTAGAAAAAATGTTTTTTTAAAGCACACTATAGCACAAGGAGAATTTCCCTCACTTTCCTTCCCTGTCCCTAGAAACAAGGATTATCACAGTGAAAGAAACTGACACTCTTCCTACCTATAGTTTTCTGTCCCTAGAAAAAAAGTTTTTTTAAAGCACACTATAGCACAAGGAGAATTCCCTCACTGTCCTTCCCTGTCCCTAGAAACAAGGATTCGCACAGTAAAACACACTGACACTCTCCCTACCTATAGTTTTCTGTCCCTAGAAAAAATGTTTTTTTAAAGCACACTATAGCACAAGGAGAATTCCCTCACTGTCCTTCCCTGTCCCTAGAAACAAGGATTCGCACAGTAAAACACACTGACACTCTCCCTACCTATAGTTTTCTGTCCCTAGAAAAAATGTTTTTTTAAAGCACACTATAGCACAAGGAGAATTCCCTCACTGTCCTTCCCTGTCCCTAGAAACAAGGATTCGCACAGTAAAACACACTGACACTCTCCCTACCTATAGTTTTCTGTCCCTAGAAAAAATGTTTTTTTAAAGCACACTATAGCACAAGGAGAATTCCCTCACTGTCCTTCCCTGTCCCTAGAAACAAGGATTCGCACAGTAAAACACACTGACACTCTCCCTACCTATAGTTTTCTGTCCCTAGAAAAAATGTTTTTTTAAAGCACACTATAGCACAAGGAGAATTCCCTCACTGTCCTTCCCTGTCCCTAGAAACAAGGATTCGCACAGTAAAACACACTGACACTCTCCCTACCTATAGTTTTCTGTCCCTAGAAAAAATGTTTTTTTAAAGCACACTATAGCACAAGGAGAATTACCTCACTGTCCTTCCCTGTCCCTAGAAACAAGGATTCGCACAGTAAAACACACTGACACTCTCCCTACCTATAGTTTTCTGTCCCTAGAAAAAATGTTTTTTTAAAGCACACTATAGCACAAGGAGAATTCCCTCACTGTCCTTCCCTGTCCCTAGAAACAAGGATTCGCACAGTAAAACACACTGACACTCTCCCTACCTATAGTTTTCTGTCCCTAGAAAAAATGTTTTTTTAAAGCACACTATAGCACAAGGAGAATTCCCTCACTGTCCTTCCCTGTCCCTAGAAACAAGGATTATCACAGTGAAAGAAACTGACACTCTTCCTACCTATAGTTTTCTGTCCCTAGAAAAAATGTTTTTTTAAAGCACACTATAGCACAAGGAGAATTTCCCTCACTTTCCTTCCCTGTCCCTAGAAACAAGGATTATCACAGTGAAAGAAACTGACACTCTTCCTACCTATAGTTTTCTGTCCCTAGAAAAAATGTTTTTTTAAAGCACACTATAGCACAAGGAGAATTCCCTCACTGTCCTTCCCTGTCCCTAGAAACAGGGATTCGCACAGTAAAACACACTGACACTCTCCCTACCTATAGTTTTCTGTCCCTAGAAAAAAATGTTTTTTTAAAGCACACTATAGCACAAGGAGAATTCCCTCACTGTCCTTCCCTGTCCCTAGAAACAAGGATTCGCACAGTAAAACACACTGACACTCTCCCTACCTATAGTTTTCTGTCCCTAGAAAAAATGTTTTTTTAAAGCACACTATAGCACAAGGAGAATTCCCTCACTGTCCTTCCCTGTCCCTAGAAACAAGGATTCGCACAGTAAAACACACTGACACTCTCCCTACCTATAGTTTTCTGTCCCTAGAAAAAATGTTTTTTTAAAGCACACTATAGCACAAGGAGAATTCCCTCACTGTCCTTCCCTGTCCCTAGAAACAAGGATTCGCACAGTAAAACACACTGACACTCTCCCTACCTATAGTTTTCTGTCCCTAGAAAAAATGTTTTTTTAAAGCACACTATAGCACAAGGAGAATTCCCTCACTGTCCTTCCCTGTCCCTAGAAACAAGGATTCGCACAGTAAAACACACTGACACTCTCCCTACCTATAGTTTTCTGTCCCTAGAAAAAATGTTTTTTTAAAGCACACTATAGCACAAGGAGAATTCCCTCACTGTCCTTCCCTGTCCCTAGAAACAAGGATTCGCACAGTAAAACACACTGACACTCTCCCTACCTATAGTTTTCTGTCCCTAGAAAAAATGTTTTTTTAAAGCACACTATAGCACAAGGAGAATTCCCTCACTGTCCTTCCCTGTCCCTAGAAACAAGGATTATCACAGTGAAAGAAACTGACACTCTTCCTACCTATAGTTTTCTGTCCCTAGAAAAAATGTTTTTTTAAAGCACACTATAGCACAAGGAGAATTCCCTCACTGTCCTTCCCTGTCCCTAGAAACAGGGATTCGCACAGTAAAACACACTGACACTCTCCCTACCTATAGTTTTCTGTCCCTAGAAAAAATGTTTTTTTAAAGCACACTATAGCACAAGGAGAATTCCCTCACTGTCCTTCCCTGTCCCTAGAAACAAGGATTATCACAGTGAAAGAAACTGACACTCTTCCTACCTATAGTTTTCTCTCCCTAGAAAAAATGTTTTTTTAAAGCACACTATAGCACAAGGAGAATTCCCTCACTGTCCTTCCCTGTCCCTAGAAACAAGGATTCGCACAGTAAAACACACTGACACTCTCCCTACCTATAGTTTTCTGTCCCTAGAAAAAATGTTTTTTTAAAGCACACTATAGCACAAGGAGAATTCCCTCACTGTCCTTCCCTGTCCCTAGAAACAAGGATTCGCACAGTAAAACACACTGACACTCTCCCTACCTATCCTTCTCTTTCCCTAAACTAAAGGAATCCAGGTTAAGCAAAAAAAATTAAATGTCACTGTCCCTGCCTATGCTTCTCTTTCCCTGCTCCGGAACACACTACACTAGGCCGCCGTGCTGGCGGCCTTTTATAGTGTGGGGCGTGTACTAAACACCCTCAGCAATAATTGGCCACAGGCATCCTGCCTGTGGCCAATCATTGCTCTCCTCGCTGCCGGCGCTGTGATTGGCCAAGCATGCGGGGTCACAGTGCATGCTTGGCCAATCACAGCGCCTGGATGACACTGCGATGGCGTAGTGCATTGTGGGCCATTCGCGTCACTCGAATTTGGCGCGAACGGCCGAAATCGTTCGATCTTCGTTGAACGATCGAACAGCCGATGTTCGAGTCGAACGTATGTTCGACTCGAACACAAAGCTCATCCCTAGAAGGGAGATGTAGTATGCAGATCCTGACTTAAAGCGGAGCTAAACTGTATCTGAGCACCACAGACTGAAAATGCTATTTAATTCATTTCTAATATGAATTGTCGTCAGAGTCTTCGAGTCCTCGAGTGTGACAGTGATAACCCTAATGCACCAAGGCCTGAGGTGTGCCTTGGCCTAGCTGGTCAGTATGCCTGAAAAGTGGGCATACCCTGAATGTAAGAATAAGAATAAGGAAAATAGAATGAGTATGCATGAATCTGGGGGAACGGGTGGGTGGGAGCCCAGAAATGACGGCAACCCAGACCCGACAGGGGAGGAGGCTTAAGTAGCCCTCTCAGTCTCCTCCCACAAATACAGGCTGGCCTGCGGCCAGCCTTACCACTTGTCGTCAGAGTCTTCGAGTCCTCGAGTGTGACAGTGATAACCCTAATGCACCAAGGCCTGAGGTGTGCCTTGGCCTAGCTGGTCAGTATGCCTGAAAAGTGGGCAAAAAGAGACAACTGTAGGTGAAGAAGGGAAGGTAACGAACAGAGAAGTAGCACGCACCCGGACGGCAACAGTATCTGAACCCGGTCCCGTGCAAGAATGGAATAAGCCTGATGCCCGGCACAATCCAAACATGAGAATGACCTGCTAGCAAATGAGAGGATACGTGGGGGAAAGGAAGCGAAGGCTGGCCCGAGGAGCCTCTGCAACCGATGGGCGAGTAGATCGTAATACTCCAACCGGACATCAAAGATGTGCCTCCGGCCTACCCATACTAGGTATGGGGAAGAGAGGGAGAGGGCAAAAATTGACAACTGGCAGGAGTTGTAGGACTGGATACCTGGAGGATGGGTTGCCGGAGTAGGCAGAAAAGGCCAAGCGCTACGGCAATCAGCATAGTCAAGCATGGGAGAAACATGCCAGACACAGAACACTGGTCCCACCTGACTCAATCGGATCGTGCCACCGCCTGTGACCTGACAAGCGACTGAATCCTGAACCTAGAAAGGAAGGTCAGACTCCATCCCGGGCAAGAAGTCTCATGGCATGATGCAGACATGCCTGGACAAAAGATCAGAGCCGCTAGCGGAACCCCAACCCACCCCTGTGGCCGACAAGGGGCCGTGGCTCAGCACACACCCCAAGAAAGACTGTGAAACCCTAGGTGGTGACCAGGGCCTCAGCAACAGAACGACGATTTTAGTAAAATGAAGACTGCTTCCTACCCAAGGGTGAACCCAGTGATGAATGACATCCGCACCAATCAACTAGCCCTGGCAACGGGCAGGACTGATGGAAGCGAGTGCAAGCAATGTTTGATGAAGGCGAAGATGCCAGCGCAGCCCAACCTGAGAACACAAACCAGAGAAATGACAGACAACCAGACATGAGAACAACAACGAGCCTACCTAAGAAGAAGAGAACATGCAGAAGTGACAAGACCACCGCGCGTACATGAACCTGATGACGGATGACCCCCCCCACCTTGTGTGAGTGGCGAGTGAGCCCGAGTAACCTGTAGCGCAGAGACAGGCAATTAACTGAACACTCAGGGCTGGTGTACCCACGGACCGTGGTGGGTGATCGTATAGGTGTAAGAATGAACGTGCATCGTATGACGTATGGTATACGGGCGAGAAGATTGTGGTCAACAATCATTAAAAATGAAACCTCAGCCCGTATGGATCTGTAGACGTGACAGATCCGGAAATGTGTGCCCTAACTAACCCAGGTACAAACATGGACGAAGATAACATGATACATAGAAACCAACAAAGAAGAGAACAGCTACCGGAGTATGCCGTGACTGGACCACAACACCCCTCTGGAACGCGAAGACTGAAACGTTGCAACGGAAATGCTGAGACTGAATGCTGAGGCGGAAATGCTAAGACAGAAATCTAGGGGCATAAATGCAAGGACAGAAATGCTGAAACGGAAACGTTTGAGGCAGAAATGTGAAGATGGAAACGCTGAGACTGCAACGCTGAGGCAGAAATGGAAAGACGGAAATCCTGGAGGCAGAACGCTAAGACAGGAATGCTGAGGCAGAAACGCAATGCCAGAATCCTGAGGCAGAACGCAGAGCAGAAACACCATGACAGAAAACCCAGCGGCAGATACGCTATGATGGAAATGCTGAGACTGGACACGGAGACAGAAATACTGGGGCAGAATGCTACGACGGACACGCAGCAACAGAAAACCTGGGGCAGAAAACGCAGACAGAAAACCTGGGGCAGAAAACGCAGACAGAAAACCTGGGGCAGAAAACGCAGACAGAAAACCTGGGGCAGAAAACGCAGACAGAAAACCTGGGGCAGAAAACGCAGACAGAAATCCTGGGGCAGAAAACGCAGACAGAAATCCTGGGGCAGAAAACGCAGACAGAAATCCTGGGGCAGAAAACGCAGACAGAAATCCTGGGGCAGAAAACGCAGACAGAAATCCTGGGGCAGAAAACGCAGACAGAAATCCTGGGGCAGAAAACGCAGACAGAAATCCTGGGGCAGAAAACGCAGACAGAAATCCTGGGGCAGAAAAACGTAGACAGAAATCTCGGGGCAGAAATGCTGAGGCAAAAAACGCAGACAGCAATACTTGGGCAGAAAAGCTATGACAGGAACGCCGGGCAGAAAACGCTATGACAGGAACGCTATGACAGGAACGCCGGGGCAGAGACGCAATGACAGAAATGCCGGGGCAGAAACGCAATGACAGAAATGCCGGGGCAGAAACGCAATGACAGAAATGCCGGGGCAGAAACGCAATGACAGAAATGCTGGGGCAGAAACGCAATGACAGAAATGCTGGGGCAGAAACGCAATGACAGAAATGCTGGGGCAGAAATGCAATGACAGAAATGCTGGGGCAGAAATGCAATGACAGAAATGCTGGGGCAGAAATGCAATGACAGAAATGCTGGGGCAGAAATGCAATGACAGAAATGCTGGGGCAGAAATGCAATGACAGAAATGCTGGGGCAGAAATGCAATGACAGAAATGCTGGGGCAGAAATGCAATGACAGAAATGCTGGGGCAGAAATGCAATGACAGAAATGCTGGGGCAGAAATGCAATGACAGAAATGCTGGGGCAGAAACGAAATGACAGAAATGCAATGACAGAAATGCTGGGGCAGAAACGCAATGACAGAAACGCTGAGGCAGGAAACGCAATGACAGAAAACGCCGGGGCAGAAACGCAATGACAGAAATGCCAGGGCAGAAATGCCAGGGCAGAAATGCCGGGGCAGAAACGCAATGACAGAAATGACGGGGCAGAAACGCAATGACAGAAATGACGGGGCAGAAACGCAATGACGGGGCAGAAACGCAATGACAGAAATGACGGGGCAGAAACGCAATGACAGAAATGACGGGGCAGAAACGCAATGACAGAAATGACGGGGCAGAAACGCAATGACAGAAATGACGGGGCAGAAACGCAATGACAGAAATGCCGGGGCAGAAACGCAATGACAGAAATGCCGGGGCAGAAACGCAATGACAGAAATGCCGGGGCAGAAACGCAATGACAGAAATGACGGGGCAGAAACGCAATGACAGAAATGACGGGGCAGAAAACGCAATGACAAACGCTGGGGGAGAACGCAATGACAGAAATGCTAGGGCAGAAACGCAATGACAAATGCCGGGGTAGAAACGCAAAGACAGAAATGCTGGGGCAGAAACGCAATGACAGAAATGCTGGGGTAGAAACGCAATGACAGAAATGCTGGGGTAGAAACGCAATGACAGAAATGCTGGGGTAGAACTCAATGACAGAAATGCCGGGGTAGAAACTCAATGACAGAAATGCCGGGGTAGAACGCAATGACAGAAATGCCGGGGTAGAAATGCAATGACAGAAATGCCGGACACCAAACGGATGGCCCCCCATCTCTTGACACCAGCATGGACAGCCTCCCATCCTTAGACAACAGCATGGACGCCCCCCCTCTCTATACCAGCATGGACAGTCCCCCCTCTGTACCAGCATGGACGCCCCCCCCCCCCTCACAACACCAGCATGGACGCCCCCCCTCTCTCTACCATCATGGACGTCCCCCCCTCTCTCTACCATCATGGATGTCCCCCCCTCTCTATACCAGCATGGACGCCCCCCCTCTCTATGCCAGCATGGACGCCCCCCCCTCTCAACATCAGCATGGACGACGCCCCCCCTCCCATACTCCGAGCCCCGGGAAGGATTAAACAGCCGAGTGGGCGGCCTGACAAGATGCCAGCGTGAGTTTAGAGGAGTGAGTGGGTGGGTGGGCGCCCAAACAGACAGGGTGGAGGAGCGGGCGGCCCTGCAAAAGATGGCGGCGTGCGCTCGGAGGAGGGAGTGGGTGGAGGGCGGGCAGCCTGCATGAGTCCCAACGTGTGGAAGGACGGATGAGCGGGCGGGTGACCCCCCCCCCCTCTGAAGCCGGCATGAGCCCAACGAAAGATGACCCAGTGCGATCAGAGGAGTGGGAGGGAGGACGGACGGACGGACCCCCCCCCCTCACTGTGCGAGCCCGGAGGAGTGGGAGGCAGGACGGAGTGGCCCTCCCCTGAGTCCGAGCCCGGAAGGAGGAGCAGGTAACAAGCGGGCGGCCCTGCACCCGAAGCTGGCGTGTGTCCGGCCGTAAGGACAGTGAAGAGCGGGGGGGAGATTGAGAAGACAACAGGCGGTCCCTCAGAAGATTGAGCAGCGAGGAGTGGTGGGGCCCCCTCCCCACCCGACCATGCGGGATTAGCCCAGCAAGGAAGGTGGATGGATGGATGGACAGACGCCGCCCCCCTCCCCCCGGCGAGCGCACCGTGGGAAGCGGGCGGCACCCAGCCAGAGAGAGGCCAGATGAAGCCCTGCGGAAGTGGTGGGTGGAAGGAAGGATAGCAAGGAAGGTGGATGTGGAGACAGACGAGACCCCCCGGGGCTGGGAGAAGCGGACGGGCGGCCCCCATGGTGCAGGATGGAACATGGCCTGCAAGGGAGGGGGGGGGCGGGCTGCCCCCACGAAGCTAAAGGAACACAGGGGTAGAGGAACGATACCATGAAACGGCCGACCACCGTGCTGTAAGGAGGCCGGACATGACGTGCGTCGGCGGCGTCGCCCAGAAATGACGGCAACCCAGACCCGACAGGGGAGGAGGCTTAAGTAGCCCTCTCAGTCTCCTCCCACAAATACAGGCTGGCCTGCGGCCAGCCTTACCACTTATTATCCCAAACTAATGTAGCCACCATATCTATAGACTGGTAAGCTATAATCACTTAAAATGTTGTTTTTGTTTGTGTTTGTGTAGATGTGTTTTAACCACCTCGCGCCCGCCGTACGAGAATATACGGCCGCAAGGTGGTTGTTAAATGCCGGGAGGCCGTTATTATACGCCCTCCGCTATTTGGCCACTTGGGGGGCGCTCGAGCGCCGCCGGCGGCGCTTCACTGCAATGCCGATGCGCGTGCCTGGCGGCCGCGATGTCCGCCAGGCACCCCCGATCGGCGGTTACAGAGACAAGGACATGGATCTGTGTGTGTAAACACAGAGATCCATATTCTGTCAGGGAGAGGGGACCGATGCTGTGTCCCTTGTACATAGGGACACAGATCGGTCACCTCCCCCAGTCAGTCCCCTCCCCCCACAGTAACAATCACTCCCAGGGAACACATTTAACCCCTTCCTCGCCCCCTAGTGTTAACCCCTTCCCTGCCAGTCACATTTATACAGTAATCAGTGCATATTTATAGCACTGTTCGCTGTATAAATGTGAATGGTCCCAAATTAGTGTCAAAAGTGTCCGATGTGTCCGCCATAATGTCGCAGTCACAAAAAAAATCACTGATCGCCGCCATTACTACTAAAAAAAATATATATATAAAAATGCCATAAAACGATCCCCCTATTTTGTAAACGCTATAACTTTTGCGCAAACCAATCAATAAACGCTGATTGCGATTTTTTTTTACCAAAAATATGTAGAAGAATACGTATCGGCCTAAACTGAGGAAAAAAATATAAAAAAAAAAAAAATTGGGATTTTTATTATAGCAAAAATCAAAAAATATTGCTTTTTTTTCAAAATTGTCGCTCTATTTTTGTTTATAGCGCAAAAAATAAAAACCGCCGAGGTGATCAAATACCACCAAAAGAAAGCTCTATTTGTGCGAAAAAAAGGACGTCAATTTTGTTTGGGAGCCACGTCGCACGACCGCGCAATTGTCATTCAAAGCATGACAGTGCTGAAAGCTGAAATTTCGCCTGGGCAGGAAGGGGGTATATGTGCCCAGTAAGGAAGGGGTTAAAGTGCATGTATTACCATAATTGTTATTTCATTTTGAACAGCACATAGGTAAGGTTTAAATCTCCAGTCAGTTTATTTTCTACTGTCAGTGTCCTGACAGCAACTGGCCAACACCAGCTCCCATTGCCCCACTCATTGTATCTCATTGGGAGGATTTTCCTTTACTTCCTGTCTCTGAGACAGAACAAGAAGCTAGAGAAAATGTCTTAAAAGTGTAGCACTTACCCCCATTTAAGGGACCGGCTGGTTTTGTTGGGTCTGCAAACTACCTCTAAGGCTTCCGTTGTCAGGGTATGGAAAGTCTCCAGAAAGGCCAATATCCACACAAATGTAAAACCCAAACAGTCATGCCGCGTACACACGATCGATTTTCTCGACGGTGAAAATACAGTTGAGAAAATCGATGGGAAAAACGAGGGAACGGCTTGGTTCCCTACACACGCCCGTTTTTCCCGACATTTTTCTCTTTGTCGAGAAAAACGACCGTGTGTAGGCTCCGCGGCAGTGTTTCCCTATGGGAAAACTGCCACGGAAAAAAACGACGGGAATCACGACGAGAAAACTTAGAGCATGTTCTAATTTTTCTCGTCGTGATTAATGCCGTTTTTCCCATCGTGAAAAATGACAAAAAGCCCACAGACGATCGTTTTTCTCGTCCAAAGGAAAAAATGTAATTTTTCTCGACGGGAAAAATGATCGTGTGTACGTGGCACCAGGCTTTATTTACTTTGCTGAGGAATCTTGAGAGGAAAGTAGGATACGAGAGAAAAAAAACACAGGGGAAGGTTCAGGCACGCAGCACTAAAGTCACAATCATCGCCACACAAGCCTGAGTGGGTATAGGGATACGATCAGGAATCCTCTGCCACAGGATTATCAAAAGTCCCGAACCTCCCAGCCAAGCAATAGTGAGAGAACCTTTATGCCAGATTGGCGTATTGCAGGGCTTGTAATAATGGATCCCTCCTTAGGGGAGCTCCAGGCCTCCTCCCAAGACAGCAGTACCATCGCTAGTCTCCTCTGGGGCAGATCCTCCCCTGGTCTCCTTCCCTAAACGTGTGCTTCCCGCAGGTGGGTAGCTCAGGATCCCTTCCGAAGGTATAGGCCCCAGCCAGCAGAGCTGGGCCTACCAGGTAGCGATGCAGCCTCGGGCTGAAGGTGCCCGGGGCCAGAACACACTTGCACCTCGTGCCATGCGGGCCACAAGGCGCGCACACAGGACAGGCCCGACTGGCCCCCAAAAAAAACGAACCAACCTCAAATGCGTCTGCCCCTTATGTACCCCCTCCCAGCATGCACAGCAGGAAGACCACGCCCACTGCACGGCTGCCGAGAATGGACACCCAAGGTGTTGTAATACCCCTGTAGTTCAACCTATGCCGGTGGTGACAGTGCCACCTACAGGCAAACAGGGAACATTACTGCCAGGCAGTATCACACCCAGAGCAGAAGCAAATTTAGAACAATCAATTGGTCTGAGCCCAACTACTGGCTCAGACTACCCTTAAATTTACACATAGCGCCCCCAAATATTGGGGGGGGGGGCGCTACAAAAGCAAGGTCATATACCTACCTATAAGAACATTTCCCCTCTATTTTATATTGGAGATAATGTGGGTTGGGTTTCTTGTCACTTTCTGTCCCTGTGACAATGACTCTTATGCCGCGTACACACGGTCGGAATTTCCGAGGAAAAAAGTCAGACGGAATTTTTTCATCGGATATTCCGACCATGTGTGTGCCCCATCGGACTTTATCCGTCAGAATTTCTGTTCGTGTGTAGGGAACTCCGATGGAGAAAAAAACACGCATGTTTGGAATCAAGTCAACGCATGCTCAGAAGCATTGAATTAAATTTTTCTTGGCTCGTCATAGTGTTATATGTCACCGCGTTCTTGGCGGTCGGAATTTGGTGTGACAGTGTGTATGCAAGACAGCTTGAACGGAATTCTGTCGGAAAAACCTGCTGGTTGAAGGAAACAAATCACTAATCTTTGGCCAGCCTAACCAACAGACAGCAATAAGAATCCAATCAAAATATGTACAAAAAAAATAAAATGTTTATATAGAAAGTGCCTATAGCAATGAAAAATAACTCTGTAACAAAGTCAGGTGTCTTTTCTAAACACAATTTTCATTGACTATACAGTATTTGCATCGATTTCAAATCTACCATGTGGATTAAATCTTATGTAGCGCCCTGATCCTGATGATCAGGCGCTATATTTAAATTTAGTGGGTATCTGAGCCACTTACTGGCTCAGATCTGATTGTAAAGGCTAAATTGGCCTCTGTTTCGGCTGTGACTGTGTTGGAAGGATTTACCGCTGTTCACCGGTAGGTGGCGTTACCACCACAGGCCAGTGTTGGAACACAACCAAGCCAGAGCGGATTTGGTATCTTTCCCCTGGAACAGCTCAGTGGGAGTGGTTCCCCCCTGGGCATACTGGGAAAGGGTATTTAAGGGGCAGACGCCATTGTTCTGGGCTCGTTTTTACCATGCGGCCCTCCTGGCCCAAGGCGTGTGTCGCTGCCTGTCTCGTTTTCCCGCCTCGGGGCCTGCTGGCGAGGCTGTGCACCTGCAAAGTAGGCCCAGATGTCCTATCTGGGGCCTATGGCTCGGGGGTGATCCTGTGCTGTTTGTCCTGAGTGAGGAAGCCACTAAATGGAGGAACCGGGGGAGGACCCGTCCTGGAGAGAACCCAGCGGAAGGCTGGTATCCTGGGAGGAGGCCTGGTGACTCTATTGGAGGATGCATCCTAGCCGAATGCTACCCTGCAGTATCACCGGTCCGGCTTAAAGGCTCTGATACTGCTCGGCTGAACACTTGCTAAGTCCTTTGGCAGAGGATTAAGTTATAATTTGTCCACATCGCCCAATCCTGTGGCAGAGAATTGTCTACCTGTTCTACTTTCATCAAGTCTGTGGCAGAGACTTTGGGTCCGTGCTCCACCCCGGCTGCTATGCCGGTGAGAGAGGTCTATCAGGGTGAGAAACTTCCACTCAAAGGAAAGTGGTATGTGTACTTTGTTTAGTGTCGTTTTGAAACCTAAAGTTCCTCAGTGCTCTGCATCCCGTGCCTGAACTTCCCCTAACCCTCCGTCCTTTTTTTCCTGCAAGTTGGTGAGAAATAAAAGCAAAGAAAAGGGATTTACAACTTGTGTGGACATTGAGGTTTCTCCTGAAGTGTATAGACTCTCATCCCCTAGACAACGAATGGTGGGGTAACGTTCATTGACCCAAAAACCAGCAGCTCCTACGGGGATAGTACTACACATGGGGGCTCGTCCTGGATTTGCCGTTGCCCCTAACAACTGAATTAAGAGATTTTATTTTCAACCAAGAGTCTACACTAAGGAGGGCACTGGACTGTGTTTTGCAAGGGGTTAAGTGTGCAGATCGCTTTGTTGCCGCATGGGCTGCGGGCGGAGCTAAGAAGGCCCGGGAGCTACGTGCAGAGAGGAACAAGGGGGAGGAGTCCCCGCCTGTTGCGTCAGACGCGTGTGTGTGTCTGGCGCCAAAGACCAGAAGCTGCTAGGTCAAGCCAGAGAATAGGAGAGCAGTCATGTCGTTATATTCGTGGGCACCATCCATGTCGGGGCCTAGAATGCTCTCCATACCCATCGCTGTGGGTGACGCACCATCCGGAGCCTTGTTGACGGATACAGGGATCCGACTGAAGCCACACGGGCGCTTCGTCCTTCATACAAGCAGAGATGTGAAAGCTCTGGGCATGTTGTGCCCTAAATGTGAGGGACTGGTGTTACAGTTACGTCCATTTGCCCGATGTCTGTCCTGCGGGGAGTATTTTTTCGAGGTGGAACAACCCACTATGGGATAAACTGGAATACAGGCACCGCCACGTTGGAAGATGTTGCCTTCGCCCCTGCGGTTCAGCCTGCACTCACCACGCCTGCTACAGTGAGTGATTCCGGGAGAAATGTCGCTGCTACCACAGAGCCACCAGTGGACATCGCTCCAGACACCACGTCTACGGCACTCATCCCCGTCGCCCCTACTCAGCGGAAAGTGGGGTACGTGAAGGCCTCCTGCAGCCGCGGTCGAGGCCTGCCCCAGAGACCACCAGAACCAGACCCCGGGAGAGGTGATATCCCTGGGAGGTCCACGTCAGGAAACGGTAAGAAATCGGGGGGAAAAGTATTCAGGACTGTACATAACTGGTTGCTGGCAGAAGAGAATAAATCTTTGTCAGATTTTTGTGGAAACATATCATTGTCTATGTCCCAGGAGTAGGGATGAGCTTCGTGTTCGAGTCGAACATACGTTCGACTCGAACATCGGCTGTTCGATCGTTCGACGAAGATCGAACGATTTGGGCCGTTCGCGCCAAATTCGAGTGACGCGAACGGCCCACAATGCACTACGCCATCGCAGTGTCATCCAGGCGCTGTGATTGGCCAAGCATGCACTGTGACCCCGCATGCTTGGCCAATCACAGCGCCGGCAGCGAGGAGAGCAATGATTGGCCACAGGCAGGATGCCTGTGGCCAATTATTGCTGAGGGTGTTTAGTACACGCCCCACACTATAAAAGGCCGCCAGCACGGCGGCCTAGTGTAGTGTGTTCCGGAGCAGGGATAGAGCAGCATAGGCAGGGACAGTGACTTTTATTTCTTTCTTGCTTAACCTGGATTCCTTTAGTTTAGGGAAAGAGAAGGATAGGTAGGGAGAGTGTCAGTGTGTTTTGTGCTTGTGCTATATTGTGCTTAAAAAAAACATTTTTTCTAGGGACAGAAAACTGTAGGTAGGGAGAGTGTGTCAGTTTCTTTCACTGTCAAAGTCCTTGTTTCCAGGGACCTGGAAGGACAGTGAGTGAATTCTCCTTGTGCTAAATTGTGCTTAAAAAAAAACATTTTTTCTAGGGACAGAAAACTGTAGGTAGGGAGAGTGTGTCAGTTTCTTTCACTGTCAAAGTCCTTGTTTCCAGGGACCTGGAAGGACAGTGAGTGAATTCTCCTTGTGCTAAATTGTGCTTAAAAAAAACATTTTTTCTAGGGACAGAAAACTGTAGGTAGGGAGAGTGTGTCAGTTTCTTTCACTGTCAAAGTCCTTGTTTCCAGGGACCTGGAAGGACAGTGAGTGAATTCTCCTTGTGCTAAATTGTGCTTAAAAAAAAAAAATTTCTAGGGACAGAAAACTGTAGGTAGGGAGAGTGTGTCAGTTTCTTTCACTGTCAAAGTCCTTGTTTCCAGGGACCTGGAAGGACAGTGAGTGAATTCTCCTTGTGCTAAATTGTGCTTAAAAAAAACATTTTTTCTAGGGACAGAAAACTGTAGGTAGGGAGAGTGTGTCAGTTTCTTTCACTGTCAAAGTCCTTGTTTCCAGGGACCTGGAAGGACAGTGAGTGAATTCTCCTTGTGCTAAATTGTGCTTAAAAAAAACATTTTTTCTAGGGACAGAAAACTGTAGGTAGGGAGAGTGTGTCAGTTTCTTTCACTGTCAAAGTCCTTGTTTCCAGGGACCTGGAAGGACAGTGAGTGAATTCTCCTTGTGCTAAATTGTGCTTAAAAAAAACATTTTTTCTAGGGACAGAAAACTGTAGGTAGGGAGAGTGTGTCAGTTTCTTTCACTGTCAAAGTCCTTGTTTCCAGGGACCTGGAAGGACAGTGAGTGAATTCTCCTTGTGCTAAATTGTGCTTAAAAAAAACATTTTTTCTAGGGACAGAAAACTGTAGGTAGGGAGAGTGTGTCAGTTTCTTTCACTGTCAAAGTCCTTGTTTCCAGGGACCTGGAAGGACAGTGAGTGAATTCTCCTTGTGCTAAATTGTGCTTAAAAAAAAACATTTTTTCTAGGGACAGAAAACTGTAGGTAGGGAGAGTGTGTCAGTTTCTTTCACTGTCAAAGTCCTTGTTTCCAGGGACCTGGAAGGACAGTGAGTGAATTCTCCTTGTGCTAAATTGTGCTTAAAAAAAACATTTTTTCTAGGGACAGAAAACTGTAGGTAGGGAGAGTGTGTCAGTTTCTTTCACTGTCAAAGTCCTTGTTTCCAGGGACCTGGAAGGACAGTGAGTGAATTCTCCTTGTGCTAAATTGTGCTTAAAAAAAACATTTTTTCTAGGGACAGAAAACTGTAGGTAGGGAGAGTGTGTCAGTTTCTTTCACTGTCAAAGTCCTTGTTTCCAGGGACCTGGAAGGACAGTGAGTGAATTCTCCTTGTGCTAAATTGTGCTTAAAAAAAACATTTTTTCTAGGGACAGAAAACTGTAGGTAGGGAGAGTGTGTCAGTTTCTTTCACTGTCAAAGTCCTTGTTTCCAGGGACCTGGAAGGACAGTGAGTGAATTCTCCTTGTGCTAAATTGTGCTTAAAAAAAACATTTTTTCTAGGGACAGAAAACTGTAGGTAGGGAGAGTGTGTCAGTTTCTTTCACTGTCAAAGTCCTTGTTTCCAGGGACCTGGAAGGACAGTGAGTGAATTCTCCTTGTGCTAAATTGTGCTTAAAAAAAACATTTTTTCTAGGGACAGAAAACTGTAGGTAGGGAGAGTGTGTCAGTTTCTTTCACTGTCAAAGTCCTTGTTTCCAGGGACCTGGAAGGACAGTGAGTGAATTCTCCTTGTGCTAAATTGTGCTTAAAAAAAACATTTTTTCTAGGGACAGAAAACTGTAGGTAGGGAGAGTGTGTCAGTTTCTTTCACTGTCAAAGTCCTTGTTTCCAGGGACCTGGAAGGACAGTGAGTGAATTCTCCTTGTGCTAAATTGTGCTTAAAAAAAACATTTTTTTCTAGGGACAGAAAACTGTAGGTAGGGAGAGTGTGTCAGTTTCTTTCACTGTCAAAGTCCTTGTTTCCAGGGACCTGGAAGGACAGTGAGTGAATTCTCCTTGTGCTAAATTGTGCTTAAAAAAAACATTTTTTCTAGGGACAGAAAACTGTAGGTAGGGAGAGTGTGTCAGTTTCTTTCACTGTCAAAGTCCTTGTTTCCAGGGACCTGGAAGGACAGTGAGTGAATTCTCCTTGTGCTAAATTGTGCTTAAAAAAAACATTTTTTCTAGGGACAGAAAACTGTAGGTAGGGAGAGTGTGTCAGTTTCTTTCACTGTCAAAGTCCTTGTTTCCAGGGACCTGGAAGGACAGTGAGTGAATTCTCCTTGTGCTAAATTGTGCTTAAAAAAAACATTTTTTCTAGGGACAGAAAACTGTAGGTAGGGAGAGTGTGTCAGTTTCTTTCACTGTCAAAGTCCTTGTTTCCAGGGACCTGGAAGGACAGTGAGTGAATTCTCCTTGTGCTAAATTGTGCTTAAAAAAAACATTTTTTCTAGGGACAGAAAACTGTAGGTAGGGAGAGTGTGTCAGTTTCTTTCACTGTCAAAGTCCTTGTTTCCAGGGACCTGGAAGGACAGTGAGTGAATTCTCCTTGTGCTAAATTGTGCTTAAAAAAAACATTTTTTTCTAGGGACAGAAAACTGTAGGTAGGGAGAGTGTGTCAGTTTCTTTCACTGTCAAAGTCCTTGTTTCCAGGGACCTGGAAGGACAGTGAGTAAATTCTCCTTGTGCTAAATTGTGCTTAAAAAAAACATTTTTTCTAGGGACAGAAAACTGTAGGTATGGAGAGTGTGTCAGTTTCTTTCACTGTCAAAGTCCTTGTTTCCAGGGACCTGGAAGGACAGTGAGTGAATTCTCCTTGTGCTAAATTGTGCTTAAAAAAAACATTTTTTCTAGGGACAGAAAACTGTAGGTAGGGAGAGTGTGTCAGTTTCTTTCACTGTCAAAGTCCTTGTTTCCAGGGACCTGGAAGGACAGTGAGTGAATTCTCCTTGTGCTAAATTGTGCTTAAAAAAAACATTTTTTCTAGGGACAGAAAACTGTAGGTAGGGAGAGTGTGTCAGTTTCTTTCACTGTCAAAGTCCTTGTTTCCAGGGACCTGGAAGGACAGTGAGTGAATTCTCCTTGTGCTAAATTGTGCTTAAAAAAAACATTTTTTCTAGGGACAGAAAACTGTAGGTAGGGAGAGTGTGTCAGTTTCTTTCACTGTCAAAGTCCTTGTTTCCAGGGACCTGGAAGGACAGTGAGTGAATTCTCCTTGTGCTAAATTGTGCTTAAAAAAAACATTTTTTCTAGGGACAGAAAACTGTAGGTAGGGAGAGTGTGTCAGTTTCTTTCACTGTCAAAGTCCTTGTTTCCAGGGACCTGGAAGGACAGTGAGTGAATTCTCCTTGTGCTAAATTGTGCTTAAAAAAAACATTTTTTCTAGGGACAGAAAACTGTAGGTAGGGAGAGTGTGTCAGTTTCTTTCACTGTCAAAGTCCTTGTTTCCAGGGACCTGGAAGGACAGTGAGTGAATTCTCCTTGTGCTAAATTGTGCTTAAAAAAAACATTTTTTCTAGGGACAGAAAACTGTAGGTAGGGAGAGTGTGTCAGTTTCTTTCACTGTCAAAGTCCTTGTTTCCAGGGACCTGGAAGGACAGTGAGTGAATTCTCCTTGTGCTAATTTGTGCTTAAAAAAAACATTTTTTCTAGGGACAGAAAACTGTAGGTAGGGAGAGTGTGTCAGTTTCTTTCACTGTCAAAGTCCTTGTTTCAAGGGACAGAGAAGGACACCTGAAGGTAGCCCTTATTGCTTTTTTCCCATCTCCCTGCAGGCCATCTATTAGAATGTCTGGAAGGCAAACAAGGAGAGGCAGACAGTCAGGAGGCAATAAAAGAGGGCAAGCAGGCTCTGTGTCTGGGGGCAACAGTGCTGGTCGTGGACGCGGTGCATTGTCATCAGCACATGGCCATGGGACACGCTTGTCCTTCTTTTCGGCAGCTGGACATGTTGAGCCACATCATGCCGAAGACTTGGTAGAGTGGATGACCAAGCCCTCCTCCTCCTCCTCATCCTCTCTCACCCAGGCTCAGGGTACTGGAAAAGCAGCTGCCAAAGCGTCCTCTTCCCTGGTATCAATGTCAGACTCATCATCAGTCACTCCTTCCCTAGACCCACCATGTCCTCCTCCTGAGGAGTCCCCCGAACTGTTTCAGCACAGTGTTGGGTACATGCTCCAGGAGGATGCCCAGCGTTTCGAAGGGTCTGATGATGAAACCCAGCTAGAGGAAGGCAGTAGCGTGAGAGCAGACAGAGGGGATGCTCAAGAAGGACACCAATCTGGCAGTCATGTTCCAGCAGCTGCAGCATACTGCCAGATTGGCTCCAGTGATGAGGAGGGAGGTGATGATGAGGTCACTGACTCCACGTGGGTGCCTAATAGGAGAGAGGAGGAGGAGGAGGATGAGGAGGAGGCACATCTCCAACGAGGCAGGATGCCCTTTGGTGGCCAGCGTAAGGGCAGTACACCGACGGAATCACACCGCAGAGCTCCGCCTGTGCAGGGCGCTGCCTCTGCCCGTCATTCAAAAAGTTCTTTGGTGTGGGCCTTTTTTGAGGCTAGTGCATCAGATCGCACAGCTGCTGTTTGCAACATATGTCTCAAGCGTATATCGCGTGGCCAAAACATCAGCCGCTTGGGTACCACATGCCTGACCAGACATATGTTGACCTGCCATGCAGCTCGTTGGCAAGCCTACCTCAAAGACCCACACCAAAGAACAAAGCGGACCTCTCCTTGCACCGCATCAGCTGGGATCTCCAACCCCACTATAACTTCAGTCCTCTCTGAAACATGCACTGAGAGGAATGAAGGTGTAGAATTAGGTGTGTCACAGCCAAGTACTTGCGGCCACTCTGCTAGCAGTACACCGACATCCGATTCTAGCAGGCAAATTTCCCTGCCCCAGCTGCTGGACCGTTGAAAGAAGTTCACTCCCAGCCATCCACATGCCCAGCGGTTGAATGCTAGCTTGGCTAAATTGCTAGCGCTTCAACTGCTGCCTTTTCAGTTGGTAGACTCGGCCCCCTTCCGTGAGTTTGTGCAATGTGCGGTTCCTCAGTGGCAGGTTCCCAAACGCCACTTTTTCTCACGGAAGGCTATTCCGGCTCTCTACCGGCATGTGGAAGGCAATGTCTTGGCCTCGCTGGACAGGGCGGTCAGCGGTAAGGTGCATATTACCGCTGACTCATGGTCCAGCAGGCATGGACAGGGACGTTACCTTTCTTTCACGGCCCATTGGGTCACTCTTTTGGCAGCTGGGAAGGATGCAGGACAAGGTGCAGTAGTGTTGGAGGTTGTCCCACCGCCACGCCTCCAAAATGCTACTACTGGTTGTGACACACCTCTCTCCTCCACCCCCTCCTCTTCTTCTTCCTCCATGACCTCTTCCTGTGGTTTGTCCTATGAACCAGCGGTGCTCCGTAGCCGTTCACGGGGCTACGCAAGTACGCAGGCAAAAAGATGCCATGCCGTGCTTGCGCTGGTGTGTTTGGGGGACAGAAGCCACACTGGGGCAGAGGTCCTGTCTGCTCTGCAGGGCCAGGCCGAGAGGTGGTTGACGCCACGCCAGCTTAAGCCAGGAATGGTGGTTTGCGACAATGGCACCAACCTCCTCTCCGCCCTCCGACAGGGACAACTGACCCATGTGCCCTGTGTGGCTCACGTCCTTAACCTGGTGGTGCAGCGGTTCTTGGGCAGGTACCCGGGCTTACAGGATGTCCTGAGGCAGGCCAGAAAAGTCTGTGTGCATTTCCGCAGATCTTATAATGCCAGTGCTCGCCTGGCTGAGCTGCAAAAGGAGTTGAACCTGCCCAAGAACCGCCTTATATGTGACATGCCCACCAGGTGGAACTCAACGTTGGCCATGCTGCGGCGGCTGCACACGCAGCAGAGGGCCATCAATGAGTACCTGTGCGACTACGGCACCAGGACAGGGTCAGGGGAGCTTGGTTTTTTTTCTCCACGCCAGTGGGGCATGATCAGGGATGCATGCACTGTCCTGGCACCATTTGAGGAGGCCACGAGGATGGTGAGCAGTGACAGTGCATGCATCAGTGACACTGTACCTCTTGTCCACCTGTTGGAGCACACGCTGCGTGGAATAATGGACAGGGCACTTGAGGCAGAACAGAGGCAGGAAGAGGAGGACTTCCTTGCCTCTCAAGGCCCCCTTTACCCAGACAGTGTTCCTTCTGTCCCACCCATCGCACAGTAAGAGGAGGAGGAGGAGGAGGAGGAGGATTGTGTCAGCATGGAGGTGGAGGCTGGCACTCAGCATCATCAGCAGCAGTCTTTTAGGGATGATTTACAGTCCCAAGAAACCAGTGGACTTGTACGTGGCTGGGAGGAGGTGGCTGCGGATCATGTCGTCCTTAGTGACCCAGAGGACTCCGGAGCGAATGCCTCAGCAAACCTACGCTGCATGGCCTCCCTGATCCTGCAAAGTCTGCGGAAGGATCCTCGTATTCTTCGGATCAAGGAGAGGGACCATTACTGGCTGGCCACTCTCCTTGATCCACGGTACAAGGGTAAGGTTGCGGACCTTATGTTACCGTCGCAGAGGGAGCAGAGGATGAGACAACTCCGGGAGGCCTTGCAGAAAGGTCTGTGCAACGCGTTCCCAGAGACTGGGAGGTTACAAACTCCTGGTCCTGGACAACGAGTTGCTGAGGCTTCGGCCAGTCAAAGAAGGAGCGGTGGGGAAGGTGGCCGTCTGACCGATGCGTTCAGACAATTCTTTAGTCCGCAGCCCCAAAGTATGATCGGTTCCAGCAACCATCGCCAGCGTCTGATAAACATGGTGCAGGAATATCTAGGGGCAAGGTCAGACTTGGACACCTTCCCCACCGAAAATCCTCTGGCTTACTGGGTCTTGAGGATGGATCACTGGCCAGAGCTTGCACAGTATGCAATTGAGCTACTGGCCTGTCCTGCATCCAGCGTTCTTTCGGAACGCACATTCAGTGCTGCTGGAGGATTTGTCACGGATCACAGGGTGCGCCTGTCCACCGACTCGGTTGATCGACTGACTTTCATCAAGATGAACCAGTCTTGGATCACCACCAGCTACCACACACCTGATGCTGATATAACAGACTAATTGATTTTAACATGTCACATCCCTTCAAGACTGATGCTGATGCTGAGTGCCTGTGCTGTTATGTTGACTGGCTATCCTCCTCCTCCGAGTCCTCAATGATACGATTGATGATGAGAGCTTGGAAGATCATTTTTGTTTATGGGTGCCGCCACCAGTGGCTAAGGCCCAATTTTTCAGCCCCTGTTTTACAGGGGCGTGTAATTACAATTTTTTTAGCAATAATTTGCCATAGGGCTCATTGCTGTGCTCCAAGTACAGTATCTGTGAGGGGTTGGAGTGTTGTGGCACCAGTGCCTAAGGCCCAATTTTTCAGCCCCTGTTTAACAGGGGCGTGTCATTACAATTTTTGAAGCAATACTTTGCAACAGGGCTCATTGCTGTGCTCCAAGTACAGTATCTGTGAGGGGTTGTAGTGTTGTGCCACCAGTGCCTAAGGCCCAATTTTCAGCCCCTGTTCAACAGGGGCATGCAATTACAATTCTTGATCTAATAATTCACAGCAGGGTCCATTGCTGCACCCACCAAGAGTAACTCTGAGGGCTTACAGTCTTGTGGCAACGCCACCACCACCACCACCACGAAAGGGCCAATTTTTCAGCCCCTGTTCAAAAGGGGCATGTAATTACAATTCTTGATCTAATAATTCACAGCAGGGCCCATTGCTGCACCCACCAAGAGTAACTGTCAGGGCTTACAGTGTTGTGGCACCAGCACCACCATCAAAGCCCCAATTTTTACTACCACTGTTCAACAATTATATGTAATTAAAATTCCTGATATAATAGTTGACAGCAGGGCGTTCCAGCACCAACCAAGAGTAACTGAGTGCTTACAGTGTTGTGCCAACACCAACAACTAAGGGGCCTATTTCTGCAGAGTATATACGGCAGGTCCCTACTTTCAAACATCCAACTTACAAACGACTCCTACTTGCAAACGAAAGAAGACAACAGGAAGTGAGAGGAAATCTACCCCTAGAAAGGAAAATTCTCTCCTGTAAGAATAAATATGGGAGAAAGGGGTCTCATCTGTACTGATGCTTTATCAGCAATCCTTGTTTCAAGAAAAACACCACATTTCAAAAACAGTTGTCATTGGGACGGAAAGTGAGGTGAAATGTTCTGAACAGGGGCACAGACAGCAAAACAAATGTTACAGGGGTGATAACCCTTACCTATGTTTCCCAAAAAGTTTAAAAATAGATTTTTGGGCTGGAGCTACACTTCAACAATGTACCTGTTCAAAATTACAAACAGATTTTACATAAGAACAAACCTACAGTCCCTGTCTTGTATGCACCGCCTGTATACGGCTGTTCAGAGTATATAGGGCCTTTTTTATTTTATGTGCGGGGTTCCCCTTAATATCCATACAAGACCCAAAGGGGCTGGTAATGGGCTGGGGTAGGGGGGGGGTCATGGGGTAGCTATGCCATTTTTCTTAAAGAATTTCATCCATATTACCGGGACCAGACATTACATTAAAGCCGCAAGCAGTTTTAAATGGCTTTTTTTTCCTTTAGAAGTGTCATTTTGTGCAGGGACAGTTCTAAACACGGGAAACACGTGGCACTTCACAGGCATACTTTAGACACCCCCCAGGTACGATATTTAAAGGAATATTTGACTTTTTTTTTTTCACTTTATGCATCATTAAAATGACTGCTCCCGAAAAACGACCGTTTTTAAAACTTCTTTTTGCATTGATACATGTCCCCTGGTGCAGAACCCGGGTTCCCAAACCCTATTTATGACAATAACATGCATAATAGTTGTTATAATTAGCACTTTAGAATTCGAACGTTCGCATCCATTGTATTTAATAGGGTTCTAATGTTCGTTCGAACTTTCGGTCCGTTCGCGGGTTCTGGTGCGAACCGAACCCGGGGGTGTTCGGCTCATCACTACCCAGGAGTTAGTGTGGGATAACGTGGAAGATGTTACCACAGCACGCAGCTGTTCGGAGTGGACAGCTATGGACTCCGGAGAGACAACACCTAGGATGGCAACCCCGGGTATTGATACACAGACTTTGCCTGATACACAGACTTTGCTGATCCTGCCAAGCCTATGGTCCAGAGATCAAAGGACTCATGTGTGTTACCGGGAACAGGAAACTCCCAATCTCTGCCCAGACTCCCCCGTCTACAGAGAACACTGATAAAAATGGTTGCAACAGAATATAGGTTGGAGTTTCCCTATGTCCCAAAGGAAACGATGCAGGAAATTGAGGCCAACAGGGAGGGGTGGTACGGTGAAACCATTTGGCACTACCTGTCTGTGCCAAAGCCATTCAGAAAGAAACGTTACTCTTTCATTATGGATGAACGATTCAAGGGATGTTGGCAGCATTGGAGCTATGGTTGGCACATTCACGCCGACAGAGTGGTTATTTGCAGACCAGGGAAAGATGACGTTGTATATTTTATTACTACCCTGGACAAGCAAGGAAAAACCACTGACTCTGCCGGATCCAAGATTTTACCTGTGATCGTTTAAAGTGACCATCGGTCTTTGTTTCAATTCCCCCCCCCCTTCTCTCTCTGAGGGATACAGAAAAAAAAAACCCAAGTGAGAGGAGTTTTTTTTTGTTGCTACTGTGCTGAACTGGACTATGGGGTATTTAGTTAGAGGGTGTTAGGGCTGAGAGCTCCGTGATCAAGAACCTCTACTTATCAACAAGGATGTCAGTTTGCTATAATAATGATAATAAAAAGGAAAGTTTCATCTCTCAGGAGATGCAGCTCTGCTTTTTGGTCTAAAGGGAATTTAAATGCTATTTTTATATATGTTTGCCTGTGTTTCTGTTTTCTTTCTAGGTATACCGCATCTTCTGTCGGAACTGCTGGAGAGTGGGTGGTTTAGACTGTTAGGGAAAGGTGGTAATGTGTATGTTACTGCAGTTTGATTGTAAGCCAATGTTAATGTTTTACATCTGTAAATTTCTTTATTCCTTTCCCTTCCCTTTCCCATTCCAGTTTTGGAGTTCAGGTACTGGCTCTCAGGATTGAGAGCAAGTTTTTTCTCAGCCACTGAGGACAGTGTCTTTTTGTAGTGGGGGGAGTATGTAGCGCCCGCCTCCTGATGATCAGGGGCTATATTTAAATTTAGTGGGTATCTGAGCCACTTACTGGCTCAGATCTGATTGTAAAGGCTCTGTTTTGGCTGTGGCTGTGTTGGAAGGATTTACCGCTGTTCGCCGGTAAGTGGCGTTACCACCACAGGCCAGTGTTGGAACACAACCAAGCCAGAGCGGATTGGGTATCTTTCCCCGGGAACAGCTCAGTGGGAGTGGTTTCCCCGCTGGGCATGCTGGGGTAGGGTATTTAAGGGGCAGACGCCATTGTTCTGGGCTAGTTTTTGCCATGCGGCCCTACTAGCACAAGGCGTGTGTCGCTGCCTGTCTCGTTTTCCCACCTCGGGGCCTGCTAACCTGAGGCTGTGCACCTGCAAAGTAGGCCCAGATATCCTGTCTGGGGCCTATGGTTCGGGGGTGATCCTGTGCTGTCCGTCCTGAGGGAGGAAGCCACTAAATGGAAGAACCGGGGGAGTATCGCCGGTCCGGCTTAAAGGCTCTGATACTGCTCGGCTAAACACTTGCTAAGTCCTTTGGCGGAGGACCAAGTTATAATTTTTCCACATCGCCCAATCCTGTGGCAGAGAATTGTCTACCTGTTCTACTTTCATCAAGTCTGTGGCAGAGACTTTGGGTCCGTGCTCCACCCCGGCTGCTAGGCCGATGAGAGAGGTCTATCCGGGTGAGCAACTTCCACTCAAAGGAAAGTGGTATGTGTACTTTGTTTAGTGTCATTTTGAAACCTAAAGTTCCTCAGTGGTCTGCATCCCGTGCCTGAACTTTCCCTAACCCTCCGTCCTTTTTCCCTGCAAGTTGATGTGAAATAAAAGCAAAGAAAAAGGATTTACAACTCGTGTGGACATTGAGGTTTCTCCTGAAGTGTATAGACTCTCATCCCCTAGACAACGAATGGTGGGGTAACGTGCATCGACCCAAAAACCAGCAGCTCCTATGGGGGTAGTGCTACACTTACCTATACCAAAAAGCAAAAATGTAATATATTTCAGTTTACCAGTCTTTAGATATAGTGTTTTTTTTTTTCACCAAGTAGTCCTGCAAATAACACACTTCCTGTCCTAGCATGGCTTATGCTCACTCACTCCACTGTATCTATGGAGGGAGCCATGGCTGTCTTCCAGGCTGAACTTGAAATGTGTGCGCCTCTATCTCCATTACATAGGGGCTGAGTGGGTTGGAAGTTAACAGAAGTAGGATAACTTTCTTATGTTTACAGTTCAGCTCATAGGAAGTTACAAGAACACTGCATCTCCGACAAGATTTTCGGGTTGACGTCATATGACGTCGGTGACTTGAAGTGGAGATATCTTGATGATGCCTGCAGCTACAGGCATCATCCAGATATCTTTTTTTTCACCCACCGATTGCTTGTATGGTAAAAGCTATCATAGCAGATGTTATGCCTCTTGATTGATTTTACAGGTGTCAGGAGGGGACGCCCCCCCCCTCTAGTCTCTCCTGTGCGATTGGGAGGACGGAGAATTAATCCACCAGTGGAGGCAGTTTGCCATAAAGCTGGCCGTGGACCAGTTGGTCTCGGCCATCTCTATGACCCTCAGAGGCCGGAAGTGACGTCATTACGGGGCCCGGCAGATGAAAACACTGTCGTTTTTTTTTTTGCTGGAATGCCTGAGATCTATTTTTTTTTTTTATCTCTGGCTTTCCAGAAAAAAAAAAACGACAGTGTTTTCATCTGCCGGGCCCCGTAATGACGTCACTTCAGGCCTCTGAGGGTCATAGAGATGGCCGAGACCAACTGGTCCACGGCCAGCTTTATGGCAAACTGCCTCCACTGGTGGATTCATTCTCCGTCCTCCCAATCGCACAGGAGAGACTAGAGGAGGGGGGGGGGTCCCCTCCTGACACCTGTAAAAGCAATCAAGAGGCTTAACAAGGGACTTATAGACCCCAGATCTCTCTGTAAAGAGGACCTGTCATGCCCTATTACAATTGATGTTTACATTCCTTGTAATAGGAAAAAGAGTGATCAAAAAATTAAAGGGAAAGTGTTAAAAAAGAAAAAGAAAAAAAGAAACAATAAAGAAAAAACATTTTTTTGCCCTTTTCCCCTTGTGCTCACATGCAGAAGTGAACGCATACGTAGGCCTTGCCCGCATATGTCAAACCACACATGTGAGGTATTGCTGCGTTTGTTACAGCAAAAGTAACATATCTAGCAATAGACCTCCTCTGTAACTCCAAACTGGTAACCTGTAAAAAAATGTAAGGTATCACCTATGGAGATTTTTAAGTACTGTAGTTTGGTGCCATTCTACGAGTGTGCACAATTTTCAAGCGTGACATGTTTGGTATCTATTTACCGTATATACTCGAGTATAAGCCGAGTTTTTCAGCACATTTTTTTGTGCTGAAAATGCCCCCCTCGGCCTAAGCCCTGTAGACACGATTGGATTTCCTATGGTTTTTTAACCAATGGATTTTTCCATCGGAAAACCGATGAAGCTGACTTTCATCAGTCTTGCCTACACACCATCAGTCAAAAAACCGACCGTTCCAAACGCGGTGACGTAAAACATTCCGATAAACCGAGAAAAATGAAGTTCAATGCTTCTGAGCATGCGTCGACTTGATTCTGAGCATGCGTGGGTTTTTTATCCGATGGAGTTCCCCACAGACGATAGTAATTTGCTATCGGTTTTTTAACTATCGGATAAATTTAAAACATGTTCTATTTTTAAACACCGATGGAAAAAAGACCGATGGGGCCCATACACGATCGGTTTGTCCGATGAAAAAAGTCCATTGGACTGTTTTCATCGGTAAAACCTATCGTGTGTACAGGGCTTTATACTCGAGTCACCTTTTTGCACCTGATCTCCTGGACTTTGGGGAGCCGGTACCGGCCGGCCATAGGTTTTCTGGACCCCAAACTTGGCACACATGTAGCCCCACTCTTTCTCTACAAGTGTGCAATGTTTGTTGTCCGGGGGACCTACGACCGGGGAGCAGCGATTTAGCCGGGCACCCCTTCCTTAGACTCCCATGTTAAACGGTCATTTCTCCAGTGGATTTTGGGGACCCTGTACCGGCCGGTCGTAGGTCCCCTGGACCCGAAAATTGGCACACATGTAGCCTCATTTCTCCTCTATAAGTGTACAAAGTGTTTTGTCTGGGAGACCTACGGCCGGGGAGCACCGATTTTTCAAAGCCGGGCACCCCTTCCATAGACTCCCATGTTAAATGTCAGTCTAGTCATGGACACAGTGAGGCATGCACATGAACACAATGAGGCACAGTGAGGCATGCAGATGGACACCCTAGGCTTATACTCGAGTCAATACGTTTTCCCATTTTTTTGTGGTAATATTAGGTGCCTCGGCTTATATTCGGGTCGACTTATACTCGAGTATATACGGTACTTGGCATAACATCCCCTTTCACATAACACAACAAAATTGGGGTAAATATTGTTTGTTTTTGTTTTTTTTATTCATGAATGTGTTTTTTTCCAAAGAAAAATTGCGTTTGACATAAAAAACTACAATGACCACCATTTTATTTCCTAGGGTCACTGCTAAATATATGTATAGCGATACCCTCAGTTAAGAGGGACGCTGGTATTGATTTGGGCCCTGTAGTGCACCGCTGTCAACCCCCGGCAATCGGCTCTAACCTCCCGTGGCACAGATAGTAGTAGTGGGATTATAGTCTTATAGCAAGCATGCACAGCAATATACTTTTAAAACTACTATTAAAGTAACTGAAGCTGACACCAAATGTACTTGACCCAGATGTTTTACGAAGGCTAATGGGCAAGTAATAAAATAACAGTATAACAAAGTATAGATCTTAGAAATAAACAGTATTTAAATGAACAAACAATCAGATAGCTCAAGTAATGCGATGCGGCTCTAGCGCTGCCTCTTTTCAATCACTTCCCCTCATGGGCAGACTAACTTTTAATAGTATCTACCTAACAGTCAGGCCTGACTGATCTAAAAGGAAGTTCAGGGAACACAAATCTTCGCATGCAATCTTTCGGTGGTGCACTTGATGAACAAATTTATAATCCAAATGAATAGTGAAGATAAAGTATCTGTCTATGAGCAAGTGCTCTCTCACCACCCCGACAGTCCAAGTCTGTTTCCTCCGCCGATTCGTCTAGGAACAGGAATCCACCGACATCCAGGCCTTCAGTCCTTCTGGTGTACTGCAGCAAGGAGGCGAAGATGTCTCTCAGGTTCAGCTAGGCTGGCGGAGGGCTCTTTGGAACAGAGCACATGGCCCAGGCTTCAGGCCTTGTGCACACAGCAGTTCAGCACAGAGATCATCTTGCTAGGAGAGGGGGTGTCCAAAGAGGAAGAATCAACTCCGCCTCCCCTTTATAAAGTCTGCCCCAGCAGTCTTTGCACAGGGAAATGCACCCTGGGTGCTGCAAGATGTACTGGGAGATGTAGTCTCTCGGTATTAAAGGGGAATACCCCGCTACACACTCCCCCCACTTTGAATCTTTGGTCCCCAAAGACATCTAACATTTTTAGATCTGCAAAACATTTTAGCTTCAATGCAGTTGCATAGGATTGACAGAGGAGCCTCCCACCAACAGGGGCGGATCCAGAGTCTTTTCTCGGGGGGGGCACTGCCAAAAAATATGTTTTAAATTCACCAGAGAAATTACCGTTTAACATTGGAGTCTATGGAAGGGGTGCCCGGCTTTAAAAAATCAGTGCTCCCCGGCCGTAGGTTTTCCAGACACCAAACTTTGCACACTTGTAGAAGAGACATTGGGCTACATGTGTGCCAAGATTGGGGTCCAGAAGACCTACGACCGGCCGGTACCGGGTCCGCAAATTCACCAGAGAAATTACAGTTTAACATTGGAGTCTATGGAAGGGGTGCCCGGCTTTAAAAAATCAGTGCTCCCCGGCCGTAGGTTTTCCAGACACCAAACTTTGCACACTTGTAGAAGAGACATTGGGCTACATGTGTGCCAAGATTGGGGTCCAGAAGACCTACGACCGGCCGGTACCGGGTCCGCAAATTCACCAGAGAAATTACAGTTTAACATTGGAGTCTATGGAAGGGGTGCCCGGCTTTAAAAAATCAGTGCTCCCCGGCCGTAGGTTTTCCAGACACCAAACTTTGCACACTTGTAGAAGAGACATTGGGCTACATGTGTGCCAAGATTGGGATCCAGAAGACCTACGACCGGCCGGTACCGGGTCCGCAAATTCACCAGAGAAATTACAGTTTAACATTGGAGTCTATGGAAGGGGTGCCCGGCTTTAAAAAATCAGTGCTCCCCGGCCGTAGGTCCCCCAGACACCAAACTTTGCACACTTGTAGAAGAGACATTGGGCTACATGTGTGCCAAGATTGGGGCAGCAGCAGCTGCAGAACAAGTACTGTATATACTCGAGTATAAGCCGACCCGTGTATAAGCCGAGGCACCTAATTTTACCCCAAAAAACTGGGAAAACTTATTGACTTGATGTGACAGGAGGGTCACTTTGGACACAGGGTGAGCCAGGAAAAAATGGACATTAAGAAATATCTCTTGGGCTACCTAAAATCGGTCTGTAATATTTATCCACCATATCCCCAAGGATATCTGTGAAGGACTATTTACTGTTTCTGAACTCAACAGGTTAATTGAGAGATGCTGATGTGTCACCTATCTGCTTGTGTAATGCTAATGAGCCTCACCTAGGCTACAGGTCCTTTCATTGTGATGATGTGGATTGGAGCTTAGTAGACCGTCTGGCTGCCTATTATTATGGGATGTTTAAGTGTCTTCTGTGAGGGGGGGGGGGGAATCACCCCTCCTGCTAAGACTGGTTATCAAAGGAGAAGTTTGAACACACCTGACCTGTATCACCATTGTCATTGGATAGTTTAACCCGCCCTGTTCCCCCAAGGATGGGAGGGAAGGGTTTTGAAGAGAAATGTGTTACCATGTGTTTTGAAAATAAAGTTATTCCCTGTTTTGGAACTTGAAATACAGAGCGTTATCTCGTATCTCTGGAAGGATTAATCCTATGGGAAGTGGTCGCCTGGCTGTGGAGGGTCGATAGTGGTTGTGTGTTCAGAGAGGGAATATTCTAAATGGCGTATACCCCTTTCATATTGGGGGGTGCCGTTACATTGGTTGGCAGCAGCGGGATTTTCCCTCCAGTTCCTGGGACACTCCAAACCACCACAGTGAATGACCAGCTATGCAGCCGGCAGGAAAGCCACGCTGAAAGACTTACTTGAGAGCCGTGGAGGGTCCGGTGGGACAAAGAACAAGGCCATCTTGATCAGGGAGCTAACCGAGATGGATCAGAGGGTTGGTGATGCAGGACCCCGGTCAGTTGAAGACCTGTTTCAGCAACGTGTTCAACAGCGGTTGGCATTATATGGTGCTAACTCATCAGAGACCGCCATACAGGAAGCCATTAAAGGCATCCAGCTGCAGGATGCGCGACGAGAAAAAGAACGACAGCGACAAGAAAAAGAACAACAGCGACAAAAGAGAGAACTAGAGCGACAAGAGAGAGAACTAGAGCGGCAACATGAGTGGAGAATGGCGGAAATACGACAATCGGAGATCGCCTACAGACAGCTGCTAGAATCTGCTCAGCAGCAGGGTGGGGCTCCCTTTGCCTGGGACTATCAGGAAATACCAGTTGACAACTATGAAATCCTGGCTGAAGAATCAGCAGTGGAAAATCTGAAGATTGCCATCCCTAAAGCCGAAGTGAATGATACGGAGTTCCAGGGAGCTAGCCTGGCTGAAGAATCGGCAGTGGAAAATCTGAAGATTACCACCCTTAAAGCCGAAGTGGATGATATGGAGTTCCAGGGAGCTAGCCTGGCTGAAGAATCGGCAGTGGAAAAGCTGAAGATTGCCCTCCCTAAAGCCAAAATGGATGATATGGAGTTCCAGGGAGCTAGGGCAGTTGGCTCATCTCCCCAGCCACAGATTACAGAAGGTATGGATTTAAGGGACTATTCAGAGGATGTTAGGGATTATGCATCGCCTGCCCAAGTACTGGCAGCAGGACAGAGTACTGCAGACCCCTGCTCTACACCCGTGGCAGTTTTGGAGGCCCGAGGTGAGAAGGTGATGGTTCCTCTTTCCCAGGGGATTTCAGAGATGCAGGGGGGAGAAGCAGCCCTTTTCCCTCCCCAACAGTTAGCCAGAGCAGATGGTGTGGAGTCCCCAGCAGAAGTGCTGGCAACAGGGCAGAGTGATAGCAACCTCTGCCCAGCACCGGAAACAACTGTGGAGTTTCAGGGAGCCGGGGCAGTTGGCCCCCCTCTCCAGCAACAAGCTGAGGTGGTAAAGCTTTTACCCCCAGCTGAACCACTGGTAGCAGGGCAGAATGCTACTGGCCGCTGCACACAACTGCCACTTGAGCGGATATCGGTGGATGGGACTGCGGTCTCCACTCACAGCGACCCAGCGCAAGAGCTGGCAACAGAGCAGAGTGCCGCGGGCCTCTGCTCTCAACTAACAGAAGAGGGAGTTCCTGTGGTACTGGATGGGACTTCGGTCCTCACTGACACAACCCCAGAAAATGGTGTGACACTGGGACAGGAGGATGTCAGCCTTGCTTTGCAAGCACTGGGGTATTTTCACCTACCACAAGGGGATGGGACTTCAGTCTCCACTTGTATACCCCAGGGATGCTGGGCAGTCCGCCCAGATCCCCAACAGCATGACGGATTGAGCCCAGTCACCCTGTCTTCTCCCAAGCGGCGGGTATGTTCTCTGAGAGAGGCAGAGGTTGGCTGGGTAAGTAATGCTCTGTTTGGAGCAATTTATTTGGGGTACTGTGTGGCTACCGGCATTAGAAGAATGGACCTATGGACTAACTTCGGAGTCAACCCGTCTGGGGTCACCTCCTTTGTTAGTCTTCTGCCGAAAGGGGAGATGTGTGACAGGAGGGTCACTTTGGACACAGGGTGAGCCAGAAAATAATGGACATTAAGAAATATCTCTTGGGCTACCTAAAATGGGTCTGTAATATTTATCCACCATATCCCCAAGGATATCTGTGAAGGACTATTTACTGTTTCTGAACTCAACAGGTTAGTTGAGAAATGCTGATGTGTCACCTATCTGCTTGTGTAATGCTAATGAGCCTCACCTAGGCTACAGGTCCTTTCATTGTGATGATGTGGATTGGAGCTTAGTAGACCGTCTGGCTGCCTATTATTATGGGATGTTTAAGTGTCTTCTGTGAGGAGGGGGGGGGGGAAATCACCCCTCCTGCTAAGACTGGTTATCAAATGAGAAGTTTGAACACACCTGACCTGTATCACCATTGTCATTGGATAGTTTAACCCGCCCTGTTCCCCCAAGGATGGGAGGGAAAGGGTTTTGAAGAGAAATGTGTTACCATGTGTTTTGAAAATAAAGTTATTCCCTGTTTTGGAACTTGAAATACAGAGCGTTGTCTCGTATCTCTGGAAGGATTAATCCTATGGAAAGTGGTCGCCTGGCTGTGGAGGGTCGATAGTGGTTGTGTGTTCAGAGAGGGAATATTCTAAACGGCGTATACCCCTTTCATATTGGGGGGTGCCGTTACACTTGAGTATAAGCTTAGGGTTTCCATCTGCATGCCTCACTGTGCCTCACTTTGCCTCACTGTGCCCATGCCTCACTGTGCCCACGCTTCACTGTGCCCATGACTAGACTGATGTTTAACATAGGAGTCTATGGAAGGAGTGCCCGGCTTTGAAAAATCGGATCTTACCGGCCGTCGGTCGTGGAAACCAAACTTTGCACACTTATAGAGAAGACATGGGGCTACATGTGTGCCAAGTTTGGGGTCCAGGGGACCAACAACCATCCGGTACCCGGTCCGCAAATTCACCGGAGAAATTACCGTTTAACATTGGAGTCTATGGAAGGGGTGCCCGTCTTTAAAAAATCTGTGCTCCCCGGCTGTAGGTCCCCCAGACACCAAGCTTTGCACACTTGTAGAGGAGACATGGGGCTACATGTGTGCCAAGATTTGGGTCCAGGAGACCTACGGCCGGCCGGTACCGTGTCCGCAAAGTCACCGGAGAAATTACAGTTTAACATTGGAGTCTATGGAAGGGGTGCCCGGCTTTAAAAAATCAGTGCTCCCCGGCCATAGGTCCCCCAGACACCAAACTTTGCACACTTGTAGAGGAGACATGGGGCTACATGTGTGCCAAGATTGGGGCAGCAGCAGCTGCAGAACAAGTACTGTATATACTCGAGTATAAGCCGACCCGTGTATAAGCCGAGGCACCTAATTTTACCCCAAAAAACTGGGAAAACTTATTGACTTGATGTGACAGGAGGGTCACTTTGGACACAGGGTGCCAAGTTTGGAGTCCAGGGGACTTACGGCGGGCCGGTACCGGGTCCCCAAAGTCCGGGAGATCAGGCGCAAAAAAAAAAAACAGAGCAAGCAAGTGAGTGTGACAGATGGTCTCGGGGGGGGCAATTGCCCTGTTGCCCCCCCCTGGATCCGCCACTGCCCACCAATCATCATATGATGGGGAGCTGTCCTGTCCACAGGTCGCTTCAGTGGGGGCGACCTGTCTAACTGTGCCAGGAAGTGAGCTGGGGTTGCCCTCCACCAAATCTGTAGTGAGAAGGTCAGGCTCTCTTGGCAACCCTTGAGGGGTGAGCTTAACTTCTTCGGTGCTCTCACCCATCACTTCACAAGTCGGTCTCTTGAGAGGATACTTAACTCTTCGCTTTCTCTGTTCCACTGGCTCAGACATGGTATGCTTACTAGCCTCTTTGAGTACTTCTGCCTCCTGAAGATTGGTTTCTTCCACTACTGCTGTGGATCCTTCTTCTGGCAGTGAGGGTAAGGGATCACATCTGGGGACAGCAAGGGCTAAAAGCCGTTTCACCAGATCGGTATTGGTCCCAACATCGAGAGAGCTTCTTGAGGGCCCTGGCAGCCAGGGACAGACAATGGCCAGTGTCTCAAAGTTCTGGGGCTCCCCAGCCCTCAATGGATCACACGACAACTTGATCCGCAGACATCCATCACAAGAGTACTCTTCTGCTTGGATACCCTGAATCTTGGTGTCTCCCATCTCTTTCAGGGGCAGGTATGACAGGTACTTCTTGTAAAAGTCTCTGGTCATCAGGGTAACCTGAGCACCTGTATCAAGGATGGCTCTGGTGTAGATCCCTTCGATCAGAACAGGCACTACAGGCAGAGGACCTACCAATTGGGTAGCAGTCCTTTTGGAAACACCTGTAACAGCAGACTGGCATACTTGGACTTGTGCTCTCTTCAGCTTCCGGCGCTGGAAATGCCGTTTTTGGCGTTGTTTGGAAGGCTGATAAGCGTTGTTCACTGAGACGGCATAAACTGCAGGTGTCCTCCACCGCTTCCTCGCAGATTCAGGGAAAGTTATTTTTGAAGACCCGGATCGTGGACTTGGACATACTCGCTGGTAGTGGCCTACACCTCCACAGTTGAAACATACAATCTCTCTTCTCTTCTGTGGGGAGGTTGGTGTTGAACTGCTCTGGCGTGGTTCATTCTTAATTTCCTCGGGTTCCTTCATTCCTGAGTTTTTAGACAGGAGTGAGGTCAAAAGATCCAGCACCTGGGTCATTTGGGACTTCATGATCTCCACTTCTGAGTCCCGTTCAGTAGCCATAGCTGATCTGACTCCCACTGCAGGGAGGGTAGTTGGTTCGGTATGTTGACTCCTCCTTTTGTTTTCCAACATAGCCTCCTCCTCCCTGACTATCCGGATCAAGTCAGGGTATTCCAGGCTGCTCCCGTCCTGCCGGGTGCTTAGCATTAATATGATGGGGTCCAAGGGTTGAGCTCCCCTCAACACCTGCTGGGCACGGGCCTCATCCACTTTTCTTGGATCGATCCCTTTCTTCAGTAGGATCTGATGCAGGATCTTATCCAGACGTCTTATAAATTCTGACAGCTTCTCTCCCTCCTTTTGGTAGCAGTGCTCCAGCTGGTAAGTAAGTTCAGTGACCTATTTCGTCCCGCCGAACACAATCTGCAGAATGTCCAGATAATCCTGTGCATTGCAGGCTTTCTTGCTTAGCTTAAGGTTACGTATGGCCTCCAGAGCAGGCCCCTTTAAACTTTCCGCAATCCTTTGTTTTTTTTGTTGTTCTGGGATCTCCCATTCTTCTAGGGCCTGAGTGGCGCCGTCTAGCCACTCTTCAAATCCCTCTTCCACTGAAGGTATAGGTTTCTTTCCAGAAAAAATCCTGAGTTTCCTGTATCCTGACATCGGGTAGTCTGTAGGGTCCTTTTTACACTTGGCCACAATCTCCCCCAGGACAGCGCATAATTCTGAGCTAAGGGTGGTCAGTGGTGATCCCGGGCTTAATATTTCCTTAGACTTTTCTGCTTTAGGGGATAGTGGTGGAGATAATCGCGGGGTTGATGGCTTTGGTGTTTGGAACCATTCTCCCTTCACTGGCAGCGTATGTATCAAGTAATAGGTCTGATTATCTATGGCTTGTATACTTGGACTTTTAAAATGTTCTGGGATTTCGTTTTTCCATTCTACCAGTGCGTATGTAAACGAGGCATTTGACCTTATATCCATCACCCATGCTTTCTGGCTTGGTGATAGTGACATTATTAGCTGCTTTATTGCTTCTTCTTCCCAGATCCCCCCCGGGAGTTCAACAACTACCGCCGCGGTTGGATCGGCACCAATCGCTGCGCACCACTGTTCCATTGCCAGCGGGTCCATGCTGGTACTTCTGACCGGCTTGATTGCAGCGTGCAGTGTACAGGAATCCCGGACAGAGCCCCCACGTATAGCGATACCCTCAGTTAAGAGGGCCGCTGGTATTGATTTGGGCCCTGTAGTGCACCGCTGTCAACCCCCGGCAATCGGCTCTAACCTCCCGTGGCACAGATAGTAGTAGTGGGATAAGACCGCGTGACCGCAACTCTTGGTGACGCAGTCTTATAGCAAGCATGCACAGCAATATACTTTTAAAACTACTATTAAAGTAACTGAAGCTGACACCAAATGTACTTGACCCAGATGTTTTACTAAGGCTAATGGGCAAGTAATAAAATAACAGTATAACAAAGTATAGATCTTAGAAATAAACAGTATTTAAATGAACAAACAATCAGATAGCTCAAGTAATGCGATGCGGCTCTAGCGCTGCCTCTTTTAAATCACTTCCCCTCATGGGCAGACTAACTCTCAATACTATCTACCTAACAGTCAGGCCTGACTGATCTAAAAGGAAGTTCAGGGAACACAAATCTTCGCATGCAATCTTTCGGTGGTGCACTTGATGAACAAACTTATAATCCAAATGAATAGTGAAGATAAAGTATCTGTCTATGAGCAAGTGCTCTCACCACCCCGACAGTCCAAGTCTGTTTCCTCCGCCGATTCGTCTAGGAACAGGAATCCACCGACATCCAGGCCTTCAGTCCTTCTGGTGTACTGCAGCAAGGAGGAGAAGATGTCTCTCAGGTTCAGCTAGGCTGGCGGAGGGCTCTTTGGAACAGAGCACAAGGCCCAGGCTTCAGGCCTTGTGCACACAGCAGTTCAGCACAGAGATCCTCTTGCTAGGAGAGGGGGTGTCCAAAGAGGAAGAATCAACTCCGCCTCCCCTTTATAAAGTCTGCCCCAGCAGTCTTTGCACGGGGAAATGCACACTGGGTGCTGCAAGATGTACTAGGAGATGTAGTCTCTCGGTTTTAAAGGGGAATACCCCGCTACATATATATAAAATGTTTGGGGGTTCTGAGTAATTTTCTAGCAAAAAAATTATGCTTTTTACATGTAGGAGAGAAATGCCAGAATGGGCTTGCGTGGCAAGTGGCTAAAATGTTCCTAGCCTGAAAATTTCAAAAAACGAATGCAGCCACCACCTCCTAAGGACTGGTAAGCTGCAATATAATACATTTTTGTTCTTGGGTTTAGATATGCTTTACGTTTTTCTTTTTTTATTCAATATGTTGCAAAAAGTACAAACAAACAATATTATATATATAATAAATTGTCACCCCCCCCCACTGATATGATACTGATTGAATTATCCCTGAATAGAGGGTTATACCTGTCCCAGTCCTCGCTCCTTGCAGAGAGAGGCATTTGGTGATGAGATGACCTCATGTGACCCTCCATGCTTCTCTGTCTGGTAATGTATGGCTACTTCGTTGGCATGCTTGGGAACAAGACTCTTAAGGAAAATAACAATTAAGCAGATCACAGCTTCCAAAGAGTCTGAAAGAAATAGGATTTAGGTTTTCATGGCCCACTAGAGTCAGTTAAATGGTCAGAAATGAAAGGGCTTTGACCTGTGGATTTCCTGGAGGCAGAAGGGGCATCCTGGCTTCAGCCTGGCTCTTCTCACCACAGCTCAGGGATCATAAAGAAGCAAAGGTCACTGACCCCTGGCATGGAAATGCAGAAACACGCTGAAGCAGTTGGTGTATTTACTTTTATCCGGCAGAAGAGATAAATGGTGACCTTGGTAAAATATCTGCCATAATGACTTTTTTAATGAGATTCGGAAACTTGTTGTCATAAGCAAGATTAATAAATGACTCAGAAGGTAAAGATGTCAATAAAGCCATAATTAATACAAACTTGTAAATGAATGCAGCTCATTTGTTGATGGTGTAATACCAAGGCTGCAATATTATTAAGAACAATGTATCTGTAGTGTGAACTCAAGAATTAATTATCTAGCTTTCATTATTTTATCACCATATTAAAAAATAAGAAACCTGGAGGAAATCCAATTGTCTGTGTTGGCTATGTCAGTCAAATGCTGGGAAGAACCAGAAAATATTAAAGCGGTATTGAACAATATGTAGATGCAACATTTCATACTCCTGATATGTGCCTGCCATACAATGTACTAGTATGAAAAGGTATCCTGTTCTCTTTGTATTGCTTCCCTTGTGTGAAATCCCTGGTGTTCCTGCCAGTTCCTCTGCTTTCCTATCAAAAACTGACCATGCTAGGCATGGGAGCACACTGTGGTCAGTTGTCTAGCTGTGCTAAGAACTCAACCTGCTCTCCTCCTATGACCCGATTTGTCCTGACATGCCCCCCCCCCTGCACAGCCATTCACTGGGAAGATCAGTGTGCTGCTGGTTCTCCTCGCTCAACTCTCTGAGCTCCCTTAATGTCGCTGAGAACAGAGGGTATGTGATCACTTATAAATAAAGAGGAAAACATATATATTTATGATGTTTTTTATATGTATACACAAATCTTTTGCCTTTCATGCAGTATGTATATATACTGCGTGGTTTACCGGGGCTTTGACTGCAGCTGTCAGCCATAACCCCGGTATTGCTTCTTTTTTGTTGGCATTTCTTTCTGCTAAAAGTGTTCTAAGTGGCTGATTAGCTGCTGGATCGCTTGTAAAAGCAGCGGGAGGGGTAATTCCCCCCATGCCCCCGCTTCAGGGAGCCTGAGAACTGATTTGGCGGTTCATGCAGCTGGCCATAGAGGTGAAAAGAGACTAGAATGTCTCTGATCGTCTCTATATACTTCCGATTTAGGGCAGATGTAAATTCTGCCATTTGGGGGGGGGGGGGCATAAAATCAATGTTTATTTTTTTTTTGATCTGATGCTTTCAAGGTTAGAGGAGAGATCTGGGGTCTAAACCTCCTTTGTAACTCTAAACTGGTAACCTGTAAATATTTTTAAAGTGTAGCCTAATTTCTTTTATGCATTCTTCCTGTATGATGGCTATCAGAGTTCCCTTTGGAGTTGTGATGATTACTAAGTGATTCTTTTATACTGAGACCCTGTTGACCATACTAATTTGATTTGGAGACTTCGGTTGAGGATTTAAGGCTCCCTATGCGCTGTTGATCTCTGTAATTGGGGATCACATCCGTCTAGTAAGAGCAGTGGTGGAAGTATATGGATTGCTGAGGCCGCCATGGCAACCGGGCCCAATACTGCAGGGGGCCCTTGTATACCTCGATAGGAGGAGCGGAAAGGGCGGCTGAGACCGAGCTCCCCGATCCTCAGCCGAACTGTAATCGGCAATGCAAGGAGCTCATCACACTGATTAGACCTAAAGTGAAAGCACAGTGTGTGCTGTGCTCTTTGTCTCCCCCTACATGCAGTACCAGTCAGGAAGAGGTAAGTAAAGCACTGCCGATTTTTAAAAGGCTATCTGTATGTATGTGTGTGTGTTTATATGTGTGTATGTATGTGGATGTGCATGTATGTGTGTATATGTATGTGTGTGCATATGTGTATTTATATATGTGTGTGTGTTTACATGTATGTATGCACATTTTATGTATGCGCGTTTAATCCTGACCCCCTATATCATAGTTGCCAACATTGCAAAAAAAACATCTGGGACACTTTTTTTGTATTGAGGCGGAGCCTTGCTATAATCAGGGGGCGGGGCATTCGTTTGTAGGCGTGTCATGCCGGCGTGGAAAAATGGGCGTGGTTTACGCACGATAGTGGGTGTGGTTTAAATGGGCGTGGTTCAAAGGGGTGTGGCTAGAGTCCGAGGTGAGAGAAAGAGAGAGAAAGAAATAGAAAGAAATAAGCCAGATCCTACACCACAATAGTAATGTGTAACAAAATTGGCAGATAAGGATACTCCAAAACACCTGTTGGCGCTTCAATCATCCCGGCACCATGGTTGTTACGGTGTCAGGATGATTGAAGTGCATTATTTCTATTTTTACATTGTAATATAAAATAAAATCTTTCAACTCACCATAATGCCGAATCAGTGGAAGCCCTGAGCGTGTTACCTGCCACGTCGCCTGCCACCAGATGGCCTCCCCAGCAGTCCGTCCTTGCATCAGGTGCCTCCCCAGCAGTCCGTCCTTGCATCAGGTGCCTCCCCAGCAGAGCCCCCTCCACACTTGTGGACAAGGGTCCAAAAATCATGATTGTCCCGGGAAATTCGGAACTGTTTGGCAACTATGCACTACACTGATTACCCCGCCACCCACTACACTGATTACCCCGCCACCCACTACACTGATTACCCCGCCACCCACTACACTACACTGTGATTACCCCGCCACCCACTACACTACACTGTGATTACCCCACCACCCACTACACTAAATTACCCCGCCACCCACTACACTACACTAATTACCCCACCACCCACTACACTACAATTACCCCACCACCCACTACACTACAGTGCAATAGTACGGTACCTGCGGTGCGTGAGGATGTGCTGGTGGTCCGAGGGGTCTGCCAAATGGAGTGAGCCAGGACCATCACAGTGTCCCCAGCCAGCGGTGCCCCGGTCCTTCCATCAGTGTCCCCACTCGTCGGACACACGGGGGCGGGGCGGAGGGTTGTTGGCAGCGGCGGCGCCGGGTGCTGATAGGCGTCAGTGTCCCCGGTCCTTACATCCGTGTCCCCGCTCCTTGTCGGACACACGGGGGCTGGGCAGAGGGTCGTTAGCGGCGGCGGCGGCGGGTGAAGCATGCTGCTTCCTTGTGCCTCTCCTTGCGTTCAGTGGAGAGCGGGGAGGAGTCGCCAATCCGAAGCCGATTGGCTGCCCCAGGCTCTGCACTGAACACAAGGGGAAAACGTAAACAAATATGGTGGCGGCAGCGGCCATTTTTGTGTAGCCGCTGCCGTTTTTAGCTAAAGCATTCCCGAATTTACCGGGACAAAATGGGACAAAAAGAACTGGGCTTGTCCCGAATCGGGACAAGCCCAATTCGGGACAAGGGTCCAAAAATCGTGCTTGTCCCGGGAAATTCGGGACTGTTGGTAACTATGCCTATATGTGTACAATCAGAATTTTTTTTTCTTGCTTGTTTATAATACCAGCAAAAAAATGTTGTTCCTCTGAAAAGCGATCCATGCTCAGGTCGCTTTTCAGAGGCATTTGACAGCCGGTAAAGAGGCAATATGTTGCCTCCTGACCGCCTGTTTTAACCCCTTAAATGCATCATCACTATGCTGCAACTGCATGCAATGCACACAGTTGTGGGGTGGTTGCAGTGCAGCCCCATTCACCTAGGGGTATATTTCAAGGGTGCCCTGACTGCAAAAAGGATTGAGAAACACTGGCATAGAGGAACCGTTCTCTCAATTTTCCACCTGCAGCCGCTGAATGCCTGCAGGGGGGAGAGGAGGAGAAGCGGGGGGAAATGGAAAAATCTGTTCCTTTAGATGCAGCCACCCACTTGCAACCGGGCTCTGTTGTTACGCCACCGGGCTCGGAGGAAAGGGCCCTGTCCGGGGGTCAGGGGGCCCTTCATGGTTTCTTGCATCAGGGCCCTGAAGGTTCTAGTTACGCCACTGGGTAAGAGGCTTTATGGTGGTGGTGGGCAGGCATGCATGTAAGGTGCACTTCCTAGTCTCTTCAAGCGGCTCATTTCTCTGTGGAATCTCTGTGAGAAGATCTACCTCAATTTATTCACAAAGACATTTTATCACAGTTGTTCTTTTACAATATGGACTGACCACTTTTTGAACCTATCACATTTATGAACGTGTAATGGTTGTTTTGTATAACATATATATATATATACACATAGCACTGATAATTATGTGGAGTATATCATAAGAATCGCACTATTTTCTGCATATGTATATTGTTATATCACATTTGATATTCGGGTGATTTAATAAAAATATTTAAAGCAGTTCTTGTGTTTCCTTTTTTACACTTCAGCGCAGGAACATTTTCTTGGTTTTAATCAAACAATATATCCACTGTAGGTCTTCCAATGCCAAAATTGTGGTTCCTGGTGTATACCAATTAGGGTGCCACAACTGTGTATGTGGTTTAAATCAGCCCAACTATGTGAAGGCCTGAGAACCTGCATCCAATTCAAAACCAAGAGAAATGCACCTAAGTGTAAAAAAGGAAAAATAAAGAAAAAAAAAGAAGAAGAGGAGAGAATGGATCCCCAACCCGCCGGTCACCCCACCTTCAGGGCGCCACAGTTCAGGTGGAGGATTGAAGGTACATTATCAAGGGAATTCAAACCCTTTCAAAAATGGTTTGTTTATCCTGCAGAATGCTTGCCAGCTTCTCATAAAGCATGAGACGGGATATTTTGAGATTTTTTTTACTTTTTAAAATTTTTCCCCCCAGTTCTTGTCTGCTCTCGTATATGCATTGTGCTAAATGTGTTGTGGTTTGTTGTTATTCTATAACAGTGATGGCGAACATTGGCACTCCAGGTGTTTTGGAACTACATTTCCCATGATGCTCATGCACTCTGCATTGTAGTTGAGCAACATGGGAAATGTAGTTCCAAAACATGAGGGGTGCCAAGGTTCGCCATCACCATAGGCGTGCACACAGGATGTGCCAGGTGTGCCCAGGCACACCCTAATCACCCTGTGCTGCACAGATTCCCCCTGTTGATTGGCTGCAGAGAAAGGGACTCTGGAATCTCTGTCCTCAGCCCCTTTCTCTGTCTCAAAAGTGACATATCAGGGGTCTGTTTAGGCCCCTGATATCTCACCAAAGCACCCCAATAGTGCTCCTAAAAAATTGTAAAAGAAAATAATAAAAAATTATTGTAAAAAAATATTGTAAAAAATAATAAAAACAATAAAATTGTAAAATGTAAAAATAAAAAAATTAATAAAAAGAAACTACTGACAACAGTCCCTGCCCTCTGACACCATCCACTGTTATACTGACTCTGTCCATTGCCCTATATATATACATATGTGTGTTTGAGCTTTGGCGTGCACACCCTAATGTAATAGGCTGCGCACACCTATGGCCAGGGCAGCCATCAGGAATTTTGGGGCCCCTTACACAGCTTCAGGCATGGGCCCCCTGGAGCCGAGGAGAACCAGGGGGGGTGCCAAGAATTGAGAAGCAGGGGGTTTGGGTGCTGACGAACACAAAAAAACAAAAAAAAGGGGAGTTGCCATCCAGGGCCCTGGGGACCTCTGGGCCCCTTACAAAAAAAAAAAAATTATAAAAAAAAAAAAAAATTATTTAAAAAAAAGGGAGGTTTCCATCCGGGGCCCTGGGGACCTCCGGGCCTCTATGGACCTCTGGGCCCCTTACAAAAAAAAAAATAAAAAAAATTTAAATAAAAAAAAAAAAATAAATAAAAAAAGGAGGCTTCCATCCAGGGCCCTGGGGACCTCTGGGCCCCTTACAAAAAAAACAAAAAAAAATTAATAAATAAATAAAAAAAAATTATAAAAAAATGAATAATATAAAAAATAAAATAAAAAAGAGGGTTGACATTCGGGGGCCCTGGGGAACTCCGGGCCCCTGGGGACCTCTGGGCCCCTTACAAAAAAAAAAAATTATAAAAAAAATAATAATAAAAAAAGGGGGGGTCCCATCCGGGCCCCTGGGGACCTCCGGGCCCCTTACAGGTGTACTGCCTGTACCCCCCTGATGGCGGCCCTGCCTATGGCCATCACTGTTCTAAAACAAACTACACCAGATCTCCTACAGCACATTCGTATGTTGATGTTGCACATGTGAGGCAGGGGATCCAGTGTGGTTTGTTATTATTCAATAGCAAATCACACAAAGTCTTGGAAGGCACATGTACAGACATTATTGATGGGCCCGTGCTGAAGAAGAAAAAAAAAAAAAGCAACCGCGAATGAAGTCTAACAAACATGTTATACTTACCTGCTCTGTGCAGTGGTTTTGCACAGAGCAGCCCCAATCCTCCTCTTCTCGGGTCCCTCGCCAGCACTCCTGGCCTCTCCCTCCTGCAGAGTGGCCCCATAGCATGCAGATTGCTACCGGGGCACCTGAGCATGCTCGCTCCCGAGCCACTGTTCTATGTGTCTATCCACACAAGGAGCGTGATTTGGTCCTGCCCCCGCTCTCTCTCAACTTTGGTTCACTGGCTGTGATTGACAGTAGCCAATGAGGATGGAGCAACCCGGGAGAGCTTCTGCTTTTGTGCACATCGCTGGATTGAGATGGTGCTCGGGCAAGTATTGGGAGGGCTGTTGCACACAGAAGATTTTGAGCCTTTACAACCACTTTAAACAATGGGGGACAGACCACAGGCACTGCAGAAAACCTAAAAGAAAGAAAAAAGGGACTATTACAAAAGTTATTGCTTTTAAAACTATACATGGCTGTTGTCAGTTTTATTGAGGAGGTTGGAAGTCCCCTTTAAGGGCTGCACCCTATTTTTTGATATGATTTAATAGGAGGCCATAGTTCCAGCTTAAATATTCAATGCTCTGCTTGTCACCCCTCAAGATTTTCCACACTTTGCTCCAACTTATATGACTTCTCAACAGTGATCGCCTTTAGACAGATAACATTTTGTATAAGCTACATTTTTTTTCCATTTGTATACCTTAGTCATAGTGATGCACGGCACTATATGAGTCTCATGTTTTCTGTTTATTAGATTAACACCATGTGAAACTGGATCTTCCTTCAAAGTTAAGTAGGTGAAACTCTATATTACCCTCTCCCAGTTCTAAATCTGTGTAATTTGGTCACCGGTGATTCTCAGTCATAGACAGCCAATGAAATATGTGTGTTTAATGGTGTACAAGGGGTTGGCGACACTAATTATGCATCATTAAGTTGTCATGCTTACACTTTTGAGTGGAGCATGGAGTGGCTAAGGTCAAAAATTGCTCCTGGCCATTTTGTCTTACTTCCAGCTCCAATTCCAGAACTATCCTGCCATTGTAAATCCTTCGTTGTAAGGTTCTTCTTGCCTGTGTGCAGCCTAAGGAGGTTTGAAGCTTCAAGTAATACAGAGACAAGATTATTTTTTTTAAGATAGCAACATGATTTTATTTAAAACTGATCAAGTTGAAAATCATATTTGATTATCATTTAACCAGTTGAAAGACTTAAAGAAATGACTTTCAAAGATTTGTCATTGTCAACATGTCGAAAAAGAAAAATTCCTGCTCACACGGATACACGCTCAAATGGATGACTGCATAATTATGCCCAAATTCACACTTGCGAATCGGGATTTCAACAATTACATGCGGGAACCCCAGCGAGGGTTCCCAGCGATTACCCGTGAGAAGAAGCCTTCCTGAAAGCAATGGGAGGCTGACGGCTCCCGCAGCTAATCGCAGTCACTCTCATGAAATCAATCATGGAGTGAATACCTGCGACTGATTACCTCTGGAGGCAGACAGTCTGCGTTCAGATCTCACTAGCAGGTAATCACTGCTTGAGCGATTACATGCGAATGGCTCAAATTAGCTGTGGGTGTCAGCTTCCCGTTGCTTTCAGTGGGGCTTCCCCCCACTACTAATTATTGTGAACCCTGCGCTGGGGTAATCGTGCAAAACCCCATTTGTAAGTGCTTTTGGGACTATAAAACCCCCAGTGAAAACAACATGAAATCACCCCACCTGAAAAACTTTTTAATTCCACCATAAACATCCATTGATGAACATATATGCGTTAAAGCAACACATTTATAAAGCAGTGGATGTGACAATCACCAAACATTCACAGCGGGTGTATATTTCTGCTGTATATGTTTTAAATCACCATGTGTTCTAGCTCCTCAATCCAATCATTGCAAGTGTGATCTCTATAAAAAAATTGTGCATTTATAAAGTTTTTTGAAAAGGTGAACTTATCCTTTAAAGTGGAGTTCCCCCCGAATTTTTTTTTTTTACCAAGAATCTTTAACCTCCGCGGCTGGTCTTCTTCCTCGTCCTACTCGTGGTGTCTTCTGGTGAGTGGCTACAGAGACGACTGCAGAGACAGCACATCCATCGGCTCCATAGAGACAGATATCACTGATGACCCTGATTGTTTAGGACCTTATCACGCACAAACTTACCACTTAAATGTGAGTGTTTATACTAACCTTTCTATTTGATTAAACTTTTTATACAGTCTGCACCCAGAGGCGCTTCCTGTTCTTGTGTTTTTCTGGTGAATGGGGCACGCTACCTTCTGCGAACTGTGTGTATCCCAGAGAGCAGCCGGCCCATTCACAAAGCACCGTGCAACTCGCGCATGCGCAGTAGGAAACGGGCAGTGAAGCCGCAAGGCTTCACTGCCTGTTTCTTTTAGTGAGGATGGCGGCGCGGGGACCTGCCGAGATCGAGCGATCGGCCTCGGGGGGGCCGACTTTGCGGGCGCCTAGGACAGGTAAGTGTCCTTATTAAAAGTCAGCAGCTTCAGTGTTTGTAGCTGCTGACTTTAAAAAAAAAAATCGTGGGTGGAACCCCACTTTAACCAAAAGATTACATAATACAATAGGGAGCATTCAGTGCTTAGTCACTACACCCTGTTTAGTTATTCCATTTGCCTGCACATAAAGGTTATATTAAAGGAAATTAACAACATATTTCTGGATCCACATGCTCCAGCTACTAAAGATAGATGCTGTTATGGTACGGAGACCAGACGTCCCCGGTTTTCCAGGGACAGTCCCCGGACCATGTCTGTCCCCAGTTTTGTCCCCGGTTTGCAGGGCCGATCCTGGGCAGGCAGTTTCCCGGTGGGCGGTGGCCACGTTGGCTGTGAGAGTAGCCAGCTCTGTGCACTTGTGCAGTAATACTCATAGAGGAGGAGCTGGAGCGGCTCCAGCCTGACTATGTGCTGTTTGTAGCCGCCACTCCTCCTCCGCATTTGTCAAAAGAACCGCCGGCTGCAATCCCGGGGACACATGTCCGCCCTCTCCCAGCATCCCGCCCCTCTCCTCCTATGTCTGCTCCCTCCTCCCATCACTCTCTCGGCAGCGGCAGTACATAGGGAAGAGAACAGAGTACAGTGTTTCTCCCTCCCCCTCCCTCCTGTACTTCAAAAAATTGGGGGTAATGTAGTCCAGAGGGGCGGGATTGCCTTGAAAATTAATGGAGCTGCAGCCTGAGTGTATTGGCCAGGAGGAGGTGTGTTTCTGCTATAAAATTTCAAGTAATTTTTCTCCTTCACTTATGGGCACTCATGAGGTGACACTGATAGGCTGCACTGATGGGCACTGATGAGGTGCCACTGATAGGCTGCACTGATGAGGCGGCACTGACGGGAACTCATAAGGCAGCACTGATGAGGTAGCACTGATGGGCACTCATGAGGTGGCACTGATGGGCACTGATAGGCTGCACTGATGAGCACTTATGACGTGGCACTGATGGGCACTGATGAGGCTGCATAGATAGGCACTGGTCAGGCTGTATTGATGGGCACTGCTCAGGCTGCATTGATGGGCTCTGCTCAGGCTGCATTGATGGGCTCTGTCAGGCTGCATAGATGGGCACTGGTGAGGCTGCACTGGATGGGCACTGGTCAGGCTGCATTGATGGGCACTGGTCAGGCTGCATTGATGAGCACTGGTCAGGCTGCATTGATGGGCACTGGTCAGGCTGCATTGATGGGCTCTGGTCAGGCTGCATTGATGGGCTCTGGTCAGGCTGCATAGATGGGCACTGGTGAGGCTGCACTGGATGGGCACTGGTCAAGCTGCATTGATGGGCACTGGTCAGGCTGCATTGATGAGCACTGGTCAGGCTGCATTGATGAGCACTGGTCAGGCTGCATTGATGGGCACTGGTCAGGCCGCATTGATAGGCACTGCTGAGGCCGCATAGATAGGCACTGCTGAGGCCGCATAGATAGGCACTGTTGAGGCCGCATAGATAAGCACTGGTGAGGCTGCATAGATGGGCACTTGTGAGGCTGCATAGATGGGCACTGGTGAGGCCGCATTGATGGGCACAGCTGAGCCCTGCATTCTTTATGTAGCGCACCCCTGAGTCCTGCATTCTTTTTGTAGCGTGCTCCTTAGCCCTGTATTCTTTATGTAGCATGCTCCTTGGCCCTGCATTCTTTATGTAGCGCACTGCTGAGCCCTACATTCTTTATGTAGCGCACTGCTGAGCCCTGCATTCTTTATGTAGCGCACTCCTTAGCCCTGCATTCTTTATGTAGCACGCTCCTGAGCGCTACTTAGCCCTGCATTCTTTATGTAGTGTGCTCCTTAGCCCTGCATTCTTTATGTAACGCACTCCTAAACTGTGTAAGTAGCACACTACTGAACTCTGCACTCTTTTTTCTCTCTATCTTATCTTCATAAAATTTGGTAGTCCTATCTCAAAAATTCTAAAAAGTATCTTTTTTTTTTAATCTCATGGACGAAATGTGAGAAATAACGTGTATATATATATATATATATATATATATATATATATATATATATATCATATAATCATTCCATAAACACATACCACATACACTGCATATATAATTAGAGGAAAATATGCTTATAAAATACTTTGCCATTTGCCAATAAAAAAAAAATATATACATACAGTGGGGATGGAAAGTTTGGGCACCCCAGGTAAAAATGTGTATTAATGTGCATAACGAAGCCAAGGAAAGATGGACAAATCTCCAAATGGCATCAAATTACAGATTAGACATTCTTATAATATGTCAAAAAAAGTAGGATTTTTAAAACAGCTTACCTGTAAAACCCTTTTCTTGGAGTACATCACGGGACACAGAGCGGCATAGTCATTACTATGTGGGTTATATAGAATTACCTTCAGGTGCTGGCACTGGCAACTTCCAAAACAGGAAGTACCCTCCCCTATATAAGCCCCTCCCATCCGGGAGCACCTCAGTTTTGTAGCAAAGCAATACGTGTCCCCAAAAGAGGGGTGGGAGCTCTGTGTCCCGTGATGTACTCCAAGAAAAGGATTTTACAGGTAAGCTGTTTTAAAAATCCTACTTTCTTGTTCATACATCACGGGACACAGAGCGGCATAGTCATTACTATGTGGGGCGTCCCAAAGCAATGCCAAATGAGGGGGGGGATATACCATACATAAGCTGGGCGCCATCAGGCATGAGGATCTTTTGCGGCCTGCAACACACTGCGCCCAAAGGCGACATCCTCCTGACTTCTAACGTCCACCTGGTAGAACCTAGTAAACGTGTGTACTGAAGACCATGTTGCGGCCTTACAAATTTGAGCCAGGGAGGCCTGGTGATGCACTGCCCATGAAGTTCCAACTGCTCTCGTGGAGTGCGCCCTAACTTTGAACGGAGGCGGTCTACTTCTCAAGCCATAGGCTTGTATTATGACCTGTCGAATCCACTTGGCTAAAGTAGATTTTGATGCTGCCTGACCCTTTCTGGGGCCTTCCGGCAGAACAAACAAAGAATCCGTTCTACGAATCTGAGCAGTGGCTTTTAGATAAGCTTTAACTGCTCTTACTACATTCAAAGAATGCAATAACTTTTCCTCTACCGAGCTCGGTTTGGGGAAAAGAAGGAAGAACCACATCCTGGTTCAAGTGAAACCTCGATACCACCTTAGGAAGAAAGGCTGGGTGAGGACGTAATACTACTCTGTCCTCATGAATAACCAGATATGGCTCTTTACAGGACATGGCGGCTACTTCCGACACTCTTCTAGCCGAGCATATGGCTACTAAAAATATCAATTTTCTGGTGAGTAGAACCAAGGAAATGTGCCGCAAAGGTTCAAATGGCTGCTTCTGCAGAACCGACAGAACCAAATTTAGATCCCATGGACATATGGGAGCTTTAATCGGTGGAATAATATGAGTCACCCCTTGCATAAAGGATTTGACAAGTGAATGCATAGCCAGGGGCCTTTGAAATAGTATTGATAAGGCCGAAACCTGACCCCTGATAGTACTTAAGGCAAACTTCCTGTCTACAGCCCACTGTAGGAAGTCCAGAATTCTGCCTATAACGTACTTACGTGGATGCCACTTTCTGGCCTCGCACCAAGTGATGTACGCCTTCCAAACTCTATAGTAGATCTGCCTGGATACAGGCTTCCTGGCATTGATTATAGTTGATACCACAGAGTTAGAGAGACCTCTCTTCTTTAGGATGTGGGATTCAATAGCCAGGCCGTTAAACCTAGAGTTAGTAAGGAAGGGTGGTATATCGGCCCTTGCGAAAGCAGGTCCGGACGACGTGGAAGGGTCCAAGGACTCCCCACAGACATTTTGATGATCTCCGCGTACCAGGCCCTTCGGGGCCACGCTGGAGCCACCAAGATCACCGGCTTCTTTTCCAACCTGACTCTGCGAAGGAGTCGAGGCAACAATTGTAGCGGAGGGAATGCATATATCAGTCTGAACTGATTCCAAGGGAACACCAGAGCATCCGAGCCGCAAGCGACAAATCTGTCCACCTTTGCGTTGAATCTGGATGTTAGCAGATCTACATCCGGTGTTCCCCACCGCTGACATATTGCTCGGAAGACCTCGGGATGAAGGGACCATTCCCCTGGGCATAACTGTTGGCGACTTAGAAGGTCCGCCTTCCAATTCTCCACCCCTGGAATGAAGACAGCTGACATACATGGGACATGCTTTTCTGCCCATTCCAGGATGTGACTTACTTCCCTCTGGACTGCACGACTCCTGGTGCCTCCCTGATGATTGATATATGCCACTGCTGTGGCATTGTCTGATTGAATTCTGACAGGGGACCCTTGGAGTCTGGATGCCCAGGCTACTAGGGCATACCGGGCTGCTCGTATCTCTAAGAGATTGATGGGCAGGGTTTTTACTACATTTGACCATCTGCCCTGGAGAGACCATTGCTCCAGTACTGCCCCCCAGCCTATAAGGCTGGCATCTGTAGTGACCACCTTCCAGGATATCGGACTGAAGGGTTTTCCCTTCTGGAGATTCTGGGGGATCAACCACCAGCAGAGACTCTTCCGACCGGAAGGGGACAAAGCCATCGGGAAGTCTAGAGCCTGAATTTTTCCGTTCCAGGCTGACAATATGGCCCTCTGTAAATTCCTTGAGTGGAATTGGGCGTATGGCACAGCTTCGAATGATGCTACCATCTTTCCTAGCAGCCTCATGCACAGGCGTATGGACGGCTGTCTTTTTGCACAAAGCAGACGGACCAAGCCCCTCAAAGAGGATACCTTGTCTAGAGGTAAGAAAATCTTCCTCTGGTCTGAATCCAGCCGTAGCCCTAGATATACCAGGTTTTTCACTGGCTGTAGGGCTGACTTGTCCAGGTTGATGACCCAACCGTGAGATTCTAGATACTTGATTGTATCGACAATTACCACTTCTAGCTTGGCAACTGAGTGGCCCATCAACAACAGGTCGTGTAGGTATGCCATTATCGTTACACCTCGTGTTCTTAGATCGGCCAACAGTGGGGCCAGAATTTTTGTGAACACTCGTGGTGCTGTGGCCAGACCGAATGGTAAGGCTCTGAACTGAAAATGGCGCCCTTCTACTGCAAAGCGTAGAAATTTTTGATGACCTGGAAAGATGGGAACATGCAAGTAAGCATCTTTGATGTCGATCGAGGCTAACCATTCCTCCCCCTGTAGGGCAGCGGTGACCGATCGGATCGACTCCATCCGGAAGGACCGGACGTTTAGAAATTTGTTTAGACTCTTTAGGTCCAATATGGGTCTTATGTCCCCGTTTGGTTTCGGGACTGTGAAAAGGTTTGAGTAGAAACTCAACCCCCACTCTTCCATAGGAACCTCCATAATTACTCCTTGGAGCAATAGTTGTTCTAACACCACTAGGAGACACCTTCTTTTCAGAGGGTCTTTTGGCATGCCTGACCACATAAAATGGGAAGGAGGAGACTCTTTTAACTCCAACTTGTATCCCCGAGTTACTGCGGAGAGCACCCATCTGTCTTTGATCGTCTCCCGCCAGGTCTCTGTGAACAACTGAAGTCTTCCCCCCACCCGTTTGAGTGGGGGCAGCCCTTCATAGGCTTGACTTGGAGGCTGGTTTAGTACCTCTTCGGATCCAGGGCTTTTTATTACCCTGTGACTGTCCCTGATTTTTACCTCCTGAGTTTGACCGAGGAGGCCGTCGGAACTGCTTAGTAGCAGACGTCCCAGGGATAGGAGAGGTAGTCCTCTTAAAAGACGGACCCCTAGACCTCTTTTTAATTGGTAAGAGAGTACTTTTACCACTGGAAATCTTCTGGATATATTTATCCAGGTCTTCGCCAAAAAGGCGTTCTCCATGAAATGGGAAGCTAACTAAGAGCTTCTTACAGGGAACCTCAGCAGACCAGTTCTTGAGCCACAGAAGCCTACGCATATGTACCAAAGACAGCGTGAGGCGGGAGGCCTGATGGATAGAATCCTTGATGGCGTCAACCGCAAAGCATAATGCTCTAGGCAGATCAGCCAGAGCCTGGGCCTGCTGGTCTGGCAAATCCCTCAGGACCATTTTCATTTGATCCTTTAAAGCTTGGCAGACCCCAATAGCTGCCACTGCTGGCTGTGTAACAGCCCCTGCTGTGGAAAAAGCAGATTTTAATAAAGATTCCAATTTTTTATCTACTGGATCTTTGAACATTTGAACATTATCTACTGGACATGTCAGTGATTTGTTCACAGAAGAAATGGCTGCGTCCACCGTAGGAACATTCCATCTCTGGGTGAATTTTTCCTCCATGGGATAGATCACCTGAAATTTCTTAGGTGGAACAAATAGTTTATCAGGATTTTCCCAGTCCTGGTATATAAGTCCTTCCAATAATGGATGAATTGGAAAGGAGCAATTAATCTGGGGAGCTTTTAGCGACCCCAACGAGGAGACAGCAGTAGTTGATGGTTCAACAAGAGGCATTTTAAATGCAGATCGAACCATGTCAGTTAGGGTCTGGACCCACAATCTTTCAGTCTGTGATGCTGAAAATGGTTCATCTACTGTCGATTCCTCAAAAACAGAGTTAACCTCCTCCTGATCCCCTTCAGGAAGGTCAGTCCCTTCCTGGGACTGTTGCTCTGCCAACAGGCACTCTAATGGAGGGGATAGAGATCTGGCGCGCTTTCTTTCCTGTAGAGAAGAAGCGATCAATGCTGCCAATCTCTGCTCCAATCCCTCCAGAGTTGAGGCAAAAACCTCCTCTGTTATATATGCAGGAGCAGGTGGACTGAGGACAGCCGCAGTACCTGGCACTCCCGGGGGTTCCTTATGGGTATTAACCTCTGATTTCTCAGGGGAGGAAGGTGCAGATGACTGCTCCAGATCCTCAGAGCCCGATGGAGACCCCCTACACTTCCTGAGAGGTATATCTCGGAGTTTTTTAGGCGGCATATTCCTTAGTTCAAAGCTGAGGTATTCCAGCCGCAATACACCCCTTTACTGAAATAGTCTAATGCAATTTGCTGCTATGTACATCAGTGGGTGTCTACTAATGCGTCTTTCTGGGGATTCCTGTATCAACCGCCCGCTGTAAGCCCCTATACCATGCTACCAGCTCCTTTTCATGCTCTGTGTCCATAGCAAGCAGCGTGGACTGAGTCCTTTTATCTTGCTGGGACGCCCGCACATGCGCAGAAGCGCTGGGCGCACAGAGCGCGTCATCCGCCAGGCTCCGCCCCCTTTTTTGAAGCTAAATCTTATAAAAAGAAAGCGTGTGTGCGCGCGCGCGCGTGCACGTGTGCGCTCTTGGCGCCATGTAGGGAGAGGAGCCAGGGTCCCTGTATCACCAGGACTCGGGGATGGAAGGAAACTACTTGGCAGCATGACAGAGGAATGCAGCTTCCCTGATAGAGAGCTCACTCATCTGCCTGGACTTTCACCATGGAAGGAATAGTCCTAAGAAAAAAAGACGTTCCACAGCGGCCTCTAGTGGACAAACACAGGTACCGCACTTTTGTCTTTTTTTTTTTTTTTTTTTAAAACCTCCTTTATGAAAAACATTTCTAGGTTTACAGTTTTTAAAACTTCCTTTATGAAAAGACATTTCTAGGATTTCTTAGGCATATACAGCTATTAGCGGGAATACCTTTAGGTAACAGGCAGAAAGACATATTAGGCTTGGGGGTCCCCTCAATAGAACCAAGTTCCTGAGGGGCCCCCACTTACCTTTTCCCCGCCGCAGGACTTTGTTTGGTCCACAGAAGCCCAAACTTCACCTCTCACGGCAGGCATTGTACTAGACCTTCAGGGACCGGGTTCCCAAGGATTCCACTCCCCTGGACCTGTATAGCACCCTGCACAGATAGCCTCTTGGTTTTGGGTATGACCAGAGCTCTGGATCCCAGGGTCCAGCCCTCCTAAGAGAGGCATTACAGGCAAAACCCTGCTCTTCTCTGCAAGGCCCGGGTACCGACCGTTTAGCTATGAAGCTTTTTTGGTCGGATCCGGAATAGCTTGCTAAGGCCCAGAGAACCTGTACACAAGCCCAGATGAATACATGTTAACCTTGGCCAACACCTTAGACACTGGCAAAAAACTGAGGTGCTCCCGGATGGGAGGGGCTTATATAGGGGAGGGTACTTCCTGTTTTGGAAGTTGCCAGTGCCAGCACCTGAAGGTAATTCTATATAACCCACATAGTAATGACTATGCCGCTCTGTGTCCCGTGATGTATGAACAAGAAAGTTAGATTTTATTTCCATCATTTACACTTTCAAAATTACAGAAAACAAAAAAATGGCGTCTGCAAAAGTTTGGGCACCTTGCAGAGTTAATATCTTGTACTGCCCCCTTTGGCAAGTATCACAGCTTGTAAACGCTTTTTGTAGCCAGCCAAGAGTCTTTCAATTCTTGTTTGAGGTATCTTTGCCCATTCTTCCTTACAAAAGTCTTCCAGTTCTTTGAGATTTCTGGGCTGTCTGTCACGCACTGCTCTTTTAAGGTCTATCCATAGGTTTTCAATAATGTTGAGGTCAGGAGATTGTGAAGGCCATGGCAAAACCTTCAGTTTACGCCTCTTGATGTAATCCCCCGTGGATTTTGAGGTGTGTTTAGGATCATTATCCATTTGTAGAAGCCATCCTCTCTTTAACTTCAGCTTTTTCACAGATGGCATCAAGTTACCATCCAAAATTTGCTGAAATTTTATTGAATACATTTTTCCTTCTACTCGTGAAATGTTCCCTGTGCCACTGGCTGCAATACAACCCCAAAGCATGATTGATCCACCCCCATGCTTAACAGTTGGACAGAGGTTCTTTTCATTAAATTCTGTGCCCTTTCTTCTCCAAACGTACCTTTGCTCATTCCGGCCAAAAAGTTCTATTTTAACCTCATCGGTCCACAGAACTTGTTTCCAAAATGCCTCAGGCTTGTCTATATGTTCATTTGCAAAGTTCAAACGCTGATTTTTGTGGTGAGGACGTAGAAGAGGTTTTCTTCTGATGACTCTTCCATGAAGACCATATTTGTACAAGTATCTCTTTATAGTGGAATAGTGTACCACAACTCCAGTGTCTGCCAGATCTTTCTGGAGGGATCGTGCAGTCAAACGTGGGTTTTGAATTGCTTTTCTCACAATCCTGCGAGCTGTTCTGTCTGATATTTTTCTTGGTCTTCCAGATCTTGCTTTAACTTCCACTGTTCCTGATGACTGCCATTTCTTAATTACATTCCGAACAGAGGATATTGACATCTGAAAACGCTTTGCTATCTTCTTATAGCCTTCTCCATCTTTGTGAGCGTCAACTATTTTCAGTTTCAGTTTTCTAGACAACTGCTTACAAGAACCCATGGTGCTGATTGTTGGGGCAAGGTCAGATGAGTCTGGCCATTTAAAACCTTTGAGATTGACATCACCTGGTCTTCCCAGACGATGATTGAGAACAATCCATGACACTGGCAGGTCTCAGCTTTGCAAAGGGGGCAGTGCATGCTATAAATTCTGCAGGGTGCCCAAACTTTTGCAGACGCCATTTTTTTGTTTTCTGTAATTTTGAAAGTGTAAATGATGGAAATAAAATCTAACTTTTTTTGACATATTATAAGAATGTCTAATCTGTAATTTGATGCCATTTGGAGATTTTTCCATCTTTCCTTGGCTTCGTTATACACATTAATACACATTTTTACCTGGGGTGCCCAAACTTTCGATCCCCACTGTATATATGTCCTCGGATTTCATTTTAAAAATCTGCTCACTTTATGTTACTGTCACTGGAAAATCGAATTTTTAACTTTTAGATTGCATAGGTTTCTCCTTATACACATTTTTAAAGCCAATTTTAAAAAGCAAACCTGCCTAATTGGCCATGAAGTTTGAATTACATGTCCTTAATCCTAATAACGGTAATCGGGTAGGCAGATCCAAGGAAGGAGGTACATGCTGAGTTATTAAGTCCTACACTGTACACTGTCTACAGTACTGTACTATGTTCAAGGAGCATTACATCACAGCCTTACACCTATACTCCCTGTGCTGGCAGGTCTTTAAAGTGAGCTCATATTTATGTTTGATCCCCTTAAGCTTTGTAGGCAACTTACTTTGTAGGCCTCTAATATTCAGATCTTGTCTTACAATGGTACTAAAGGCAAAATTAATCCGTCACCACCATCAACAAAGCAGTCTCTCTGTAATTTATTTATTTTTTACCTGTTTATTTTGCTGTTATTTTTCAGATTCCTTTGACAAACCAAGCTGTGTGCCAAAATTGGCAGTTAAAGGATTGACACACACGATTGAACACTTTAAGATGTTATTATTTTAGCTAAAACCTTTATATGAAGAGGGAAAATAATTTTTTGTAACTGCTTAAAAATATTAGCGCTGCTGTCCAAGGGTGTTGCTAGTGCTCCTCCATAGATAGAGGAGCCACCCCAATACAGAAAGTGTTTTAAGGGCTGAATCACCAGGTGAAAGTAAAGGAAAAAAATCCTAATAAAAGAAAACAAATGCAGGCACCACTTTTAACTGCTTCCCAACCAGTGATGTACCGGTATGTCGCTGGATAGCAAGGGTTATATCATTGTTTTCATAATTTTTTTTGTTGTTGTTGATTCTCTTCAATGTAAAAGTAATCCCAGCAGCTATGGCCATTTTTTTTTATGCTGAGCAGCGGCGGCCATTTTATTGTAGTCCGCGCGATTTAACACAGGGGCAGCTGGCGGCCATTTTCTTGTAGCCCCAGCTTTGTTTTTTAGCCTCTAGTGGTGAAAACGTCCCTTTTAAACAGCGCAAATAGCGCAGAACACCTCAGGCATAGGAATACACCGCAGCCATGACAGGTTGCAGACATATGGGGAGAGCGGACGGCGGCACCTGGGTCGGAGCGGTGAGTCCCCTGGGGGGTCCCTCAGTCTGAGAAGCTAGGAGGGTGGACCCAATGTACCATGACTTGGTCCCTATGGGGGTCAGGCAAGTGTGGGTTTGCATGGCGTCAGAAGCTGGCGTTTTCTTTCCCTGACATCCCTGTGGTGGCAACCGGTGCCCTGTTCCCGGGGTGCGTATGGACGCCTTGCTGGTGGTCCTGGAGTCCCTTATTACCAGTCAACCATCTAGGAGGACCAAGCAGCTCGGCTGCAGCATTGGAGGTCAGTCACATCCTGCGGTGCACTGAACGGAGCGTGCCGGCTCTATAGGCGTGTACATTCTGGGTGTAGTATATGGCAGCTGACTACCTAAGTCGCCAGATGCTGGACCAAGGAAAATGGTCACTACACCCGGATGTGTTTTAACTCTTTTGCCTGAGATAGGGCACGCCGGCCGTGGATCTCCTGGCTTCTCGATTCAACCGGAAGGGATTGAAGTTTGTGGCCAGGGCCAAGGATCCCTGGGCGGATGCGATGGGCGCGTGGGTGGCCCCGTAGCATCAGTATTGGCTAAGTTATACCTCTTCCCCACTGATTTTTCTGCCTCGTCTGCTCCTCAAAGTGGGGACTGATGGGATTCCGGGGACTCTACTTGCCCCAGATTGGCCTTGGCTTCCCAGGTACGCCGACCTAGTGCGCCTGGTGGCGGATGCCCCTTTGGTCCTATACTTCATCCTGCTTTACAGTCGCCGGCTTTAACGACTTGGTTGTTGAAAGTCATGTTCTTGGGGACTGAGGCCTGTCGGACTCAGTAATTTCCTCCATGCTGAGGCAACGGAAGTCTTCTTCCCAGAAGATCTATAATCGCTAGTGGGAGGCCTTCATCTGTGTGAGGAGATGGGTTGGTGCCCACAGGCATACTCATTTTCCAGGATCCTGCTGTTTTTACAGCATGGTGTGGATCAAAAACTTGCCTTAAAGCACCATTAAGGGACAGTTTTCAGCCTTGGCTGTTTTCTTTAAACTACCCTTGGTGGCTCATTCACTGGTGAGTACGTTTGAGCAAGGGGTCCGACATGTGGCTCCTACGTTTCAGCCACCACTACCTCTGTGCGATTTGAATTTGGTACCCTCGGTACTTCAGTAACCTCCCTTTGAGAACATCAGAGAGATTCCTCTTTTAACACTCTCTCAGAAAGTTGCCTTTCTGGTGCCTATTACCTCGGTTTCTAAATGGCATCCTTGTCTTGCAAGTTCTCCTGCTTGCTCCTCCATACGGATAAGCGGTGCTACGCCTGCAGCCTTCGTTTCTCCTGAAGGTGGTCTCAACTTTTCTTTTGAATAAGGACATTGTACTTCCATGTGTCCTCGGCCGTCGCATCCCAAAGAGGTTGCATTACATTCCTTAAACGTGTTCTGTGGGTGTATCTGTCTGCTACTGTGACAGGCCTGGCGGTGTCGTCGGCCTCCATTTTCGATGGATCAGACAGATTGTGATTCAGGCCTATGTCTTTAGAGGGCGGGCGTCTCCCCTTCCTGTCTCGGCACATTTGACCAGGGCAATTGTTGCCTCCTGGCCTTTCCGACATCAAGCAGCTGTTTCACAGGTGTGTAAGGTGGCGGCCTGGTCGTCCGTTCATACCTTCACTAAGTTTTACAAGGTTGATGTGTATGCATCTTCGGATGCTTGCTTCGGCCGCATGGTTTTACAGGCGGCTGTTTGAGATTACATTTCCTCCGTTGAGGAGCTCTGGTTGTTTGGGATGAAGTTGTTTAATTGCTGTTCCCACCCCTCATTTTTTGCACTGCTTGGGGACGTCCTACCAGTCAAGAATTATAAGGAGCTGTGTCCGTCCATGGATGAAAGAGAAAATAGGATTTTTGTACTCACCGTAAAATCCTTTTCTCTGAAGTCCATGGACGGACACAGTACCCTTTCCTCTTTTTTAGGTTTGTACTGCTTTTTGACGAACTGAGCTGCTAAGTGCAGTGTGAGGGGTTATGACCAGAGGGACCGCCCCCTGGTCGGGGCTGTTCAGCTTTGCTAAAGTTACATGTTTTAAATGTCTAACATGTCTGCCTAGTCCTCTCCTAATAGACGGAACATAACCCACGAGTCAAGAATTATAAGGAGCTGTGTCCGTCCATGGACTTCAGAGAAAAGTATTTTACGGTGAGTACAAAAATCCTATTTTTTAGCTGTTACAGTTTAGTATACCATATATTTGTATATTTTTGTATATGTATGTTTTTGCTTTGGTTGTTTTAAAAATGATTTATTGTTTCCCTTTCATTGAATTTCAGTGTATTCCTTTATTTGTCATTTCAAAAGTTATTGTTTTTATCCAGTTTTTCCTTTAACATCAAAAATGTAATTAAACATGTCTAAACTCTCCAAATGAACGTGAAAATCATGGATATAAATTTATTCAATATGCGTAAATGTGCATTGAGTTTACGCAGGCTGACATGCGTTGATGCTTATTGTGTTGCATTATGGATTTTATTCAGTTGACTTGAATGTCAAAATTAACCATATGGGACTTTTTCACAGTTTGTCAATACAATGCATTGTTAGCTGCCTATGGCCCTAGATCTGTGCCTACAAAACTGTTGTTCGCAGGTTCAGAGCACGACCATCTGTATTTCTCAAAGAAAATCACAATTTGACAAGAAACTCTAATCCAATCCAAAAGCACTACAATGAAACTACGATGAATGGGGCTGCTATGGATTGCATAAAGTTAAAAATACAGATAAAGCATGAGAACTTTCTGACATAAAGTTTATAAAACCTGTTTTGTTTTTTGTTTTTTTGTTTTAGGGAAGTATTAGAACCCCTGTCAGCTTTAGTTTTTGTTTTTCTTGTTTTCTGTGTCCCTGCTAAGGAGATATCCAAGCACAAAAAAATAAAAATTTGGAGCCTGCCTCTCCAACATGTACATGAACATACGTATGTAAATTTACACATCAGGAGTGCCTGCATGTACAAACGTTGATTGTACTACACATGTTACATATCCACTATATACACTGGAGAAAGAGCAATAATTCTAAAGGTCCTGTGCCGTTCATCTTTTTTCATTTGTCCATTTTCGGTCCTAAAGACAGACTAAAGAGCTATGGTACATACAGTATTTCACAAAAGTGAGTACACCCCTCACATTTTTGTAAATATGTTATTATATCTTTTCATGTGACAACACTGAAGAAATTACACTTTGCTACAATTTAAAGTAGTGAGTGTACAGTTTGTATAACAGTGTAAATTTGTTGTCCCCTCAAAATAACTCAACACACAGCCATTAATGTCTAAACCGCTGGCAACAAAAGTGAGTACACCCCTATATGAAAATGTCAAAATTGGGCCCAATTAGCCATTTTCCCTCCCGGTGTCATGTGACTCGTTAGTGTTACAAGGTCTCAGGTGTGAATGGGGAGCAGGTGTGTTAAATTTGGTGTTATCGCTCTCACTCTCTCATACTGGTCACTAGAAGTTCAACATGGCACCTCATGGCAAAGAACTCTCTGAGGATCTGAAAAAAATAATTGTTGCTCTACATAAAGATGGCCTAGGCTATAAGAAGATTGCCAAGACCCTGAAACTGAGCTGCAGCACGGTGGCCAAAACCATACAGTGGTTTGAATGGACAGGTTCCATTAAGAACAGGAAAAAAGGAGTGGAAGTGCAGCGCTAAAAAAACACCAATTTAAAAAATTAAAAATAGGTGATTATTATGCAAAAAGTATATATGAATTATATGCAATAAATTGATGTTAGAAACCAAAACTTTAAAAAACTTTGAAAGAGGAAGAGGAAAGCTAATGCAGAGTCTCCAAATGAATAAAAAAATATACAATTAGTCACAAATGATATAAAAATGTAAGTAAAAAAGGAAAATAAGGTCCCAAACAAAAAATAGTGGTAAAAATTACAAAAAAAGTGTCCACAGTGAAAGTAGAAATGAATCAATCTTCCCAAGGAAACTTCAGGTGTATCACCCTTGTGGTAAAAGATCTGCTTACCAGAATGTCGTGACTGTAAAACAGTCTCTCCCAGCACAGGGAATAGGTTTCCCCAAGACCTCAGAGTCTTCACAGCGGTACTGCAGATAACAGTGGTCCTCATACACTCATGTGGAAAAAAAGGGATATGCCCATAGTGTAATATGCAAAACCAATGCTTTAATGAAAAAAGGGAATGCACTTACAATGTGGTAGAAAGATTACAGCGGTAACGGTGGTGGATCGAAGCGGCGTCTCAATAGATCCTATATGTGTGTGTTCCTATGGCGTCCGCAGCACCTCCTCTCAGTAAGGAATTGCGTGATGACGTCAGCGGCCCCCTACGCACGTTTCATCGCAAGTAGGACGTCGTCTGGGGATTGGCCGTAAAGACTGTCATCACGCATGGAGGTATATATAGACCCAACGCCATTTTGACTAATGGCAAATGTAAGGGAAAGGGTTGTGAACAGCACAGTCATTATGATAACCGGCCATGCCTGGACAAGGAACAAGCCGCAGAAAGTTAGAAGTAATAAAAGAAGGTAGTGAGCCATCTTGTGGTCAAATGAGTGTAGTGCCACGAAGTTAGACAGGAACACTATCATCAAACAGATTTGAGACGCAACTTCAAAAAATTTAAAAAGACACATCTTGTCTTTAAAAACAAATTCTTATATCGGACAGTACATAATAGCAATATAAGATTAAAAATTAATCAATCAGATAAACTAAAATATATTAAAAAGACAAATAAAAATAAAACAATTTTAAAAGGTTATTAAATGATGTTAAATTATATCTGTATGGGGACATAATTGAATGGTGCCTACACACAAAAAGTAAAAATATGAAAATAAAAATAAAAAATAAAAAATAAAAATTTGAATTTATGAGTTATTAATAAAACAGTTTATGTCCCAATCTACATTAAGACCGAAAGGCTTAAAAGACTTCATTAAAAAAATCCATCTTGTTTCTAATTTAGAAATAGCCCTGACCATATTGGTGCCCCTCCAGTGTGGATGGGCAATATCAATTGCTAAGAACGTAGTACCAGTGAGTTGGCGGTTATGATATTTATCATAATGCCTGGAGAGGTTATGTTTAGGAAAGCCTCTTTTTATATTTCCCACATGCTCACTCAGACGTATGTGTAATTCTCTCTTCGTACGACCTATATATTGCTTTGAGCATGGGCACTGAATCATGTAAACTACGTACTTAGTTGAGCAAGTTATGAATGCCTCGATATCGTAAGTGTGGTTAGTGACCGTAGAGACAAAACTTTCACATTTTCGACCATGAAAGGAATTAACTTTACAGATGTTACACCTACGGCAAGGATAATACCCTTTCATATTGTGAAAGAAAGATGCCTTTTTAGGTGGGTCTATAACGTTAGGGGCAATACTAAATCTCAGAGGAGGTGCGCCTCTATAGATTAAGACAGGTTGCTCTGGGATAAGGGGTCCTAGAATTTTATCGTTACGTAGTACATCCCAATATTTTTTGAAAATCTTTTTAACTGAGAAGTGTTGGTTAGAATATCTCGTAATCATAGACCAACTAAATTTTTCTGATGAAGATTTATCCCTTATTTTCTTTGTTAGAAGTGAACTCCTGTTCAAAATAGCAACGTTATTAATAGTAGTATTAATTTCAAACTCATTATATCCTTTGCTTAAAAATCTCTGTTTTAAAATGTCAGCTTGTTGGTGAAATACTGCAATATCTGTACAGTTGCGTCTCAATCTTTGAAATTGGCCCTTTGGCACAGCAGCAAGCCACGCTTTGTGATGACAACTATGTATAGGGATGAAAGCATTGCGATCTGTGTCTTTAAAGAAGGTACTAGTTGTGAGACGACCTTCCTTAATACATATATTAAGATCTAGAAAATGAATCTGTGAATCGCTTGCTTCATACTGTAAAAGGATGCCTTTATTATTATTATTAAGATTGGAGAAAAATATATCTAGGGAGGATCTGTCTCCTCCCCAAATAAGAATGACATCGTCAATATATCTTTTCCAAAGCAAAAGCTCTGGAGGGGGATCGATATCAATCACTTCTGCTTCCCAATAGGCCATGAACAAATTTGCAAGGCTTGGAGCAAATTTGGCCCCCATTGCGACACCTCTAGTTTGCAAAAAATAGGTGCCTCCAAACCAAAAGTAGTTATGGCTAGTCGCAAATTGTAACAAATCCATAACAAAGTTCTTTTGTAAATGGGGTAGAGTTCTGTCAAGTTGAAGATAACTATTGACTGCCTCAAATCCATCTTGATGGGATATGATAGTATATAGGGAGGCTACATCCGCAGTTGCCAGGATGTAGCCTTCCTTCCAATGGAAATCTTCCAATAGGTTAAGGACCTGAGTGGTATCACGTAGATATGCTGTAGTGTTCACCACCAAGGGTTGTAAAAACGCATCTATATATTTACCTATCCGAGAGGTTACGGAGTCAATACCGCTTATAATCGGACGGCCAGGAGGCTGAGTGAGGCTCTTATGCAATTTAGGTAAATAATAAATAACAGGCACTCTTGGTATGATCGGGATAAGGTGAAGTTTTTCTTTCTCATTAAGAATGTTGTTTTCAAAACCATAATCAACAAGAATCGATAATTCTTTTCTGAATTTAACTGTGGGGTTAGAAGCCAAAGGTGTGTAGGTAGAGTGATCAGAAAGGAGTCTGGTCATTTCTGCTATATATTGGGATTTGTCCAAAATAGCTATACCCCCTCCTTTATCTGCTGGACGTATGATGATATCATTACGTTGGCAGATTTTTTTAATGTTGGTATGATATTCAGCTGTATCTCTCTTATTAGGAACTTTCAGGGATAATACATCATTCAAGACAAGTTCCTTGAACACCTGTATAGAAGGAGCAACAAAACCTGGGGGGTTAAAAAGTGATGCGTTCCTAAGATTGGTATGTTTAATAGGAGCATTATCTGTGGTCAATTCACTTCATGTCAAATGAGCAGAGTTGGAATGAGTGGATGTCCTATGGATAATTTGACTAGAATTTCCAATAGGGTTCAGGATGAAATGACGTTTAATGTTCATCTTTCTAATAAATTTGTGTACATCAATGAATGTCTCAAATTTATTAAGCTTATGTGAAGGTGCAAACTTCAGACCCTGACTAAGGACCCTTTGCTCTCCCACAGAAAGTGTGGCAGAACTCAAATTGAAAATGCCACTAATATCTATGGCTTTCTTTTCTTTGGCTCTGATTCTCCTCCCCCCTCTAACTCCTCTCTTTCTTCTCTCTCTTCGTAGCCCCTTTTGTTCCGATTGTTGGCCATTGGAAAAAAACGTTGACTATTATTGCCAAAATCTTGCGGTGATTCTTGATAGTAGTCTCTCTGTGATGGAGGAAAATCTCTATAGTGATTTGGATGTTGTGTAATTACATACTCCTCATCACAAGGGTCCTCTTGGTAATTAGAAAGGGGCGCAAAGCGGTTTTCTAATTGGATGTGCCTACCCTGAGGGGTTTGGCCGTTAAGCCCTGGATTGTAATAACGAACTGCATCTCTAGGGTCCATCCTCGGATTGTCCTTAATAAGATGTTTAGGTATCAAGGACCATGTGTCCCTATGATCATCTCTGTATTCCCATGGTTCTTGAGAATAAGGTTTTTGATACCAATTATTCCCTGGATTTTCCCTATATTCCCGAGGGCGATGAGTGTTGCCCTCAAACTGGGGCACCCTGGGAGGGGGGTAACCAGGCTGAGGGAAATTTCCATGGTAAGGGCCCCTTGGGCGAGGTGGTGGAGCCGTACCTTTGGGGCGGGTTTGCTGTATAAAATTGGAGGGTCGGGAATGATTATGGTATGGAGGAGGGTGATTCTGATTACCCTGAGTTCCCTTCTGTTTAGATACAGAAATGGATTTATTACCTCCTTTGGCTTCAGACCCTCCATTGTGTGACACTGGAGGGACAGTTCTCTTAGATGAAGTAGAGGCTACTGGCTCTATTGGTTGACTAGAGCTAATATCAACCATTTCACTCTCAAAAGTGGCTTCTAATTTAGTTTGCCATTTGAAAACAACTTTATTCGAATAGTCAGAGAAATCTCGGTTAAATTTTTTCTTTTTCTTAATTTTTTGTTCGAACTCCTCTTTTTCCAGGAAGAGTCTCAATTGATCTGATTTTTGTTTATAAAACTCTTGACCCTTGTAAGAAGCCAGTTTATCCTTAACCAAAGATATCTCTTCGTTAAGGATACGTAGTTTTGCCTGTTTTTTACCTAAAAGAAATTGTAAAAATTTAACCCCAATATCATTAAAATAAACAAACCAGCCTTCTAGGTCAGTTTCGCCTTTCTGGGGACTGACCTCCCATCTAAGGCTTCTGGGCACCATCTTCTTTGATACATAGTGTTCCAAATAGGCAATATCCCAAGTAGTGTGTAATTCAGACACTAGGATATTTTTGAGCCTGAGGAATAGACCGCTTATTCCATCGGTCTCCTCAGTGTTTTCATCGAAAACACCTTCTATGTTAATATTGTATTGAGATCTGAACTCAAAAATATCCATAGTGTGATATCAGCAGCAACGTTAATAGTATACAAATTGTGCAGGAAGAAAAAAAGCCCTAAGGCTAACGCTGCGCTATATGATAAGATGTAAAAATGTGTTTGTTTAAATAAACATTACAATAATAGCTGCTAGCACTATAAGTTCAATACAAAAAACTTATAAGGTAAACAAGAAAAAAGGAGTGGAAGTGCAGCGCTAAAAAAACACCAATTTAAAAAATTAAAAATAGGTGATTATTATGCAAAAAGTATATATGAATTATATATTAAAAAGATAGTATAAACATAAAACAGTGAATCTGTGTCAGAAATATACTAGAAACAGCGCTGATGTTGGTGTGATTCAGGTGGCCAACTCCACCTCCAAAGTATTAAACAGTTTATGGCAGATGAAATAAGAATGCAGAGTGTCCAATAATGTTCATTGGTGGTCCTAGATACAAACAGCATGCACCTTCATCGTAAAATCTGATCCACCCAGTGGGAACACACTCCCCCTCAGGGGTTTAAACTCACCAGAGCAAAGCTCAAACAATGCCTTGAACAGGGGAGTAAATCGGAACCTTTTCAGCATTCAGCATCAGCCAAGGAGATGTTTGATCAGTGGGGACTCCCAAAGGAATACACAAACAGAGGAAAGCAAAAATAGCGTAACTCCGTTTAATAGGTACAGTTCCCCACACATCACATAGCCCCTTAATACATTAAACGTACATTAATCAAACATAACAGAGCAAAAAGTCATCATATCACCACATCGCCGTCCGTCCGTAAGACAATCGATACTCGAACGAATATCCAGGAACTGTACTTACTTCCGGGTTTAGCTGGCGTGGAGCGCATACATCACTTCCGGTAGCGTCGTGTAGGTCACGCTCTGACGCGTTTCGTCATATCCTGACTTCAACAGAGGGCGTGCCTACACGACGCAAGTGACCATTTAAATAGACACTCCCTCCGCCCTCCATACCAATCAGCGCCGTCAAAGACCGGCAATAGGTGCACATTGCAGTGACCATGGCAGCAGCTGATATTATACTACGATTGGAGCGGAGGGTCAATGGTCATCAAATTGATGTATTAAAGAGGCACAGTCTTAAACAAATCAATGTCTCTCAATGGGGCACAAAGAATACATAAATTTAAATTTAAATTTAAAACGCAATCATTTAAAAATGCGGAGGTAAAACAAACAGCAATCTACATGAAATAAATATTGCTGCACACTTCAAATACAGAACACGGTCATCATTTCAAATGATAAACATTCTGAATATAACCCATTGTATAGGTACAGTAACCATATATACCCTCCAAGATACTACACTCATATGTATTATGATAGTAGTTAAAATATATAAAAAACTCTATATATATAAAAAAATATAAAATACAAAAAAATCCAGGACTAAAACTACAAACATATTTAATAGTCACTAATAAAGCAGTTTATATCAAGGTCTATATTCAGTCCTTTCGGCGAGAGAGTATCCACCGAAAAAATCCATTGGGTCTCTTTCCTTGACAGATCCCTAACTAGATTAGAGCCCCTCCATGGGGGTTTCAAATGATCTATTCCCCAAAATTTAAGGCCACTCGGGTCCTGATTGTGACATATTTTAAAATGCAGTGACACATTGTGGTCTTTGAAACCAAGCTTGATATTTGCAATGTGCTCTGCTATTCTAACCTTTAGCTGACGTTTGGTGCGGCCTATATACATAAGGTTGCATGGGCACTGGAGGGCATATACAACATAGGAAGTATTGCATGTAATAAATTCATCAATGGTGAATTCTTTATTGTTTGAGGTAGAGATGAAGTTTTCCACAGCCCTCAACGGCCGATCGACCTCTCTACACGCCCTACATCTCCTACACGCAAAAAACCCATTCCTGTCCCAAAAAGTTGAAGGTCTGGTAGGTGGATCTAAAACTTTTCTAACAATTTTGTCGGCAAAACTGCGTGCCCTTCTATAAATAAAACCTGGTTTGTGTGGAAGGACCGCAGATAATACTTTATCCATAAGAAGAACATGCCAGTGGGAGGAAAAAATCTCCTCCACCTCTTTATATTGGGAATGAAACCCAGAGATAAAGTTCCACTCCCGTCCAGTATCTGGCTGGCGGACCGGCATGTCCCTAAGAAAGTCCTCCCTAGGTCGTGCAGCCAATTCCTTAATTATATAGTCTAGTGATTCCCCAAAATAGCCCTTTTCAATAAATTTTGCCTTTATAATCTCTGCTTGTATAAGAAAGTCAGAGTTTGCAGAGCAGTTCCTTTTTACTCTCGTAAGTTGTCCTCTAGGGATATTTTGAAGCCACATTGGATGGTGGCCACTGCTCATGGGTAGGTAACTATTCGCATCTGTGGGCTTAAAAAAGACCTTTGTCCCCAGTTTATTGTCATATTTAAAAATATGCAAATCTAAAAACTGGATATCAGTAGTGCTCACAGCACTAGTCAATTTAATGTTGTTAGAATTCAAATTGAGTTCATTTAAAAATGTCTGTAAGGTATCCAGAGTGCCACTCCAAATAAAGAACAGGTCATCAATATACCTTTTATAAAATAAAAGATATGGGAGAGTCTTAGAAAAAATATTTTTATCCTCCCACTCTGCCATAAAGAGGTTAGCAATGCTTGGTGCAAAGCTAGCCCCCATGGCAACGCCCCTACATTGCGAATAAAAGTCACCATTATACCAAAAAAAGTTATGTACAAGGCAAAAATCCAGGGAGTTCCTCAAAAACACTTTTTTATTATGCGTGATATCTTCACGTTTGCATAGGGCCCAATTAAGGGCCAACAGTGCATCATCGTGTTGGATGATGGTGTACAAGGACGCCACATCAGCGGTTACCAAGTACACCTGATCATTTCCTGTTAGATCAATATGTTGCAACATCTGTAATAGACTCTTAGTATCCTTAAGAAAAGCACGGGTAGCTCCCACACTCTCTTGCAGATATAGATCAAGATATTGCCCCATACGGGATGTGATTGATCCTATCCCATTAACAATGGGTCTCCCTGGAGGGCTCTGAATATCCTTATGGATCTTGGGGAGGGTATAGATAGTGGGGATCCTACTACTACTAGGGACCAGGAATTTCTTCTCTCGGTTATTCAATACCCCAGTAGAGTACCCCATTTCAACCAAACACTCTAAATCCTTCCCATATTGAATGGAGGGATCTTTATCCAATTTAGTGTAGGTATTACTATCACTTAACATATCCATGAGTTGTTTATGGTAAAAATCTTTATTTAGAATTACCACACCTCCCCCCTTATCGGCAGGTCTTATCACTAAACTTTTTTTCTCTTCAAGCATTGATATCCCATCCAGTATATGCCTTGGATTAACATTCTTTTTAGGGATCAAATCATTCAAATCTCTAATCACAAGTCCCTTAAAAACCTCAATTTGATGATTAGCTCCATTAAAAGGATTGAATAAAGATTTGTTCCGTAATCCACTATCCAATGCAACTGATGAGATACCCGATGTGGGTTGAGAATTTTTATTGAGAAAATATTTCTTCACATTGACCATGCGTATATATTTATGGATGTCTATAAAGACATCAAATTTATTAATAGACCTTTTCAGGCCGCATTTCAGACCTAAATGGAGAATATTAGTCTCTTTGTGTGTCAGAACTGTATCACTTAAATTAAAGATACCCCCTACTCTTGATCTCTCCTTCTTTTTCTGGACTTTTCGTCCTGCTCTACATCCTCTCGATCTTCTCCCCTCTGATAGGGGTAATATGGGGGATCCCTCTGCCAATAGAGGGGTTCCCTCCACTGGGGATCTCTGTAGCTTTGTACTTGCTGGGAATGTGATGGAGGACGTCCCCTGCGTTGGGGGAGCCCCCGACCTCGTTTGTGCCACCCCCTCCCCCTCCCTAAAAAAGGACGAGGAGATTGGTGATTACTTCTAGCCTCATTTTCCCATATTGGTTCAAACCTATTCTGAACTGGAACTGTATAATAGTTATTATTAGGTGGATATTGGACAGCGTTATTATGTCCATCTCTAGCTGGACCCCCTCTAGAATGATCAGCATAATTTCTTACAGGGGTAGAGTGATCCCTTGGAGCCCGTGGGGGCAAGTCATTCCTCCTGGTTTCACTTATACCTGATGTACTAGGAACAGATGGCCTAGTCTCAGGAAAGTCAGCATGTGTATTCTCTCTATTTTCATTAGGCTTAACTTGTTGCCACGAATAAACACAGTTAGACCGGAAGTCACCCAAGTCCCTATGAAATTTCTTAGTTTTCTTTTTCTGAGTGTCCTTATCCACTTTTTCAAGTTTCTTTTTAATCCTGGTATTAAAATCAACTAATTGCTGAGAATCTTTAATTGGATCAAGTTGAAGTTTTAATTCATTAATCCTAGATTCAAGTTTAGACATTTTTTTCTTTTTACGTTTAAGGATGAGATCCTGTAACCTAAAACCCATAGTATTAAAAAACTCATACCACTCACTCATGGATTCTGGGTCATCCAGGCCGTCCTGTGGGACTACCTCCCATCTCAGACTCCTTATAATTATCCTTTCCTTAATATACTGCTCAAGTGTACAAATGTCCCACCATGTGCGGACTTGCTTCTCTAGGACATTCCCCAGAGCAGTCATTGCCCCATTCAAACTAGTTAGCGCAGTAGTTTGCTCATTAATCGCAAAAATATTGCCAATGTCTATAGTCCTACTGCTCAAAAATTGCAAGGTGTCCATGGCTGCCGAGAAGAAAAAAACAACAAAATAGTAAGCTGAGGTGTATAATAAAGGCCTTCAATACACCGCTCAGCGCCTCGGACTCGCACAATTGCAAAAAAATCTTGTAGTAGGTAACCGACACTAGAAATGGATAACACACAGATAGTAAAAGTGATATCATACACGAATTTCTCTGATAACTCAAAGAATTTCTAAAGGGAGCAGCCGTTTAAAAAATTAAGATATTAAAAAGATAGTATAAACATAAAACAGTGAATCTGTGTCAGAAATATACTAGAAACAGCGCTGATGTTGGTGTGATTCAGGTGGCCAACTCCACCTCCAAAGTATTAAACAGTTTATGGCAGATGAAATAAGAATGCAGAGTGTCCAATAATGTTCATTGGTGGTCCTAGATACAAACAGCATGCACCTTCACCGTAAAATCTGATCCACCCAGTGGGAACACACTCCCTCTCAGGGGTTTAAACTCACCAGAGCAAAGCTCAAACAATGCCTTGAACAGGGGAGTAAATCGGAACCTTTTCAGCATTCAGCATCAGCCAAGGAGATGTTTGATCAGTGGGGACTCCCAAAGGAATACACAAACAGAGGAAAGCAAAAATAGCGTAACTCCGTTTAATAGGTACAGTTCCCCACACATCACATAGCCCCTTAATACATTAAACGTACATTAATCAAACATAACAGAGCAAAAAGTCATCATATCACCACATCGCCGTCCGTCCGTAAGACAATCGATACTCGAACGAATATCCAGGAACTGTACTTACTTCCGGGTTTAACTGGCGTGGAGCGCATACATCACTTCCGGTAGCGTCGTGTAGGTCACGCTCTGACGCGTTTCGTCATATCCTGACTTCAACAGAGGGCGTGCCTACACGACGCAAGTGACCATTTAAATAGACACTCCCTCCGCCCTCCATACCAATCAGCGCCGTCAAAGACCGGCAATAGGTGCACATTGCAGTGACCATGGCAGCAGCTGATATTATACTACGATTGGAGCGGAGGGTCAATGGCCATCAAATTGATGTATTAAAGAGGCACAGTCTTAAACAAATCAATGTCTCTCAATGGGGCACAAAGAATACATAAATTTAAATTTAAATTTAAAACGCAATCATTTAAAAATGCGGAGGTAAAACAAACAGCAATCTACATAAAATAAATATTACTGCACACTTCAAATACAGAACACGGTCATCATTTCAAATGATAAACATTCTGAATATAACCCATTGTATAGGTACAGTAACCATATATACCCTCCAAGATACTACACTCATATGTATTATGATAGTAGTTAAAATATATAAAAAACTCTATATATATAAAAAAATATAAAATACTAAAAAATTTATTGAAAAGGGCTATTTTGGGGAATCACTAGACTATATAATTAAGGAATTGGCTGCACGACCTAGGGAGGACTTTCTTAGGGACATGCCGTATCGATTGTCTTACGGACGGACGGCGATGTGGTGATATGATGACTTTTTGCTCTGTTATGTTTAATTAATGTACGTTTAATGTATTAAGGGGCTATGTGATGTGTGGGGAACTGTACCTATTAAACGGAGTTACGCTATTTTTGCTTTCCTCTGTTTGTGTATTCCTTTGGGAGTCCCCACTGATCAAACATCTCCTTGGCTGATGCTGAATGCTGAAAAGGTTCCGATTTACTCCCCTGTTCAAGGCATTGTTTGAGCTTTGCTCTGGTGAGTTTAAACCCCTGAGGGGGAGTGTGTTCCCACTGGGTGGATCAGATTTTACGGTGAAGGTGCATGCTGTTTGTATCTAGGACCACCAATGAACATTATTGGACACTCTGCATTCTTATTTCATCTGCCATAAACTGTTTAATACTTTGGAGGTGGAGTTGGCCACCTGAATCACACCAACATCAGCGCTGTTTCTAGTATATTTCTGACACAGATTCACTGTTTTATGTTTATACTATCTTTTTAATATCTTAAATTTTTAAACGGCTGCTCCCTTTAGAAATTCTTTGAGTTATCAGAGAAATTCGTGTATGGTATCACTTTTACTATCTGTGTGTTATCCATTTCTAGTGTCTGTTACCTACTACAAGATTTTTTTGCAATTGTGCGAGTCCGAGGCGCTGAGCGGTGTATTGAAGGCCTTTATTATACACCTCAGCTTACTATTTTGTTGTTTTTTTCTTCTCGGCAGCCATGGACGCCTTGCAATTTTTGAGCAGTAGGACTATAGACATTGGCAATATTTTTGCGATTAATGAGCAAACTACTGCGCTAACTAGTTTGAATGGGGCAATGACTGCTCTGGGGAATGTCCTAGAGAAGCAAGTCCGCACATGGTGGGACATTTGTACACTTGAGCAGTATATTAAGGAAAGGATAATTATAAGGAGTCTGAGATGGGAGGTAGTCCCACAGGACGGCCTGGATGACCCAGAATCCATGAGTGAGTGGTATGAGTTTTTTAATACTATGGGTTTTAGGTTACAGGATCTCATCCTTAAACGTAAAAAGAAAAAAAATGTCTAAACTTGAATCTAGGATTAATGAATTAAAACTTCAACTTGATCCAATTAAAGATTCTCAGCAATTAGTTGATTTTAATACCAGGATTAAAAAGAAACTTGAAAAAGTGGATAAGGACACTCAGAAAAAGAAAACTAAGAAATTTCATAGGGACTTGGGTGACTTCCGGTCTAACTGTGTTTATTCGTGGCAACAAGTTAAGCCTAATGAAAATAGAGAGAATACACATGCTGACATTCCTGAGACTAGGCCATCTGTTCCTAGTACATCAGGTATAAGTGAAACCAGGAGGAATGACTTGCCCCCACGGGCTCCAAGGGATCACTCTACCCCTGTAAGAAATTATGCTGATCATTCTAGAGGGGGTCCAGCTAGAGATGGACATAATAACGCTGTCCAATATCCACCTAATAATAACTATTATACAGTTCCAGTTCAGAATAGGTTTGAACCAATATGGGAAAATGAGGCTAGAAGTAATCACCAATCTCCTCGTCCTTTTTTAGGGAGGGGGAGGGGGTGGCACAAACGAGGTCGGGGGCTCCCCCAACGCAGGGGACGTCCTCCATCACATTCCCAGCAAGTACAAAGCTACAGAGATCCCCAGTGGAGGGAACCCCTCTATTGGCAGAGGGATCCCCCATATTACCCCTATCAGAGGGGAGAAGATCGAGAGGATGTAGAGCAGGACGAAAAGTCCAGAAAAAGAAGGAGAGATCAAGAGTAGGGGGTATCTTTAATTTAAGTGATACAGTTCTGACACACAAAGAGACTAATATTCTCCATTTAGGTCTGAAATGCGGCCTGAAAAGGTCTATTAATAAATTTGATGTCTTTATAGACATCCATAAATATATACGCAAGGTCAATGTGAAGAAATATTTTCTCAATAAAAATTCTCAACCCACATCGGGTATCTCATCAGTTGCATTGGATAGTGGATTACGGAACAAATCTTTATTCAATCCTTTTAATGGAGCTAATCATCAAATTGAGGTTTTTAAGGGACTTGTGATTAGAGATTTGAATGATTTGATCCCTAAAAAGAATGTTAATCCAAGGCATATACTGGATGGGATATCAATGCTTGAAGAGAAAAAAAGTTTAGTGATAAGACCTGCCGATAAGGGGGGAGGTGTGGTAATTCTAAATAAAGATTTTTACCATAAACAACTCATGGATATGTTAAGTGATAGTAATACCTACACTAAATTGGATAAAGATCCCTCCATTCAATATGGGAAGGATTTAGAGTGTTTGGTTGAAATGGGGTACTCTACTGGGGTATTGAATAACCGAGAGAAGAAATTCCTGGTCCCTAGTAGTAGTAGGATCCCCACTATCTATACCCTCCCCAAGATCCATAAGGATATTCAGAGCCCTCCAGGTAGACCCATTGTTAATGGGATAGGATCAATCACATCCCGTATGGGGCAATATCTTGATCTATATCTGCAAGAGAGTGTGGGAGCTACCCGTGCTTTTCTTAAGGATACTAAGAGTCTATTACAGATGTTGCAACATATTGATCTAACAGGAAATGATCAGGTGTACTTGGTAACCGCTGATGTGGCGTCCTTGTACACCATCATCCAACACGATGATGCACTGTTGGCCCTTAATTGGGCCCTATGCAAACGTGAAGATATCACGCATAATAAAAAAGTGTTTTTGAGGAACTCCCTGGATTTTTGCCTTGTACATAACTTTTTTTGGTATAATGGTGACTTTTATTCGCAATGTAGGGGCGTTGCCATGGGGGCTAGCTTTGCACCAAGCATTGCTAACCTCTTTATGGCAGAGTGGGAGGATAAAAATATTTTTTCTAAGACTCTCCCATATCTTTTATTTTATAAAAGGTATATTGATGACCTGTTCTTTATTTGGAGTGGCACTCTGGATACCTTACAGACATTTTTAAATGAACTCAATTTGAATTCTAACAACATTAAATTGACTAGTGCTGTGAGCACTACTGATATCCAGTTTTTAGATTTGCATATTTTTAAATATGACAATAAACTGGGGACAAAGGTCTTTTTTAAGCCCACAGATGCGAATAGCTACCTACCCATGAGCAGTGGCCACCATCCAATGTGGCTTCAAAATATCCCTAGAGGACAACTTACGAGAGTAAAAAGGAACTGCTCTGCGAACTCTGACTTTCTTATACAAGCAGAGATTATAAAGGCGAAATTTATTGAAAAGGGCTATTTTGGGGAATCACTAGACTATATAATTAAGGAATTGGCTGCACGACCTAGGGAGGACTTTCTTAGGGACATGCCGGTCCGCCAGCCAGATACTGGACGGGAGTGGAACTTTATCTCTGGGTTTCATTCCCAATATAAAGAGGTGGAGGAGATTTTTTCCTCCCACTGGCATGTTCTTCTTATGGATAAAGTATTATCTGCGGTCCTTCCACACAAACCAGGTTTTATTTATAGAAGGGCACGCAGTTTTGCCGACAAAATTGTTAGAAAAGTTTTAGATCCACCTACCAGACCTTCAACTTTTTGGGACAGGAATGGGTTTTTTGCGTGTAGGAGATGTAGGGCGTGTAGAGAGGTCGATCGGCCGTTGAGGGCTGTGGAAAACTTCATCTCTACCTCAAACAATAAAGAATTCACCATTGATGAATTTATTACATGCAATACTTCCTATGTTGTATATGCCCTCCAGTGCCCATGCAACCTTATGTATATAGGCCGCACCAAACGTCAGCTAAAGGTTAGAATAGCAGAGCACATTGCAAATATCAAGCTTGGTTTCAAAGACCACAATGTGTCACTGCATTTTAAAATATGTCACAATCAGGACCCGAGTGGCCTTAAATTTTGGGGAATAGATCATTTGAAACCCCCATGGAGGGGCTCTAATCTAGTTAGGGATCTGTCAAGGAAAGAGACCCAATGGATTTTTTCGGTGGATACTCTCTCGCCGAAAGGACTGAATATAGACCTTGATATAAACTGCTTTATTAGTGACTATTAAATATGTTTGTAGTTTTAGTCCTGGATTTTTTAGTATTTTATATTTTTTTATATATATAGAGTTTTTTATATATTTTAACTACTATCATAATACATATGAGTGTAGTATCTTGGAGGGTATATATGGTTACTGTACCTATACAATGGGTTATATTCAGAATGTTTATCATTTGAAATGATGACCGTGTTCTGTATTTGAAGTGTGCAGTAATATTTATTTTATGTAGATTGCTGTTTGTTTTACCTCCGCATTTTTAAATGATTGCGTTTTAAATTTAAATTTAAATTTATGTATTCTTTGTGCCCCATTGAGAGACATTGATTTGTTTAAGACTGTGCCTCTTTAATACATCAATTTGATGACCATTGACCCTCCGCTCCAATCGTAGTATAATATCAGCTGCTGCCGTGGTCACTGCAATGTGCACCTATTGCCGGTCTTTGACGGCGCTGATTGGTATGGAGGGCGGAGGGAGTGTCTATTTAAATGGTCACTTGCGTCGTGTAGGCACGCCCTCTGTTGAAGTCAGGATATGACGAAACGCGTCAGGGCGTGACCTACACGACGCTACCGGAAGTGATGTATGCGCTCCACGCCAGCTAAACCCGGAAGTAAGTACAGTTCCTGGATATTCGTTCGAGTATCGATTGTCTTACGGACGGACGGCGATGTGGTGATATGATGACTTTTTGCTCTGTTATGTTTGATTAATGTACTGTGAGGGGGTTAGCTCGGCAGCGGGTGTGTGTGATCCCCTGGATGGGCTCCCCACACAAAAACAGGCCCAGCAGACGGAGGTTGTGGTTTTCAAGATCAAAAAGGTGCGGTTTATTTCTCTATTTACAGTGACAAAAAACACAGCAAAGCAAAAAGAAACATAAACAAAATAAACCCTGGTCAGCTTGACCTCTGACTAAACATGCAGGTTTCCTAACTAACAACTGGGATCAGCCTGGTGCTGTCCTAGTCCCTAAGTCCCTGGTTTAGTAAATGTCCAAACAAATAGCCACACAGGCTTTGTCTCACCGCACAGGGGTTCACTCTCCCTAGACAGTCCACACAGGTCTGGTTCCAGGCATGAGCAAACACCTAATGAAGCTGGGAGTTTTTATAGAGGCCTTAAACGAGCTGACAAGCTTCAGCTGGTCTCATCAACTCCCTTCCTGCACGACGCCCAGCACTCTCCCTAGAGGTATGAATCATCCATGAGCCCACTAGCCTCAGCTGGGCTTCATCAACTCTCTCCCTAGTTGTATAAGTCGGCATAAAGCCTGAATCTGGGAGAAATATACCTACCCCCCTGGATGCAACCAGGTGACTTTACCTTCCTGCTGTCACATACCCCCCCCTCTTGTTTTAACCTTGGGGTTGGAACACCAGCAATCAGGCATTCATGTACTCGAGACAAAGCATCCACATTCCCCATTTGAACGCCAGGGCGATGCTTTACTGTGAAGTTGAATTCCTGTAGGGCCAGGAACCACCTATTTACTCTTCTATTTGTCTCCTTGTTTTGAGCCATCCACTTTAACGGAGCGTGATCCGTAACCATGTCAAAGTGCCTACCTAGCAGATAGTACCGAAGGGAATCTAGAGCCCACTTCACCGCTAAACACTCCTTTTCAACCGTGGCGTAATTTACCTCATGGGACTTCAACTTCCTGCTGAGGTAAATGACTGGGTGCTCTTCCCCGTTCCAGACCTGGGACAATACTGCTCCTAACCCCACATCTGACGCATCACTTTGTACGACAAAGTCTTTAGAGAAGTCGGGTGAGTACAACACTGGCTGGCTACATAAGGCTTGTTTCAAGAATTGGAACGCTGCCTCAGCCTCGGGGGTCCATTTAATCATGACCGACCCTTTCCCTTTCGTCAGGTTGGTTAGGGGCACAGCCTTAGAAGCAAAGTGGGGAATGAAGCGCCGATAATAACCCGCGATTCCCAGAAAGGCTCGTACCTGCTTCTTGCTGTTGGGACGTGGCCAACTCTGGATGGCCTCGACTTTGTTGAGTTGGGGTTTTATTACTCCCCTGCCAATGGTGTACCCAAGATATTTGGCCTCCTCCTGCCCAATGGTACACTTCTTGGGGTTAGCCGTAAACCCCGCTTCCCGGATAGAGTCTAGGACTGCTTGCACTTTTGGCAGATGTGAGGCCCAATCTGTGCTATGGACAATTACGTCATCCAGGTAAGCCGCAGCATACTTCCGATGGGGCCTCAGTATCTGGTCCATTTTCCGCTGGAATGTGGCCGGCGCATTCTGTAACCCGAACGGCATTCTCTTATATTGGAACGCCCCGTCTGGGGTTACAAATGCGGTTTTCTCTTTGGCCGACTTGGCCAGGGGAATTTGCCAATACCCTTTTGTGAGGTCAAGAGTCGTCATGTATCGGGCTGTTCCCAGCCGGTTGATCAACTCATCTATACGTGGCATGGGGTAGGTGTCAAATTTTGTAACTTTGTTCAACTGACGGAAATCGTTACAAAATCGCCAGCTCCCATCCGGTTTAGGCACCAACACAATGGGACTAGACCAATCACTTTGGGACTCCTCTATCACCCCTAAGTTCAGCATTTTCTGTACTTCCTCCCGTATTGCCTCCCGTCGGGCCTCTGGGATCCGATAGGGTTTTAACTTCACCCTTTCACCGGGCGGGGTAATAATATCATGCTCTACCCCAGATGTTTGTCCCGGCAGCTCAGAGAACACCTCCTTGTTGCGAAGCACAAACTCCTTAACCTCCTGTTGTTGGGGTTGTGACAAGGTGGCTGCTATTCCAACCTCCGGAATCACGCAACCAGTTTGAGCTGGTGACCAAGTTTCTGCGACTAGGGACTCTCTATCCCTCCAGGCTTTCAACAGATTAACGTGATAGATCTGTTCGGGCTTTCGCCTTCCTGGTTGTCTGACCTTGTAATTCACTTCGCTCACTTTTTCCATTATCTCGTAGGGGCCTTGCCATTTGGCAAGGAATTTACTTTCAACCGTAGGGACAAGTACCAATATCCTATCCCCCGGGGAAAAGGTACGGGTCTTGGCTCCACGGTTGTACACTCTCTGCTGTGCCAACTGCGCTTGGGCCAAATGTTCCTTCACGATGGGCATTACCTGTGCAATTCGATCTTGCATCTGGGCGACATGCTCAATCACACTCCTGTGGGGAGAACTCTCACTTTCCCAAGTTTCCTTGGCAATATCCAACAGCCCTCTTGGGTGTCTCCCATACAGTAACTCAAAGGGGGAGAATCCCGTAGAGGATTGGGGCACCTCCCTAATAGCAAACATCAAATAAGGAAGTAGACAGTCCCAATCCTTTCCATCTCTATCCACCACTTTCTTCAACATTTGTTTTAGGGTTTTGTTAAATCTTTCAACCAGCCCATCGGTTTGGGGGTGATACACAGACGTACGCAATTGCGTCACTTTGAACAATTTACACAGCTCTTTCATAACCCGGGACATAAAGGGTGTACCTTGGTCCGTAAGCAGTTCTTTACAAATACCCACCCGGCTAAAAACAAGAGATAGCTCTTTGGCTATGGTTTTGGCCGAGGTATTTCGGAGAGGGATCGCTTCTGGATAACGGGTGGCATAGTCCATTATAACTAATATGTACTGGTGCCCCCTAGCGGACTTGATTATAGGACCTACCAAATCCATTGCGATCCTCTCAAACGGGACCTCAATGATGGGTAGAGGGACCAGCGGGCTACGGAAATGTGGCATCGGGGCCGACCTCTGACACACAGGGCAGGAGGAACAATAATTTTCTATGTCCTTCATCACCCCAGGCCAATAGAATCTCTGTAATACCTCTCTCGGGTTTTCTCTGTCCCCAGATGACCTCCAAGAATGTGCCCATGGGCCAACTCCAACACCAACTTCCTGTAAGGTTTGGGCACCACAAGCTGCTCAACGGTTTCTTCTGCCCTTTTTGCCACCCGATACAGTAGGTCCTTCTCTACGCTGAAGTATGGGTAAGTGCAGGTATTATCTGGGTTCACTAACTCGCCATCTATTTCCACTACGTTTTCCCGTGCCTTTATTAGGGCGGGGTCTTTTAACTGTTCTGTGGCAAAATTTTCCCTGTGAACCTCAAGATCAGAAAACTCCACAGACGGTAGGTTTTCGTCTGAGGAGGTGGGCTCCTCTCCAGTTTCTTGAGTCTCGCCTGCCAATACTGACAAGGGAAATTCTGGAGAGTCCTCGCCACTCTCAGAGGAGTTCTGGCTATCACCTTCCTGGTACATAGGGGCACCAGTGGGGGGCTCAGGATCATCCCACAGTTCCCAGAACTTCGGAAAATCCCTTCCCACAATGGCATCATGCGGTAATTGAGATACTAACCCCACTGGATGAGAGAGGGTACCTTTGGGGGTCTTGAAACACACTGTAGTCACTGGATACTCTCGGGTGTCCCCATGCACACAAATAACAGCTACCTTGCTATTCCCAGAGACCTCTGTTTTAACTAATTCAGCCTTTATCAGGGTCACAAGGCTACCTGAATCCAGTAATACCACAACATTTCTACCATTAATACACATTTTGCATAAATGTTTCTCAGTTCCCCGAATGGCAGTGCATGCGACTGTCGCACACAGCGACTGACGTCTGTCCGTCAGAAAGTCACATTGCATGGGTTCCTCCACAACCGGGCAATTTGCTGCAATATGTCCCACTTGCCGGCAGCGGTAGCAAACAATCCATTTGGCTGCCTCTTGAGCCCCTGACTTCCCAGGCTGTTCTCGCCAAACTTTGGGTAGAGCTCCCACCCTCTCACTCTCTCCACCCTCACCCCTTGGAATCCTCTTATCCGCCCCTGGGGATGGTCTGGTCTTAGGGTGGAAAGTCCGAGAGTCTCTGGAAGAGGCCGTCAGGTTCTCTGTAGCCAAGTATTTCTCTACACGATCCACAAGACCACCGGCCGTCTCTGGGTCTCCATGGCTTACCCACTTTTGGATGGCAGTAGGAAGAGCTCTCAAAAACCGATCCATTACAACACGTTCCACAATCTCTGGTGCGGACAAAGTCTCTGGCTGTAGCCACTTCCTGCTCAGGTGAATGAGATCATACATTTGAGACCTGGGGGGTTTTCCAAGCTGGAAAGTCCAGTTATGCACACGCTGAGCCCGGACAGCCAGGGTGACACCCAGCCTTGCCAATATTTCAGCTTTTAGCATCACATAGTCTTTTGCTTGGTCAGGCTCTAGGTCATAGTAAGCCTTCTGCGATTCACCAGTTAACAGAGGAGCCACCAGTCCAGCCCACTGCTCCTCAGGCCACTTTTCTCTTTCAGCAGTCCTTTCAAATGTGGTCAAAAATACCTCTGGATCATCCTCTCCAGTCATTTTTGTCAATAAACGACTCACCCCAAAGGACGCGGTATTAGTGGGACGGCTTTCCTCACTGGTCTGCGGACGTTGCTGCATTACTGCTTCCATTTGTTGTAGTCTCTGCTCTTGCTTCTGTAACAGGTCTATGAAGCGGGCCTCAGATTGCTGCTGGGCTGCAAGGCTCTGTTGATGAGCTTGCTGCTGGGCTGCGAAGCTCTGTTGTTGAGCTGCAAGGCTCTTTTGCAAACCTGCATTTGTCTGCTGTTGATTGGCATTTGCTAGAGCCAGCTGTTTCAGTATCTCCTCCATGCTGGCTTAAAAAAAAACTGCCACTGGTTCTCCACCAACTGTGAGGGGGTTAGCTCGGCAGCGGGTGTGTGTGATCCCCTGGATGGGCTCCCCACACAAAAACAGGCCCAGCAGACGGAGGTTGTGGTTTTCAAGATCAAAAAGGTGCGGTTTATTTCTCTATTTACAGTGACAAAAAACACAGCAAAGCAAAAAGAAACATAAACAAAATAAACCCTGGTCAGCTTGACCTCTGACTAAACATGCAGGTTTCCTAACTAACAACTGGGATCAGCCTGGTGCTGCCCTAGTCCCTAAGTCCCTGGTTTAGTAAATGTCCAAACAAATAGCCACACAGGCTTTGTCTCACCGCACAGGGGTTCACTCTCCCTAGACAGTCCACACAGGTCTGGTTCCAGGCATGAGCAAACACCTAATGAAGCTGGGAGTTTTTATAGAGGCCTTAAACGAGCTGACAAGCTTCAGCTGGTCTCATCAACTCCCTGCCTGCACGACGCCCAGCACTCTCCCTAGAGGTATGAATCATCCATGAGCCCACTAGCCTCAGCTGGGCTTCATCAACTCTCTCCCTAGTTGTATAAGTCGGCATAAAGCCTGAATCTGGGAGAAATATACCTACCCCCCTGGATGCAACCAGGTGACTTTACCTTCCTGCTGTCACAGTACGTTTAATGTATTAAGGGGCTATGTGATGTGTGGGGAACTGTACCTATTAAACAGAGTTACGCTATTTTTGCTTTCCTCTGTTTGTGTATTCCTTTGGGAGTCCCCACTGATCAAACATCTCCTTGGCTGATGCTGAATGCTGAAAAGGTTCCGATTTACTCCCCTGTTCAAGGCATTGTTTGAGCTTTGCTCTGGTGAGTTTAAACCCCTGAGGGGGAGTGTGTTCCCACTGGGTGGATCAGATTTTACGGTGAAGGTGCATGCTGTTTGTATCTAGGACCACCAATGAACATTATTGGACACTCTGCATTCTTATTTCATCTGCCATAAACTGTTTAATACTTTGGAGGTGGAGTTGGCCACCTAAATCACACCAACATCAGCGCTGTTTCTAGTATATTTCTGACACAGATTCACTGTTTTATGTTTATACTATCTTTTTAATATCTTAAATTTTTAAACGGCTGCTCCCTTTAGAAATTCTTTGAGTTATCAGAGAAATTCGTGTATGGTATCACTTTTACTATCTGTGTGTTATCCATTTCTAGTGTCGGTTACCTACTACAAGATTTTTTTGCAATTGTGCGAGTCCGTGGCGCTGAGCGGTGTATTGAAGGCCTTTATTATACACCTCAGCTTACTATATATGAATTATATGCAATAAATTGATGTTAGAAACCAAAACTTTAAAAAACTTTGAAAGAGGAAGAGGAAAGCTAATGCAGAGTCTCCAAATGAATAAAAAAATATACAATTAGTGACAAATGATATAAAAATGTAAGTAAAAAAGGAAAATAAGGTCCCAAACAAAAAATAGTGGTAAAAATTACAAAAAAAGTGTCCACAGTGAAAGTAGAAATGAATCAATCTTCCCAAGGAAACTTCAGGTGTATCACCCTTGTGGTAAAAGATCTGCTTACCAGAATGTCATGACTGTAAAACAGTCTCTCCCAGCACAGGGAATAGGTTTCCCCAAGACCTCAGAGTCTTCACAGGCCTCGCCATGGTCAACCAAAGAGGTTGAGTGCACATGCTCAGTATCATATCCAGAGGTTGTCTTTGGGAAATGGACATATGAGTGCTGCCAGCATTGCTGCAGAGGTTGAAGGGGTGGGGGATCAGCCTGTCAGTGCTTAGACCATACGCTGCACACTGCATCAAATTAGTCTGCATGGCTGTTGTCCCAGAAGGAAACCTCTTCTAAAGATGATGCATAAGAAAACCCACAAACAGTTTGCTGAAGACAAGCAGACTAAGAATATGGATTACTGGAACCATGTGCTGTGGTCTGATGAGACCAAGATAAACTTTTTTGGTTCAGATGGTGTTAAACGTGTGTGGCGGCAACCAGTTGAGGAGTACAAAGACAAGTGTATCTTGTCTACAGTCAAGCATGGTGGTGGGAGTGTCATGGTCTGGGGCTGCATGAGTACTGCCGGCAGTGGAGAGCTATAGTTCATTGAGGGAACCATGAATGCCAACATGTACTGTGACATACTGAAGCAGAGTATGATCCCCTCTCTTTGGAGACTGGGCCGCAGGGCAGTATTCCAACAGGATAACGACCCCAAACATACCTCCAAGACGACCACTGCCTTGCTAAAGAAGCTAAGGGTAAAGGTGATGGGCTGGCCAAGTATGTCTCCAGACCTAAACCCTATTGACTGGCATCTGTGGGACATCCTCAAATGGAAGGTGGAGGAGAGCAAGGTCCCTAATGTCCACCAGCTCTGTGATATCATCATTGAGGAGTGGAAGAGGACTCCAGTGGCAACCTGTGAAGCTCTGGTGAACTCCATGTCGAAGAGGGTTAAGGCAGTGCTGGAAAAAAAGGTGGCCGCACAAAATATTGACACTTTGGTCCCAATTTGGATATTTTCACTTGTTGCCAGTGGTTTGGACATTAATGGCTGTGTGTTGCGTTATTTTGAGGGGACAGCAAATTTACACTGTTATACAAGCTGTACACTCACTACTTTAAAATGTAGCAAAAGTGTAATTTCTTCAGTGTTGTCACATGAAAGTATATAATAAAAAAATTACTAAAATGTGAGGGGTGTACTCACTTTTGTGAGATACTGTAGGTGCCACATCCAATATATGTAATGACAAAACAAAACCAAAAATGTATAGACCCAGCAGATTTTTCAGAGGCTCAGACAGATGTATATAAAAATCAAACAATTTTATTTGTACATATATTTACAGTATGAAATAAAAAATATAACACATTCTGATATAACATCAAATAGCTCAGCTTCATCTGGAGGGTATGTAGCTCTCTCCCAGCGTATAGTACCATTCACACTGTCACATATGGAATATAGTAATATGCATCAAATGTAGAGAGATAACATATGTAGCAAGTCGGCTGAGGGTGGGATTAGCCCTAAAATCTACGCATGTCCAGGAATTAGGTTCCGGTTCTTCAGAAGGCTGATGGGATATTAGATCTAAATTCAAATCAGAACAAAGAAAATTCTAAAATGGGGGCAACGCCAGATGAGCTTGAGCTATTTGATGTTATATCTGAACGTGTTATATTTTGAAACTCATATTTCAAATACATTATATTGTCAAAAGTAATGGTACACCTGCCTTTACACGCACATGAACTTTAATGGCATCCCAGTCTTAGTCCATAGGGTTCAATATTGAGTTGGCCCACCCTTTGCAGCTTCAACTCTTCTGGTAAGACTGTCCACAAGGTTTCGAAGTGTGTCTATGGGATTGTTTGACCATTCTTCCAGAAGCGCATTTGTGAGGTCAGGCACTGATTTTGGACGAGGTCTGGCTCGCAATCTCCACTTTTAATTCATCCCAAGGGTTTTTTTATCGGGTTGAGTTCAGGTCTCTGTGAAGGCCAGTCAAGCTCCTCCTCCCAAACTCGCTCATCCATGTCTTTATGGACCTTGCTTTGTGCACTGGTGCGCAGTCATGTTGGAGCAGGAAGGGGCCATCCTCAAACTGTTACCACAAAGTTGTGAGCATGAAATTATCCAAAATATCTTATTATGCTGAAGCCTTAAGAGTTCCCTTCACTGGAACTAAGGAGCCAAGCCCAACCCCTGAAAAACAACCCCACATCATAATCCCCCCTCTACCAAATGATTTGGAG